>CM020511.1:9770000-10370000 GCA_009823395.1 Thamnaconus septentrionalis
TTATAACGCTGAAAAGATGCAATTACAGGCGGGGGTGACAGTGTGAATCCTCGTTCATAGTGGAAAGGTGATTATTTATTTTATTTTATTTTTTACCAGTTGCGCTTCTTCCCATCTCTCTCTGTTCTCCTCCATCAACAGATTGCTGACTGACTGCACAAAGCTCTGGAAAAATGAGAGAAAGTTTTAGGAGAAGGTAAAAAACTAAAAGATAAGGTAAGAAAACAGTAAGATATTATGTTCAGTCCTTCTTGACTGGTATTGGAAATACAACACTGTGTAACGCTGCAGATTTCTCATTCTTTAACAAAAAAAAGCTAAAGTCGACATCATTACTCATTTTTTATATACCATCATCATCCAAACCATATAAGCAAGAGTGTATATTGCTGAAAACTGCATTTTATGTTAAAACTAAAAGTCATTTGGTACATTGCTCTGTAGGATAAAATAAATAATAATGTTTGAATAAAACATTTTTCTTTTATATTATATGACTACTGCTCTCCCACAAAATATACTGCTGTAATTCTCACGTTATACATTTGTAATATTGAAAGTTGCATAACTACATGAATAAATTCCCACATTTCATTGGGGTGAAGGGAAACATAAAGACCAGGACCTTTTCGTCTTCCAGAGCAATAAGCAACAGAACACTTAAATAAAAAAATAAAGAAAGAATACTCAAGGAAGTGAATCACCCTCATGTCTGTGCTGCTGGGGCTGTAGTATGACCTCCTGAAGATCTCGGTCATGTTCTTCAGTACGTCCACGATGGCCAGCAGATCACCGCTGTAGCTGGTCCCGTCGCTGGACGTCTCCTTCAGCTTGGTCATCACCTCGGAAATGCCGTCTCCCACGAGGCCGCGCTGGGCTTTGGACAAGTGCTCCCGTGTCTGCAGGAAGTAGCTTCTGTTAGGTTTCATGCTATGTATCTCAACAGCATTGCCGCCGTGCTATTGCCATCTTGTTGTTCACGTTAGCATCGGAAGAAAACAACAACAACTATCCATCCATCTATCTATCTATCTATCCATCTATCTATCTATCTATCTATCTATCTATCTATCTATCAACCATGGAGAAGCAGAAATGTTTTTCAGCCTGGGAACGTCATACTTAGCTTGACTTTTTCTGTCTTTTTTTGTTGGGAACAGATTTGAGAGAAATATATCTGCGGCATCGTTGCTGAAAAGACCATTCACACCAACTCCAACATTTAGGAGGGGACAACTCGCTTGATGGTCTTTATGGTTAATTGGATTAACTTTGATGCAGGCACTGTTTAGGTCAGATGAATGGAGAATACACACGTTTAGAGATGCCTTTAAAATAGTGTATTTTCCCTCATATCTACTGGCACAAAAGAGAAAACAGACCCCCACCCGACCGCCCTCACAACCCCGTATGGATCACGGCAACTCTCACCAAAGTCTGTATACTGCGATAGTCATTGGAGATGCACTTCATGTAAGTGGGATTCTCCCAGTAGGCATTGCCTTCCTCATCCAGGGTGCAGCGACGGAGGATGACACCTGTGAGTCATTGCACAAGACACACACACACACACACAGAGACAGACGCGGGATCGGTGCCATCAAAGAATGCCTCCACTCAACCACCTACAGTCTCCTAAATTGCTTTGATCTCGGCTTTACCCATAGCATTGGGAGGACAGCGTACGGCCGCCATGTCCCCCGCTGGGGTCATCTTCCACACAACATTGGAGAAGTTGTCCTCCCTGCATATCTCGTGAGGCTCTGCGCAAAGACACGAGGCAAATAAGGCTTCAGTGAATGTACCCGGTTTCCCCTCAGATGAAAGAAAGAAGAAAAAATAAAAAGACGGAACTGCTTTACACACTTTTAGTCACTCTTACAGTTGTTCGCACACTCCAAACATTTTTCAAAATAAGTGCCTTTGTGAACGGTGTGCTTCTTTTGTATTGTGTTTGAAAAAAAAAATAAAAAGTTGTACAGTGTATATAGTGTTATTCTTGATTATTCCTAACAATTCCTGCTGCTCCTTCTATTTTGCCAATGTTGTTTTTTTTTGCTGGTGCCACTTTTGCATTTCACTGCGCATCCTGTGAGCATGGGACGAACTAAGCTCATGAATCTTAAAAAAGATGGATCCCGTTCAATCAGTTCCCTTCCACTGACCTGGGCATCTCTTCTCACTGCAGCCCCGCACCTCCTCTCGGTCTCCAGGACACGGCTGCCCTCCGGAAAAAGGCCCAAGACAAATTCTGTTCCTCTGCTGACTCCCACCACCGCACGTTTTGGAACAGCCCGACCACGGAGACCATGGCTGCCACCTGCCATTCACTGAACACAGAGTACAAGATGTGATCTGTTAGTCTGAGATCATGTTCTGTTCATTAGATTAGATTCTACAGAATCTTCCAAAAAATTCAGTTGGTCCTTCATACAGAGAGCGCTAAAATTAACTTTGAGAGCAGAGATAATTACTTAATGCATAATTAATTTATGACCGTCTAAATGAATGCCTGAAGCGGGCTGGAAGGGAGAAAAATATGTATTCACTTAAACCAACCTTTCAATGCTTGTTTACGTTTTTTTTTCCTTTTCTAAAATTATAGTAACTTGTACTCAAGTGAAATAATGTGCATGGAATTACAGCTGACTGCAAGCTGCCAGATATTTTTTATCCGTGCATGGATGCATTCAAAAGTCACTAGCCAGTCATAAATGTACAGTACATGTACCTCAGAAAGAAATATTTTGTATTGATTTCTAAAATATGTTTAATCCACCTGTCTGTTTGACTTTTCATTACTACTTCACTAGTACAAATACTACGTTATTACTACATACAAAGATGGCTGGTTGTTTCCTGGATCCCTGCAATGCAGCAAACTACAGGAAATTGAAAAAAAATGTAGCAATTAAAAAGCAACAACATTCAAATTAGAATTTATAAAAACTTTAAGAAAAGCGTTTTGGTCACTTCTCACACATTTGCATGACCACCTTTTTGAAAATCCCAAATTTAAAAATAAGTAGAATTTCAAAGTAAGTGCAACATTTAGTGAGCAAAAAAAAAAAGAAGAAGAATCAATTCGCTCTAATGACAAGCTTTGTGACGGAGCCTCCTTTTTTACTCGCTAAGAACATCAGAAAATACTCTGGAAATTGGAATGTAGTATGATCCCTCGAAAAGGGTAAAGAACACAAGAGAAAGGTCAAGAGATTCTAGAGAATTGAAAAGTAAAGCTCTGAGAAGACAAAGTAGAATCCAGGAGATCGTAACCGTGAGTGCGACCTTGCGTCTACAGCCAGAATCACGAGCTGCTACAGACTCGGTGTTATCTTTGCGGGTCATTCGTGAACGTAGCTTTTGTGAGATGTTTGCATTTAGAGAAACAAATACATTTTCTGAAGGTGATTTTAATTGCTCATTAAATCAAAATAAATCTATTTTCTAAAGTATGTCTTTCTGTGTCTCAAGTGTCAGTTTATCCATGTTAGAACCTGCCGAGGAGGAACACCGTAGAAGGTCTGTCAAACACGGAATGTTTTTATTTATCTCTTCATCACCTGGGCAATCTCCGAGGAAGCAGTCGACAGTCTCTAGCCACTCTCCTCTGCATTCCGAGCCTCCGTAAGAGGGGCCGTTACACTCTCTGGTTCTCTGCGTGGTCCCATTGGAGCAGGAGGCGGAACAGGAACTCCAGCTGGACCACTCGTTCCACACGCCATCCACTGAGGAAGCGCACAGTCACCAAAAATAGATAAGATAAAGGAATAGGATAAAAATACACGTTTGTGTTTGCCGTGCATTGTTGACTGAACGATTATACAATAATTACATCTCTCGAGGAAATAATTTTCAACGTCGCCTATCTGCTTTTGAAACACTTGTGAATGAAACAGTCTGTTTTGTATACGTCCGGTTTTTGTATATGTCTTGGAATGTGTTATATTTCTCTTTCTTTCTTTTTGTTTGTTAGAGTTAATCACTCACTTTTAATACTCTACAAACATCCTGTTCATTTTAGGTGAGAACAAAACACTAAACAAAACAAAGTAAACAGTATGTGTACTAAATGTGCTGCATTCACCCAGCAAACATGGTTCAGGCCTTGTTTCTGTCAATCTTTTGGATTGTGGTCAACTGTTAAGCTAGCAAGCTTTTTATATACAACAGAGTATGACGGAGGAACTCCAAACAGTCTTTACCATGAATGATTTCCTATAATACTGCATGCACTGTACCTGGACAAACGGCTATGTTGCAGAATTTTGTCTGTTTCTCTGGACCCTCGCAGGGATCCCCTCCAAACTGTGGTGGGGCACAGGTCCGCGTCCGGGACCTGAAACCTCTGCCACAGGTTGACGAACACAAACTCCACGGTGACCATTCATCCCAAGCGCCGTGCACTGTAATCAGAGCAGCTTGGGTAGTAGGATTTGTGAACACGGGCAACACACAGCATCGTTCAGACAACATCAACTTGTGTTGAATCCACTGTTGTTCAGCTTCACTGGAAAAGCGTAAATTGAAACCATTATCATGGAATAGAATTGCTGCAGAGCAGCGGAGTCTCCCTGGCTGACAGCATTTAGTAGAGCTGGGGAACACCATTCCATATGTTCAATATAGCAGGGACTTTCAAAAATGCAGGCAAAGGTGCTTCTGAAAGGGTAGAAATCGTGGCTTATCAAACTGCCAAGTGCGAGAGGTAAGGGGGATTGGGCCAGGGGGGGGGGTTGTTTGGTCAGTCTTGCTTGGGTCAGGGCAGGGTCCAAAAGAAAGAGGGCTTGGCTGAGTGCAGGAAGGCAGCTTTTTGGGGGTGGAGGGTGGGTTGGAGGTTGTTTTTTTTTTTTTTGGGGGGTGGGGGGCTTACCTGGACAAATGGCAGAGTTGTTGCAAGGTCTCTGCTCTCGCAATGGCCCACTACATTGGGTGCTGTAGGAGGAGGAGACACAGAAACGAGTGCGACTCTGCCAGCCCTCCCCACACGTGGCAGAACACACACTCCACGCTGACCACTCCTCACCTGAAGCTGAGTCTACTGAGGAAGTAGGGTGGGTTCGAAAGCAGGAAAACAAAAAAAAAGAAAAGTGGAAGGATAGAGGGAGACAAAGGAAGAGAAGGGAAGGAAAAGGTCTTAACTAATTACCATGCAGGATGAAGCCTTTCGTGGCCAAAAGAGGGAGGGTTGTGGTCTGAGAAAGGGTAGTCTGGCTGTGGCACATCCAAGGGGCGACATCCTTCAAAGGCACAAATATCTGTTAAGTACCCCGTCCAATCCTTGCCCCCCCTCAAACATGAGTTTCTTCTGCAGACATGGCAGATGTCCATTACTCAAGGTTGGTATTCCAAACCATCCCTTGCTAAGACTTGCAAAGCCAAAAAGCCTGCACCCTCACTTGACACATAGGCAGTTCAGCCGACATGTTGTCATCCTATGTCACTTGAAGGAGGCCTCCCCTTGAAATGAGCTCCAGCGTCTGTTCTGCTTGTCCTTCTTCATCTGCAGGGCTCTGATGTCATATCCTTTGCATTGACTTCCAAGTCAGGAGAAGTGAATGCCACTGGCTGAGGATATGGCAGTCGCCTTCACAATAGCCACGATGGGCAATTCGATGGGTCGGCTCACCCAGAGGGGGACAGAAGGCAGTCACAGCAGGGGAAGCGTGGAGAAGTGAACTGAACAAGATAAGGGAAACTGAATAGCTGATTAAAGTATTACTTCACCCCAAACTTTTTCTTTGGTATCGACTAACTCGCACCTCCTCATAGGTTGCAACGATTAGCCTTAAAAAGAACATTTGCCAGCCCAGAGCTACAGTTCAGGACATTTCAATCATTTTTTATTACAAAATTTCACTTTGGCATTGACTGAAATTGGGCTGAAATTCATATTTTTTCAATACTGAGAAGGTTGGTGTTTCTATCCACTATGCAAAGACTAACTATCCTCAATTCATAATAGCGTCAAATAGTTTTTCTTGAAATTTGACACACATCCCAATTACTTTAAGTAAGTAGTTCAACCTAAAGACATTGTGCTCACTACTTCTCATTTGTAGGTGAAGTATCACTTTAACAAAAGAGGGAGAACTCCGTTGGGTCAGATTTTCTAGACAGGGCCCAGTGTCCTGCCGTCACCTCACACAGAATACATTCTTGCTAAGCTCAGTCAGGGTTCATGTTGGAATTAGTCCACGATGGACACGGCACCGCTTTTTCTGGAGATTTTGATAGATGCGCACGGTGTCAACGAGCACGGCTCTGTTCTTTGTGGTTGTCTGTGTTGTGTTCTGTACAAGTGTGGTGAGCACCCAAGCTGCCACAGTGACTGATGCATGGGCTCCCTCTGCGTCCCGTTGTCTTACCTGTCTGAGAGCTCTGCTGTCCACTGCGGGGCTTGTCTACTTCATCGCGCTTGCGGTTGTCCACCGAGCGAAGCGATTGGCTGCGAGAGAGGTGGCGACCTTTGCCTAAAGGGGGGTGAGGCAAGGCCGGAGGAAGGAGGAGGAGGGGGGGGGGTCTGGTGTTAGCAACCAAAGGCGTCAATGAATGGTCTATAACTGGGACACAACCGTGACGTGATTGGTCACCCAAAGCAGCATCAGCCAAACTTGGGACTTTGTGTTGTGCGGTATGTGTTGATGTGCTGTAAATGTGTGCAGTGCTATTTTTCAGCTGTTGCGAAAGAATGCTTATCAAATCCAATGATCTGATGGTCCGACGGGACATCGACGTAAATAGCTGCGTTTCCATTACCCCTAGAATTACGAAAAACCAAAATATCGCAGTAAAAAACAGGGAATGGAAACACGTAAATTTCGGAAAACCTCTCAAATATCGCTAAAAGGTTTTTACGCTCTCATGAGGTTATTTTTATGTATCGATATAAAGGTTTATCGCAAAAGTGTCATGGAAACACTTTTTTCGCATTTACACGTCACTGGATGTGACGTAGGTGGCCAGTTCACTTCAAATGAAAATGGCGCGTTAAGTTTGGACGGAGGAGGACACAGAATATTAGTTACAAGTAAACAAAGATAAAAATGTAACAACCATTCTTGACAGCACACGTAAACAAACAAAAGCAAATGTATTTCGCGTAAATGTCGTTGGGTGACATTTTACGAGAATTACGTCCCGAGAGAATTCTCATAATTCTCGCAGAACAAGAATTTACGAGAATTACGGTTTATGCGCTTCACACCATTCAACGGAAACAACTGCAAATGGCATTTGCACTTTGTCGAATTTTTAGAAATATTGCTTTTATTTTTCGAAAAACTGTAATGGAAACGCAGCTAGTCACTACCTGACAGCTACATAAGTGATTCATAAAAGAGCGGATAAATCTTGCGCTATCCAGTTAGTGTTTTTCCTGCACTGCTCACCTCGAATGTGCACTACCTTGATGAGCATTAACTACCACCGGGTGGTTGTAGTTTTAGTGGCCTGATCATTTCACAATGCCTGCCTGGTCTTTCGTGTTTTCCCAATTTTTTTTATTTTAGCGTTGGTCTTTTCTATTGTAAAAACCCTTCATTGTACGCTGTTTGGAAATCCTTGTTGCTTCTTGTCGACTGGCATTTAAAAGAAAAATCCAAAACACCTTTCACAAGTAAGGACACGATAACAAAACTTGTTCTTTGATAAGGAAAATGTGCTTTTTAAAAAGTTCAAACTTCACTGGAACATTTGCACAATGGCTTTCGCGTGTTGTTGTTGAAGTGTTTTTTTTTCTTTCGTTTTTTTATCCTCATGTTCCTAAGGACATTTGACCATGTTATTGGTATTTTTCATCGATCAAAGTCCCCGTTCCAACATGCACTCCTTTGGTCAAAGCAGAAACTCGGAGAGGGTGGTAGTAACAAACAAACACACGCGCGCGCACACCACACACACACACACACACACACACCCGCAGACACATAAACAGGATGAAAGGAAGCGTGTAATTAGTGGCCGCAAATACACTTTTTGCACAAGCCCATATAAAACCATAGAGGGTTAAGTGCTCCTGCTCAGAGCTGCGGAGGATGCAGAGTAGATCAGGACGGGCACACGTGGTGTGATGAGGATCTCACCCCTGCAGGCCTGCGAGTTGCAGGGCCTCCCCTCCTCCACCACCCCTTCACACAGGTACGACTCCTCAGGGGGGGACTGACAGGTCCGAGTGCGTGTTTGTATTCCGCCTCCACAGTCGCTGCTACACTGTGCCCACTGGCCCCAAATGCTCCAGCCACCTAAAACACACACACACACACACACACACACAACACAACACAAAACTTGGCATTAACTGTTAAACCCATGTGGAGTTGTGTCCTCGGGTTCAGTATAATCCTCACGCATAGCCGAAAAGCACACAGATATGCACCAAATGTAGCAGTGGCAATGGAAAACCAAGCACCGGCAGTGTGTGTCATCGTTCAAACGAAAGCCAGCAGCAAAAAAAAAAAAAAAAAAAGAAAATTATTTTAAATGGGAAAATATTTATAAGAAGAGTTACAGCTATAGGAAACATGAAATGTATATACCATCTCGTAGTACAGGGAGAGCCACTGACTAGTGGAAAAGAGTAAATGGAAGAAGTCAATTTACTCTAGTAGATGCATTTTTTTTTTTTTATGCAAAGGAGATTTTTAATGCAAACACAAGAGACTATAATCATCATCACAAAAAAGTTTTAAAACAGTGTTTTATGTCTGTAACACTTCTGATAGAGAATATAATAGAATATCATAGAACACATACGCTGCCTTTATTAGCACCACATTAGGGAAATTTACATAATTACAGTAGCAATATAGTGCAAAGAGAATGAAAATATATTAACTAAAAGGAAATAAAGAAATAAAATATTTATAGGGCAGAAAGGAAAAAACTGGATATTTACATCTTATGGACAGTTGGACAATTTACAAGTTATGTGCATTGTATTGACAGAAAAATAAATGTTGATATGATATGTTGATATGTATTGACTATATCGGTTATGACTAACAGCTGCTGCTGAACATCCTGTAGTTGCAACACAAGCAGTCAACCGCACGTGCAAAACACGCACAGTACTGTGAATACATTATTTTTCCAGCCTTGAGAAATTACTTGTCTGAACTCGTACGGCCTCCAATGTCGCCTGTCAGTAAACATCTACTTAATATGCTTCAATATAAAACACCTGTGCGTCTCTTGCGTTTCCTTTCTTTTCTTTATTTTCGCCCCCCCCCAATAACCAATCAGACATAGAGGGCCACACTTGACAATACAGATAAGAACCGCAGCTGCAATCCATCATGTCCCGACGCCCAAAGACTGGTCGTTAAACAACGCTGCAGTGCACCTGCGAAAGGATTCGCCTGCATCGTAGAATCACATGAGAGGACTGATTACGGTGGATTTACTGTGCGGATGAGACCCGCAGGAAGGTAAAGCGAGTTCAACTCGCTGCGACGCGCTGATAACAAATATGGAGCGTATACGGCAAAAAGGTGGGGGCATCAGGAGGACCTCATTCTACCTTTGAAACAGAGGGGTGAGGAATAGCACTGTCACTATTAAATTCCCAGTTCGGCCAAACTGATTTCATGCAGTCCGTTAAGATAAAAAAAAAATAAATAAAAAAAGTGGCAGGACGGTTCTCTCCCTATGTATCCTGGATGTTCATGAATGTTTAATGGAACCGACAGATGCCTTCTAGGCCCCCATGGGCAACAACAAATATGTATTAATCTGCTTGAGTAGGACGTGAAGTTGGCCAACATCCCGACACTTATTTCTAATTACTCGCGTGCCAGTTCCCTTTGGGCTGAGGGTCTGGAGACACCCAAAGGGGACGGGTCTTCATTCAGTCACGTGACTTGTTCCCTCTTCCCAGGACAGCCGGGAGTGATGTCGCCATGTCAGTGCCGTGACTCAAAGTTTATAGATTCCAAAAGAGTTTCCAGTGAGGAAATCCAAGCAACGATTTCCTCTCCCTCCATAAATGGAAATGGCAGGCACCACTGATCACAGTCAATATCTGTTTGTTGTCAGCAAATCGAGCGAGTGTGGTGCCGGACTTTACTTGTGGCTGCAGAATTGGATTTGCTCATGTCTCCGAGACGGCAATCAGTCACTGCAAAAACTCGTCCATTGGAGCCACCGACGATCATTGAAACATCACAATGGTGACTTAACTATCAGTGCAGACACGACACAGAACTCAATTGAAAACTCAATGATAATTCATTGATTGATTCCATATATGGCAAATTCCAACTGCTTGTACATTTGGCAATATCTTCAGTCTTAAGAATCTGACTCTCTTTCACTATTAAAATGGAATTGATATTTGTATAATTTTATTTGTGCCATGCAGCGATTTTAATTTTACTTAAAAGCCTTTGTGTGCTATATTTAATCACTTGTGTAACATTTAAGCTATTAAGCAAAATCTTGGCTTCAGACATTAGAGCCTTCTTTTTGGTGACCACTTTTTTCTTTCAAATTGAATTCTATTTCATTATTGCTTACACACTCTCACACCTCACACATTTTTTTTTGTTGCAATAGAGCAACACATTTTTTAAAATCTTTTTTTTCAAAAAATATTCTTCATATTTGTGCCGTATCAAGAGATCCACATCTCTAATGGTTGTATCTTGTCCGCGATTTCACTCTCAATGGTTTACAGTCACTCTGATGTAATGTAGTCAGATTACTTTCTAGATTCCAAGATTTTTTGGAAGGGCCACATGTCTTTCTCAATAGTTGGAAATTTTTTTTTTTTTTTCCTTTTTCTTAAACTGACATCAAATTCATGTCATGAAATTGTGAAACACTCTTTGTGGCGCATCATCAAAGGTCCCCTGTTAAAAAGTAGCTTGTATTGATTGGAGAAACAAAAGGGACCGTTGGCTCTGCCAGTGTCTGGGTTGATTGGCGATTCACTGCAGACTGACCCGCCACGTCCTGTGAATGTAGAGACAATCCTTCACTGTACTGCCAATAGCTGCTTCTGTTTCTGTTCACACCCATCCACATATCTAATCTAGCTTTCTTAACCTTTTCTCTTTTTAAAATATAACACAATACTTTGTGACAAATAAAGCAACACCCAAAATTGTTTCCTAAAATCTTAGGTTTCATTTGCACTTTGTGCTGTAGGACACATTTGTGCATAAACAGGAAAAAAATGGGCAAAGAAATCCATCATCAGCTATAACAATACCTCCAATATAATGTGAGGCTACTGCTTTTAATGAGCTTGTTAATAAACAACTGTGATGCATCTATTCAAAGGGAGAACTGTATGTAAAATTAAACCTAAGAAAAGACTCACTTAAATCTTCAATATTTTATTTCAGCGCTTCAACCTGTTGGCCTTTGTGTTCACAGCTGTACTGTAGCACTTTTCTTCTTTTTTAACCTTGTGAATTTTCTTTTTTAAATTGTCATTGGGAAGCCTTTCACCTCTGAAGCAACAGTGTTTTAGAAACAGGCATTGTGTCCGATGCGGCAGAATAACCTTCAGTTCCTCTGCTGAATCACGATTTGGTTTATTCTAAAAAGTAATAATAACACTACTACTACTAATAATATAACAATTCTTCAGCTTAAGGGGAAACAATCAACAGCTGTCAACAAATGGCTTTGGCAATGCTGGGAACAACTTCACATGAGACTCATTCTTTGGCAGAAAAGACAATGAGAAGACGCTGAACTTATATTTCATTTCCCCGTCCGAATCACGACAACCTCGAAGGCGGAAGAAATATTGGCGACAAGTAATGGCGCATTGTCCTTTTCACAATGCAAGGGCACTGATAGTATGTTCTTAATAATTCACACACTGTCTTTTGTGAGAACGCCCGCAGTAAGTCACCTCAGTCCAGCCCTCAGTTAACTCATCCTCCCCTCATCAGCAACCCCCGAATCCTTGCACCGACCTTCAGCTTTCTATAAACACACACACACACACACACACACACACACACACAGAGTCCTTCACCAGTCTGTGTCTGCACTGCAACACTTTGCAGTTGACTCGGTGAACGCGCACGTGTCGTGCGGCGCAATCATTGTCCATCTCTTGTATGTGCGAACTGGACGAACTTCCTGAAAGTCACCTTGGCTAACGGCCAGATTAAGTTGACTGGCTTCCCCTATACTGCAGCTTTACCTTCTATAGCCGTAAAAATCATCAACAGCTGACCCCCCCCCCCCCCCCTTTCCCCCTCTACAAACCTCCCCACACTGAGAAGGACACACGCGCACCCACTGCAGGTGATGTGACGACAGATTCATTGATTGAAAAGTCCACGTGGAGAAGTCCAGAAGTCCACTATTGTAGCGACGAGCGAGGCGGCCGAAAGGGAAGGGTGGAGGGGGGGGTAAGTCTATAACGAATTCAGGCAACAACAAAAAAAAAAAAAAAAAAGGAAGGCGTTCGAGCAAACATGAAATGCAGGCAGAAACGCGGCGATTGGCTCACACAGAGGCTGAATGGCTGAATGAAGGATAAGGCGAGTGCTGACACCCAGAGGACAGAAGCAGTCAACTGCACTGTAGAGATAACAGGCGGTGAAAAGAGAGAGAGAGAGAGAGAGAGAGAGAGAGAGAGAGAGAGCGGGGGTGGTAGGTGGTGGGGGGATGAAGAGAGACGGGAACAGAATGAGTGAAGAAAAATGTTTGGGGCAGATAAGAAGTGAGGAGAAAATGAGAAAAAGGGGGGAAACTAGTGGCTTGTGCCACGTCGAATAGAATGTCCCGAATCCACAGGGCGCTTTTGTGAAGGATGCTTCTTTTATTATTCTGCTTATTCAGCCGTTTGGCTGTTTTGTAGCTGCATTACGACGCATTGAAGCCAACTTGAATTGGCGGAACAATTAACGCAGTTTAATGTTTCGATAAAAGGCTTTCGGTGTGCACTCTGAAGACTATGATGAAGAAAATTCCAGAAAGAATAAAATCCCTTGAATACGCAAAATGTTTGGAAATGGGTTTAGCAGCAAAATGGTTTAACCCAGACATAATGATTATTCATCACTGCTTGTTTAAACCTATGATGCAACTGAATAGAAAAACAACACTGGCGCTTTTATTTATTTTTTTTTAAAATTTGTTTGAACTTTTAAAAGTTTGTCTAACATCCACCTGAATTTCCTGAACAGTTGATTTTATGGAAACTAAATTGATTGATTGATGCCATGTCTTTGTATTGCTTGGGAAAATATTTTTTATTTTTCTAGCTTTACCCAACTGATCCTGATGCCACCCTTTTCACTTAGAAATCAGTCAAAAAGGGGGCACTCCTACACAACAGAGGAACATCGATCACTCGCTTCCTCTGGAGCAGAAAGCTTAACCTGTGGCTGAACCCGACACAGAGCACCAGCGTCGTCCTTTAAGCTTGACCACGTCTGCTTTAGTTTGAACAACAAAAAACAGCAAAAAAAAACGAAGCAAAGAAAGAGAAACCGGTGGCAAATGTGTGGTTTTATTTGCAGAATGACGCTGATGTATGTTAAAGCACAATATATTTAAAGCTTTTATTGGTCTCTTAGAGCAATAAAACAACGTAGGGAAAATAAACTGATAAGTGGATGCGAAGGCTACAAGAAACCACAGCTATGCTTCATTCACATTTTGACAGTTGCAGAAATGGGACATTTAGTCGTTGTTGTTATCGTCATGGTGATGCTTTTAGACCAGTACTATCTTTATTTGCATAACCCGCCCACTATTTTTTATTTTTTTTTGCAGCCTTTTGGTCGCAAAAGTAATTGCAAAGGTTGAAGAATTGGAACCTTTCCGCCTGTAAGCAGACAGTGAGGTCGCCGTGTCTGTGCTTCCAGAACCCAATAGTGTCTCTACCTCCTACCTGGATGTGAGCACCACTGGTTATTACTTGTTTGTCCCGTTTTATTGCCTTCCCTCAACCGCCCAGTCAAATGATTAACTTGTTGCTCTCAACATTTTTTAAAATTTTTTTTTTTATTATTTTCAACAATGACCTCCAGGATCAGCCTTCAACAAAATACAACGTGCATGATTCAAACCCAATCTGTAGCCAGCGTGACACTAAGTGGAGACCTTCCCAACATAAAATAAGACTCACCTGTTCACCTCCTGTATTTCTTCTTCTTCTTCTTTTCTTTTTTTTTTAGTGAGAAAGGAACAAAATGCTTGTGAAAAAGCGTCTGGAGCACCTCAGGAGACTAAATCACTTCAATGCACACTGAAAAAAAAAAATCTCGGAGGCAGGTTTACAGTTCTTTCAGGAGGAACGAGGCAGCCTTCAACGGCAGGTTATTCGCAGTGTTCTCGTTCCTCACGGGGGAAAAACACTCTTGTGGTCAGACACGTTCCGATAATATCAGCGCATGGTGGCACGCACGGAATATCAACACACATAAAGTGAGCCATCCCTGCCTGCATGCCTGGCTCCACTCACACCAGTAATGGCTGTGTGTTTTGAAATTGTCTTAAGTGCAAAACAAATAACTGTGGCTTCCAATGAAAAACTGCTTTTGTGACTCGGAACGCCGGACATTAATAGACACATAGTTACACTCCAGCAGACAATTAGCAATTTAATGTGAAATACACTTCAGTCCGGCGTTACCTTGCTGAGCCCTGGCGCAGGACCAGACGTCGGACACCAAACCTGAGCAAAGGTGAGTGCAGAAAACAAATCTGACAAACAATTGTGTTCCTTTGAGCCATTCCTATGAAATGTGGTCCACTTTTAAACTATGTCTTGTTCAAAACAACGACGTAAAGAAAGAGAAAAAGAGAGATTGCTATTATAGCTCACTTAAGGAGGCGCTGCCCAATGTCTACGTGAAATACAAACCCGACTGACCAGATATGTGTACATCATTTCAATACGTTTTCCACATTAATAAGTTCTTACTTATTTATTTTCAACAAGTGGCAAGTAGTTTTGTGGGAAAATTACTAGTGATAACTAAGCCCCATCACTTACAGTGAATTAGTTATATATATACATATATAAAAAACCTTATCTGTATTAAACTTCAAGTGTGCAATATTTTGAAATTTTTGAGAGGAAACAGCGATATCCAGTGGTTACAATTTTAGATTCCAGCGCTCACCCTCTCTCCCTCCCTCTCCCAAGCTTGCCAGTGAACTACAGTGGCTTTCGCACCCAAATCTTGATACCTTGTCCACCTTCTTCTTCGTTGGTTTATTTCAGGATTTCCCCTAAATACGAAATGCACTGTCAGGCAGCTGGATTGTCCACACCAGGCTTCCTTACAAATATGGCGGTGCAAGATGGCAGCTAACTGGGAGCAGAAACCAAATTACTTTTATGGTACTGCAATTATACACTTTTATTAATGTATTTATTTGCAGTATATTAAACTTTGAGCATTATAAAAATCATAAATCAAGCCAAATATTACACACTGGACCTTTAAAGGTGTTTCCTGGCTTGCACGAAGTTAGGGAGGTCTTAACCTCCTCAAGCAACACAGATACTTGAAGAACATCACATTCAGCAATAGGCATGAAGACAGAGGAGAAATAATTAATCCATTATTTTGAGGAAAGTTAACTGATCTGACCACGAGGTGGTGGTAGGTGGATCATACTTTTATGACTATTTTTTATTCATTTATTTATTTTTTAAGAAATGTGAGTTTGGCGCCTTAATATAAAAGCAACCTGTCTTACATGGCAGAACATTTTATTTATTTATTTATGTCATGAAAATGGTATATTTGAAATAAACCCCAGTGAAATCAATGACAACAACCTCCAACCGAAGCAACAGCGAGGGTCACGCACTTTAAGAAAAATCAGACTTCATATATTCCCCACATTTGTGGATTCTGTGCAATGCTGTTTACCAGGCGCGAAGAACAAATCCTTATATTCTACAACGACGCCGTCTCGAAAAGGCAAAAAAAGGGCTGCCTGCATGCCTACATGGGGCATGTCCGTATCACGCGGGCCTTTTCTTTGCCAACCCGACATTTTAATCCCAAGGATAGATGCTCTTCTTGGAGGGAGCGATAAGAAAGGGCTCATAAGGTCTCTCACCGCAGGGATCAGCTGCTTTGCTCACTTTTCCTCCAGCCTGACTGACAGCACACAGACGCAGGACTTCATTCTCCCTTTATTTTTCTGTCTCCCTCAATTCACAGCCACCTCTGGCGGAAGCGACTGCGATGAAAAATCGGTTGTTCGCTCCTCGAGCTAGCCTAGCTAGCGCAAAGCGGACGGGTTTGTGACAAAGAGGCCGAGGGAACGGACAACAAGCCCAGCTGCGGAAGGCAAACGAAACAAAAAATAACAACAACAACTAAGAATTGGCCAAATAAAGTAAGAAAATGTGAGGCAGCAAACATTAAGTTTGGCTTTGGGGCCATTCACATTCAACCTTGTTCCTCTGTTTTGTGTGTTTTTCTGTGCCTCTGCTGATTTCCACAGCTGCTGGAGAGCCGCGGAGAGGTACTTTCACTTTAGTTAGATATTGTTTACTGGGCATCCTCCCTCCAGTGTGCCGCCAATACACTGGGCAGCGGGCTCAATTGTTCCTATGGGAACGGCCGGGGCTTCTGTGTGCATTTCCTCCACCAACTTGAGTGGATTCCCCTCCCCCTCCCCCCACCCTCCTGCACGGCTATTAAGCCTGAAAATCGCCCCCGCTGCGCTCCAGCGTGTCCTCAGTCCTCCGCAGCTCCTTCATTCACTCGGAAGATGACAAATGCGCCGTTGTTTTTTTTTTCATTCCCCCTCCTTCCGCCCCTCCGTCTCTCTCTTTTTTCCGAGTTACTTCGGAGGAGAGCATTTAACTGCTTCATTTAAAACCCATATGGCGAGCCGCGCTATATGAAATATATTCAGAGGCGTCCGGGGAGCGCTAACCTATAAGCCTCTTGGATCCACATACAAGCATCTGCAAGGGCTGCGCGCAGCGCGCGGCGATCTCTGAGCAATGCGGCTCGCTCTCCCACGCTTTGTAACACTCTGGCGCATCAGAAGCCCTCGTCTCCCCACACAGTGTGGGATGATGGCGGCTGCACCGTGACTCAGAGACAGGGGAGACAGAGTGAGGGATGGATGGATGGATGGATGGATGGATGGATTGAGAGTTGGCGGGCGGTGGTGCCGAGGAGGAAGAGCCTCGCAGGTCATCGTGGGTGAGGTGCGGCACACAAACCAAGGACGGGGGCTACATTTCTTTCGCAGCGCGGCCGAGAGGCCCTTTGATGGACGGAGGCAGACAGACACGAGTTGAAAAGCGCTTTTCTGAATCAACTTTTTTTTTTTTGCCAAGGCTGAGTCTGATTTATCAAAGGTCACCATCATCCAATGGGACGAGCTCTGCTTTTGATAATCAGCTCTGACGTTCCAACCACAGTGAGCGACAAAAAAAAGAGAGGCAAAAACAGACAAATGCCGAAACCAAACAACATGTTGACAGAAATGATCGGCAGATATGGACGCAGACGACCGTATTAGTTCCACGGAGGGAAATTGCTTTGAGCAGCTCCAACATTATGACGTGATAACATTGGTATGAACACAGTGCATGAAACAGCAAAAAGATAGAAAACAATTGAATAAAAAGCAAGAGGAATAAAATAACAAAGATGTTAATTAAAAACATCACAACTGATTTGCCAAAAAAAAAAAAAAATAAAATAATGACAGAGAGAGTTAAAGACTGAATGGTCTTGCAGGCAGATAATGATCACCAACAACACGAGAACAACAGTGTCTCTATTAGTATTTTGGCTAAATTAAGTAAAAGAAGCACTGCTCTAACTGTACAGTACAATAGGTTCATTGGTGGTTGGTGTCATATATTTAAATTTCAGTAAATTGGAATTGATACATTCTTACACTGTTATTGATTATTAATTATAATAAATAAAATTTGCAATCTATACGCCCCCAGACATCATTTCTTTGAACCCCACATTAATCTTTGATACATAAAACACCTGAAAACAAACTCAAGGAAGAATCTGAATGTGATTTTTTTTTTCTTCTCCAAAATGCATTTGTTTCCACAAAGGGCCGTCGTACGTCATTGCACTTCCAGCACTTCCTATTTTCCCGAAAACGAGAGCGTTGCAGAGCATCAAAACAGGCAAGACGCTCTTTGTCACCGCGCCGCTGTTGCACGTCTTTAAACGCGGCTGTGTTCTGACAACAACAAAATACTCGTCTAACCTTTTCACTTGAGGCACACGTCCTCCTCGGCAGAAAAACAATGGGGGGAGTCACAGACAAAGCTTCAAGTCTGCTCAATGAGGTAAAAGAGTTTTCAGCTCATTTGCTCGCAAAGGCCTCAGGCTAGGCGCAAAACATTTACAGGTGAGTTAGTCAGCGAAAGGTTACTTCAGAGCGTTCCGGCTTGGATACGGCGAGAACATCCCCATCCTCCCTGGCTTCATATCAACGTTTTTAGATTCTCACGCAGACTCGCAAGGTTTTTCACCCCCCCGCCGCCGCCGGCATAAAAAGCTTAATGTACCTGCTAAGTAAAATGTCCACGTCAGTACGAGGTGCTGGGAGCAAATAACATTTTGTGTGACGGACAGGAAGATACAAAGAGGGGAAAAGGTCAGGAGTGACCAGAGGTTCAGACAGTGACATGAACTGCGACATGGAGTCCAATTGAAGTAATATAAATTAGACATGTTTTTTTTTTATCTCTAGTTCTTATTTCTAAACTTTGTCAAGTAAAATGGGTATAAAGATCCAAATAGTTGTATGACAACTAAAGATGCTTTTCCTTGTATTATGCATCTCATCATTTTAAAACAATATGTCTTTTGTTTTTCTCTTATTCAGTATTTAAAAACTGATTCTTACATCTTATCCTTTTAATTAAACTGATACATTGTCTGCACAAAAATCCTTTTCTTTTTATTAATTACACAAAAAGCCATTTTCAGCATGTTAAGATCTTCAGGTTGCGTCGACTGCATGTGCCTGAGGAGCTGCACAATGTCGGTTACTCCTCAAACTGCCACTCTTTGAAAGTTTCTGCGGCAGTTTTGTGCATTCGCTTGGCTTCGGTTGGTTTGGCAAATTGTGGCATCGGCGATGCCAGTCGTTAAAAGTGTGATTTCTGATCTTTCAGCCACTGCGGTTAACAGAAATTAATTTATTTTTCACCTTTCAAGAAATGTCACTTTCAGAACGCTGCAGCTCCTGATTTTGAGATTTCATTTAGTGGGACGTAGACGTACCAAAAAACAAACAGACACGCGGTATATGAAAAACATATATGTTCAGAGTTGATGTCATAGGAAAAAAAAAAGAGACTGAGTACATATTACATCACCTGTTGGGTATTTTGTTTGACTTCCACCTTACAAAAACATCAACTTTTGTCAGGGGCTTTTTCTTGAAACTCGTGGTGCTTCACAATAAACAGACTCCCCATCAATTCATCATTACAAAACGCGACAAAGAGAAAAGTAGCAAAGCAAAATTCTGTATATTTGGTTTATGGCACGTCAACCCTTTTACCGTCGTAACTTGACAAGTTCTCGTAGTTTCTGTAGTTTTTTTGTTTCTTTCTTTCATGGTCAAGGTTTCAAAGTCTCAACTTGACACACTTGACACCCCCTTTCTGCAATAGCGAGATTTAGACACATGCTGACAAATCGCAAACGTGCTTCATGTACAACTCGTACCACTGTGTGTCTTAGTTCCCCTGCTCTCTCTGTTATTTGCAGAGGCCTTTGGCTCAAGGTTGCCCGACACCAGGGCTTTATGGAATCAAATTCTGAAAAAATTGTCTGAAAAGTACACATATAAAACTGACGGCCACAGAAGTTTCAAGTTCGTTTGAAGCAGAACTCTCAAATGCTTAAAATAAAATGTGTTTGCATATATGTATATCTGCACTTTGTCTCCATGAAGTGCAAAAGCTGTTTGACCCCAGAAGCATTCTGTTCTGTTCTTAACCCCCTCACATAAGATGACGATAGCGATGCTGATTGATTTGGGCTCGTGTCTGTAATCACGGAGCTGCATTCGGAATGTTTAACCTTCAAAAATCAAACGATCAAAGCATTCAAACCAAATTTATCTGCTAAATTGGAGGCAGAAGCTTTAGCACAGCAATGCAGTGCTAAAGCCACAGATAAGGATAATTCATCAGTGATCTTTCTGCCACACTACGCTGATGGAAGAGCTAAAATCTGCAGGGAAAGAAAATTTGATTTAGCAAAAGCAGACTGGAAAGATTTAGTCTCAGTCGAGCCTCTGGGTGTCTGAGCTGCAATAAATGAATTCGTTCTTTGCAATGCCTGAAAATAATTAATTGTAATTTTAGTTTGAGATAAGATTGAGCTGTATAATCTGATGAAAGATATGAAAGAAATGAAAGGATAAGAAGTCTATGGGGCACGTGAATGAGAAATTGCAGGGGGAAAAAAAACTCTAATTGTGTTGTGATGCACTAATGGGGAATAAATGAAAGCAAAAATAAATCAATCAGAACTAAGGAGCAGGAAAAAATGAAGGTCTGCTAAAACTTCATTCCAAAATTCATCATGTTGGAAAGGGAAAGAGAGAGGAGGGGGACTTAGCGTTAGCACACTGTGCATGATGTAAAAAAAAAAAAAATCCCAACATTTTAGCCAGAAACAGCTTTTAAACACCTAAAGTGTGAATTACCAGGCAGGAAAATACACGTAAGGCTGCAAGATATCAGCATGACTCAACCACAATTGGACTCAATCTTGGCGATCCCTCACAAAATGAAGCGACGCAGCTGATTTGCACAGGCCAATAATAGCTAGAACTCATAGGTAGCTTTGGCAGAAATGACTTCGATTCTGCCGTGCACCGACGTTGGCGTGCCAGAAATCAGTGGCGAGGGAAAGCACTGCGCTGATACCAACTGGCTCGAAGATAAATGCTTTCAAATCTTGCTCTTAATCTTCACAAGATCATTGACAAAGTGATATTTAGCGGTGGTTTGTAAACAGCGGGTTAGAAGCAAAGCTCTTCCCTTTATTTCAGTCATCAGTCAGATGAGCAAATTTGGATTTCTTTCTTTGAAGTGGTAAATATAAGATTTCTTTTGTTTCTATAGACAATGTTTTGTATTCTGCATAGATACGTACACACAGAAGGCTTCAAGACATGTTTGTTGAATTCTTGCCAAATTAATTACAGAAAAAGAGCATCTGTTAATTATTCACTGGCCTAAAAATGAATTTTTAACAAGACTCTTCCACTTGATCTTTGAAACGTGTTTAAAAAAAAAAATGACGACCATGGGAAAACTGATATTAAGGTACTGGGGTATTATTATGTTAATATTTTGTTCAAACATTTACCTGCAGGCTTTATTTCATAATACATGCCTGTGGGCACTGAATAGACATTCTTGACAAGCATGGACTCATTTTGGTTTTCCTCAATGAAAACTCTCTACAACTTGAATATCTTCACAAGTCAATGCTTAATAATGCCAGAAATATTTAGCGTTCATAAATAATTTTAGGATTCTTAATTGTACAATTGAGTTTTGCCAAACACCAGCTGATATCAATGTTAGGATTCTCGCCCGTCACAAACCCTCCTTTGCTGGGTTCAAGTCGTTGACATTTGGTGACACTAATCTGACCTGTTAATTTCGGGCTCTGTGGAAGAGGCTGACGCAGACGTAGCCCAGGCCCCAAAGCGCTCGCGGGCCGAGCATCATGGCGAGTCAGTGAAAGGGACGCATTCTGTCCAAATATAGTTTGTCCAAATGGTTCTGAAAGGCGAAGCTGGATGTGAAAGCGCCGTCGTGCAGAAAAGTCCACGCCACGTTTGATATCACACAATGCCATACAATCCTTATCGTGTAAAAGTTTGAACTGAATCAAATCAAACGCTGAAAAGGCAGAAGAGTTTAATACTGACAGAGTGCGAGATTGCCTTTTGGTAGCAAGAAGGAACACACCTTAATAGTCCAATACTAATCCAACTCTTAGATTTGTTTCTCTCATTCTGGACATTAGAGGAGCCTCATCTATTTGAAAAAATAGAAAAAAGAAAAAGAAATTAAACCTCCATTGATCAGCAGAAAACAATTTAGCCCCGTCTTTACAGCCTCTGTCGGAGAGCTTGTTTTCAGCTTCCTTCTAAAACAGATTGTGCTCTAATACTCTCCACATATTTGGAGTGGGATACAAACAAAGCGGCAGCAGGGCTGTAATGGAATAAACAGGCTGGAGCTGGTCAGCTATCAATACTTGTGATGTCACAAAATTTCCAGAATTGTGCTTACAGCACTAGACTGAAAAGTGGAGTGAGAAAAAGATGGCATTTCTCAGTTCACACAACAGACACAAACTCATAGTGACATTGGAGGAGATAATATTGCGTAACAGCGGGCCTTTGAGGTGAGGTGAGTCAAGGGAAGCGAACCTGCTGGTGACTTGAAGGACACATCCATTGTAACTTAGCCGGTTAATTAATCCATCACATCAACAAGTGCCTCACTGATATTTGTCGGCTGGTTGCTGCTCCGTCATTGATTCGGATTTCTGAGTGTGCGTTCAGGTGTTTTCGCGGCACACAAGGGAGCTGGCTGCGACTAATTAGTTCTTTTTCCCGGACCTGGCAGACTCTGACAAAGCACCGCCGAGCTCCTTGTGGGTGTACCCGGGTGTCTGGAGTGTGGGCTCGATGGATGTCTTGCGTGGGCGAGCGCTCCGGCGGCGTGTCACCTCTGGGTGTCGTTCCAGGTGACGCCACCAAAGAGAGCAGCAGCCTTTACAGCCGTCCCACAGAGCCTCCGTCTGCTCTTAACAAGGACACGACACGCACTCCAGCACATATTGACACTTTTTTTTGGGGAGGGGGGGGGGGGTGTTGCTGTTTTTGTGTGTTTTTTTTCTTTTTTGTCATCCAACACTGGCGCACTGCAACACTAAAATTGGACATTTCAGCGCGCTTGGAGTGTTTCATCCTCATTGTTGCAGGTCATCAAACCTGAAGTGCGACAGTCAAGTAGCATCAGCGCGTCCTCACATCCAAGGAGACGGGCGACACAAACGCACACTTCAGACGGCCTGTTTTCTCCGTTGTCGCTCTCGCTGTCTCATTCACGCAAACGTGTAATGTGTCCAAACACACACATACACACATACATCCCGGTCCCCTGTTGGTCAATTGCGCAACGACACGCATGTTGTCCCCTGTTGGATAGGTAGGTAAGTGCCCACACACACACACACACACACACACACACATACATACATCCCGGTCCCCTGTTGGTCATTGGCGTAACGACACACGTGTTGTCCCCTGTTGGATAGGTAGGTAAGTGCCCACACACACATACAACACACACACACACACACACACACACTTTCACCCTGAAGAGCCCATTACAGTCCCTCAATAATAGAGCACTTTACTGAGGGGGGGCGCAAAAGGATTTGAAATCTGGTAAACTGCCTGCTTCCTTGGGAAAAAAAGGGTGTGATGAAGTATAAAATGGAAGAGATGGGCCGAGAGAACGGCAAGCGGTGGAAAGGAAGAAATCTGCGACGGAGCTGCCAGTCAGGAAACAGAAGAAAAGCCCATCGACGCCTCGACAACCTCGACATCAGCGGCCGGCCGATCTGCGCGGCTGACTGAGTAGGCGGGGAAAAGTTCATCTTGTCTTTTGTCTAATCTATACACTTTTTATGACTGGAAATTAATGGGCTCACAGGCGCTCACGCTTTTAACGCGCACGTGCACACACACACACGGATAGATTTTTGTCAGCATGCAATGCTCGTCCTGGAGCGGTGCTTTTATCATCACCCGGTAAGTAGCAGCGGTAAAATTGCTTAATTAAAGCATGAATGTTTAATAAACCCCCGGGCGGCGAGTTGGAGAGGGACTTCAGATAGGCCGTCCGTTGATGGGCAGCCTGGAGGAAGGAGACGCTGCCATCTCTCAACTTCACTTTCAAGCCGGCTGCGAGTTCCATTCCTTCCTCTTGACAGTGCGGGGGAGGGTCCGGTGAAAACCGGACTTTGATTTTGCAACATTCAGGCTGCGTTCACACACGTTTCGGCAATACATTGATAAAAAAAAAAAAAAAAAAAAAAAAAAAGGCAGCAAGCACAGCACGACCCCATCATTTTAAGGGTGGAGTTCACTGACTGTGGTCTTTCTTTGTTGTTGTCACACTGCCACATGACGTGAACGACAGTCGCACGTATTGACGACGTGACGACAGTCGACCGTATTGACGAAGAAAAGATGAGTTGGGATGTAATTAGTTTCTTTTTTACTGTGGCTAAAGCTAGCCCACTAGCGACCGCCTCAGGTAGCTCCCAGTCTACTCGCCTTTTGAGCAATAGGGAGATAATTCATGTTAGGCTAATGTTTGCTAATATTTAGTAGGTAGCTAGTGTTGCTTTTATCAGCAACCATTTGCTAAAGTAAACATTAGCTGGCGAGCAAAACAAAGAAATCATTACTCAAAAATGTTCTTTGTTTAAATGGTATGGCCCTCTAGTTGTAAGCTAATGTTAGCTTCTCTTGGGGAACAGTTATAATGCCCAAACCTAATATGAGCAAACATTGTAACGTAACTGTAACTTTGTAACATGTGAATAAAAGCTTGATTCATTCAGTCACTTGTTCATTCAGTCACTGTATGGCAGCAAACAGGGCCATTCTTCCTTCGTCTTCGACAGTTTCATTTTAACGCTACTATTAGCGCAGTTGAATACGGCACAAGCACTCCCACTCGACTTTGCTCCCGCTCGACGTCATCGCTGTGTGTCACTCGACACGTAGTTACAGGAGCGCTCACTGCAGTCCAACACAACTCTGATTCCAAACGGCAATAAATTCTTTTCATCGATGATTCCTTAGGGAAGACAAAAAGCAGGGAGTAGCTCACTGTTTTGGCAGTCCATGTGCCCTCTTGTTTGCACACAGTGGTCAATAAAAGTGACAAGTCTGACACAGCGTCACAAGGGTGGGCCGGGGACAGACGTTGCCAAAAGACAACTGCTGGGGCTGAAGGTTTTCTTCTCTACAGCGACATATTAAATCTGTTGCAAAGCAGTCACATGATGCACATCCAGGAGCTTTTGCATCTGGTCAGATGCAGACTAAAACAAACACGGTTCACCCCCAACACACGTTATGTTCTGAAGATTTTTTAAACACTGTTTGACCTTGGGCCACCTCTTCCATCCTCACAACAGTCACCATCCCCTGTATAGCAAGTCTCACAACAGTGCACTGCCATCAAGTCATCCCCTTTTGCCTGGAAGCACAGCGGTAAAGCAGTAATGATGGTCAACCTTCAGCTCATGCGAACAAAAAAAGACACTAAAAAACACAGGGTGCACTTCTGCTCTTTCTACATCCACCATCAACCATCACCCGCCCCCCCCTTTTTTTATCAGAAAAAACAATTTACTCCTTTTTTTTTAAAGCAACATACATTTGAAAGACTTATTAATTTAAGTCTTAAAAGGTAAAATAGTCGTAGGGTTAATCTCAACGCTGCTCCTTACCACTGCGTGTGCGACAGAGATGAGTCAATTCCGTTTGAAAACTTTCCAAACGGACTGCGAGGCCCCCTGCAGGCAGAGCGACCTCTGCGCTGGCACCCGATATCTGACAGCCAGCTCCCCTTCATTTATTCTGTCCTGCTCCTTCTCCTCCTCCTCCTCCTCCTCTTCCTCCACCACATTCCCCGTGGAGAACACCACACCTTGATTTCCACACACACACACACACACACACACACACACACACACACACACACACACACACACACACACACACACATGCACGCACGCCAAATCAGCTTTACTCCCGCTGTCTCAGTCAGCCACCCACATTAGTCACGTGGGGCCAGTGTGCTGTTGCACCAGTATTCTTGCCATTTTATGGTGTGACATTTCATTCTGCTTGTGTGTGTGTGTGTGTGTGTGTGTGTGTGTGTGCAACGGCTGTATAGAGTGCACCGTCTTTTGTTTTGTTTTTTTGCGCTGGTGTGTATGGCGGAGCGAGGAGCTTTGCTGTAGGATCCCTCGCTTTCTTCCTCCTGGAGGTGGACTGGAAATCCTTCAGTTTGTGTCCCAGCCACCTCCCGGAGGCTCGCAGGCAGGTGGATGCACACTTCATCATCCTCACCTTGCAGCCACGTGCAAGCGAGTACAGGTTCAAAAGAAATCCTGACAGGTAGTGGTGATCGCTGATTGAGATTGCAAAGTGATGTTTCTCAACATTAGCCGGAGCTTTTCCAAATCCAAGTTGCCTTCCGAAGGGAGTGCAGTCAAAGCAGTAACAGGTTTTTTCTGTCCTTATTGTGAAATTGTTCAAGATTTGAATATATGAAAACCAGAGGTGACCAGATTATGCACATTCTATACTTAGGAATAGGAATGCTAAGTTATTCCTGTTGCCCCCCCCCCCCGTTGGGAGTCTTATTTTCTGGCTTTGAACCACACGTACATAAAAATTTAGACCAACTGTGGCGCAAATACTCACCACCCACAGATTTATTGCTCTCTGCTGCCTTCTACCTCCCACAGGCTAAAAGTCAAGTGTGATTTTTTTTTTTTTTTTTTTTTAAATTGATGGCCCAAATAGTATTTTGGGTGTGTTTTTAAATGCCACGTTTGAAATGACTCATACACAAAAAAATGCATTTTTGACAGAGTGATAAAACAGCATCATCACACACGAAAAACAACAACAAAACATATTCGATTCAAAGAGTCTCGGAGCTATATTTTTGGTTTTGCTCTGTCAACACACACACACACACACACACACACACACACACACACACACACACACACACACACAACCTACTTAAAGGGAAAGCTAATATTTGTTTTTCCTTTGTCCATAACAAGATTCCTTTGCAGTAACATGACAATGGCAGGCAATGGAAGGCAAATGAGAAAGGTGCTCTCACAAGAGCCTTGTTTAGTTTCCTTGAATGAAATGTGATTTCATTAATTTCATTAATAACTCGCGTTACCACGCTCAGATAGCCATGGTTTGGAGATGGCGATGGCATGGATCCAGACAAACTCTAGCGTGGACTGTTTTGCTTGTTGCGTCAACATCCTCTGACCTCCATCTGACCCGGCTGCCTGCCGTACTCGGCAAAAGATTCTGAACTGTATCTTGTAAGCGCAGAATAAATGAGTAACACAATAATTAAAAAAAAAAAATGTTTTTGAATTTGACTGAGCACGGTGATGCGTGACCTTGTCTTGATACATTACCCACATGACTACCTTCAGGAAAACATGCCAACTTTTGTGTCTCTCCACAGAAATCTTTCAGTCGAGTGTGAATAAAATTGCCGCTGCGCAATGTTACAGGGCGCAGAGTAAAATAAAATGAAGGCGGTCAAACTGTTGATGGTGTTGAAGAAAAATCAGACAAACATAAAAGACAACAGGAACCAATCAAAAGAGATGCATTTTAGGGATGGATGTGAGTTGACTTGAAATTGGGTTGCGTGAAACCGAAGGGAAGAGGTCTCAGAGTAAAAACAGTGCACACTTACAGACTTTATGAAACCATATCAAAAGGTACAGTGTGTGAAATTCTGCCATCTAGTAGTCAGCCTTTAGATTGCAGCGCTCATTTGCTCACCCTCTCGCTCCCAAGCTTGCCGGTGAACTACAGTGGACTATGTATATTCTTATCTAGAAATAAGAGCCGTTCTAAAGGGAAGGAAAACCAAATTACTTTTATTGTGCTGCGAGTATACACTTTTATTTATGTATTTTTGGGCTCTATGTTAAAATTTCACCTATGCAAAAATCGTAAATCAGACTTTACACACTGGACCTTTAATTGTGAGTCGGCATTAAAGTCAAATCGCTCTCCAGAGGAGACCAACTCTTGAGACAACCCCCCACTCTTTTCTAGAGCCACTCCAACCTGGACCCAATTCACCAGAGTGTTTTACGTGAATATTTCTCTTTGAAACTGGAGCCCTGTATACACATTTCTAACTGCTGCTCTAGAATCCTTTTATTTTGTTGTTGACATCTTAGTTTGCGTGGCTTCGACCACATATTCACAATCTCAAAGACGTCACAGAGCTCGTCTTCGCCGCTCACGACAGAGCGTCCCTCTCGCCGGGGTTGTTTTAGGCTGAGACAGCATGTCCTTGTTTGCTTGTTTAGTCCAGGCTGAATTAAACCCCGCTGCACTCGGAAAAATTGACAACAAAGGCAAAAACAAAGAGTGAGAGAGAGTGAGAGAGAGAGAGAGAGAGAGAGAGAGAGCTGACACGACCCAGATGATGCCTCGGCATTGTGGGTACGTTGTAATCGGGCCTCCTTCACCTTCAGTTTGTCACTTCTGGCACTTTTCGGAGCGAACACCACTCTGTGTGTCTCTTTTGTTCGTCCTGAGTCACGCGCTTACTCATCTCGTCACGTCTCTCTCTGATCCATCATTTAATCATTCACTGCCTCCCCTGCTGTCCAACAAGGGCCTACAATTTTTGTTTTTTTTCTCTCCACAAACCTCATCTTAAACACATTGTTTACAAGGTGGACTTTTTTCGGTTGAACTTTGTGGAACCAAAGTACGGCAGTTGGTGTTTGGTCCTCAAACCTTTAACTCTGAACAATTTGAATGTCAGAACGGTCCAAAAATAGCCTCGCTACCGTCAGTGCGCTCAACTTAAAGGTTAAAGATGTCTCACGCAGCACTGGCACTGTACTCAAGCAGCGAGCTGGACACGACTCTGGCTAATTAGCCTTAACTATCAGTTCTAGACAGCCTGGTCCTCTTTTGAACGGCTGTTTTATTGATGGGAATCTTTGCGGTGCCTAGGTTTAAGCGTTGTTAATTGTCCATTGTCCTGTAACAGCGTCGCGGAAACGCACCGTGCTGTTACGGGACGCCGGCGGGAAAAGTCAGCAAATCACAGATCATGCGTGGCATTCATCCTTGAAATTTGATCCGGGGTGGGTCACGTGAAAATCAATTCAAGTTAACCTCCACATATTGATAAAGAAAAACAGATAATCAAGCCGCGCCATATCTGTCAGACTGGAGGTCAGCCACAGCCGCCGAGTGACGGGGAATATTGCCGTTTTAACAGGAATTCTTCTCAACGTCAATATGTTCATTGACCCTCTTAGAGCTTCATACTCGGGCAGTCGTCATGGAGGGAACTGGTTGGAACGACACGAAGCACTCATGTATTGTTGTACCATCTGAACACAATGTTAATTGTTTCTTCAATATGAACTATTTTTAGAAAATAACAGGATTATTTATTTAGGTGATTGTTTGTTTGGTCACAAATGCAACTTTTTTGTTTTTTTCACAAAGAAGTAGCAAAAGGACAGCAAAGGCGTGTAATTGTAAATGAATTATTCATTCGCACCTCACCTCCCATTCAGTAAATGTGCATGTTGGGATCAGGAGTTGCTTTTGTCTGCCTTCACTGAGGCACAGTCTTCCCTTAGAGATCTGAGAGCCTTTGTCTGTGTAATAGGTTGCTTTGGTTGAGGCAAAACACAACAACAAAAAAACGAAACAAAAAACATGTGAGTCGTTTTATTTTACGTGTCGTCACACGACCACTTTGGTTGGACTTCAGAGACAATTGTGCATCATTCCATCATATTTGTGGATTCAGTTTTCAGAGAAATTTGAGGCTGATGCTCTCTAGTCTTGTAAAATGTAAAAAGTGCAAAAAGATAGATAGATAGATAGATAGATAGATAGATAGATAGATAGATAGATAGATATTTGAGTATATATTTTGCACTAAAGGCCAATGGTTACATAATGGTAGGTCTGTTTGCTGTTCTGGTTTCAACCATAATTTTTCCAGTCAAGTGCACTGAATATCATTACAGATGAAAAAAAAATCTGTTCGTGTCTCTCTTTAGCTATGTGGGCAGAAATGTATAAAACAGACAGAAAAGCACATTAGCAGGGCTGCAAGCAAATGCTGTTAGTGTGATGCAGTTTTGTTGTTGTTGTTTTTTTTTTTTATCTGCAGTGCTAGTGTCAATTTAAATTTCGATATATCATTTTTTATCAAACTCTGTCACAGCTCCCCACCAAGCTGCCACCGCTGCTGGTTATACAAGGATGAGCTTGGAAAATGAAAAGTCTGAGGACTGGCAAACAACTGCCAAACTGCCTGGAAATAAAAACAATTCTGGAAAATTAAAAAAAAAAAAACAAACAAACAAAAAAAAAAAACTGAAAATTGAAAAACAAACAAACCAAAAAAACTTTGTGTTATGTGCTTCAGTCAAATACCAAACGCTGGATCCCTGCTGTATCTGCAAATGCCATGTATGTCAAATGAAGGGTATTTTTGATTTGACTGACAACGAAAAGATAAAACTTCATTTCAACCACAAAAACATTTAAACTATTCAAAATAAATGTAAGTTATGGAGCCACATTTTAATGTCTAAACACATTAGGAAACTCTCTTTGAAAAAAAAACACTTCTAGTCATCAAATTTGAATAATTTGATTATCAAGACACTGATTTGCATCGACTCTCTTCACTCGCGTGCAAGTTTTTGGTCGCTCCAATGAAAAGCGACAACTGATTTCCACTTAATAATACTGAGTGGATACAATACCAGGAACTGGACCTGAAGGTCATCATCCGCAGCAACTGTAACGAGCGCATCCTATTTCCATAAATTTGTATTCCGGCGATGACAGATTGTGCGCAAAGATCCCACACTTCCCAAAAGGAAGCCAAACTCCCCAGCTATCGACCCCCCCCCTACCCCCCTCCCCTCCCCCACCCACTGAGCAGGATGAGAGCAGAGCTCAAGTGCTGACAGCAGGTCTCACCCCTCCGTCTGCTCCTGGGCAGGACCTCCAGTCCCTTCGTCCGTGGAGGAGGAGAACGAAGAGGAGGCAAAGGAAGGAGGCTGCCACACAAATTGCCAATGTGCTACTGCAGCAACTGGGACTGAACGGATCCGGCCGCACACTTTCTGACCCTCAGGACAACGTTTGTCCTCATCAAAACCCTCCGCGGCAGACAGGCAGTGGTCGTTGAAGCGGCTTCATCTCCCTCTCATCTGACTATTTTTCGCCTCCCTCCCTCCATTCATCACCATTAGCCTCTTCTCAGCAGAGCGGGTCTAAAAATGCCCGGCTCGATGACCTATTTCCCCGTAAAAGAAAGAAAAAAAAAAAACCTCATCAGATCATCCCGAACCCTCTTTATCTCCATCCTCCCTCCTACATCACCATCCCTCCATATGTTGACCATCCAGACGAAACGTTCACGGGCGCCTGTGTTTACGCGCTCAACCCAATCTGGGATTATCAACCGGCGGTCGCTTTGTGCGCGGATGGAGAGGCAGGCGACGGGGAGAAGAAAAGCCGTAAACGCTTCCCTTTTCTTCCTGCTCGCGTGAACCGGAGTGGATGGTATATTTTTCTCCTTTATTTTTCACACCTTGAGGCACCAAAACAGCCCACACCCCGCTGTCGAGCACCATAAGCGGGATTACGTAAGTGCGATAACTAGCAAAGAGAGAGAGAGAGGAGGAGGAGGAGGAGACCAGGGTGGCGAGGGAGCAAGGTTTGGGGGGGTTAGACGCTCAGGAGACCGGAGGAGGATCAGGCAGGAGGAACCCACCGCAACATCTCCTCCCTCTCTCTCTCTGCTCAGCTGGCTGCCCCACAAATGGCTCAGTATCAGCCCACCATCAGCCTGGGGAGCGAGAGATAGCGAGGCAGCCACGCTGGCCCTGGGGGGGGGGGGGGGTGATGAGGAGGAGGAGGACGGCGACGACGAAGAAGAGGAGGAGGAGAAGGAGGAGGAAGGTGTGGAGGAGGAAGATGAGGAGTAGGAAGAGAAGAGAGGAGGAGGAGGACGAAGAAGAGGAGGAGGAGAAGGAGGAGGAAGATGTGGAGGAGGAAGATGAGGAGTAGGAAGAGAAGAGAGGAGGAGGATGAAGAGGAGAGAGGAGGAGGAGGATGGGAGAAGAGGAGGAGGAAAAGGAGAGAGGAGAAGGAGGAGGAAGAGGAGAGAGGAGGAGAAGGAGGAGGAAGATGAGGAGTAGGAAGAGAAGAGAGGAGGGGTATGAAGAGGAGAGTGGAGGAAGAGGAGGAGGAGGAGGAGAAGGAAGAAAAGGAGAAGGAGGATGAGAAGGAGGAGGAAGAGGAGGAGGATGATGAGAGGAGGAGGATGATGAGAAGGAGGAGGAAGAGGAGAGAGGAGGAGAAGGAGGAGGATGATGAGAAGGAGGAGGAAGAGGAGAGAGGAGAAGGAGGATGAGGAGGAGGAGGAAGATGTGGAGGAAGATGAGGAGTACGAAAAGAAGAGAGGAGGAAGAGGAGGAGGAGGAGAAGGAAGAAGAGGAGGAGGACGGGAGAAGAAGAGGAAAAGGAGGATGAGAAGGAGGAGGAAGAGGAGGAGGAGGACAGCAAGAATACACCCACAGGCAGAGTGAGAGGGGCTGGGTTGGGGGGGGGGCAGTGAGTAGCAGAGGAACAAGCGAGAGATAGATGGTGTAAAGGTTAGCGGAGGGGTGAGGGAGGGGGCGGGGGGGTTTGGACGAGCCAAGAAATGTTTCCTCCCTGCGGCTCTCCGTGGTCCTGACGAGAGCCGGCAAAGAGACGTCAGGCCGCATCCTGTCTACCGGCGGAGGGACGGCCGAGCCGGAACCAGCCAGCGGTGCGGCGACGCTCCGGACCACGAGGGCCCGTAACTCCACCACATCTTCTCTTCCTCCTCCTTCTCCTCTCATCTTCCTCTTCTGATGATCAGCATCATACACTCAGCGCCCCTCAAACCCTCCCCCCACCCTCCCCAGAGCTTCTCCATTTCCAGCGCTGCTTCTCCTCACTTTCCTCAGACTTCCCGGAGTCTGATCGCGTGTCGCTCCCCGGACGGCAGCGGCGGCAGCAGTGAACCCGCAAGGTCACGGAGCTCGATTCCATCAGATGAAACCTTAAACCTCCATCCATTAGCCCCCCCAACCCTCTCTGTCTCTCTCTCTCTCTCTCTCTCCCTCTCTCTCCCCCTCTCTCCGCTTCACTTTGGCAACAGCGCTCAGCTTGGTTTCATGTCAGTGCCGCACAATTATTTTCACTTTATCAAAAAAAATGCTGTCAGGGAACAAAAGGTGTACGTTTTTTTTTTTTAGTGTGTGTGTGCGTGTGTGTGTGTTTGTGTGTGTGTTATTAGTCCATAACCTGCATTGCGGGTGTGGCCTAGCGGAAGATTGTCAGCCTAGACAAAAATTCGACAGGGTCAAGAAGAGCATCAATTGTAAAATTCTATGATATGGCTCCTAAATATGGCTGGAAAAAACAGTAAAATTTTAAGATAAAAAGTCATGTTATGAAACAAGTGAGGAAGCATGACATTGGTTTGGATCTTCCTCTAATTCGCAGCCCCAAGTCAGTCGCTATGTCGAAAGCAACTAAGCTTATGCACTAACTTTGTATTGGGGAAGTCTAAAATAGTGAACATAATATTAGAACTCATGGTGTGATATCAAGTCAGGTCGTGTGTTGCGTTGGTGCCAAACTGCTGAGTCATTACTGGCAGCTACAGCGTGATCTAGTTCAGGGTTTCCCAAACTGTTCTACAACAGCATTAGCCTCTCAAAGAAAATATGTAAAGAAGCATCAACTATTAGAATTTTTCTTACTTTTACTTGCTATTCAATCAATGTTACATTTGTTTCGACTAAGAACACTATCAGCTAACATGTTGATAATCGTAGCAATCTTTCTCTATGGCTGTAAAGCCAAACTTAATACACTGTATGCTGCCTCATATTTTCTGACTTTAGTTAGCCAGTTCTGATGTTTTTTCTGCAGCAGTGTCGGTCTCTTTGTTACTAATGTATTGTTCACTTTGCACTAGCTAGGCTAGCTTGAGGAGCAAATCACTTTGTTGAATGGGTAAAACTGGCACGACACACACACGCAACGCCATTAAAAATGTTTTAGACTTTTTTTTCTCATATTCTGTCCAATTCTCTGGCGGCCCTCCAAACGCCCCCTGGTGGCGTCTGGGGGGCCACGAAACACCGGGCGGGAGGGAAACATGACGCCCGGGGGAACTAATGTTTTCACGTCGGAACTTTTTCCACGGCGGAACAATTAACAAAAAGTGTTCAGTAGGTTGTAGCAAAGAAAAACGCTGCTCACGTACACAGGATGGACAAATATTTGACAGGGATGAAAAGAAGAATTCAGGAGTCCGGCGGTGGCCAGTGTTCTTTGTTGTTGGCCACTTTTGGCTGTAGAATCGTTCCGCGAGTAGCTGCGAACGATGGTGTCGTTCACGGCAGACTTAAAGCGGGGTGCACCTCTGCGGCCGGCTTGCGGCGTCTGGTCTATTTTCTTTGTAATGCACGAGCCGCGAGCGAAAAAGCCAGAGGACAACAAACAGTTTCGAGCGCTGATAGAACGTAATCAAACACCTTTGCATCAGTACGTGATCTGAGCCGCGACTGGCGCAATATTATGACTTAGCGCACGCAATGCTCACCGTCATCCCGTGTGGCAGGTAGAAAATGTGATGTTGTCGCATGACTGATGTTGTTGATGTGGTCAATTTCATCAAAACAAGACCCCTGAAAGCGCAGCTATTTACTGCACTTGGGCATGAAAAATATTCTTCCTCCAAGGTGGGGCGTGACAGAAAAAGTTTGAGAACCACTGCCCTAATGCCATGTAAGTCTATGGGGTCAAAAGTCAACTTTGTCCAAGAGACATGGGACCACTTGCAGGTTCATCGGGATCCCTCAAGACACAGCCACGTCAAATTTGGGGCTTCTAGCCCATGAGGAACCCCGAAACCCTAACCCTAATTCCAGCAGTAACCCTAACCCTAACCCTAATTCCAGCCTTATCGCTAACCCTAATGCCATGCAAGTCTATGGGGTCAAAAGTCAACTTTGTCCAACAGACATGGGACCACTTGCAGGTTCATAAGGATCCCTCAAGACACAGCCACGTCAAATTTCGGGCTTCTAGCAAGAAAACTTTTCTTTCTCCAAGGTGACAGAGAAAGTTTGAGAACCACTGCCGTAAATGATGTAATAAAACGATTGTAAAATTGTAAAAGTTTGACTTTGCAGGAAGCTCAACATTTTTTTCTGTAATTTCATTGCACGACCGTATTTGCAGATTACAGTTCCACAGTTCTATTTTATTTTTAATTAATATAATTTTTCATTCTCTTTGCACTACTTTTTTGTTGCTGTAATTATGCAAATTTCCCCAATATGGGATTAAAAATGGCACTCTATTCTATTCTATGAATCATCAGGCAAATCAAGTACCTCACTACCTCACTGCTGGTGAAGATTTTAAAGAAGTCTTAAGTGCAATTGCAGTCCATTTTCATGTTAAATGTGAGAACTCTCATTGACTGTTCTGGGACTACTACTTTACTTTGACTGATTTTTTCAAATGCACCTCAATTATGAATTCTTATCTTATGTACACATTTTTAAACAACAATAACAGGAATAATTAAGACATGTGACTTACCAAGGGGCCATATTTACACACCCCTGAGCTGTTTTCCCTTGTGTTGGCTTTTCCATTTATTTTTCCTCTTCCCTGGCAGAAAAGGCTCCCACACTCACATCCTTCACTTGCTTGATCTATGTTACTTTGCTGAGAGCCCACTGAGCTCGAATACAATAGTTTGATACATTGAGCTGAGACAAAACAAAATAAATGCACAAAGCCCAGGTCCCGTCTCGTTGAGTCATTCTACACCAGGCATGGGCAAAGTACGGCTCGGGGGCCATATGAGGCCCATTAAGCTTTTTAATCTGGCCTGTCGAACTTGAAGAAATGATATTAATAGTAAGTCAGAAAATATGTGCATTTCATCCATTTTTATCAGTGTTTTAAGACTCATGTAAATAAAGAGCTAAGAGTTGGGGCTTCAACAACAGATATTTTGTTGTCAGTTGACAATAAAGCACGTTTTCTGCATATCCCATGACAAATTTTTTTTTTCCTGTCTTTTTAGAACCCATTGTGGCCCACCAGTCAAATAAGTTGACTACAAACAAACACACAAACAAGCAAAAAACACCCAGAGCTAAAACTGACACTATAAACAAGGGCTGGAAACCGCAGCTTGTGTTGCAGCGATGAAGAACATTGTTTTTTAATCCGCAAGTCTTCGACTTCAAAGAAGAAAAAATAGACCAAATCCAAAACTCACCTTTCGTCCCAGTGCCTCTGCCGCCGTCTCTCGCTCCGGTTAAACAGTTTTCCAGGTAAACTCCATTGTGGAAGCAGCCGTCGCCCTCGCTGAGCTGCGGCGGAGGCTCCCAGCACAGACATGGCGTCTGCATGATGCCGCAGGGCCGGTTGGACGTGCTGGAGGCCAGACAGTCCTCCAGCCACTGGCACAGCATCTGGCAGGCGGCCACGCTCGGGTTGCGCTTCCCCACCACCAGGTACTCCGTCTTGAATTCCCCGTCGGCCCCAGGGTCCACCGCGGCCCGCGGCGGCCCCTTCCTCATTTGCAGGAACTGCTTCCCGGCTTCCAGGAAGGCCACTGGCGCCGAGGCGTTGCACAGCTTCACCACGTCGTCGAAGCTCTCCATGCCCAGGTAGGTACGCGTGGTCTCCAGGAAGGAGTCGTACTGGAAGGTGCGCACCTGTGAGGGCGCGCAGCCGCCGCTGGGTTTGGTCACCTTGAGGAACACGGTGTAGCGGCGAGGGTCGGGGTTCTGCAGCGTCCAGGAGCAAGGGGTGGCGGGGAACACCGCCGACGACAGGAAGAAGCCGAAGAAGCGGTTCTGGACCAGGGTGGAGCAGGAGTCCGACTCGGGGCCGGAAGGGGCTGCAGAGCGCACCGTCCGGCCAGCAGGAGTAAAGGGGCGACGTAGAGCAGGAGCAGCAGCGGAGGCGGGAGGGGCCGCCGTGCGTGGCCGCTATTGGCAGAAAGGACCCTCGGCATGGTTTAATCAGGGGAGAAAAGTGTTTTTCTGGCTGTCAGACGGCTCCACTTCCGGTGGCACAGGTAGGTCAGGGTGGGTCCGGGCGCGGCGACGGAGGTGGAGGTGGAGGGGGGCGAATCAGTGTCGGCGGGAGGCGGCTCTCAGTGATCCAGCAATCGGCTCATGGCGGCACCGGTCGACCCCAGGATCAGCTGAACCTGCAAAATGGGGAGAAGCAAGATACAAATTAGCCTTAGCACCCGATCGGTGGGCGACGGGAGCGGGGGAGAGGGGGTTACGGAATTGCACTAATTACGTTCATCTCTCTTTCAGCCACTGCTGATTGGAGCGTCGGAGAGCAAGTTGACGGGAGAAGTTTGTGTTCATTACCGAAGTTCAGATTGGTCTCTTCCTGGGAGACAACAGTTTTTCCTGGCGCGTCTGCGCTCATATTTCATCTGCCATCTCATTAATTTGTCCAATTATGAGGCTATTAATTACAAAAAGGCAACACCTGCACTCATTCATTACGCCACTTTTATCGCGGACGTGCCATAGACGGCAATGTCGTGATCAATGGCACGCCGCTCTCCCTTTTTGCGCGTTTGAGAGCACTCTATTTTTCCTTTATGCTCCGGCATTCTTATGGTCCACGTCACCAGACATCTTCCCGCTGACTCACTCCACCAATTTCGTCTTTGATTACCGAGGAGCTTTGACATGAAATGAGTTTTAATGACGGCAATTGCTGCCCAGTGCCTGCGTAAGCAAGCGGCTTGAAAATTTTGGTTTTCTTCACTCTGAAATGGACGAAAACATCCAAAATTTTCTGTCTCTTCTTCAGTGTGATGCACGAAGTCAGTGATGGGAAAATAAACACAATGCGTCCAGCCGTGGAGGTGATGAATGATGCAGTCACAAAATGTGTGTTCAAAAACACTGCATTGGTTGTGGGCAACCGACAGAATCGCGACAATAAAATAAAGTTTGTGCACAAAACCTTATATTCAGTAGTACTAATGATTAATTAATTAATTAATCAATCACAGCAAACCTATGAATCAAAATTTCTTCTAACGCACTTTCAATAGAAAACCTCGTGCGTTGCCATAAAAGGTTGAGCAAATTTTGAGCAAAGGTTTTAAAAGCAAAAAGTTTCAATTTTAAAATAAAGATATTGAAAAGAAAAATGGCACAAAATTTGCACTGGAAGAAACAGGTAATAAAAATATAAAGAAAAACCTGCATAACAATGGAGAAACTATTTCAGGAAATACTGTCAAAAATGGCTGTTATGTTAATGAGATTGTCACGATCATCTATTTTAAAACTCTTCCCTGATCTTTCCATCAGTCCAGACTGATCAGTTAATGCTAACTGTCACGTTTCCCCGTTAACTGTGAAAAAATATGAGAAGACGCAAACAGAAAATGAGCTGAAAGTTGTTGTTGTGCATAGGCACAGATTTTAAAAAGACTGAAAAAAGACATGGTCATATATGTATATATATATATATTTTTTTTAAATGAATTGTCTTTTCAGAATTATGACAAATTCTGATCTTGGCGGATTCACCTCCTCCATGTTTTCAGTACAAGTAAAGGCTATTTAAAGACAGAGTAGACAGTCTGACACTTGCATGCAGTTAGCGGAGGCAGTGAAAGAAGTTTGACAAAAAGATAATGGTGGCTCTAACTTTCTGGGCGCCACGAGACTCCTGTCAAGCTCGATATAGATTTCAGATAGACAGACAGTGATTGCCTCAGTCGGCACAGTGGCCATGGACACTTGTATAGTGAAGCCTCCCGCCGATCGATCTCAATGATCCTTAGGTCTAACAGACAGAGCGGCTGGAATAATCGTGTCTGTGTCTGCCTCTGCAGGGTGGCACGTGGTTGAAGATATTGTCAGGACTCAATAAAAGACAATGTGAACTAAAAACATCTCAAGGTCTTTGGGTGCAGTGGGGGCAGTACAGGGTCTCAAAAACTTTATTTAAAATGTATTCTCAAAATAATAATTACAGAAACAAGGATATTTTCAGTTCGACAGTTATAGAGACGGGTTTTACATTTAACTTAAAGGGTCAGTTAGACAAGTGGTTTTCAAAGTGGGGAAAAGAAAACTGAGTAATTGGAGAAAAGACAAATCTTTCAAGTTTGTTGACAGATTTAATAATAAAGTTTAATCTAATGTTCATATTCTAAACAAATGTAACAATTAGTAAATAGCAAACAAAAGTCAGAAAAAAACATTGTAAAGTTTGATGTTTGTTTACATATTTTGTAACACTGTCCGTTGGTTTGTGAACGGGGACCCTAGCCAGAAGCTAATGTTGTTTGGGGGCCATGGTGTCTAAAATTTTGAGAACCCCCGAGTTAGACAAACAAAGTTGAGATGCCTACGCAAAATAAACTGTTGACATTCACATGTGGTTTGCACCCTTGAATTCCGACTTAAACACTTTAGCTCTTGAAGAGCGTAGGTCATTCCCGAATAGCTACCTCGCTAATCGTTGTGTGGCGTATTCTGTTGCTATGCATTTTCACTCAAGTCTGTTGTCACTTTTTTACTTCATTAATAGGTGAGCAGTGACGTCATCTAAACGCACATTTTAATTGTTGAGCAAATGATAAAATGTACGGTGCAAATAAACTGGATCCATTCCCCAACCAGCATCTTAACAGCCGTCGTCTGTGCCACTGACACGAACAAACACATCTGGTATTGTTTACTTTCTGTCCTAGGCAGTTGTGTCCCAAGGATTAGAACAGATCAATAAGGCTGTGGGTAAAGTAAACCTTGGCTTTAGAAAAAAACCCACAAACCTGTTGTCCATAAATGTACACTGGAAAATTTCACCCAACACCATGTGTGCTTAATGTAATTAAGATAAACTAAATAGAAAACAAATAAACCTTTAATAAAGTGTAAAGGGTGGCTGATGACTTCCATGTGTGGCCACAGGTTTGGCCATCACAGTGTCGCATCAAAAACCCACGGAGAACAATCGTCTGCCTCTGATGGTGGACGCACTCCCATCAGAGTCTGTGAAGCTGTGCAGTCTCCTCGGGGGGAACAAAGGAACAAACCCTCCTTTTGTGAGGCGAAAAACCACCTCTGGCCAGATTCAGGGCTGTCAAGTCACTGAGCGCTAAGCTATGGAAAATCCAATGTATCCAATATCATTGGCCACCATGAGGCATCTCTTTTGTTACAGCCAGTCTCATTCCTTGCATCTCAGCTTCCCGTCGTGAGTCATGCTGCCACATCCCGTCCCATCCTGCCCTGCCCTATCCTGGCCTTACGACTCGACTAGTTTCACCCCCTCGCCAAAATGACCGCGGCCTCTTTCCACAGACAAGCTTGACGGCAATAAAATGAATAGAGCTTTAACAGTGGATAAAGAGCTTCTGCTTATTGACAGCCCCGCCTCATTCATCACCGGGACGGCCCCCTTCCAACCTGCCTGCCGGGAGGGAGGGCGTCTGATCACCATCCCTGCTAATGTCATTGCCCCCCGCCATCCCCGCTGCTAACATGTCCATTCTCCTCAAGCCTCGGAATCGCAGAAACCCCTCTCTCGCCCCTGTATCGATCCATTGTGTTTGAGGGGGCGACAGATGGGGAGGCAGCTATTAGCACACCCTCATTGAGCGTGCAGCGCAGGGGGAACAGGATCTAACGGTGAAAGAGGAAATTCAAAAGGGGGGCTTCTCTGTGGCCGATCCACATATTTTAGACCTGACGTTCGGCGTTAATAATGAATCGATGCTGCCCCGAGTCTGTGGCCGTCACGCGTGCCACGTGCAGGCTTTGTGAAGGGCTGTCAGGTGTTAGTGGGCAAGTCAGGTTCATCTGACACAATGAGCCTGAGAGCTGGTGAGCGTTTTTTTCTTTTTTTGGAATTTTACAAGACACTGATGACACTGTGATGTAGTGGTCAGCACTTCCACGTCACTGCAAGAAAGTTGCAAGTTCGATCAAAGGGCTTTGGACCTCTAAGTTGAGGGTCACAACCCAAAGCAATATATGTATAGTTTTGGGTCGCAACTTCATGTTAAGGAAAACAAATGTGGGTCCTGTGACTCCACTAGTTGAGAACCACTGCTCTGAGGGGTACTCCAATGGTCAATAAAAACACACACAAGGTAAATTTGGAACTGGTTGACGGTTGTGCGTCTTTTTGTGTAGCCCTACAATGAAATGACAACTCGTGGCATAACTCGCCTTGGAATAGAATAGCTGGAATAGTAAATGGATGGATGGATGGATGGATGGAAATGTTCAGGTCAAAGTGGTTTAGACTTCAGAAATAGACAGGCATGGGTGAAACTTTTTGGTTGAGGTCGTCCTAACATCCTAACTGTGTGTGTGTGTGTGTGAGCACCACTGCATGTGTGTGAAAGGTCACTTTTGCTGTACCATTCAAAATGCCTTCTTCAGTATATAATGTTGGTGTTTGGTTCTGCTCTAATAATCTCATTATGCAGCTTCTTCTCATCGGAGGTCAGCACATACGTCCAATTTGTCCTTTTATTCAATATGGAGACACTTCAGCATCATTAAGTTGCATGACAGAGGTGAATTTATGCAGACCTTGGAAGGCAGATGAGACTTCAAGTCTTCACACTTGCAAGATCCATCTTGAAGCCTCCTGCAGTATGTCCTATCTCCTAGCTAGCCATTGGGATTATGAGGGAACCACTTTGCATTTTTGGGCAGAAATAAGCAACAGTAAAAAATACTTCCTATTTGTTGCAGAAGATACGCAAAGGGGAACTTTTTTTTTTATGAAGCAGATTATCATTTTTTCCAATAAACAGCAGCAGTATGTATAGAGTTGGCACCTGACACCGGATATTTTCTGGTAGTTTAGTATGCAGATGGAGCGGCAATTTATTAAATCGCTTGATATTTATAACAAAGTCATTTTAAAACATTCCATCCAGTGTGTCGTTTTAAATTAATGCTTTCATTTCCACCCAAGCTGTGTGTTAGTTAATATGTTGAACAGTTTACTCGTGAGGAATTTGCTGTCGACGTTCCAATTGAGAGAACATATAATGATAATCATATTCTTTTAAAAACAGCATACTGAAAAAGAAAATGTACTTGCCAAGGTCAAAGAGGCTCGTGGGTGAAACACGGAAACAGTTTTCTGTTAAAAAAAAAAAAAAAAAAAAAGCTGTGACATGACGTCTATAAAACAATTAACAAAAGGTTTTTGCAACACCTCTGCTTGGATGCTGCTGGTTCTTTGTGTTCTAATATCGCCGTGATGTCCATAATTAATGCTACTGTTCACGTGAAGATTGTAAATTAGTTTCAACAACACTGCCAACACTAGCGTCAGTACACATTAGCTCCCGCGCTACGGCGTCACACTTTCCGTTCATGCTCTCATCTGGCACTGGAGATGTTCTTCACCGGGTGCAAATTTTAGTGCTCTGAAGCTGAGGAATTATTCATTTCTGTCAGCCTGTGGCTGTAACAGCAAGCAATTAAGAGAACAAAGGTGTTGCATTAGCCAGCAGCCTAGAAGCCAGAATCCATGTAAACAAGCCCAACGGGCTGGCTCCACCAGCGAGACACAACAATGGCCCAATCACAGAGCGGCAACAGTCCCTCAGACAGACATGTAGAGGAAGAGGGAGATAGTGACGGAGACAAAGGGAGCACTGATGAGAAAATGATAGAGTTGCATGGAGCATCACTTCTCACATCGGCGGCAGCGCGGGGATTAGAGGCTGATTAGCCGAGTAACATAGGGACCTGCTCGCGTGTGAAACCGCGGGGCACGAAGCCACAGGGCGAGGAGGGTGGATTTCCTCTTCTCTGAGGTACAAATTGTGTCAAATTGCTCCTCTGTGTGATTAAATTCCTTTGCTTGTGAAGTCATTTAGCTGAAACAACGTGTCACAGTGATCGCGGAAGGTGCGTTAGCAACTTGCACGCAAAGCAAAATCAGTATAGTAATCAAATGAAATCAGAACGCGAAATTTAAAACTTACGGAGCCCCAGACATGACATGGGGGAAAAAAAATCAATTGTGGTCACAATATAGAGTTAACACGTGCATGCAAAACAAATTTTTCTCCAATAAATATTTATTTGTTCCCAAAAAATCTAATTTGCGGCCACAAAATAAAACATACGTACAAAATACCTAAAACTGCAGTAGTATAGGCAATGTCCTTCAAGTAAGTATCTTTTCTTCTTGTCGATCTGTCCAACATTTTCACAGTCATTTAATTAGGCTTGTGTTTAATACAACAGGTAGCTGATGTTAGCAGAGTGCCCCAGACTATTTCGTGGCCACAAAAAAGTACTTTGTGGAAATTATTTTGTATTTGGTGGGGACAAAGTATTTAATGTGCAAGTTATATCTATGTTGGGGCCACAATTTACTTTCTTCACCCCCCTCCTCACCTTGTCATGTCTGAGGTTCTGTAAAAGAAAAGAAAGAAAAAACAGCACAGACACATGAAGTAGCTCTAGGTCTACAGATGATCTTAAGAATGTACGGTGGTTCTGGAAGGTGATATGCACTGGACAAAACATTGCTGTTGATCTTTGAACGTCATTTATACTCTCACTGCAGGGGCAGACACTGGGTTAGTGGAGATATATGGATATTAAAGTGCGGCTGTGACCTGAGCGGTGAGGATATCGCTGCTGCAGTCTGTAGCTCCCTTAAAACCGAGAAATCAAACTGTAGTTCCAGCTCAAAGCACTGCTTCCAATGTGACGTTTTCATTGTCTTGGGACTGGGTTCGATAGAAGGTCTTTGTCAGCAGTGATTCAAAAACAAACAAAAAAGCTCCAACATTTTATGCTAAATAACGATTTGGCAACCTTGACAAGCAAAACAAAGCATTTGGGGCCTGATTTATTAAAGGTTAGCACCAGTGCAAGAGAGTTGCGACCATGCGGGCAAAATAATGCGTGGATCTAGAGAGTCTATTTCGTGTGTTTGGCCTGATGAATATGTAGATACAGGCAATTCTGACAATACGCGCAAAATATAGAGAAAGCAAATAAATTATTCAGCAGTTGCACTGTGATTTACAAAAACTGAATCTGACTGCGGCCGTTAGTTGAGAAAGTTTGCATGTAAATGTGCTTTGCAAAATGAAACGTCTTTTGTTGTTTTGTTTTTTTCACCTTGAAAATCCAGTGTGTAAAATTTGGTCTGAGTTATGATTCGTATTTTGGGAAACCCTCAATATGCTGCCCATAAAAACATGAATAAAAGTGTATACTCGCAGTACAATTAAAGTCATTTGGTTTTCTTATCCTTAGAACATTTCTTTTATTGCTTTAAGAATATACATAGAACAAGTTAGTTCGTTGCCATCTTGCACCGCCAGATTTCTAAGGAAGCCTGGTGTGGACAATCCCATCTCCAATTAAACCAAGAAGGTGGCCGAGGTATCCAGGATTGTACTCGCAGGCCACTGTAGCTCACTGACAAGCTCGGGAGAGGGAGGGTGAATGAAAGAGAATCTAAAATGTAACCACTTGATGTTGCTGTTTCTTCACAAAATCTCCAAATATTACTCACTTAACCTTTAATTCATGGTTTAAAACCCCTCATTGTGTCTACCGTCAGTCCTTACATAGTGCTGACTGGACAGTCGTAGCTTAGTAGCTCACCACAACTCACAAACCAACAAGACCAGCCATAAGCGTGCTCAAGCAGTTTATCGCTCCTTATTTCCGATCTTCGTCAATAAACGCCGTTGTCGACTTCCTGTCACATTTTGGCTTGACTTATTCAGTTTTTCTTTTTTCCTATTTTACTCTTTGCCAAACAGCATGATAACATTTCCTGTGTGCTGGCATTAAAAGAATGTCAAGCACATACAGACACTGACAGATTTTTACCCGCCGTGCAGTCGTCTCCTTTGATTCTTCATGGCCCCATTAATCTTTGCCAAGGGGGTTCCTTTTAGCAAGCCATTTTAAATGAAACACGGCCAGCTTTGAAAAATTTCCAATGTTCTTTAATTCTTTTCGGCGCTCTACATGACAAACGTGTTTGTCAAATTCCTGCTCTTCCTCTTTTATCTGAATAATTACTTCAGACTTCTGGGCTGACCCACATCCAAAGCAAACATTCCAATGAAAGCTGAAGGCAGACGGTCGTGTGAGGTTTTATTTTTACTTCTGTTTCCCTTTAGTTGCCCACTGACGGCTCTGACGCGCCGACCCCGCCATCTAAGACGTCTCCAAGAAATAAAGTGGATAATCATCTGTCTGTGCTGATGAATCTGTTTACCGTGGTAAATGTCAAAGCCTTTCTAATAAGCAGGAGGGACAATGTTGAGCATATGCGCACGCACACACGTACGCAAGCAAGCGCGCACACACACACACACACACACACAAATTCATTTTGATACCCATTTCATTACAGCTCCCACAGAGCACAATCGGAAGTCTTGCACTGTGGTTATGTTTAATTGATGTACATCAACGATCTCAACAATTTTACTCCTTTCTGCTGTTCTCTCTGAGGTTTTTACCTATGAGGTTGCAGGGTATTGCATCTATACGTAGAACCCCTGTGGCAAACTGCATTTGCAAACTTGGCGCTACGCAAATTAAATAGCGACTGATCCGCAAAGACTTTTTGCGCCGACTTCCACGTGCAGGTAGAAGGACGTAAAGACCTCCAGCAGAAACCAGGTGGTATTTCTGCTGTGGTCAAAGCGGACTCTCTCTGCTGTCCAGTGAGTGACATTGAAATATATTATATGATGGGAGGGGTCAAAAATAAATGAATAAAAATTATTATTAAATAAGAGCGCTGACATAGCTCATATATTAAGAGAGGGATACATTATTTGTTTTACCACATGAACCTGAAATTTGAGTGTCTTGTAACAGATGATGAAAATGCACTTACTCAAACAAAAAACAAAAGTTGCTTGCAGGCTTTGGAAACTGGCAAATACATGGCCGCCAGCCCATGATACAAAAATTAATATTTTCTTTATCTTTTTGTCTTTTCCACAAGATTGTTGTTGGCACACAGTCAACGCTAAGCGTATTTACTTAGGTGGATGTAACACTTAGCATTGCAGTCAGGTTACCCCATCGCAATTTGCTCCCCCTTACTCAGGTGGCAAATTTGTGAGCGTGTCTGGCCAGCATATCAATCCATCCATCTTCTATAGGTGCTTTCTCTATGCAAATTTCCCCAACGTGGGATAAATGAAGGCATTCTTCTTCTTCTGGTTTGTGGTTTGCTGGAGCCTATCGCAGCTTTCACAGGGTTACACCTTGGACAAAGTCACCAGTTCAAAACAACCACAATGACACAGACAGACCCCCAGGCTCAGGATCAAACCCCAGCACCATCAAGGCTAAAAATCTTTAAGAATACAACACTAATGTGAGGCAGATTGCGGGTGCAACACGCTCAGAAAAAACACTGATATTTGCTTCCTTAGTCGCTTCTTTGTGGATCTGGCCCACAGTTTCTCCTGCATTTTATGGACGTTTAAGGTGTCAAATCGTCCCCAAAGATTTGCCAACAGAATAGAGATATAGAACAGGACAGGGTTTTATTTATTTATTTATTTATTTATTTATTTATTTATTTTAAAAATAATAGACAGATACCTTCCATATTTTTTCTTCTGGTGACTTAGAGGGACGAGGCACAACAAACTAAACAGGGCAATATGAGAGAACTCAGCCTTGGGAATAGCAATGTGTAATACTTCACGTCTGATCTGATCAACAGTCTGCTGTCAAGGTGTTGGACATATGGAGCGACTGACAAACTGTAACTGTCAACCTCTCGTCAAGCTGCTGCTGCTGGTGCAGAAAGGGAGCCGTGCCTTCAGTGAGTCTCTCAGTCATAAAGTCCAAGGAAAAAAAAAAAGAAAAAAAATACACCAGCAGACAGCGAACTGACATTAGGATGGTTTACAACTCTTGGGTCACAAAAGCGTCGGCAAACAACAAAGTGCAACAGCCTTTTGGAAAAATGATGTGTGCTCGAACGGAATCATCCGCCTTGTTGGGTTTTCAATTTGCAACACACAACTGTGGCGACAGCGGCTTTGGAGAGAGGCAAGGCACTTAGATTAGAGTCACAGTGCATGTGTGTGTGTGTTGTTGCGCGCGTGTGAGGTTGCGTTATCTCCCCCTTTCTAATGCCCGTATCTCTCGGTGGGGATGGAACTGATGGCGGCGTGAATGGTCCTCCCTTTTCACCCGCACCATAAGTCTGGATATAATGGCAGCTTTGTTCTACGACGTAATCGCATTAATATGAAAGCAATTGCTCTGGAAAGCAAATCAAATCAGGCCGGATCACATTCAGATGAAAATGAGCTAATCAGAAAAGCTACGTGTTTGCTCAAAGGGAGGGAGATTAAAACCGAAGAGGGGGGGTACCAGGCGACTGCGGCCGCCTGCTTCCAAATGTCACTTCAGCTCTGTTGCATCCAACTGCAAAAAATAATAAAATAAAATAAAATGATAAGAAAAAGTAAAACCTTTCAAGTCATGATTGGAATTCCTTATTTGTTATCAACTGGATCAAAGACAGCTCTTTTTAAATTTGCCTCCATAAAGGAAGTTGAAACATTATTTAAGACCTGGAAGAGCTGATTCGAATCGTCTTCTGAAAATTTCTGTGTCTGTTTCTAGACCATCATGTTCAGGCTGGTGCAGCCTGAGACAATTTACATTTAGATTTAGATCCACTTCTTGTCAATGTGCTTTTATAACTCGGTTACAGAAGTCCCATGCATTGCTCTAAGTGCAAGAGTCTCCACTAGAATTTAACTCAGATGTCAAATTAAACATTTCCTAAATTCCACTGGCCTCATCTCAGGTATCCATCGGGCAAAGAGTGCATTTGATGGTGAAGAAAAAAACTCTGTGATTGGACATTCCTCTGACTGAGTACGACGACTTGCTCTTGTTGACTGGTTGCCACGGTGAATTGTAGTATCGGCGTTCCATTAAAGTGGGCTTTGTGCAGTCGTGGTGAATGCGCTGAACATACTCAGAGTTGATTGAACCAATTTGAATCAGCTGTTCTGGTACCAGATACTCAAAGTTATGGATTAGACTCAGAGTTTGTTGAACCTACAGCTTGGAATACCGCCCCCAGGTGGGCCTTAAAACCTGAAGTCCTGGAATAAAACACGAGGAAGAGATTGCAGCAGCACTAAAAAAGATAAAAAAATTACAGATGCTTACTCAGATATATAACAAAGGATGTACGGCGAACAGCAGGAGCGGCGACAAGTTCAGGCAGTTTGAGTATAATTTGCTGTTCCAAGTTTGCTACTGGGAGCATAAAAACAATAATTGAAGCATCTGCTACGGTGGGCTGTTTTATCAGCTGACAAGGTAATAGCTGGGTTTGACCTCATGACTGTCATAATTAGCGATAAGGCGGCCTTGTTTGTGTCTCTCTTTGTCTATCACGGTGGGCGCCTCTCAATGCTGCTTCCTGTGGCTTATATGCAGACTGAATAAACCAAAGGTTTTAAAGTGTTAATGTAAAACAACAACAAAAACAATCTTGATTACTTCTGGCAACACCAAGTAAATGAAAAAAAAATAGACATTTATTTTGTTAAAAAAAAACAATCTGAACATTAAACGGTCAACTTCTGTAAATACATGAAAAAAGTAATTTACATTACTTACTTTTTTAAACATTATTTTATTGCATTTAAGTAGCACCTGTGGACTGTAATGAGTTTTTCGAATGCATGTGGAAAGTGGAAATTGGGATTTAAAGGCACTTTGAACACTGTCATAGGTTAAATGTTGCCTTCATGGCTTCATGGCTTCCACATCACTGGAGCACATCCCTGATCAGCTGCAGGATTAAGTGCTCCTGAGTGGATGAGCCGCGGGGAAATTATATTTTTCTCCCCATTACATCAACATTAGCAATATGGGGAGAGTAGAATTACGCGATCACTCACGCAAACACACTGACACACACAGGATAGCAGTGACTCAGTGTTTTAGCCATTTGTAAAAAGGACCATTAAGCATGATGTCGCTTGATGGTGACACATCGTTTGCACGTGTTCTTGCCGGGACTCGGCAATACCTTCCCACTGCTGCCCTACATTGAAAATGTAGGATTCCTTCAAATTAAGGAATAATTATTGTGTTTATTAAACTGCACAAGGTGTCTGTTTGAAACATTATTCATATTTTCGATAGATTTTCTTTTATTTTGAAAAAACTACTGCATGTTTTGAGATTAAAAGTTCTTTAGTGAGATCATAAATCTGATAATTATTTTAACCAATTGTACTTAATCAATTAGTAATTTGGTCATTTTGATTTGACAACTGAGTGAATTAAAAATATATATTTGAAGTTCATCGTCATATCAACATTATGACACATCTGACATTGTGTCTTAATGGTGGAGCAACTAGTTCAAGCTAGTCAGCCGCCTGCTTGTTTGCTATCACATATCAGTCCGGATCACCATTTCAATAGCCAATACTAGTTGAAGGATGTAAAAGAAAAAAATTCTCTTACTTAGTATCTCCCTAATTTTGGATGTCATAAATTTCACTGAGTCAAGCTATCTCTTGTCCAAACACATCCTGGAAAGCTCAGGGGCACGACTTCATTTTGTTGGAGCCCCTGTTCTGGCAACATCAGCAAAAAAAGGGGGGCGAAAAAAACCCTGGTGCCCTAGAGGCCTTGAAGTATTTTTATTACAGTGCACAAGTTCCCCCCAACGGAAGAAGCACATGATGTAAACACTGGATTTCAGTGTTGCTCAGAGAAAACTATGCAGTCTCTGACATAATATTCATATACCAGTATTTTTTATAAGGTGGTCACTGCTCCATTTCGATAAGCATTAGCTATGTAGTGGCTATATATACACGTGTTGAGTTGTCATTCTGACTGTCTGGCCTGTTTTAGTTCCTGCTTGAGAGCCACTGAATACATGAGAAGATGATGACATATGACATGCTAAATTAAATGAATGAATAAATAAACGAATAAATAAGAAAAGTAAGACACACATTTCTCTGACAGTAAAGCAAACACAATGCTCGGCAATCTCTGTGGGTGCTTGGATCCAGAAGCAACCACGGAACCAGCGGCAGAGGCCCTGGTTTTCAAAATGTGACTTCACACCATTACGTGTCAGAAAACAGCCCCTCAAATGGATGCAACACAGCTGTGCACAACTGTGAGGGAGCAGACATTTGGGTTATTTCAGGCGCCAAAATCGGATTTCACAGGTTGCATTCCTGGGGATTCCAAGGCGCCCGGCTATTTTAGGCTGGGCCTGAATCACTGAATTTCACTGAGAGACGGCGGAGAGTCTGCCATATACAATTGACTCATTGCCACAGGGAATCTGGCTTTAATACAGCACTTTTCCTAACTAATAATCCATTAGCTCTGCATGTTTAGTCCTTTTGGACTAATGTTCATGTGATCTGAGATGGTGTAAAATAACCCAAAAACAAAATCTTGCAAAATATTTCACCAAACAGACAAAATAGGCTCAATTATTAAAATAGTTACCTCAGGAACGCCGTAGATGAAGAGGCAGACTAATTATCTTTCTTAAATATGTATCCTCTTACACGGCAAAGCAAAGACCTTGCCATTGAACATCAGTTTTTGTGAGGACTTGTGTGTGTGTGTCCGTGTCTGTGTGTGTGTGTGTGCGTGTGGACCGAAACCTTCTGCATATTCAACAACAATAAACCGGGCTTTAACACCAGACTGCGAAAACAACTCTGCCAGGCCGAGGAGGAGGCCTACTAAAGTGGGGACCACGCCCTTTACGAGCAGGCCAGGAACACACTGGTAATGAGTCAACATGGGACAACACTTCGTCCTCCTACTCCTCCTGAAGTCCCCAGAGACATATGCATGGATTCCGTGGGTGGCCTTCACCTCGACATTTGACACCATCATCCCAAAAATCATCAGCACTGGTGACCCCCTGGACGAGAAAAATAGCACCCATTGCCTCCCTGATTGACACTCGGTATTCCGGGTTGGACTTAGGGGGTTAGATCACCCAATACTCCCGCTGCTGCTGTTCATCACTTTTTCAAGGAATGGGTCGAATGTGGAGGACATATTTGAGTCGTCTCTCAAGACTGTGGAGATGATGGTGGATTACAGGAGGAACCCGTCCAACCGACCCCCTGTCACAATCCTCAACGGAACCGTGTAGGGTAATTCATGTGACTGAGAACCGTGATCTCCCGGGACCTGAAGTGGACCTCCCACACAGACTCAGTCAGAAGGAAGGCACAGCAGATGTTATTCTTTCTGTGAAAAAATGAGGAAGTTCAACCTGAAGAGCGACTGGTCTTTACACATTGATCGGCCACCAAATCAAGCCAGGGACAGACTGCAATGGACTATGAGGTCTGCAGAGAGACGATCACTGGGGATGGCCCGCTCTACTGCTCTAAGCAGGGCCGTAGAGTCTTCTTCAAGTTGATAATGTAAAGACCATCACTTTTCCTCCACTGATCCATCTGGAAGTCCAAGTTGGTGCCTCCCAAATGGGTTCCTGCCACCAGGAACTTCAGCACGTACCATCACTGCAGACCCCTCACACCTTGGACACAAACTGCACTGACTACTTTCTTCTGGTAGGCACTACAGAGCTCTGTTCACCAAAATCAGTCAATATGAAACAAAGGACACAAACGCACGTACACATATGCGCGCATGCACACACATGCACTCTTTGTGAGGGTGATGTAAGTTGGATTATTTCAGTCGAGCACCACAGATCAACAGCGGCTGGTCTACAAAGGACAAGTTGTTAGCCTAATCTGCTCTGGCACAGTGATAACGACACTCTCAGACCCAACACAGAAAACCAAACAAGCGTGAAGTCTGTTGAGTGCATCTAAAAAAAAAGACCTCCCATGATCAGCGGTTGCCTCACAACTGTTATTCCCTTTCACTGATACCAGGAAACAGTAGGGATAATGTGTTCGTTGTCACTGTCTTAATGATTTCACTGTTTTGTCATTCAAATTTTCTTTTCTGCATGTTTTGATGGGGGGAAAAACACTGTGTGAAAACCTGGAAGAAACCAATTGAGTGGATGAACCAACATTTTTCCTTTCAGTATGAAGGTTTCTTCACAAATTTTGTAATGATGTTTTGTAGCAAGACCTTGATTTCAATCAGCACTGAGGTGTCAATTTAAATCAGTCCACAAAAATTTGTTTAGATGTGTTTGTAGTAGATATAGACAAATTATGACACTAAGTGCTATTCTCATTTCAGTCAAAAATTATATGTATGTATGTATATGAATGTGTGTTCTAGATGGATGATGGATTGGACAACCCTATTTTCTCTCAGAGGTTGGTAGCTAGTTGCTAACAGCAACATGCCAACATCTGTGGCAAACAGAAACACTATGGCACCCAACTAAGCTGTCGCCAAAGTCCATCCAGATGTATATGATTATTTGCTTCCAGCAACCACGAAGCTGGACAAGAACAGATTGTGTACAACCTCACTGTTTTATCTTATCAAAACTACCCCCCACTTGAATCGACTGTATGCTTCTGTCACCCTAAAGGACACTGATCGGCCCGGTGATATTCTGCCCTGGCCGAAGAGGCGGCAGATAGCAAGTTTTCAAGGTCTGTGAGGTTACAATACTGCTGAACTGGAGGAGAAAAAAAAATCTTTTGTTGTCACTGAGCAGCAGCAGCAGCAGCAGAGTCAGAATCCTCTGCTGCTGCTGCTGCTGCTCAGTGAAGACAAGCCAGCAAAGCAGCACAGACCTGCACTGTCCTGTGGTTATCACTCAGCTGGTGTGTGTGTGTGTGTGCGCCCGTGTGTGTGTGTGTGTGTGAAGGTTTCCCAGGGTTGAAGGGCTCCATTGAGACAAGCTCTCCTCCTCTCCTCTCATTGCCATGCAGAGGGGACCAGCTGCCTACACTCGGCTGTGACGGCTGAAATATTTACCACTCTGTTTACCGGGCATGTCCCGATTCTAAGACCATGTCCCCAGACCCCTCCTCTCCTCCTTTATACCTAAAAACTTCACCCCCGACCCCCTCTGCCTTGACGCCTGGTGTCAGAGCTCCCTATCATCTTCGTCGATAATACATCTGCTGGCTGTCGCACTTTAATACCATCCCCCTTTTGCAATGATTTTTTTCCATTTTCCCCGCAATGTGTCGGTGTTTGCGCTATCAAAATGTCACAGGGAAATTTACAAGGGAGCGAGCTGCCAAACAAAGCTTATTTTTGTCTGGGGCTTTAAAGGCGGTGGGCTGGGGTTTGGTTGGGGGGGATAAAAATCTATATACTAGAAATCAATGGGGGAAAATTTATTGCCGGCACCTGTGGGCTGAAGATTGGCTCCCATTCACACAATAGAATAAATGACTTGGATGGATTTTTTTTTTTGTGTGTGTGTGTGTGTGTGTGTGTGTGTGTGTGTGTGTGTGTGTGTGTGTGCGTGTTCCTCCACAGCCTTCCTTCGCAGATCTTTGTCCTCTTTGTATTTTCATTGAATTGACTGGACGGCATCACTTGGACAGCCTGATATTTTGTTCCACTCCGTGCAAGTGCACTGTTTTCTAAGTACTATTAAAAACGGCTCCATCAGACGTCTTAAAAAAAAGTAAAAGCAGCATCTTATCCTCCGCACCCGCCCCCATTTCCCCACCGTGGCACACGACGTGCGCGTTTTCCGATGTTGTGAACATCTACGTCGTCGCCATGCGTTGAAACCGCAGCGGCGCGTAAAGGTCGCTCTGCGAAGACGCCGTTAACGGGGTTTTTTAGCAGCCGAGCCAAGAGTGCGAAATCGCGAAAAGTTCACAGGGGTTAAATCCCTGCGGCCGAACCGCCTCCCCCGTCGACCGTGTCCCCCGCAGCTCATGGCAAAAATCAGACATCACAGTCTCCAGGGGAGAAGAAAAAAAAAAAAGAAAAGAAAAAAATCCCCACATTTTTTCACTCCTCGCCACCATATAAGTGGACTTCCCTCTCAGCTGGCAGCTCGCGTTCGCCGATGTGACACGAGATCCTCGTCTCCTCGCTATTCTCTCCCCATCTCCCCATCTCTCTCTATCTCCCCTCCATCCATCTCATCCGCATTTGCCGTCGACGCCACGCTCGTTTTAGGCGCCTGCGGGGCGTTAGTGTGATCCCTCAGTGCACAAGTGAAAGGGGGGAAAAAAAATAAATAACTAAAAAAACCCACGCGCCTTTAGGGCACAATTACCCAATGCCAGCCGCTATTACCGCGGTTCCTCTACAATCACCCCCCCGAGGGAAGGGGGGCGGGAACGTGGGGGTGGGCGGGGGTGCATGGAACCCACACGGCATCACATCTCACCCCCCCACCCCCCACGAGTAATGGATTTATGATACCCCCCTCGCTCCATATGGAGCCACACACACACACACACACACACACACATAAACAACGCGCAAATTCCACGAGCGTTTCACTCCGCTCCGGCCATATGCTCGTAACTCAGGGGCTAAACCTGTCCTAAAGCATATATGCATATGTGAGCGTGGCTTTTATGTGAGGATGGGGGGAGGAAGGGGGGATGAATAAAAGACATGTAGTTCCCTCAGAGCTGAAATCACTCCTCCTGTCTGCGCTCCGCTCTGAATCTTGACACCTGTGGGCTTTAACGTGACTGATATTTCTTGGAATTGTTTCAAGATCTTGAAAGTAGTAAAAATCTGAAGCCATGCCAAAAAGATCCTTGCCATAAATCAAGTCTGCCGCTTTAAGACATGACGGAATACGAATCCAAGAGGTGGGATTATAAATCTGACCTGAGAAGGAACGTTTGAGTGGCTTGGAAAAGCCATTTTTGCGTAATTTCCTCTGAGATCCGGTATTTACAAGAATGTGGCTGCCAAAGTGAAATAACTACCTCCAGCCATCCAGCACCACTGCACCCAGACTTTGTTCTTCAGCTTTTCAAGTGTTTTTTTTTTTTAACATTCTGTTTCACTCTTTTTTGTGTGTTACTCCCAATGTGTCTTCTCTGTTTGTTTTTTTTGTTTTCTTAATGAAGAGAAAATGTATTTTCTAAATTTGTTATTTGCCAAGTCCATAACATTTTTTTTACGCAAGGTTTTGAAATACCCTTTCCTTTTATGAGTCCAATGAATTTGTGATTTGTGTGTGCATGTGTGTGTGTGTGTGTGTGTCCATTTCTGAAAAGTCAACACTATTTGTTATGCTATTTAAGTACCATCGCAGGTGGGAGCGTGTGCTTGAGCCTCGCGCCACCGACAGCTTCACACCATGAAGGTATTCAGCACAACGGCACAACCTCGAGTACGATGTTGCTTTTTTAGCAGTAAAGAAGAAAAAAGTAATTGGTTCATTTCTTTGATCATTTAATTACCACAACTGACAGAAACAGTTTCCGCACCTGCATGGGTTTGCCATTATCAGTGTCTTGAAAACTGAAAATGTTAAATCTGTTGCAATTAGTTGGTTGCAATTAAAAAAACAAACCAAAAAAAACGGGTGAAGTTTTGGGTGAGCTCAACCAACTGATTGAGTTTAATTGCAGGGTAGCAGTGGAAATTACCATTGTGCCTACAAGAAATTTTGTCCAGTCATCATCAAACTCAGTTAGTTGAGCTAAACCAAAACTTTGCCTATTTTTTTTTTTTAATTACGCAACCTGCCGTAGCCTTGGGGCATTTGTTGGCGCTCAGTAGCAGCAATCTACAGCCAGACATTATTTTTCATTTGAATTTCTTTCATTTAAGACAGCATATTGGAGACTTCAGTGTGAAGTCACACTTTGCTGTGGTTTGTAAATCTACTCATGTTTAATATGATCTGCTTGGTTACGCATAGTGTTAATGGTAATCAACATTAACACACAACACAAGCACACCGGAGTTATGGAGTTCCACAAGTGTCTGTTCTTGGTCCAATCTATTTCACCTTTGGGCAAGATTATTCGCAAGCACAAATGTAAATTTTCACTGCTACCCAACTCTATCTGCCAATCCAGCTGTGATCAAAATCAATCTGTTGGTTAAGCTCAAAGTAAGGACATTGAAAGCCTGAATGATGAGTCACTTTCTGTTCTTAAACTCAGATGAAAATGAAGCTACTGTCACAGCCTGAAGAGAAGCTTGATATTAAAAAAGAAAAAATATTCTAGATGGTATTATAGACCTGCACGACAAATAAAGTTGGACTAAAATGTATTGTGAACAAGTGATTCATACACCTGAGAGGTGGAACAATATATACAGTACAGTAAAAAAACAAAACACCAAGTGCTGTGCTCTATACCAGCACTCCTGGTGTACCGCTTGTCATTTTCCTTACCAGCACATTCAGTGCGGTTTTTCCAGTGCAAATGTTCTCAGAGGCTGGGTTAAATTATGCCTCAACCCATTAATAATAATTATTGCTGTTATTATTCCCTCCTACGAAATGTCTCTTTCCAACCCCAAAAGTATTCACAAATGCGCCGGCAGAGGAGGGAAGTGAAGCGGCGCACCTAGATATCTTTCATTGATGTCCTCGTTTTGTGTTGTTCATTCTGCGCATATTTTGGTCGGTGACAAGGAGCTAATTACGGGAACACACACACTCATAAACTAGCGAGAATGACTGTCACTGAGCTGAATATCTTAAGTGAGTTAGTGGGTGTTTGCTGTATTAGGCTGAGAGACAGAATGAGAGAGTGTGTCCCTGGTGGCTGGCCACAGCGTACATGGCTGATTACACACATTGACAGGCCCACTTCATCACGGCACACTCGGCCTATGTGCGCTACCTTCTCCCGCCCCCTAGTCACAATACATTTCGTTTTTACAATCAACTTTGTTTCAGTCGTCCAAACTTCCTGCTTTGTAACAAAACCAATATTACCAAACCCGGGTTTTATTTCCACGGTATTACATTAAAGTAATGGGTTGTGGCATTCCGATCTAAATTAAATTTCCCTTATCTGCTCTTATACATATTGAAGTACGGGGTTTTAGCTAAGCCATAAAGGTTTTAACATTTTCTGTTCTTAAAATAGTACTTTTCCCAGGGAAAAAAACAGGGGAAAAAATCATTGGACGCCCAAACAAGTGAATCATGTTGTGTTATCCAATTCCCTGGCAGTTGAAAGTGGGGTAGTTCGCATGAGAATGACTGAGCAGACAATGAAAACAGTGCCAGCTGCAGAAACTCAAACTTTACTGTGTGCGGCAGAGGAAAACAACAATACTTATGTGTTCCACCAGCAGAGATGATGCTCTCAGAGGTTCCGGAGAGGGCAGATGGTGTGAAGAGTAAATTTAGCCCCAGCAACAAAAAAATTGCTTGCCTTCCAGTTCATCGAGCCTCTTTACTATACAGCAGAGAACAACATAAGGGTGAGACACACAGGAAGGGGCCGATCTGACTATTGTCGCTCTCTATAGCCAACTTCCTCCTTGACCCAAAGTCAAAGCGCAAGAAGTTCCGCAGTTGGCCATGAGGGTCCCGCTTTGTTCCACACTAATAGACCCGATGTTGCTTTTGACAATGCGCACTGCTCAAGTTGATCTAGTTTATGATTGAATTTGTCTCTTTTCGTATCAGAGTCCGGCTTCGTCCATAAACTTGCGGCAAATGCATAATGAGTACAGAGAGTTTCAAGTATTAGCTTCTATGAAATTGTGACAAAGTGCGTTTGGTGTCTGTATAGCTGCTGACAGTGCTCTTCGGTGTCAAGTGTCCTGTTGCTTCGAGACAGTGAGAAGCTCAGGGCAGGCAAAAAAAAAAAAAAGTACCCCTATTTCTCTTGCGGACTTGAGTCAATGACCTGAGAAGACTGTCGATAAAGCTGTAGAGGGCAAGAGATATCGCTAACAGCCCCCGACTCTGAACAGTGACAGAGAATATCACTGTCAGCGGCTGCACACTGACCAACGGCGTCTGTCAGAGGACGACAGAAGAGGAATTTAGAGTGAAGTTAAAAAGCTGAAATTGAGCTGATGAATGTGAACTTTGTGCCCTTGTGGGCAAAAGTACCAGAAAAATTCAAAGTGGGAACAAGATCAAGGGTGAGTACAAAGTTAACTGAAGAAGTGGGGCGAAAAATTATGAGAAAAGATAAGGGCAGAGCGATGAAGGCAGTTTGTTGAAATATGGAATGGACAAAGAGAAAGATAAGTTTCCAGGAGATTGTTATTGATCTCTCATATTGCGTGTTTTCTTTTTTTCTAAATAGTTAATTTGTTTCACTCTCTGTTCAACTTTGTGGAGACAAATCAACAAAGTGCTCAAGAAGACAAAATGCACTCATTATAATGCCACAAGGTCCTTGACGTAACTGGAGGAAAACAACAGTGTGACTGTAATGAGGTGGAACGTGGTTGGGGGTCACCAAGGAAATTCTCCTCTTCAGCAGAGCTCCTGTACAAACACAGCTGACAGTGGCTGCCGACTGGAAAGTCAGCATTTAGGGACACATGTTCTACTCGAAGGAAACATTCTTTTTTTTTTTTTTTATCTTATGGAAGATAAATTACCTCCAGACCAGTGTTCCTGACTTGGCAGAATGGAATCTTGTGCAGGTGAACGTGTGTATTAAACCTTTCAAAAGCTGATTAAAGAAGTTTTTCTACAAAGGGAATAAGATATTCAATATTTAGATTTCATTTAGCCATTTAGGGCTACTGATCAACTCCGAACTATGAACAATGTTGAACCAAACTGACAACAAGCTTTTGAAATACTGCTTAAATATATTCTTGAAGAGGTTTGCTAAACAAACAAGAGAAACATTTGTTGGATCATAGACTTTTTGTCCTGCCAACATCAGAGAAAAAGACAAAATTAAACAAGACTGTTAGTTTTCTTAATCAATCAGTTGAGATCAATTGATAAATTCTGTGTCTGATGCACAAAATGGTGAGTGAGTTCTGGTCACAGAATTAGGGTTAGAACGGTCAGAACCAGCACAATTATAGCTAACGTGAGCATTCATTAGGAAAGTCTTTCATGCTAATTGTGTTTTCTGAGGTGTAGTACTTTTGCTGACTTACTCATATAGAAAGTTACCGTTCACCACACCACTCACTAATGTCTCACTGACAGCCGACATTCTGGTATATTTTTTTCGCGGCTATTATTTTCTTGCTGTTTAGTAGCAGTTAGCAGCGGTTAGCCACCGGCTTGCAACAGCGCCCGCTAATGGTTCAGAGTATGGCCATGTGATTGATTTGAGTAGAAAACATAGCAGCAGTATTAACAAGTTTACTATATATATATATATATATATATATATATATATATATATATATATATATATATATATATATATATATACTACTATCTATACAACTAACTAACTGTATATACATATATGTGTGCGTGTGTTTTGTGTTTGTGTTGTGACAAAGTCAGATGCCACCAGGTGTGTCCCATAATATGGGGAAAACTCAGCCAATTAAGGCTTATTTGGGGAGACAGCAGGCTGAAATGGTGGCAGCGTCAGATGACTGGAGAACATTTGGCAGGCACGCAAGCTGCCACTGCATTAACAACTGTGCTACTGAAGCTTTGCCGTTTTCTGCTTTTCCATGACATATAAAAAAACATCACATTGCTTCATGTGATAGAAATATGGCTTAAACGAAAAGGGGGGGGTGCTGATCCTTTATTTTATGAACTATGGTTCATATCATCATGTTTAACATATCAACACCTTCTTAAATTCATGGCCTAGGTCATTTTTGTTAAAAAAAAAAAAAAAACACAAAACACTGAAACAAATCATTGTGAAAAGATGATTTGAGGGAAGAAAATGACTGAAGCTGTTATTTTAGGAAGGTGACAATGCGCAGTGCTGTGTATGCAGTGCAACGAGAGAATATTAAGTTACACAGAAGGGGAGAAAAAAAAATTAGCACGGCTGGGGGTTTGTACAGATCCTCGGGACGTCACACTCGGTTGTCCTTGAAATGTGGTGGTGAAGTTCCTGCTCGTCATTCCTGCCTTTATAAACCTGCTGTGGGTGTCTCATCCTATTAAATGCATGCTTGAAAAAAGAAAAAGAAAAAAATCATAGGACTTGTCACATGGTGCATCAGCGTTCACAAGCTCAATATAAGCAATGAGTGCAAAACTGTCATGAGCGAAGGGGCACACCATGAAACCTCATCAAAACCTTCAGTTTTGTATTTTGCTGTAAAATGATGACGCGTCACCGTAGCTGTAAAACAGGCAGAGTTTTATTACATAACGGTCAAGTAACCCTTTCGCCAGATTTTAGATCTCATAAGGTGTTTCATTGATAATTACCATTGACCTGGCAGAGTGTGATTGCGATTTCAGAAGCCACAGTGACCTTGGCCTTTTTAACTCAGGAGATCTAAATCTTACCGGTTTATTACATCGCAAAAAATGACATTCGGCTGAAATTCAGTGTTTCACTCCCAACGCAGAGTCCCATTTAAATCATGATCATGATAGAGAGATCTCTCCCTACACACATGATGGGCCATGGTGGGAGCAGCAGGGAGGCAGAGTTGACGAAATGATTTATCGTGTCCACAAAGAACAGATTTGTCTGTTGTTGTCTGTGCAAATAATAACTACTTGCTTCATGACGTGCACCTTGCATAATTGGAGGCCTTGAACCTACGGCCCTGAGATGAGATGAAACTAGCCTTGATGCATGTTGAACCTCAGACTAGCTTGAGATGTGACTGAAGTTGCCCCAAAGGGGCTGAGATTTCGCTCCAGACATCCTCTTGGCCACATTCAAGACGTGACCCCAACTCGCCTTGGCAGCTTTGAGACTTGACTTTAACTCGTCCCAGAGGTTCTCAAAGTGACGCGACTCTGGACTGTTCCCAAAAGCCCTGAATACAGTTCTGGTCTGCACTCTAATTGAGAAAAAAAAGAAAAAGGTCACGTATATGCATTAAACATTTACAGGTCCCCATTGCTAGTAAAACAGGATGTGATTTATCCGAAATCATGCGACTGACTGCAACAAAAGATAGATAAGGTTCATTGCGAGTTCAGTTCTACAAAGGGACTGCAGCCTTTTTTTCTGAGGTCCAATAACAGACTTATTTATGCCACTATGTAGATAACTGTCAATAATACAACTGTTCATAAGATGTAAATAACTCATTTTTTTTCCCTTTCTTACTCTATATTTTATTTTAATATTTCATTTTTTATTTCTTTATTAATTGTAATGAATATAATTTTCCATTATTCTATTCTATTCTATTCTATTCTAATGTGCAGTGACCTTCTGGACCTTCTGCAAAGTCAGGGATGACTCGTTCATTCACTTATTCAGAAACCGTATTGTTTACGGACTCAAGACAATTGACCATTGACCACATTGGCCAAAGAATATAGAATAATGTTGTTGCTCAGTGGTCGAATACGCGGAGCACAACAAAGAGAAGGTTTTTTTGAAATCTATGGTGCTTCCTGGGAGAGTAAAAAAAACAAAAAAACGTTCAAGTAGGATAAGAAAAATGAAAAAATAAAATAAAATGCACATGCAAGCACAGAAGGGGATTAAGTGGGTGTTGAATGTTCGGAGGATGGGAGCAAAAGAAACGGAAGGCTGTGTCTAACACAAAGGAGATGAAAGACGTGTGGGAGTGAGCAGTCAGTGGCGGTTAAAATTTTTGCAAAATGCTGCATGTCTGTGTGCCGCAAAGGGGAGACAGTTCGGCCTTCACGGCTGACCAGGTTCCCTTTCATCTGCATATCTCAAGCTAGGCCGGACCCACCTACGCATTTTGCGCGGTTTTTGTTTCAAAGAAAACAAATGGCGATAATAACAATTAGCTGACGTACCGGCAAGCAGGAATAAATCCAAAATAACGCATGAGCTCAACTGGTAGCGGCGAAAGCCGTCCCACGTCGGGAGAAGTGCAGTGGAGGAAGCGGTAATAACCCTGATTAGTTCCAGTGTTCATGGCTGCTTATGGAGCTTCCAGGGGAGAGTTGAATGGAGATTGAAATCAGAACTCGGCTACGGATGATTATCTCGCCACTCCAGATCAAAGATTCTCCCAGAGTCTCATCACAGAGGGACAGAGAAAAGATGATTTTAGCAGGCACACGATGGAGGCGCCGGCCCCGTGTTGCCGAAAGCGCAGGGTTTCCTCTTCCGCATATGTAGATATACGTGCACAGATTGCGGCTATAATTAGAAAGTGTCAACACGCCCTGAGCTACTGAGAGGGGAAACTCAAATGTGTGAGTTGATGGTGACTTCAGTATTTCACAGCTAAGGAAAGCAGGAGTTTTAACAGGGCAAGAAATCACGGCAAAATGTGCTGAGAAGAACTCAAATTTAGGTCTGGAGGGAAAAAAAAAAAGGGGGGTCACGACGCCGAGTGAAGAAATTGTGGAGGATGCAGTGAGAACCATCTGTGGATCTTCTCGAGCAAGGTGTCCATGTACTGCATGTGTGTGTGTGTGTGTGTAGGGGGGGTGGAGAAATGTCACGGGTATGACTACACGATTGTGACTCATTTTTCCTGCCATTTCTTTTAACTGTGCAAAGTGTGAGAGGATGGATATGACATGGATATGAAGAGAAGTTGGGCTTTCAGTTCAATAAAGGTTAAAGCTCAAACACGTGTAATTATCCACTTTCGGAGCCATTAAAAGCTTTTTTTTATCACAAGATCATAGAAGATTTCTATTTATTATTTCTTTTGCTTGAAAAGTCGTGCGTTGCATGCAGTGTGGATCTCTTAGTTGTATGCAGCATGTATGGACCAATATAAGCTGTACAAACCAAAAAGTCAAGGCACCATCACCATTTTGTGAACAATGTAAAATATCAAGTAATTACATAATGGTAGCTAGAGGCCTTCTTTTTTTAAATAAATAAATAAAATAAAATATTTATTTGTAATTAACTACGCAGCCCCAGATGAGGGAATAAATACATAAATAAATAAATAAATTGTGGCCACAATATAGATATAACGGGCGCACAAAATACTAATTTGTCCCCATGAAAAATGTCACGTCTGGGGCTCCGTAATTAAGGGTGTGTTTTTTTTTTTTGATTGGCTATATTATTATAACTACTGTTGAGTATGTGCTTTTGTCACTAGTTGTTTAATGATACAGTGTCAGGAGGGAGACAAAGGTCTCATTAGGGGGGAGGTGGAGGTTATTTACAAACATGCGTGACGCGCTCTGGAGCTACAAGCTACGTCACACAGGCAGTTAGCGCAACATGCTGACGGGCTGACGGTACTTAGCAGTTCAAGCTAAGTCAAATTCAATGGAGGAATCAGATTTAGATGCTCTACTTGGCCACTCAATCACGACCCGGGCATGTGGAATTACCCAAGCTCGTCTCGGGACAACGCACATGAGCCGTAACTTTGAATTATTCAAACCCCAACAAGCAGCCACACCTCTAGGTGACTCAGCAGACAAGGCTTTTCTGGCTGGGGATGTGAGTTAACTTATTCACTGCCGCTAGTGTTTCATTCAGTGTATTTTCAGCCTTAACATGCAATTAGTCCTTTCATTTGTATTTATTTGTAGGCCTATTGACTGTCATTGTGTGCAGCTTGCTAGCTGCCTTGTTCCCGACCGAGCCTACAGTAGCAACGAACAAACATGCTAAGGCAACTATCTCAAGTTTGAACTACAAAGTGCGACGACTGAAGCAAGAGGACGATGACTGTGTTTTATTTAGAGTGCAATTCATTGAAATTGAAAAGTAAATAGGACTCAATGAGCAGCCGTTCTACTCAGACTAAATCCACAGCGGGACTCGAAACTCTTCCGCCATCGTCTGTTGTGTATTTCCAGCCAACTGTCAATTAAAAGGGGATTTAGGCTATCCAATCATGACATGGAATCCCAGCGTCCAGTTTCACGCCCTCCTCCATTGACTCCAAGAGAAGCTGAGCGTCCGGGGGGCGGGACTAAACACAGCATTTACCCAATGAGCATCTAGGTTCACTGCATTGATAAAAAGCGATTCTACGCTGTTCTGTTGAAGCTCAAATTCAAAGGACTTCAACGGACCGAGACGCTATGGAAAAAAATCTTATCTGAGATGAATTTCAGACAACACATTCTAATGTATTTTAGACAATATATACACAGTACAAAAGTATAGAGTACATATTTTTGACAATTTATTTTTCTGACATATTGATAACTGCGTGAAATAATGTGTACGGCTTTCACAAAGCACTGGTAATTTAAATTACATGGCAACCCCAATGACTGTGGGCTGCTTTAATTCAGCGTTGGCTTTGCTGGAGTGCATGTGTAATGACAGGATGGGAGAATAGACAGAGGTGCAAGCGTGTTTCCCCTGCTTCTCAGACACTCGCTGAGGACAGAAATAGCAGGGAAACTGGAGACTCCTGTTAATTGAAGGTCTTTCCACGCAGCCAGCATATTAGATTCAAGCGTGTTCTAACTGCCACTGGATATGCGCCGCCCATTTGCGCTTCTTAAACCTGACACATCCATTGAGGTTCTGGCCAGATTGTGAGATTAGGATGGCAGTCATGGTGTGAATACATGCAATTTTGGCAAGTGTTGCTGCACCTAGGATGCTTATTTTATTTCCCAGCAGGGTAAAATGCTGGACTTTGAGTTCCCCTCTTCCTGTGAGTCGGTCTTTAGGTGAGTTTTTTCCAGATAACATTTTTCCAGAGTGCTTTTTTTTTTTTTTTTATCCTCACCACTTTCAATTTAAAGTTCAAACTGAGATAAGTAGTCTTTGGAGCTCAGACCAGACTGCAGCCCTGTAGCTGTGGCAAACAAGTTAAGGGTGGTTGTGCGCAATTATCCTGGCGGAGAATGAACAGCTGCATGCAAGAAAATGGCAAACGACAGACAAGTCTGATCACTGCGTGGTACTTTATGTTTTACATTTAACTTCACATGTATGTTCATTTATTACATACGTCTCTACAGAAAGAATGTATTCTCATATTCGCATAATATCCTCCAAGTTACCTCTAAATGTGGCAACAAATGCAAAGTGTTAATTATTTTTTTCATTGGTTTAATTTTCTTTTTTAAAAGTAATTTTTAAATTCGTTCCCATTCATCTTTTGCTTTGCCAGCACAAAAAACGTTTTAATTTTGAATTCAAAGACTAAAAGTAAATGTAAAAAAAAAGTGAATGTAAAATGTGAAATCCATATTTTTTTCCCCACAATGATACCTGAATCATGCCGGAAGCACTCACTCAATTTCAACATGAAAGCTCTCTGGCAGCTGCCTTCGCTCAACAGTAAAAAAAAATAAATAAAAAAAATCGAGATTTCCATTCATGCTAGTCGCACGGAAAAAAACAGGAGAAAAAAAAGGCCAATCTATCACTTGAATACTTTGCACCGTGGTCCAATCCTTGACACTGACCATGACAATACATCTGCCCTGATACTGCTTCCCTGCCAGCTTCAAAAACAAGCAAATGATCCAGCGCGAGGGGAATTTGAACTCTAACAAAGGCAGGGCGATACGACGTCGCCGCTAGAGGGGAAACGATTTCTTGACTCAAAATCAAAATCAATCAAGTACGCGTTCGAATGTCTCTTTTCCACACTCAGACACACGAGGCTATTTGAATGGCCATTCACACATTGCAAGGCTTTATCAGACGGCGCCCGCGTTGGGAATCTTTTGTCCGTTTGTTTTTAAAGGTGATGGCCTTTTAAAGAGCAAACTATCGAGAGGCAGACTCTTTAATCAGATGGCGAGAGCATTCATTGAGTGTGGAGGTAAAAACAAACAAACAGTGGCAAAAGAAACAAAAAACAAAACACACTTTCTCTGCAGGACTGAGGAATAAACTACTTCTTTGAGTGCGAAACACACATTTTGTTCATGTGTGTGAATTTAAAATCGACCACTCCCAAACTTATTCTCATTTGTCCAGCCTTATCTTTTTTCGACAGTTGTTCAGTCACATCTGCATTCTGCCCTGGAGAAGCTGAATGTTCTATTCTGCACCTGCTTTTTTCAGGTTCACCTTGTATTGGCAGTAGGGGGACAAGCCTTCGCTCTTACCACAGAAACATCCGTATGACACAGCGCTAGAGGCTTTTTGACGGCCTGGAAACCCGATAAGCGGCTGACGACGTAAGGTTTTTTTTTTTTTCACCCAATAATCTTAAAAAAAATATATCTATAATTATAAACCCTATCTATTTTCCCTGCATGTCTAATCTCTATCAGCGCGCTGCCTACTGGGAGTCATTTACTTAACGCCGCCCACTGCGGCGCTTCCTTGGCCTTCGCAGACCCTCAACTTTCAAGGTTTCGAGGCCACACACAGGAACGATGCTTCCTGAAGCTCATCGCACATTAAGGCCATTCGATTTCACAGCATAGAGTATCTGAGGGTGTGGAGTCTACATTTCAAAAAACAATGCATTTCAGAGGAGTCCAAACGTCCCAAAATTGGCCAGACGCGTACATCAAGGTCGATCGGTGAAGTCGCAGTGCGTTGCTGACACCGGTGGTTCGCTTGGAGAAATCCACGCTGCATAAGCTGAAAAATCTGCATTGAACAGCCACCTGAACCCCCGACTGTTCTCCTCTGAAGGTGGCGCCGCAGCTGCTGCTCACACTCCCACCACTGCCCCGGTGGAATTCATCTTGAAGCAGTCCCATTCAATAGCAGCAACCCTCAATTATTAGCACGCTACATTTTAAACGTCTCTTTATGTTAAATCAATAGAGAGGGGAAAAAAAAAAAAAAAGAAGTTGCTCGCACGTTAGCTGCACGTCGCTTCAACCGCTTCACGTCCCGACAGCGCCGCGGCCCTTCGGGGCGAACGGAGCCGAATCTTGGCCCCGCGGAAGGGCGGAGGTGCAGCGGCAACTCGGAGGGGTGGGGGGGCGATGGCGAGTGGTGGATGGAGCCGTCGAGGCTCTGTGGCCGTTACACGCTTGTCAGCCCCAGTTCCTGTCTCCCCCCCCCACACTTACACTGGCCGAGCCTCATTAAGCAGCCTTTCCCAAGCTCCTTGTTTAGTCTCTAATTAGGGAAGCCAACGCTTTTTTTTTTCTTTCTTTCTTTCCCGCTGCCGAAACTGGTCAACCTCCAAGTGGTTCCAGGCAAAAACACTGCTGGGGGTAAAAACGCTATGACACAACTTGGACACGAGGACAATTGGCAGGTTGCACCTTGAACACATTTATTACAGTGATAGATAGATAGATAGATTTTTATAGATATTCAGGAAGTATCAGACTTTTTTTTAATGTTATTTATCTATCTATCTATCTATCTATCTATCTATCTACCATGCCCGTCTGTCTGTCTGTCTGTCTGCCTGAGCTGACTGATTGCTATACATTCAGTCCGGAAGGTGGCCGCCGACGCTCGGAGCAGAACAGCAGCCGCCTCCAGCCCGCAGTCCCTCGCCATCCTGCCTTTAATCCATCTCTCCTATCATCCTACCGACTGTCTTCACTGTCTGTTTACCACCACCACCCCCGACCCCCACCCAAGCCCACCCCCACCCCAACCGTGATGTCACAAATCCAGATATGAAGGTCCTCCGACGGAGGCCGCAGCCTCGGACGCCGCGGCCTGGTGCAGGAGGGCGAGCAATCAGAAGGCGCAGAGGAGGCAAGCGGGGCATTTTTCCGAGGCAACGGAAAGGGATGTACGAGGCAGGAAGGGGAAAAAAAGGGGACATCTAGGTGGAAAAAAGAAAAAAAGGAAAAAAAAAACATGCATGGATGCCTCTGAAAAGGCCTGCGCTGCTGGCTTGTCTCATCCCAGTGACTGGGAGCCAGCCATGCCCGTCAGCCCGCGACTGTTGACTCTATTTCTGTTATCCGGTCTCTTTCTCGCAGATAAAACAGCTGACTGCTAATATCCGTACCTGGGGGAGCAGGTGGGGGGGGTCCTGGGAGCGGAGACGTGGCCGAGAGATGCGGCGCGTTTTCTTAAGAGCAGACAAACGTAGCGCGTTTTGACTCGGTGCAGCAGAGCGCTGGGGTGAAACTCACTGTGGCTCCGTGGTTTTCACGAAGGAATTCATGGATAAATCTAAAAAAAAACAACATTTTTACAGTTTCTCCTGCGTTGTGGCCCGTGCCTCTACTTTATTTGCTATTCACGTGTGGGAGACGACAGGTCAGATTTCAGGCCCCCGCAGCTCAGGTATTGATTGCAGGCGGTGGACGGTGATGGAGAAGCGGAATAAACACAGATGATCCATTCCAGGCATGGGCAAACTACGGCCCGGGGGCCACATGCGGCCCGTTAAGCTTTTAAATCCGGCCCGCTGAACTTGAAGAAATTATATTAACAGGACGTAAGTCATAAAATAGCTGTATTTCATTCATTTTTACAGTGTTTTGAGAGTCGCTTCAATAAAGAGCTAAACCCCATGGGGCTTGAAAGACGCTGTTTTTGTTGTCATGTGTTTTCTACACAGCCAATGATATATTTTTTCCTCCTATGAGGTGGGTCACCAAAACACTCCATCCATCTGCTCCTGCTCCAGCACCCTCTGTCAAACCTCAGAACCCATTATGGCCACACCAGTCAAAACGTTTGCCCAGCACCTGATCTAGAATGATTGGAGGGCTCAGCTGAGGATTAGCGAGAGTTAGCGAGTTAGCACCGCCCTCCCAAAAAAACAAAACAAAAAAAACAATAAACAAACAATACACAAAGGAGCATATGGTCTCAACAGGGGTAATTCCCAGATTAGATGTTCATTGTTTACCACTGAACACATTCTATTCGTCTCGGCTCTGAGACTTGCGATTGTTTGAATCGCACTTCCGAGGCTTTAAATCAATCCGTTCAAAAGTCATTAGCTGTCCACGACTGGAACACTCCACCCATCGTTGACTTGTTGTGACAGTGACATCGTTCATTTCTGTTTTTCTCTCTCCCGCTCGCTCTCTTTAATCAAATTAAAAATGAGGGATGCCATCAATTTGAACGCGCGCGTCAATAAGGACACGTTTTGCTGCACTGATCGGTCGAGAGGCGAGTATTTAACACCTGTTGCCAAGTGACCTTGGAGAAGAAACGCTGACACTGTGTTGTTTTGGCATCACAGTAACCCCTGTGGTGCAAAAGCAACGACATGTAACCTCCTCACCATTAGGGCCTGTCTGCTTCTGTGAGGCTCTATGGTAAATTGAAACTAGTCTGAGGTTCTGTGACTTTTCTTCTTCAAAGTCTTAAAAAAAAAAAAAGTTCCTTGCGGTTTCAGCAATTTTATTCGGAGATGAGAAACCAAAAATTTTATTTGATTTTTATTTCTATAAACAGTAATTTTCCTGTCTTGTGCCTTGGTGTGGGCACGCGCATTGGACCAGTCTTGGCGCAGAGCAATAAGACACGGAGGTGTGTGTGTGTGTGTGTGTGTGTGTGTGTGTGTGTGTGTGGTGGGGTTCCTTGCACCAGAATAGGCGTGTGTGTGCGAGAGGTGAGTGAATGACAAGGCGCCTCACTGCTGGGAACAAGGCTGCCGGCCATGAGTGAGTGATACCAGGCTGGACTTGAAAGTGCGCCACAGCAGTGCGCTCAAAGCGCTCATCTGCCCACTCCACTGCGAACGCGCGCGCGCGCGCACACACACACACACACACACACAGCTCGACGTGCCCGCGCCGCTCTCCCAACCGCATCACCAGACATCATTTATTTCACCCCGCCTCCTTTACAGCTGCGTGACTTTAACACACTCGACGGACACCCTAAGCCGGATTCCTCTTCTGAAAACCAATCATCATTTTGGCTGGTGACAAATACATTTATATTTTACAACACACTTTAACACCATTGATGTTCAATTTCATTTTTTCCCCCACGATATGTATTATTACTATTATTGTCTCCCTGGACACTTCCAAAGAAAAAAAAAAAAAAAAGCAAAGTCCGTCACGCACCGGGTTTCCCTGGACGCCGCCTCTCCCCGCAAGAAGCGTCAGGGGCAATGTCCAAACAAATGAACAAAAAACAATATTGACAATCATAATAATAATAATAATAATAATAATAATAATAATAATGATAATGATAGAAAGCAAACACGTGCTTCGGCGCACCTTCGCGTGTCCACAGTCCAAGCATGTAACTGATTAAGAAAATAAAAAAAAAAATAAAAATCCAAATTGGCCGGTAATAATAAAAAACACCACTCTTTGTAGCTAATAAATCATCTTTTTTCTGAATTGGCAGTAAAGTATAAATGTTTAGAGGGAACTTTGGGGAACGTGCACTACGGGTTCCACTTATTAAACGTGATGAATCGTGAATAAATGTATATCCAGCGCTCTAAACTTGGTAGCTGCGTAACCTTTAGGAGTAAATAGTCCACGGACTCGATCGATTTTCGCATTTCACGGATACGGTTCAGTTTCCGCGGCTCCCCCCGGGGAGGCGACCCTCGTCTCCCGTCCTCTCCTCTCCTCCAGCGGCGGGAGCAGGGAGCCCGAGCGGCGGCTGTCCGTCAGCGGCGCGGCGCCCTGCGCACCAGCCGTCCGGACGCGGGGTTTCTCTCAGAAAATACCAGCCACACACAGCTTGACTGACAAACAACAAACAAACAACTTTTTTTTTTTTTTTTCTCCAAATCAACCACCACCACCAAACCTGCGTTGTTAGAATCCAGAATATTGAGGCGGGTCTTTGCCCATTTTCACGACGCGTCGCCTCCCTTTGGTGGCGAATCCGACGCCAAAACAAGACATGAGGGTAAAATGAAAACGGAAGTTTTTCCTTTCTTTATTGTTTGCTTGTTGTTTTTTTTAATGAATGCGCCGTGATGTCACCGCAAGACTGATTTGGGAAAGAAAACGAGTCTTTACCTTGAAGTAAGTTAGCGCTCCCTCTCGTGCATGGTCTTCAGCTGCGGAACCTCGGCGCGCTCGCGGGGCATCCACCGATTTCAAATCCGTCAGGTAGGTCCACGAGCCACATTATGATCATCAGAGGCGAAAATCCCGCCAAGTGAGGAGCCGCAGTTTTAATTCTGTTGCCGGTGGCTGGTGAACGAGAGGTCGAGCCGCGAGTTTCGGAGGGTCCTTTAAATCCCTTGGTGCCCTAAAAAAAAAAAAAGGTTTGAAGAAAAATAAACTGGGAAAAAAAATCCCCCTTACGTTGTATTACATCGCTCCAAAATCAAAGGCTCCGTCGACTCCCCTTTTAAAGGTGGTTTGTTTCGAATTGAATTTCTGATACAGTTGCTGTGTGAGTTACTCCTGTGGATTTCGGCTCTGTTTGTCTTTAACAAAAAAAAAAAGAAAAGAAAAGAAAAACAGAAAGAAAGAGGGGAAAGTTATTTTCCCTCGCGCTCCTCCGAGGTTTCTCGACTCGTCCTTCCAGGTGCGCGCGAAGGTTTAACGGAGCGGCAAATCAAAGAGGTTTCTCTCGCGCGCCGTCCCCCCACCCACCACCACCACCGCCGCCGCGCACACAAACACACACACACACACACACACACACACACACACACACACCGCAGTTCGCGGGTTCTCTGGAGCGTCCCTGCCTGTCGTCTCTGCGTGCGTGTCCGCGCGCAGCAACAGCCAGATTCCTTATTTGGAAGCCCGGGGCTCGCGCTCGCCGTCAAGAGAGAAGCTGTGCCTAAATGACTTCCAGCTACAGCTTTCAAAGTAAAGAAGAAGAAGAAGAAGAAGAAGAAGAAGAAGAAGAGTAAGATGATGGTGAAGAAGAAGAACGTCGTCACCTTTATTCAGCCTTGAATGGACAGCATTACAGGGGAATGGAGACAATGAGACACCAACGTTGTGATATTAAAAAAAAGAAGTGATATATAAAAATAAGCATTGTTAGAAAACTTTTCGTGTTCTAATAATCTCGTTTGGCTGCGTGTTTAATTTGTGCATTTGTGTGATTGATTCTGAATAGTACAACTATCACCTGGACACTTTTTTTTCTCTTCGAACATACACATTTGTCGTCTCAAAATGTTTCACAAATATCAGCTCAAGCCATCTCATCAACTTCATCTATACATTTTATCAAATTCATTTGTATTAGTCTGCAGTTTTATGTTATTATTAGTATACAAAGACAATTCAATTTTATAGGTAGGGGTTGTGTCTGTGTTAATGTTGCATCCGAATCCGTCAAAGAGAATACAGAAAGGCTTTTCCCCAAGGGAGAGGTTTTATTTTGAAGGGAAAATCACCCAATTTCCTGTCAGAGTCTGCCTTCATCATGTTCAAAGCAAACGGGGGTTCCTTTCAATAGAGAATTCAGCAATCAGCCCCCTCTTCTGGAGTCAAGCAGCGTCAGATGGTATGATGTGTCAGATAGCAGACCAAAAAATAATGATATCACAGTTTATTTCACAGGTTACAGGGAGAATCGTGGGACTGCAGTGACAGAGCAGTTTCTTGTGAAATACACAACATCATTAGGACCACATTAATCATGAAAAATGTGTCCCCATATACCAAAGTCCTGCTGGGGACAGAGTCATGCCCATTATATCGGGGGAAAACAGCTAGCTTATTGTATACAAATGTACATATATATATATATATATATACTTAAATTATCTGAATTTAAAACCCTGAAGTTAAAATTGAACAAAAACTAATTTCCATATTTTGTATTACATTGTTTTGAAGATGATTGAAGCAATGATTTAGCTGAATAATATATGTATATATATATATATATATATATATATATATATATATATATATATATATATATATATATATATATATATATATATATATATATATATATATATATACACATACATATATATATATATATACATATATATACATATATATACATATATATATATATATATATATACATATATATACATACATATAAATATATACATATTTACGATACAGTTTGGAATTGGAAATAGCACTTCTTAATAAAGTGCAACTTTTTGCAAGGCATTTCCTGTTTTTGTTTTTTCTATATATAACAATGCTGTATTTTGCTTCAGTTGTACTATGGACTTTGTGCACGCTGCCTACTGGGTCTAATATTGGTATGTCGTAGGCAGTTGTGGATACAGCACGTGTCTCCCTGTTTGTATGGGATTGTGTTGTAGACGTGGCTCTGTTCCACACTCCATCTGGCACACACGCTCCTCGACCAGCACCTGTTCTTCAGCTGCGGCCTCCTCTCCTCTCTTCACCTGATTGCTCAGCCTGTTCAGTGGTGGATACTCTCTTGGCTGCTCTATTTAAAGAATGGCCAAATTATGAGTGGCGTTTCCTGTTCCCCAGCCAACTCGCATACTCACCTGTGCACCGCCTGTTAACTGCCTGACTAAAACAGTCTGATTCGCTCAGAGATGCTTCAGTTGATTTAGAAAATTGGAATCAAACTCATGAACGTTCAACTATATTATATTAGACACTTGTGACGACTTAAATGAAAACAATGCCATGAATCAGCTATGAATACTGGCTAAATTAAGTCACAGTAAAACAGAGCGTTTAGCATATTACATCTTGATCTTCAAGAATAGCTCTTTTTATTTGTTTCCTTTGTCCCTCACCAGATGGCCACTGCAAACCTTTGCTGGAGAAGCAAAGTTATGGCATCACAGAACAGAAGCATATTACAACACAAACATTAATAGAGTCATACACTTGTTTCTTTTGGTTTTATATATATATATGTATAACAATCTTACACATTTAAAAATGCAAGACACTGAAAAAGTCCTTATATTGCAGAAAATTCTAGGCCGAATCCATATTGAAGCCATTAAGGAAACATGAGTTTTAATCTAATAATTATAACTTTACATTAACCCATTAATCAAAATAAATCTTGAAAAATGCTATTGATCCCTTTTTGGCTCCTCAAAAAAACTATCTTAACTAAAATAGAACATCACTGAGAACTTGTGCAACTAATAAGCAGTCTGTTATTTTAGTGCTCTAAAATTTGAAATTGACTGGTATAAAAACAGTCTCTTTTAAAAGCGCCCTGATCCAGCTGTTGCAGAGTAGACAAATGCCTGAACTGTTGCATGGAGCAGGGGGACAGCAAAGCAAAAGCAGGATCAGCAGCATGGAGAGATGATGAATCCATTACTGGTGACTTCATGATCAGGAAAAAAAAAATGTGGGTCCTGAGACTCCACCAGCTGAGAACAGCTGGTCTAAACTGGACTGAACCCAAACCCTAACAACTAGTTAGAGGTACAGGGCTTACGCTTCAATGGAGGGTCGGGGTTCTTCCTCTCCTTCTTTACGCTCAGTGCCCCAACTTCTCCTCCAGTGGTTCAGAAATTGTTGCCGCGAACGTGTGATCAGTGTGTCAGTGCTCTCTGCCTTGTTGCATCACAGGTACAAGCCCGAGTTCTGCCATCTGACAAAGAGTGACTGGAACACTGGCAGCCTCTGAGGACCCACCATGCTCTTCTCCTCAAGCACTGACTACGTCGAGCGTCCATAGAGCAGAGTCACAGCCAGTGAACTCTTCTATTTTTAGGATCCGTTGAAGCAAGTTTCTCTCTGTTTGTGCAGTGTTTCTGAACCACACAATGGTGTGACTTGATAGAATGCTGAGGTGAGGCGACACCGGGTACATCCAAGCTGTTTCAGCTGCTTGGGAAGTTGGAGCTGTCAACCCTCTGCACCTGGTAGATCTCTAATTTGATAAAAACTGAGAACAAAGTCTTTCCCCTTTTGATACCCAGTGATCAGGTGGATGTGAGCTGAAGTGCTCTCTCTCTTGGCTTCTTGGTTTCTATTGTATTTATTTTTTTGTTACCACATATCTCGATTGGTTTTTGTATGTTCCTGACCTCTTTCAGGTCTCATCCAGAGTTGACCTTTTCTTTTAGGTAGTATGGGCCTATATTGTTCTCTTTTTTGGAATGTGACTCGACTTGACTTCTGAATAGGTTCCAGCCATGCTGCTCTCCATTTTTTCCACAATGAAAAGAAAAGGATATTTTATCTACAGTTCATCTGTAAAACTACATTTATGTTTCAGCATGTCCGTCATGTGAGAGCGCAGTGCAGTTTTTTGATCTGAGAGCAGCAGTTATTTAAGTCATGATGTATGCATGCTCAACACTGTGACAGGCGCTTCGGAATAATTATTTTAAATATTACATTTTAAATGCGTCTGTAGGTCTGTAGAGCAAGTTTGAACAAAGCCAGGACATTTTCCGTAATTTGATCTAATAAATTTAGGACCCAATAGAGAACGTCTGGTCATCTGTTTTGAGTTCTTGAGTTCTGATTATCAAGTTTTGTTGTTATCATCAGCTGTTGGGCTGATGTACACGTAATCTTACACGTTACCTCGTTCAATTGTGTTTCAACTTGCTGCTCTTTAAAGACCTGCAGCTGCTTGTCTCTGCATTGCTTCACCATGGTGGTGCAGCTAAGATAAATCTTTGTTGCTGATGCAGTTAATGTAAGGGCAGTCAATGTCAGTCCATAACACCACCACAGCCCCCGACTCCCTAGCCACCCCATAAAGGTAGCCATGAAAATCTTGTTTTGCACCGCCGTCTAACACTTTGACTTAAACCCATGTTAAACAAACACCTCTTGACTCTTATTTTGAAGAATTTCTATGCATCATGGCAAGATGTTCCACAAGGTCTGACATACACCCATGGATATCAGCAGATTGCATGTATTCCCATTGACCACTTGAACTGCAGCAGTTGCTGTATTACCAGTCACACATATTGTTCCTCCTTTACTGTCAGGCCTTACCTCAATCAAAAACAAATAGGCACGTGAACACAGACACACGTTCATCTCAAGACCACTTAGCCAACACGGCTGTCAAGATTACATGTGAGCAGGCTGCTCCACCATTGAATGTTTCATGACCGTGATGACTAAAGCCATCAATGCCACCCACCCTCCCCCCTCCCCCCTCCCCCCTCCATTGCGACACTCCATGATGGGATCTCGTCTGGAAACACATTCCTACTTGTTTTTCTTCTACTTGAAACTTTCCGACTGCGAAATGTCTCCTTGGCGTGCTGACAACATTTCCGCTTGGTTTTGTTTTTTTTTACTGCACGCATGAAGCAATCAAATTCCTGGCACAATTATAAACAGTGTCGCGATGAACCGCATTCGCAGGAGGCCGTGGGTGCATTTGGTGGTGCTCTTTGTGTTGGAATTATGTTAAGTCGCAGTCTGAGAGGAGGAGTGCAAAGGGGGGAAGCAGTTGCGTTCTAGTTGTGTTGTGCCTCAAAAGAACACCCCTGTCTCCTCGTGCCTTACAGTGGCACAGAGAATTGAATGGTTTTGACACTCGCAGGATTTCATTACTCTTTGGCAGGAAACACTCTTGCTATTCAACACCATTTGAAGCAGCACAAAAGCCCGGAATGTAAATGTTTGCTGACATCATATTTCTGTACAGACAGAATGAGGTTTGTAATTTAGGGGACATTAACTTTAAATGCAGCATGTTTTGTGTTGGGGCCTGATCTTCATGAGCTCACTGTAGTGGAGCTCTAATGGTTTGAAAGAGTCTGCTTTAGCTTTCATGTCAACAAGATGACCTGCTCATGTGTCAGTCTTCAATCTGTGAAAAATGCTCATTGAAAAGTTTTTTTTTTTTTAACTATTTAGTTTCTGGAATGGAAATATGTGGATTTGCTGACCACATCTGAAAGTTCAGATCAGATGTGTCAGCAGCTGTAAGATTGAAACAGTTGTTGGTTTTGGTGTTACCGTGATATATTTATTATTGTCATACATTTATTTAACCAGATAGAAAGGTTTTGAGATCAAGACCTCTTTCACAAGTTTGGCAAATAAGTCAGTAGCACGCGTCATAATAGGTATTAGCATTTACAAGACAATAACAAACTCACAATAAGCATAAAACAAAACAAGAGCTGATTAAAATAGAGCGGAAGGCTTGAAGTGAGATAAAATCCGATATTCTCGGTTCCGACTGGAGCTTCATGAAACGGTCTTGTCTCTCTCTGCTGTCATGTTGTTGAGCTCTTTTGCCAGTTCCGTGAAGATTTCGCAGACGTGATCCAAGCAGATAGGATTCATGGGAACGTGCAGCGCAGTCTCCCATTATAGTCCCCCGTCAGCCATGGTGCGCTGTCAACACGACCACAGGCGGCTTCAGACATTGTCGGGAAGGCAGAGAGAGCAAGTGGTTGACGTCGAGGGAGACGTTGCAAAAAAGTAAAAATAAAATGTTGAACAAATTCTGACATCCGAGACCAGGGGTGGGCAAACTTTTTGACTGGTGGGCCAGAATAGGTTCTATAATTTGACAGAGGGGCCGGAGCAGGAGCAGATGAATAGAGTGTTTTGGAGACCCACCTCATAGGAGGAAAAAAATTGTTGTGGGATATGTAGAAAACGTGCTTTATTGACAATTGAAAACAAACAAAATTGTTACAACAAAATACGTGTCTTTGAAGCACCACAGTATTTAGCTCTTTATTGAGATGACTCTGAAAACACTGAAGTAATGGATTAAATGCAACTATTTTATGACTTACTTACTAATAATATAAGTTATTCAAGTTCAGCAGGCCGGATTAAAAAGTTTAACGGGCCATATATGGCCCCCGGGCCGTAGTTTGCCCATGTCTGTCCTAGACTTTCTCTGTTGTGGTCCAAAAGGATCCCAGACTTAACTATGTCCAACTACACAAGATAAAGACACACATCCATCGGTCCCGACCCTCAATAGCCCCTTTCACCTTCCCTATTAGCCGGTTTTGGGCTACGAGTTGATACGGCAATTAGCCGGCTAAAAGGTAGTCGGGGTCTCTCACACCTCGCTGGGCTGGAGGTGTCAAGCCCCGATGGCGCCATGTGTGTGTGAGCGACCTGCCACCCTGGGAGGGTTTAGAAACAATGCAGAGGAAAAGAACAGCAGTAAACCAGTAATGACTAGCGAAAATAGAGGAAAGGCCGCTAGCTGCTAGCTGCTGGTACTACGAGCAAAAGCCGAATGTCCGTAGCATTTTTTTTTCTCCCTCCTTGCAATTTATTTACACAGACATACGGCTGTCTGCCCGTTTCTTATACGTCAACACAGACGCCTTTGATGGCGTGATCACAAACTGCAATCAGTCTGATAAACCTCTGAATGAAAAAGGCTAAAGACAGAGAGAGTTGGTCTGTCTGTCGAGTCAAAATCGGGCTGAAATGGTTTAAGTGTGTGAGGCTACTGGCATCAAAAAAAAAAATCTGACTGACCGCCAACCAGCTTTAAACATCACTCAACGCTATATTTCCCCGACCTTATCACTATAGAATTTTGGGACAGCAAAACGTGACATGCAGAGAAATGACGTTTCAAGCATTCTCGTTAAATGAAGGCTGTTTAGGCTATTTCAATAATAATAATAACAACATATACATACATACATATTTTTGAAATTTACCTGCCACATTTATTTTATAAGCACATCGTGCTGCTGGCTCTGGAAATTGCAGGAGCCCACCGTCATCTGCTCTGCACACCATTATCAGACATGACTAATTCAGCACGTGGCCAAAAGACTCTAAATGTGTAATTAAATATTTAACGGGGCCACAGACTATCCATCCACCTCGCACTCACCGCCCCTGCATCGCATTTATGCAGAAGAGGACCGCAGCACTTGATGCTTCCCCTCGATCCCAGCACTCTGAACACACCATGACTCTCAGGACTGGTGAGGTGTGTGACACTGTGACCCACCAGTAACCATACTCTTTGTGTGTGTGTGTGTGTGTGTATACTGTATATCTTTGGATCTCAACCAATGGCAATGTTTGACACGTACAGTTCACACCAGGCAGATCTGTTAGAGACATTAAATGCCAATTTGATCGAGACTGTTTAGATTGCATTTACTGAAAGAATAGAGGGCGGCCTCTCTTTTCGTGATAGCTTTTCTTCTGCTAAGTAGCTGTTCTTTAATTCATTGTATGCGTGTGCCAAATTGTCTGAACCTTACAAAAGCCAAATAACCTTTTTAAATTGAATGCACTTCCAGGTCCTTTAATCACGAGCTGTGCTATTTTTAAAAAAAGCAGAATGTGCAGAGCTCCTTCCATGTGATATATTGTGAGAATGCCTATAAGCGAGTCGGTTTGTGTTCAGCCCAGCATGCTGACTTATCTGGCACCAGTTCAGTTTGACTGTGGCTTGGAAGTTAGAACTGAGTGGGTGAGTTTAAAACCATCCGGTCAGACAGATAAGGCCCCCTCCCCCTCCTCCCCCACCAGCTCAGACATATTTCAGCAGAGAGGTTGCAGAAGGGGAAGCAAAGCTGTGTAGTTGTAATTTACAGATTGCATTTCTAAAAAAAATACATTTCAGTGCTGTGGAAATTTGAGGTAAATTAGTGCATGGATGTTGATCTAAGGGTAAGTAATTGTTCCAACACAACAGCATCAAGCCCGATGAAGGCAGAACATGTTGCTCAGCTCAGTGTTTCATAAAGTAGGTTCACCCAGTTTTCTACGTCAAACTGACTTTCATGATAGCAAGTGTCTTATGCAGTAAACATCACTTAGACCTTTCCAAAGTATAGTGCTTGGTTTCAAGTGTCAGCATAGATTGAGCTACGGGGTCCAGTGTTAATGGAGGTCTGTGGCCTTATTGAGGCGAGCCGCAGAAACTGATCCAATGGTGCAACGTTTTAGTCCTAACGGAGCTCCTGCCACATCATGATGACTGAAAGAGTTTGTGTTCTGGATCGAAAGTGTTCCACGATCTTGCTTTTCCAACATTTCAGTCTCAGAGGGAAGCAGGTCCTTGAAGTTGGGCTGAGTCTTCTGCCCAACTTCTGGTGTCTCAAGATAAAGGGCAAGTTTTTTCCTGTTAACTTCGACTGAAAATCACTGTTTGATGTAAATTACGGTCATTTAATTCTGTTTAGTTTAATTCATAGAAACTGATGGTGGTTAACGTAGCATCGTTTGAACTTGTTACAAACAAGTTAATGTGACTGATTCTGTACGTAGAGATGATGGCTGCTCTTAGCTGATCAGGTGTTCCACATTTGCGAACCCCTTAGAAATAAGGGCTGAGAAATGAGGTCTTGCGACGTACAATTTAAAGGCGGCCATTATGGCCGTGTCCACTGTATTATGTGCTGTTTCCCAATGTATTACAATGGTTCAATTCAGATGTCTTGAAAATTTTAGGTATTGCATTATTTACAATAGAAATTGCTTTTGTTCTTTTCGTACTTTGCATTAATAACACAATGTAACTCTTAGGTGGTATAATGTGAATTAATAATGTGTGGGAAAAAAACTTCCTTATTTTACAGTTTTCTCTCAATGAATAAAACTAAGTTGGGGTAAATTTAATGTCTGACTCTCAAATGCAGATTTCTAAAGTGAATAAGTTATTCAAATACAATTTTCCTCCTGGGGCGACACGGTGGCGCAGTGGTTGGCGCTGCCGCCTCACAGCAAGAAGGTCGTGGGTTCGATTCCGGGGCCCGGGCCTGGGACCTTTCTGTGTGGAGTTTGCATGTTCTCCCTGTGTCTGCGTGGGTTCTCTCCGGGTTCTCCGGCTTCCTCCCACACTCCAAAAACATGCATGTGAGGTCAATTGAACATTCTAAATTGTCCGTAGGTGTTCATGTGAGTGTGAATTGGTTGTCTGTTTCTATGTGGCCCTGCGATGAACTGGCGACTTGTCCAGGGTGTACCCTGCCTTCGCCCTAAGACAGCTGGGATAGGCTCCAGCAGACCCCCGTGACCCTGAATAGGAATAAGCTGGTATAGAAGATGGCTGGATGGATGGATGAATTTTCCTCCTGTTTATTCTAGGTACTCGTTTTTCCTCCCACAGTTCAGAGACGTACAACCCTAAACTGTGTGAATGTGAGTCCAGATGTTTGTTTGTTTTTACAGTATGTGGCCCTGTGATGAAGTGGCGACTTATTACCCAGTGCCCCCCCCCCGACGGAACTTTTTCCATGGCGGAACAATTAACAAAAAGTGTTCAGTAGGTTGTAGCTAAGAAAAACGCTGCTCAGGTACACAGGATGGACAAATATTTGACAGGGACGAAAAGAAGAATTCAGGAGTCTGGCGGTGGCCAGTGTTCTTTGTTGTTGGCCACTTTTGGCTGTAGAATCGTTCCGCGAGTAGCTGCGGAACGATGGTGTCATTCACGCCAGACTTGAAGCGGGGTGCACCTCCGCGGCCGGTTTGCGCAACGCAGCGATTGTTTCGGCGTCTGGTCTATTTTCTTTCTAATGCGCGAGCCGCGAGCGAAAAAGCCAGAGGACAATGAACAGTTTTCGAGTGCTGATAGAACGTAATCAAACACTTTTGCATGAAAAATTTTCCTCCTCCAAGGTGGGGCGTGACAGAGAAAGTTTGAGAACCACTGCCCTAATGCCATGCAAGTCTATGGGGTCAAAAGTCAACTTTGTCCTAGAGACATGGGGCCACTTGCAGGTTCATTGGGATCCCTCAAGACACAGCCACGTCAAATTTGGGGCTTCTAGACCCAAATTGGGGGTGGGGGCATGAAAACTTTTCTTCCTCCAAGGTGACATGACAGAGAAAGTTTGAGAACCACTGGCTTAGCCTGTCTTCATTCAATTCAAAGACTTGTGCAACCCGGACTGCAGGGGACACGATGATAGGGAATGGATGGGTGGATATAAATAGAGTTTGAATAAAAAAAACATATATTGTTTAGTGAATGACATCATTTAATATAGACAATATAATATTTTGCAATTGAATTGTAATCCTGGAATAGTGAGGCATTTGGAGACATATCAGATTTGCTTTACATTAGGCCTTTTTTGCAGTAACTAAATTAATTGTTATGTTTACACAGCGTATCTTGTCGTGATACCAGTCCAAACACTTTTTTCCCTCCTAAAAACAACAGATAAACTTTCATGCAGAAAGCCACATTTGTTGATGACTGCAGTAAAATAAGTGTCCTCTGTTTTCTATCTGCTATGATCAATGATCGTCATCAAATATCTCTCCTCGCCTGCTGCTCTTGCTGAGTCGCATGACGGCATGACAATAAAGCAGTGGAGCGAAGGAGGAGCAGAGAGCGCACGATGGGATCTGTGCAGTGTTTGCACAGACATGTCTGTTCTTTAATCAAGCAGGGGGAAAGATTTTGAGGGGAGCTGAATCCTGGTAATGCTGGTAATAATCCATCACCGATATTAGATTTGGTATCCTATTGCTGATAATTGGATCACACAATTCACATTCAGCAAAGTCAATTAAACATGTATATAGCAGGTCCTCTGTTTCCCATCTTCCGGTGGAGTTCAATATACCCGACATTAAGAGATTCTTGTAAAGCAATACTTGGGCAAGCAACCGAGTGAATGTTATATGAAAAGAATAGACTATGGAGAATAACTTTACTATCATATTTATGGGAAAATGTACTTTTCTAAGTATGTGTAGGCCAGCAGAGAAGGCCTTGCTAGCCCTGATGGCCCACCACAGCCCAATTCTATTTAAATAATGGATTTATCGTCATTTATAGTCAGTGATCTAGAGCCCCTGCAAGAAAGAACAAACAACCGTATGAATAAAAAAAACAAGAGATAACGATTTTAAGTTGTGATATTTCAGATAGTGAAACTATCAATTTAAAACTCAACAACCTGCACTTGCACGTTCTGTTAGCTCAAACGAAGACATTTCTGAAAAGACAGATGAATTTGTTTTTCAAACTGTGGTTGGAGGTGTGTTGCCGGATTACATTCTGGACAAGTTGCCAGAGCCTCCTGTGTTTGTGTTTGTTTTTTGTTTTTTCCTTTTATAGCAAGCCACCTTGGAGGTAAAAACCAGCCATATTTGTGACTCCAGGGCTCAAAGTTTTACTGAACATTTCAAAAGTGGGGGTTATAAGGTTGGTATCCACATGGTTTTCTAATGTCTTTTTTTTTTTTTTTTTTTTTTTTAACAGTAGTGAAGCTGAAAATCAACGGAAATGATCTTGGTTTGGCCACACTGATGGTCCACAAAATACCTCAAAGTTTCGAATTAGTGAAATAATTTGCACATTATCCAAAAACATGACAGTGAGGTCAGCAAATGTATTAGTTGAGACATTAGTATCTGTTAAATTCAGTATGAAGGTAATATAAAACTGTTGTTTCTTCAGATGGCCAAGCTGTGTCCATTTTTGTTAAAACTGGGAAACCTTTCAAGTTTTTAAAAAAAAAAAAAAAAAACCTCCTGATGAGACTTGCACTGTCTGCACCCACTAATTATCCAAATCATTCAGTTGACTTTGCAAATGCAAGTCTTTTTAAAGAAGGTAGTGATTAGTGCAAATTACGTGTGCCGGTGAGAAATAATTGCAATAATTGCAATTTTTGAATATCATTTGCTTTTTTGAAAGAAAAGTGGCACAATTGGTCCTGGGCGCTGATGGTGAAGGTCTCACCCATTCAGGAGCTGTAAAGCTGCATTAGTTTGCTGTCCCCTGCGAATGGACGGCCTGACCTTAATACTTCAAGAGTAATGCCCGTTAAACAAGGCACGCAAACCTTCAACTTGGAGTGGTCACAATCTGAGCTGAGCATGACAACACATCCGATATACAGTATTAATATACCAGACAAGATGGTAAAATGTGTGCATTTTGTGTCAAAGTTAGTTAGTTAGTTAAAAAAACACACACACACACACAAGAAAACAAAAAGTAAATAAAGCCTTTATTGAATAAATACACCTCTGAAGTGATTTGGTATCAAAAATCAAAGCACACAAGCAATCCAGTGGTGCTATTTACTTATGGTGCCAAGTGTGAAATTGCTGTTAGGATTGTATGCTTCCACTAAGTGAATCAAGAAAGGCCATTACCACAGCACCTCAGGCATCTCAGTGTGTACATGATGGTACTTTTAATGTTGTTGGTTAGTGACAGTGACCAGAATGAATGGTGGCGTGCACAATAAATAAACAGCTAACTATATAAATCGTTAAAAAAAAAAAAAAAAAAGTCAAATCTGAAACCGTGGAAACAAATTGGATTTGAAGTTTTAAAAAAAAAAATCATCTTTGCATTCATTAAATTTGTAATCCATCTGTGGCTTGGTGATGTTACCACTCCAACGGTGTGACTGCAAGGCTTAAAACTCAATCTGAAGGAAGCCCTTGTGTCACTGAGGTCTAGTCACTCAGACAAACATGGAGCTGTTTAAGCAAAAAAACAAACAAAAAAAAAAAAACTATAGCATAGATCTTTATCACTGCATAAAACATCCCATAATCAATACTTTGTAAGAGGTACTGATACCCAATGAGGAGGGTGTTGACTTGTCTATTGGGGTATGGATTACTCTAGTATCGATCTGGACAGCTGCATCCCCCCCTGTGTGTGTATGTGTGTGTGCGTGTACACTTTTTTTTTTTGTTTTTTTTTCCCTCCACTGCGTTCTTGTTTGATCCTCCCGACGTCCTTATGTTTATTTCCTCTCCCTTCATTTCCATGCACCCCTAGCTAATCTGCGGGATTAAGTTACTCTGCATCTACCTGCGTCCTTTGATTATTGTTGAAAACCTGGACGCCGAAAACAGGCTGGGATTATCTCCCAGCAGAGCGTTTGATATTTCGCCTTTCATGAGACTGGCAGCCCAACGCTGTCTCACTTAAAGCCTTTCCTTTAAAGTTGATGTAATGTTGTGGCCACCTTAAGAGCTGCTGTTATGGAGTCGCTACATTCACTTAGGCAGTGCTGCTGCTTGATCCATTTTGGGTGACCACCAGGTCAAATGGAGTTTATGTTCAGCAGCAGTGCTAATAGTTTTGATAGCTCAGGGCAGTGGTGGATAGCGGAGAGGGCTTTTGAATTGCAACATTAAGTTGGTGTGAGGAGAAAGAAAGAAAGAAAGAAAGACAGAAAAAAGCAAGCCTACACAGGCTGCCACAGCACGTTGGATGCGCTCAGTGGATGATAAAAAAGAGCTTAGTTTGCAGAGTTTGTGTCCAAAAACCTTTAAATCAGATCTTATTCTGATTTATTTAGTTTAAAATTTCAGTTGCAACGATTTTAGGTAGTTTCAATAATTCTCCTCCGACAAAACCAGCACAGTTAAATAAATGAAATGCAACAAGATTTACCGTTGTGGATATGTAAACGTCTCTTCACATGGGGAAAGACCAACACCAAGGGTTACAAAATCAATTTTTAAAAGAATATATTTAGGAGAATTGTAGTATTTATAGACAGGAAATACATCAATTACAACGTATACAAAGTTATTTCTTCATTCATATATTTTGTTAATGCTACCAGTTAGGGCTGTCAGCGTTAATGCATTAATCGCAAATATTTAAATACAATCCATAACACGTTTTTTTTTTTTTAATCGCACTTCAAGGGTAAGCCTTTTTGTCCCTTTTACTAACCCGTAGTCGGCCCATCTGGCCGACTTTTGGTAAGAAATACTTCACATTATGGATTTAAAACTGCCTTGAAATACAAAATAACAGAATTTTACACATGCAATTCAAACCGCGATTAATCGCAGAATCTTCATAGTTAACTGCGATTAAAAAAATAATCGTTTGACAGCCCTATTACCAATATACCACCGGTATTATAATTGAAAGATCTACAACTATCCCTATATTATAAGGATTGTGTGTATACAGTAAATGTTATCATTATATGTAGTTTGCACGTGACAGTTGAGCCAAAGGAGCAGCTGACCACACAAGCAAGAACAGCTGGCCAGACAGAGAGAAACCACATCTGCTTACTGCTTAGATTTCATAGAATTGTATAAGGAACACTGAAGGAACGACTCTTCTTCATGTCTGTGGTTTGTGGCATGTCTCCACCAAACACCCATGACTCTAAATGTGCAGATGGATGGGTCCTTTAACGCTCCGCCATTGTGTATTCATACGTGAAAACTAGCAGTAAATTGCAGTTAAGCACAGTGGGATGACTCTCAATAGGAATTAAAAGGTAGTGGACTTATCTCTTAATAGACCATTTACATATGATAATTGTCAGAACTGTAGTTTCATCAGACCTAAATAAGTGTTTAAGGTCGCCATTTATCAAGCTGAAGAGGAACGAATTCAAAGAACTGGAGTGCAGGAAATGCCCACGTTTGTGCCGAGAGAGTTTAGTTAATTAATGGGGACGTGCGAAAGCACCTTGTTTCTAATGAAAGAAAGGGTGATAGTCATATTGCCCACTTCCTCTTGCTCCATTTCCCCAGAGGTGTGTAATTACGTCTCGTCTTTGTTCATCGCCTAAATGAGGGCCAGTACTGAGCGTGCGCGATGATACCTGCGCTGAATGTGTGCAATGATGCAAAGTAACTTTATTAAACCATCGCCGTTTAATTTTTAATTGCATCAGTTGCAAAAAAAAAAAAAAAAAAAAAAGAACTGAGGGCTTCAGAACCAGCGGAGCGCCTGCTGGCTCCGTCCACGCTGGCAAACCAATCCGGGCCGGCCCAGCTGCTCTGGAAGCGCCAATGAGCCACGGTTCACTAGCTGACCCTTCAGAGGACCAGTCATGCAAGGCTGAGTGTGTGAACAGCATGAAATAAGTTGGCCCAAAAGAATACTCCACCTGCAAACAGGGACTCACGCCTCAGCCACGCATGGCTTCAATTGCTTCTGTTTTGACAAAAAGTAGAAAATAGAAAAATTATTTAAAAAATGTGTGTGTGTGTGTGGGGGGGGGGGGGGGGGTGTGATTTCTCTGATGCGCTACTGGATAAATTGTTGTTGTTGTTGTTGTTGTTGTTTAAAATGGCTTTTGTGAATTTCATTCAGTTCAGGGGGACAAATTCCAGCTGGACAATTGCTTTGGTGAAGTAAACCTCCCTAAAAAAAAATACAAATAAAATAAACTGTAGCTGAAGGGACTTCAGCTCTGATGTCTGAGCAAACTGTGCAAATCGTGCTTGAGCAACACAGTCTCACCTTCACATAGATTTAAAAAAAAAGGCTGTATACAAATCAAGGACTCTGTTTCATGTATATATATATATATATATATATATATACATATATATATATATACACACATATTTTATATATATATATATATATACATCAACTTTAAAGGAAAGGATTTAAGTGCGATATATATATTCCCCATTATTGATTGCTTCAAACCTTTTCATCTTCACGATGGAAAGATGAGGATGAACCATTCAGTGTTTTCGGTGTTGCCAAATAATGATAAAGAATTCATGTCAGCTAACAGCTGTTCCAATATTTTCTTCTCCCCTTTGTTTGCCCTCACTTCACTGCTACCTCTACCTGATGTCTGATCAGTCCTGGTGTCACACCTGAGCTTTCGTGCCACAGAGGTCACGGTCCTCAACTCAAGCACGGTGGATGGCCACTTGTGAGGCTGTGCAGCTCTGGAGAGCCACTGCTGACTGGCACCGAGCTGAGGACCGTTTTCCAGGCTAACTGCTGAAGATTCCTCTGATATTAAGGGAAAAAAAAAAATATTTTTTTTGACATCACGTAGAGGATTGGTAACTGATTTGGCTGTGGTTAAATATAAACAGTAATTTAACTGAATCAAAGCATGGGAGAAAAAACATCTTGCTTTTAAGTTCAGTCAAACACGTCCAATATTTGCAGAGCGACATCGTAAGCGAATCGATCACAGATACTTTTTCATATTTGCTTTTTTTTAAATCCACTTTGCTTTACTGTGACTGAACCTTTTCCATTCCATCTTACACATCCAGTGTTTTATGTATTACCTTATTGCATTAAAATTAAATGAAAACTATACGGTGCTTGCTGTCACTGTCAGAAGACATTTGCTCACATTACTGCCTCTCGCAAAGCTAGCTTCCTGAGCTGATTAGATTTGCATGACGATGACGTCTATGTACTTTCTCTGTGTAAAATGCAGAGTGGAACAATAACGCTCCATAAAAAAGCGCGGCATTTTAGTTCTTCAAGTTAGTCAAATTGCAATTAAAAATACCAACTTTCCGTATTTTTCGTGAACGCAGTACGACTCCACATCACTCTGTGTATGTTTCCATTCACTCGAAGGACGTCAATGAGCCGGCCATTGGACCCGCGGTGAATTACAACAGCTGCGCTCACAAAGACTCCAAACAGACTGCACTGCTTTTCTTGGCATCACATTTCAAGTGACCGAAACAAAAGGAGACAGTACATCCGGCCACAACAGAGACAAACCACAACATAACTACAGGCCCTTTATCCTCCCAAACAGACCTCAAGATTTTATCTTTTGCATTAGGCAGAACTTTTTTTTTTTTTTTTTTTTTTTTGGACATTTGAGGGCAAAAAATATAAATGTTCTGTGGCTGTTTTCCTTATAAATGCCACATTCTGTTTTTGTCAATAACAGTAGCAAAAAACTATTTTTTTTTTTACCTTGCAAAGTGCACATCATGTCACAGATATTTAATATCACCTATAATTAAACTTTTTCAGATATTCAACATTTTCACGCACTGGATGAAACATTTTGTCTTGTTTGTCTTGACATTAGCATTTAGACTGAAATTGGACTTCCACTGACATTATTCAATTGCTTTTTTAATTAATAAGTTTTTTTTTTTTTTTTTTTTTTTAGCAATAACAACAACTGAAATGTAATTATTGTGCATGACAATGTATTTCTACATTCCTAAGGTCATGTTTTTTTTTAATTTTGTTTTTTTGTTTCCAGAAATCATGGCCGGGTGCATAAAGATATTCCCAGGGCTCATCATAATTCTAATAACCATTTTCCATCTAAACAATGCAATATGTCATTGCGCAATACAAAACAAAATACACTGAACTCTGAAAATAAAGCAAAGGAACACATGCAAATGTGTCAAATGACCATAATTTGATGCTCTTGTGTTTTAGATGCACTGATACAACCAGATCAACGGGCTGATATACGAAGAAATAAGAGGCGCTAAACTTCATTTGCAAGCTTATAGACTGCCAGTCTCGTTGGTTTGCATATTGCAAGTGCTCTACGAAGATCGCATGAGTATTTTCCAACATGTGCAAAAGTGGTTCCAAAAAATGCCTTGGCTATCCAACTGTCAACGGGCTCATGGCAAACGGCTTTGAATGAAATTGCTCTGCAACCTGATCAGCACTGGCTGTCCTGTGTGTAGCCATTAATTTGCACAAAGTTCATGCCTGCCTTTCAAATGTGCTAAATCAAAACACAAAAATAACGCAGCGCAATCAGCTCCAGCTATGGCAAATCCCAGTGCGACCGCTAATTCGTCTCTCTGGACAATACTTTGTCAATCCTGTCAGAAACGCCTGTATCTACATTTTCATTAAGGCCAACACACCAAACGGACTCTTTGACGTTATTTTGCCAGCGTGACAGTCGCAGCCCTCATTGTGACCCCTTCGTAGACCGGCTTCGTCATTAATTCACACACGTAGTGACGTTTGTGTCTGCTTTCCGTGCACAAACCCTCAGTAAATCAGGCCCTGAAAGTGCCAACTCCTCACAGTAGCGCTAACATAACACTCATGGACGAGGGGAAGGCTAGAATGATAGGAGGTGACTGCACTAAGATGAAAGTGCACTCTGTGTGTCTATTTGAGTGTGTCTTTGTAGTGTGCACGTGCGTGTGCCTCTGGAAAGTGGAGAGAGTGAACATGTCCATGCCTCTGTGCATAAGTGCTTTTGTCTTTGTGCTTTATTGTGGGTGTGCTCTGCCCTCAGATTGTTTGAAAATGTAAACTCTGTCCTTATCTATAATTAACCAGCTTTCTCTTTCCCAACTTTTGTTAAATGTGCAGAATTAAAACTTTATGAACATTTTATGCATGAGAAGTTCGCTAATAATAAATAAGTTAAATGTGAACGCCGTGTTGCCTGCAGTTTTACCGCTGTCTGAAGGAAGAAACCCCAGAGTTGAACATTAGGATTTGACATGAAGGAGTCTGAGTGAAGTTGACTCCTTTCATTTCTCGTCTTAGGACAGTGGAGATTTTATACACCCCCCCAAACTCCTTTCAGAGGATACTGAGCTAACGCCTTGGTTTGGATGCATAGTTTGGCCAAATATACAGTATGTCTAAAGCTGTTCAGAAGGCTCATTTGTTGCATTGTTCTATTTTTTGCTATTATATTTATTTCCATTATTTTTTATGTATTGTCAAATGCACCAAAACTTTTAAAGAGATATGACGCAGTCTAAATAGTTGCTTGTCTATTGACCAGAATTTGCAGCCACTTTACGATTTACTTTCCTGTTCATGGCACAAACAAGCACAGAGCAGCTTAGCATCAATGCAGAAATTTTTGGAAGCAAGTTTTTGGTGCACCAGGGTTTGTTTGTTTGGTTCACATCAGGATTTGAAACAGCAAACATCACCCTCCTGGATTCATGGCGCACCAAAAAATTTGTAAGCCAGGAAATCCACTCCGACCCATAGTCAACTCCATTGGTGGCATTACCTACAATCTATCAAAAGCTCATCTAAGACCACTGTTCGACAGGGAAACTACAAAATTGACGTAATATTCATATCAGACGAAGCAGCCTCACAAAAAAAACATCGGCAACCCTGAGCATTGTGGTCCTGGTTAAAGTCAAAAAGACAGAAGACTTAGAAAATGCACCAAACTGACAGCTGAGGACATTACAAAACTCAGAGAAATCCTATGATGGCAGTTGAGTCAGTTGAAAAAACAGGAAGACCGTGAGCATTGTCCAACTGCCAGTAACCATCATGGGCCAGAAATACGGGAAGACAACACATGCAAAGTGGGGGATTGCGACAAAATAAAACCCAAAAAACCCAGTAACCACCCGCAGCTATGCCAGTCTCCTTTAAATTAGAGGAACCAGAGAACACAGTGAAAAGGTGTGGAGTTGACACAAAGGTAAAACCTCATGCCAAACCTCATACAAAACTTTTTGTGACAGTTCATTGGGCACCCAATAGACAAAATAGACTGTGGTAAGACATGTAATTTCGAAGTTTCTTATTGCTAGATGTTTCATGTTATGCTTGCCTCGTGTTGCCGTTAATAGTCCATCAGAGTTGGCCTAGAGATTGTTGGTGCTCTACTTGGTCACCAGTACCATGTTCTCCTCCGTGTAACCAGGTTGACCCCTTGAACCCTGCCACAGCATAAGTAGACTGCTTGATGACTTATGAGGACTTTTGTGATTTTGTGTATAGATAGATAGATAGATAGATAGATAGATAGATAGATGGATGTACTTTATTGATCCCTAATTGGGAAACTTGCAGACTTGGGTACACCCAGGGACTCCTGACACTCCCGACTTCTGTACTTGGGTATCAATATAATTGTTCTACAGCAAAAAGGTGGTAATTCTACCTGCTAGGATTCAAAGGAATATCTTGCCCTTCAAATTCAGAAGGGAGATAGTGCCAAACTGTTTAATGAGTGATGCTTGATGAGTTACTTCTTTGGGGATGAAGTACCCTTCTGCAATAAGCCACTAGCGAGGAAGCTAGGTGCCCCTTCCACACTGCCACCGCCAGCTCTCAAAGTCCTGTCTTGAGTTGCTCACACTGTTTGTTAATAAGAAGCGTATTAAAGTGTCATTTAGAAACCTTCTTAGACTGGCATTTAAAAATGGCCCCTTGAATAGAACATTTTGTGCCCTGGTGTTTGCGCTATTGTTCAATACTGCTTGGAGTGGCCACGGTTATTATGAATCTAATTCATCAACTGGCACTCAGAGCCGCCGCTAACATACAGCAAACCCTCTGCAACGCTGTTGTTTACAACAGTGACGTAAAGCATTTTTGTGAGTTGCCCAGCAGCCTGTTTTCCTTGTTGGCAGCGCAAGTCCTCTCACACTCTTGGGATATACATAGCAGCACTGGTGACTGTGAAGTAATTAGGGACTTTGACTGAGGTTTAAATATTTCAAAGATAAAACAGTTAAGATAAAAAAATAAAAACAACCCTTCATGAACACATTGCGATGTTTGTTTAATGAATTAACACCAGATAGCAGAATGTCTCCCAGGGGACTGGAAAGTCTTGGGACCTTGTTTTTTGTTCCTTTTTTGATAGCAGTTGTCATCTTTCTTAAAGCCTGTCCTCTCAAACAAAGCGTGTTCACTGATTGTGTGACGGGGCCCATCAGTTCTCTGCACTTCATTAGCGAGCAGCTCTCATGGCTTTGCAATCGACACCTGGGACTGTTTCAGAACAAAGACTGATTGCCCTCTCGCCTGTCCTCTTCCAAATGCCACTTGCAAAAGGATCCCTGCATTGACTTTAATATTTATTTCTCCATTTCAGGTTGTTGCTCGATAGTCCATTCGTTTTACTAGGATTCCTGTGTTTTGTGTATCGATCTGACGCTGGCTGCTGTCATGCGTGCATCCCGGAGAAACTCCTGAGAGCAGGCAGGCAAGGCACACAATAGAGTCGTCTTCCCCTTGTTATCCCTGGTGTCTGAGTGCAGTGGGAGGCTCCTGTCTGACCTTCCCTTTGAGCTGAAGAGGGTACAGTTGCTCCTCTAATCATACCAGGGAAATGAACTGCAGAGTGAGTGACACATGCTACTTTCTCGTGTCTTCATTCGCGGCTGTCCACAGCCTAATAAAAGCAAACTGTGCAACAATGGCTCCGAGGGTGAGCTGAGAAGCCCACAACAGGAAACATGAAAGAAAGAAGAAAAATAATGAGCATATTTGCAGTTGTCATGGGGAATCTTAGAAACGCTCTTTATTGTACATCCCCGTGATTACACAGGACAAATGTACTGTTGGCAAAACACTCTCTGAACAAAACCGATGAAATACAGAAAAAGCTCAACTGGTTTCCCTTCTTTCCCTCCCACAGACAGCTCCACCAGCTCTGTAAGTGCTGCATGGCGTTGGAGCCATGCCAAAAAACATATATTGACAATTATAGAATTGTATATTGCTGTTGAACAATGTATACTTGCTTATATTCTCTTCTTTACGGTACTTCATTCCTAAAATGACCCTGTTATGCCTCCTGAATGAGGCAAACATGGTTTTGTATTGTAACTCAATTACATGAAATAGAAAAGTTGGGCTTACATGGACTGTATATACAGTTTATATAGTTATATTTTATGTGCCTTCTCCTGTCCGTCGAAACATTATAGGAATATGAATTTGACAAAAAAAGTTTGATTTCCTCTTCTTCTTGTTGTTGTTGTTGTTGTTGTTATTATTACAACATGCCATCTCATCTGGCAGTCATTTGATACATTTCTGAATCATCCAAGAAGAATAAAGAATCAGAATACAGAACACTGATTGTTGGGAGCCAATCATCAAAGGGCTGTGTTGTTGCTATTCAGGAACCTCCCATTCACTGTTCATTATTTAGCAGCACTTAGTTGTCTGATTTGTTCACAGATCACTTCCTGTCCAACTGTGACAACTGGGACCATCAGCCTACTCTGCCACTGTGTGAGTAACCAGTGACAGCCAGAGACTGCACCCAGACAAGAACTAAACGCAGAGATGGAAAGCTAGACTAGTGTCACACTGTGACAGTGTTATGAACCTGTCCATCTGTGGCTAACCATCTGTATGTATGTATGTATGTATGTATGTGTGTGTGTATATTTTTGTTTTGGTTTTTACCTGTTTTAGCTAGAACCTACACAAGATCCATACACATCATTGGAGGGACTTTTTTGTGGACAAAGAAATATTATTTCATTTTATTTACGGTTTATTACTTTACACTTCAAAATACGCTGACATCTGTGGCACTCCACCAGCCTTCCCCTGTGTCTGGCTAAGTCACATCAAATCAGAATCAGAATACGATGCACCATTGTGGGTGCTCACATGGTCTGTCATATATACTAATTGTATAATTATATGGTATATACTCTAATAAGTTCACATTATTTGAAACTTGCGAGGATGATGAAGAAAAATGTCGAGGTGGAGAACCAGAGCAAGAGCTCCTCCCCTTCTTGCTCCATTATGTTTAAACTGCACATCTGCTCAAATGAGGACACAGCTATTTTAATAATGTATTCTGTAAATTGACTGTGCGAGCATTCTGGCTAAAGCGTGTGCACTCTAGCCAGATGGTCTGGTTTAGGTAGGAAATATGTTAGTGGCCCCTTTTCAAAGTTGATGTGGGTCTATAATCAACACTGCTCAAGCTTTCAACTTATAGGCGGTGTTTTGTCGAGTGGAAGGGAGCAGGTTGTGCACTATTCATTCACAAGGTTGTTTGAGACCTTATCAAGCCGGCTAAGAGGTTCTCTTAGTGTTTGCTTATACTTTCTGTCTTCGCTCTCGCTCTGGATCTCCAGGTCGATAACCCCGGGGACGATTACCGTGTGAGTGATTTCTCGGCTCTCTGCCACCCGGGTGGGAGGATGGCGGTACACAGTCGTCTCAGTGACCTCCAAGTCTGCGTCCCGCTCAAGCTCGTGTAAAACTGACAAATGCAAATAACTGCATGCTGTTGTATGTATCTGGACTTTGACCACAGAACAGGTGAGCTGCATTCATGAGCAGCAGTGCGGTATCAGCAAGGTCACTTAACTCCCACCAAGCACTTCTCCCCTCCTACCACACACACACACACAGAGGTTGTACATTATGGAATACACTTTATTAGAGTTGTTTTTAACTAAGCAGTCTTGATTCAGCTACGCCACACGTGCAACAGACGTATGTTGTACAGCCATTGGAAATAACACGGGTGGAGATCACAGGTGACGGGTTGGGTGTGTACGTGTCAAAAGTACTTACAGTGTGCATCAGACCGGCTGTTTGGATCCTTGAAGTTCAAATTTAAGTGTATATTTGAAGATTTTGAGAAGAAACAGCGCTCTTTCACTCCCCGTCCCTCTCCCAAGCTTGCCAGTGAGCTACGGTGGCCTGCGCACACGAACCTGGATACCTCATTCACCTTCTTCTTTGTTAGTTTACATGAGATGGCTAGCAGTCACCCTAATTACGAAACGTGCTGTCAGGCAGCTGGATTGTCCACACCAGGCTTCCTTAGAAATATGGTGGTGCAAGATGGCAGCTAACTTGGAGCAAGACTCTTGATCTATGTATGTTCTCATTAATGAATAAGAACCATTCTAATAGGAGGAAAACCAAATTAATTGTATTGTACTGCTAGTACACACTTTTATTAAAGTCTTTATGGGCAGTATGTTCAGCTTTTACCAATCTAAAAATCATAAAATCAATCATCAATCATCATTTACACACTGGGCTTTTAAGATCTTTACATTTAATAATGATGCAGCCACTTTGAGCCACAAGACTGTACCAAAATGTGAAGGCAAGACAACTTACATGTTGAAAGTCAGTAACACGAATCCTGGTGGGAACAGTGATGCACGCTTCGTGTTTGCCCTTAAATCTGCCAAATCCTCAAGGACTGAACGATGCAGCGAATGGAGCCGCTTCACCTGAGGGATCGTGTTTGTTATAGGTGCATCGGGCGAATGAACTACGGGCGCGCGCGAGTAAGGGTGAGCTGTGTATGTATCGCTGTGTGCGGTTGACATTAAGGAGGCCTGACAGACTTGTCCTCTGTCAGCAGATGGAGGCATACATAATTCAATCTGTAGGCAGTTTCATGCTGTTTCTCTTCCTCTCTCATCACTGTTCCCGCAGACAGAAAGGAAAAGGTTTGGACTGGACAGAAGAAAGAGGTGGCTACAAGTTGTCTGCTCTACTAGTCCAGCAGTTGTGTCCCCCAACCACCCGAACAACACGCACAACGGGCTAATGTGCAACAAAGGTTATTTAAGGTTGTGCGTTTTTATGCTGATTTTTTTCATATCATGAACAATAGCCAATGACGCTTTCAAGGTTCAAGGTAGTGTCATTGTCAATCCTACAACAATGCTTGACCATCAAATCTATGGCTTAGAATTATTAATGTCTTCATTTATCCCCAGATTATGTAGTTTTAATTACAGTATTTGATCTATCCTTCTTATAAACATTGTGACTTGGGACAGGTGTATGTTTGATTTTACAGCTGCTAAATGACATACAAGTCATCTCTAACATAAGTTATGAATCCATTGGTGAGCAAAAACAATATGGAAGGTGGTGGTACCTTATTTTGTTAAGTTTGTCATGGAGAATATTATCTCACATAGTTGTGGTTAGTTATTTGCTTGGAGGTCAGGGTTTAAATTCAGTACGACAGGCGTACTATACACAGCTTCCTTCAAAGAAGAAAATTGAGGAGAGAGGAATCTCTTTCACCCGTATCGTGCATTTTACACTCCTGCTTTGGCTGGACTTGGAACTCCTTGGATGTCCCGTGTGCTGCGTTGAACCGGGGCAACGTCTGAAGCATCTGCCTGTTAAATGTCCATCTGTCTCCGTCTGTGGTGCCACTCCCCGCTACTACTCTCCACCCGTGCACTTTGCGAGCGGCATATGTCGCCGTAATTCTCGGCGCTGCTCTTATCGCCAAGTCGAATGATTGTACAGTTTGTCCGAGTGATTTGCTACATTGCCGAGAAATGACACCATTCACTCAAGCTAAGGCAAGATTCGAGCAAAAATAACTGAACAATTGTGGTTGTTAGAAATACAATAAAAAAGTGTATTGTGGCCTTTTTAAACCAGAATTTGTTAATAGTAGTCTAAAGAGATCAGGAAAATAAATTGTAATTTCTTTTGTACTGTTTTATGGATAGAATATTTGATTCTGTATGCAAAAATTAGACAGATGATAAACAGGAAACATCAGTCAGATGCTAATCCACCACTAAAACAATTACAGTACTTTTCAGACAGGGTAATTTTGTCACACAGAGAAACCCGCATAAATCATTGTGTGAACAACGTCATGTGATTACAACAGTACTTTGTCGAAATTTTTAGAAATATCGCTTTTATTTTGCAAAAAACTTTAATGGAAACACTTTTTTTCTTATTATCATAAATACTTTACTGCTTTTTTAAAAAAAATTAATAATAATAAGAGTATAAAATCATATTATTTTTGCTGCATTTTGTGTATTTATCTATTTTATTAATGCTCTTTGAACAAAATTGCACTTTGGTCAGTCAGGGTTGTGTTATATCGGGTTATTTTTGATGGCTCTACTTCATGCAAAGTTAGCTTTACCCAACAGGAACAGTAACAAGTGTGTTTAGCCTGTAAATAAGCCACGGAATAACAACGTCCATTCACTTCTCTTCTTATTCTTGCTCCACTAAAAAATTCACAATTCTGTTTTTTTCTTTCTTTGTTCTCAGACCCCACTTCACAGCCATTATGTTCTTGCCCCCTTCCAAACATGTCAAGGATAGAGACAAAATAATGATAATAAAAGAGCCCAAACAAACAGAAAATGAAATTGAGTGTTTACAACATTATAAACAGAGGACAGAGCAGTTTCCTGGTGATCTTTTTTGAATGACTAATTGTACCAGGGTGGAAAGTCTAGGAAGTGGGTGTAATACGAGGCGTTCACAGGAAATAATATTTGTCCTTTACCCATGAAAATATGGCCCCACTGCTGTGTCCTTGTCTCAGTTCAGCTGACTGGCAGTAAATGATATTACACAGTAATAATGAGCACGTTTCCTGAACTGGGTTCACTAATCAATGCATCATTGTGTACGTAAATCTACTCTGTGGTATTGTGAAGAGCAGATGGACTACATGAATCCAAACACGACACCACCATAATCAGTGAGCAGTGGACGTCCGTCGTATTTTCTATGACTGCAAGGACAGAATATGCCATCAGGGTGGATTTTTTTTTTTTGGTTTGTTTTGTTTAGCATAAACTGATGAATAGAGATATCTTATGAATGAAAAACACATCATCTCCTCCTCCTCCTCTTTTTCTCTTTTGAGCTGTTTCCTTCAGGGGTTGCCTCAAGGAATCATTAGCCTCCATCTAACCTGATCCACTCCATCCTTTTCTCTCATACCGACTAAGAAACAACGACAGGGTTTTTTTTTGGGGGGGGGTTAATTAAAATTCCAATATTGGGCTTTTTACAGACGGTTCAAACAATGAATTAAAAGTTTAACTGTTTTATTAACAAAAAAATAAACTCGGAACATCGTCATATCAAATTGAGTGTCTGTAGGTATTGAGATATTGGACGAGGTATATTTACCGGGCGTCCACACTTGGACAACATTGCTTGACGCACTGTAAGAAGTTGGAGCGAACTCTGGTCCGATCCTCGATCATCACAGGGCGGCCGAGGCCCAAAGATGTCATTAACCGCCCGAGTACTTGATGCATCAGTCCGACTCCGGACAGGACAGCTGGCCGCAGCCTCTCGCTGTTTTTCTTGCCATATGCGCAATACGGATCAGGCAGCGGGGTGGTGTGAAGGTCACTTTGGTGTCGGTGAGGCAGATGTCTCATTGGACACGATGCCCCTGGAGAGATCTCCGTGTGTGGTTAACAGAGCTCCGGCAGTCAGAGAAAAACACACTTCAACAGCACAGCAGCGACCAGAAGGGCTGAGGGGAATTTTAAGAGATAAAACAGCCATCAAGCAGGCCTTTATGAAATGAGCCCACCTACGATTACTGTTCCCAATCTGATTAGATATTTAGTCGAAATAAAAGAAGGATTGAGATTAAAAGTCAGAGAAATAAATAATGCAATAATGTTAAAGATGAAATACTGTGGACAAAAGGGGAAAAATATTAAACTATTGAGTTTTAAAATCTGAAAGGACAATGTTTGAGGGAAGGAATAATTAAGAATGATCTTTTTTTATTTTTAAGAAAGTCATGCCATGTTTAAACAGGCTTGGATGATGATTTCTGTGTGGTACACGCGCTTGTTTTCACAGTGTCAAATGTTTTAAAATTAAACAGTCCGTCTGAAACCAGCATGAACATCTGTTGGCCGCAGACTGGTGACTGCTGAGTGGAGGCTGTTTTGAAAGCCTTTCACTTTACTTTTATGCTCTCTGGAAACAGAAAGCAATTGGGATGATGTGAATTGTGAAGAACGGCCCTGATTTTTTTTCTTTCTCTCCCCGCGGCAGTCGGTGTTCAAGGTGTCAACTAAACTCTTTGCAAAAAAAAAACAAAAACATCTTTATCCGCTGAATAACGCCTTGAATGCAGCCTTCCGTACTGCAGCACTCATATTATCTCCCAAGCAACAGCTACACCAGCCACATTTATTTCAGTCTCCCCTCCTGTACTCTTCTTGCCTTTCTTGCTCCCTTGATTTCATCACTACTAGCAATGACTACCGAATGACTAATTAGTCATGACTAATTTGTCACTGCTCCTAATGCTGACTAAAAGTGCTTCCTGCGGGAGTTCGAAAAGATGGAAGAAGTGAGATTTTTAGAACAGTAAGCTCAGTGATGCACCTGTTATACAAGAAATAGCAGACGGTAAATCACTTTTTGGCAAGATTTTTTTTTTCACCCTGTATGACCAAATACATAACTTCTCCATCAATTAAAAAAAAAAAAAAAAAAAAATCATATTAGACCAATCATTACTTCTTAACCCCTGTATCCTGCTAAGAAAAGCTTACATGGGACAGTTCACTACAATATTGGTATTTTAAACATTAACATTGTGAAAGACAAATTTTTATTTTCCTTTTTTTTTCTTGTTTAAACAATCTCATGGTTGAATTAATCCCAATTAAAAGCAATTCTTTAGACACCACGTCATAACACTAACTCTTTTTTAAAGATTAAAAAAAATTGTCCAATATTCTATTTTGACTAAAGTGATTTTGATGTGTAATTAGTGATATCGTTTTTTTTAAAAAAATAAAAAAATCAGAATGGTTGAAATGAAAAACAAATTATTTTTTCTGTGTGTATATTGTGTATCTAATCACAGAAAAGTTTGTGTGGAAAGTCAGGTGCAGTGTAAGAGTCCCACCGTACTGGCTTGTTTAGCCACGTATATACAGCATGTGTTGTGCTTAGTGGATATACAGTAATTTGTGTATTTTAAGAGTGAGAAGCAGGAGCACAGCCAGAGAGACGGAGTGAGGCGAGCAGGAACGTAGAGTGACAGTGGGAGGGGACACCCAGGACACTCAGTTACGTCCAATTATTTCATGTTTTGTTTTTTTTGTGGCTGTTACTGTCCACAGGTGACCAGGATCACCCAGGAGGGAGGCCAGTATGGGGGAGGAGGCTCAGATCTGGTGTGACAATGATCAAGCTTGGCTCAGACCTGCTGTCCAGCTGGGCTTGGTGAGACTGTGCCCAGCGATGTGTTGTCTCGCGCCAGGCTGACCCTGAGTTTCCTCCTCCGTCCGTTGCTGCAATGCTAAGCGTTCACCCTTCTCAACTTTGTGCAGCTAGAAGCGCTCAAAGATCCACAACAGACAATTGGAATCCATCCTTACGGCCTCTCATGCAGCTCTGCCTATAATATACTAAAAAAAAAATCATCAACTGCCTGCATCTCTAAAATTCAAGTTTTTTTTTTTTTCGTTGAGGGCAAAGCAGCTATCTAAGTATTATCATTCCTATCAACACTATGAGGCAGAAAGGAAATATATATATATATATATATATATATATATATATATATATATATATATATATATATATATATATATATATATATATATATACACAGACATTATTTTCTGGCACCCTTCTCAAAAAAACTACAAATCCCAGAGATCATTGCTTCGGGTCTAATCTGATCACATGACCAGGGCAGCAGGAGCAGGTGGTACTTGGTCATATGATGTTATTAGCTGAAGCTGAGCAGCAGCAGCAGTCGAGCTAACAGAGAGAGCACACAGCGTTCGCTGCGCCGAAAGGTAATGTGGAAGGAATCTCTCCTTTTCTCCCCGTCTGTGCTTGTCGCTAGAGATGCTGACTGCAGCCTCCCACACAGGCAGGCAGGCAGGCAGGGAGGGGAGTGGAAGGGAGGGGAGGGCAAGAGGGGGGAGGCGGGCAGGGATGATGGGGATGGTAGGCCACACAGGAAGCCTCTCGTAGCTTCATCCTAGACAACAGGGAGAGCAGAGATGCTTGCATTGTGACAGTCTTGCCGGAATAATCTAGTGCGAATCAGGGATGTTCACGTGGATCTGGATTGGCTAATCTAAATATTAAGCAATGGCAGAAACAGTTTTGACTGTTGTTACTGGCAGGAGGTGAAATGCTGGTGTTTCTTGCGCTGTGTCGTGTTTACATGTTGGAGAGGGCAGAATTGTTCTGAAAACATGAAATAGACTAACGAGAATATTTGAAATTATCTGTGTATCCAACATTTCATCAATTTACAATGTTTTACATCAATCTGATTTCAATGTTTTTCTTTTCTTATGCATGTATTGTTGTAATAAGAAGACATAAGATGAATCCTCTTTTCTGTCTTTTTTTATTTGCTCCGTATTATTTTGTTCCCTTTCTTTATTTACAAGGTCTGTACACACAGATGGCAAAATACAGTCAACTCCCGGGCGCTTCCATTCACATTTCCACTCAAAACTTGCAAACTCTGATTCTGTAAATCCTCATCTACATACTGCATACAAACTGCATGTGTGTCTTTCATGGCAGAGCTCCACGCCTGCGGATAGAGTACATGCTTTCTTAGGGTGTCACTTGCAGGTTCAGCCACAGGGGAAACTCACGGTAGATGCTAATCACGGAGAGGAAGTGTCAGGAAGAGGCAGGTGTGGAGGAGGAGGAGGAGGAGCAGTGGGCAAAGTTCTCGGGAGCAGGTCGAGGCAGCAGTGCAGAACATTTCCACACAACCATGGTTGTGGATGAAGAACGTTTGCTGTGTGAAAGTTAGAAAGCAAAACAAAACAATACAATCGAAAATCACCCCAAATTACAAGAGTTGATTGTTGCACTGTGATGCTTGCATTCTGTGTGGAAAATATGCTTCCTGATTTCTGTTTATCTATTGATACATTTGGCAAATAAAAGTGATTGTGATTCTGCACAGTTGTAGCCTTGGATTTCAGTCAAGGCCAATTGGCATCAAACCCCCCAATTCAAAGGCTGATTGAAACCATTTGTTGGGGACCATACATGGGCAGGCAAACTGACTGTATTGGTGGGCGGATTCATACTCAAAAGGCAAATCCTCCGAACAGCACCACAAATAAGATGACGTCTATGGTTTAAAAATTGACAGACACTACAATGAGATTATTTAGCTGGTCTGAAGAATGACTTACAGGACGATTGTAAAATATGTGGCTTGATTTATGATTTTTATACTGGTAAAAGCGGCCCACAAAAGAATATAATTGCAGTACAATAAGAAGTATTCCTACCATTAGAACTGTTCTCATATCTATATGAGAATATACAATATACATAGATCAAGGGTCTTGCTCCTAGTTTGCCGCCATCTTGCACAACCATGTTTCTAAGAAAGCCTGGTATGGACAATCCAGCTGCCTGACAGCACGTTTTGTAATTAGGGTGACTGCATGCGTCCTCAAATAAACCAGCGAAGAAGAGGGTGGACGAGGTATCCAGGTTCGGGTGCGCAGGTCACCGTAGCTCACTGGCAAGCTTGGGAAGGGGGAGAGGAGTGAGAGACGCTGCAATTTCAAATGTAATTCTTTGATGTTGCTGTTTCTTCTTTTAAAATCTCCAAATATTACACAATTAACCTTTAAGGAAGAGGGTTGGAACTAAGTATGTATGTATGTCATTGGCAATTTTAGACATTTTTTTTTTTTTAAATTAACTTTTCATCTCTACCTTGACATGATTTCACTCTCCTGCAGCGTCTGTTACAATTACTTGCATGTTGTCAATTATGCAAATTAGGTGTTTACATCTTTTAGCCACCTTTAAAACAGCCAATAGCAAATTTCCTAACTGAGGGGTTGGCAAATCAAGTGGAAAATATGCTTCCATCAAAGCCAAAGCAATGCCAAAAACCTTTTCTCTGTTGCATTGTTACGCATTTTCTCTGTGTTTGGTTGGAAGGCAGAATTTTTATTTTACTGTATTTCTTTTTTTAGCATCGAGAAAAGGCTCCACTGAAAAGGTTCCCAAACTCGGAGGTGTATTCTTTTACACGTGTATCTTGAAGTCTAAATGTGAAGCTTGTTTCCAGATCTGGCCTCCAGGTTCACCGTCCAATAGAAGAAGCCAAAGGGAACGAAGTGACTCGCTGTTTGTTTGTTCGTTTGTTTGACATGTAAATGCACGAAACAAACGGCCCCATGCGGTGTGTGTGTGTGTAGGTGTAAACTGTACGCGCGTGAACGAGAGTCACCTTGTGTGTCATTTACATATTATATACAACATCAAAGAGTTGGGAAAAGCCGGCCGGACTTGGCTCGGCTCTGTTATTAAGTGAATGTTCTCTGCATGTTTGCTCTGCTGGCATGTTCGCAGAGTGTATGTAACAGGCCGCTGCGTGGTGGGTGTTTCACGGCGTGACTCATTGCTCATCCAGCCCAACTTGACAGCCGCTCTCTCGCTCGTGTTCTCCGTCATCCGCGTATCTGTTATTCAAGATGCTATTTAATGATCTGTATTTGGGCATGATATTCGCAGATGATTCACCGTATCAGCGCGAGTGAAATTGCCTTTATTTTCCTTTTCGCCGCAAAGAATGGCGGCGGAAGAGCAGCTGCAAAATGCATATTCTTCCTTTGTTGCACAATTGATGTTGCACAAACAAGAACGGAAGTTTTATTTTTTTTTTTGAAGAATTTCTTGAAGTTGAATCTCTGCTGTTCTCAGTGTGTCAAGGTTAACAACACACAAACACAAAGTGTTTACTTTCTTCCATTGGCCAGAGGGTGTGTGATGTCACTGATCACAAGATGCTGCCTGTTCTTTATATATAGCAAACACTGATTTTTGTTGTCATGTCTAACAAGCTCAATACTGTATATAGAGGTCCTTATGAGTGGAAAAAAATAGCAAAAGCAAACTGTACTCTATGTGGATGACTAACAAGACATTCCATCAAAATGAATGGGTGAACAAAATAATAAAATATTCATTTAATTTGTTTCTAAGCTAGCTTGAAACAGAAGTGAGAGCTTGCCATGAGCCACTGTAGGCAATTTTGACTTGGAAATAATATTTTATCCATGATAAACAAATGTTTGAATGGCTTATTTTGATGTCTTGCACACTTTTTTTCTTGTCAATTCAGCAAAAAAAGACTTTAAAATAAGGTGGTTTGGGTCGAATTTTGTCTTTAAGATTATCAGATTATTTAGAAGCATTTTTCAATTATTAACATGACATTGACACATTTGTTGTCATTGCGATCGCCCCTTCAGCAGATCTGTAATGAAAAGCTCCACACATAGTTTCTTCATCAGGTCTTGGAGTTCCACGCATACTTCTCACCTGCACCACGTCGCTGTTACTTCCAGAGTGCCCAGAGTCAGTCCCAGGTCTGCTGGGGTGTATAATCCCTATAGCGAGGCCCACACTAACCCTGGGGGCCTAGTTGGACCCGACTGGAACACTTCTAATGGGAGGTGTTCCAGATGCATGCGTCCTCATCAGATGCCTGAACACATTACATCACATCAGTTGTATGTGTTCCATGGCTGTAATGCGAGGTCCGTCCATATGAGCTCCTCATGTGAAGAACTCCCCATTAAAAAATGTCCATCTTTCCCATGAAAAGCCTTTCCAGTGCAGGCTCAAAATCATTGACTAAGGAGACCAATGGAACTGCACCTCCAGCAAAAAGCAGGGAAGCTATTCTGAAGCCCCTGAATTACGAGCCCTGGCGGAAAAAACACCCACTGAGAAAACACTCAAGTGGCAAACAAAGCTCTCACTGTGGTAGTCCATGTTCCCGCAGCATCCGGGTCTACCACTATGTCACTGCATGACTTCGTCCCCAGTACGTTTCAGAGGATGTATAAAATATAAGTTGGCGTAGTTTACATGTTACCGACTGTTATATAAAAATAATTTCTCACACATTTTGCTTGTTTTGCAATAGTGCACGCGGTTACACACTCACACCCACACATTTGTTTGCAGTATCATGAAAATATATATGATTATGTTGACTGGTAAACTCTTTATTGTTTAATGTTGACTAGCCGTATGCCTTTAAAAAAGATTAAAGCAAAATCAGTCAATACTAGATAAAAACATAATTTATTTATTGAAAAAAAAAAATTAAAGTCACATTAACCCATGCATTACTCTATCTTAATATCATTGTTTTGTATTCTTTAGCTTCCTATATTAGAAGTCACAGAACACAAAAAGACCCACCCACAAAAATGTCGTGCAGTGTTGCAAAGCGTACAGTGTTAGAATGTAACCAAAAAAAAACAAAACATACCCTCCCTACGACACATAATTCCTTATTAGGAAACACTTGTCAGAAAACGATGCCGAGATTGAGTTAGCATTGCGAGAAATGTCTTGGCTCCGAGACTTGAACACTGTCTGGCAACTGAAAGCCTTCAGTAAGGACAGAGAGGGAATGGATTTAATTTGTGGATTTAGGGAGACAAGAGGCCTTGCCGTCAGAGATAACGAGGCGAAGATCTGTGATGTGTGAATAATGGCCGGACAGAGGTTTAGACATCATTAGAATAATCAGGCCTGATGTGGACTGAGTTGCACTGTAAAATAGGGGGCGCGGGGGTGCACTGATGTCTGATAGTATTCTTATAAAGATGCTGCACATGCACTGCTTCCCTTTGACAATTAGGATAAACTGACCTTCTCCTGCAAGTTTTCTTTTAATATAGCCTGGACGCTCCTGATATCATCCTATTATTGTGCCTATTAGGTTCCATTCACTTTTTCCTTTTTCTTTCTTTTGCTTTCTCCTATGTTATTTTGATTGCAAATCATAATTATTTCTGATTCAGTTTCACTTGAATTCCCTCATTAAAAATGATGGTTCAGTTCCAGTTCCAGCGGGCAGAGGGAGCAAGAGAGCATTCCGCGTGATTTAGCTATATTTCACCGTTATCTCGCTTTCGCTTTTTGCACGTTTGGCTCACCGAGATTGAAGATCCCATTGATCATATTAGATTGGTTACGTAATTGATTGTTACTGGTTATTAACCCCTCGGAACTTTTGGACCTGCTTGCCAGCCACGGAACAGCCTGCAATCAGTCACCAATGGCAGCCGCTAATGAAATTAGTTCCTGGTTCTGCTTCGTAACTTTGTTTGTTCCGCCAAAGTATTGGCAAGGGCACGGGGATGCCAGGGTGTGCTCTCCCAGGAGAGTGGACTGATTGAACAACAGAATGCAAATAATGAGCTGCTGTGTCTATGTTGTCTCTTTGTAATTACTCATGTGTCCAAACCCCAAAATCTAAAGATGAGGACAAAGTTCTTCTTGCAACATGGGGGAAAAAAGCCCGTTGGACACTGTGACTAAAATATGGAACAGTGATGCCTTGACTCTCTAAGCTTTAATTCCCAGTGATGCTTCCCTCTGAACATTAAAAAAAACACAACTATATTTCAATTAAAAAAGTAATTAAAAAAGTAATACTGCAAATTTCTAACTAAAAGACTATCTATCTATCTATCTATCTATCTATCTATCTATCTATTTTTTTTTTCACACACACATGCACATATATATACAATGTCAAAGTCTCACTTTTTTGAACTGACTGACCTTTTTGAAGAGGGGGGATGAAAACTATCTAACTATTGATCTTAACTCATTTAAGTCACTTGGAATAAATTTCGAGTTGGCGGTCTTATTAACACAAGCTAAAAGAAACACATATTCATTACAGACATCATTGAACCCTTTGAAGGGCCAATTTAATTGTGGTCTTGTTTGCTCACAGACTATTTCACAGATGTATGAGAGCTTCTCAGTCTTGCCAACGCGGCGCCGCTTGTTTCCCCAAAGCCACGGGCGCATGACGACACTCGACTTTGTGTGGGAATTATCTTGTCGTAGCCACAGTTTATCCATTCACTCACCAGTCAGCCTTTGTGAGGGCCTGGCTGAGACTCATCTTATCATACTGTATCGACAATTCAGCTGTCTGACATGTGAAATCCGAACATTAGGGATTGTTTAGGGAGACTGACAGCAGCTCCACCACATTACCAGTTTGCGTGTGAAGCTGATAAAATGTCACACTGTATTTGTAATCTCTCGCAAATGATGATTTGGGACTTTTTTTAAAATTGATTTTTAAGGTCAGGGTGCATGTGTGTCTGTGTGCAAAGGGGGAGGGAAGGGGGGGTGCTCTAAACAAGCGGGACTGTGTAGCCATGGCGACGGCTGCGAGGGCCTGTTAGAAAGCAATCTCCAGGAAGTTGTAGCCGCGGGGTGAAGCATATGTGGCATGCGGATGGCACCAGAAGGCCTTGTTGCTTATGTCCAGTTGGCCATCTGTCGAAGTCCTGCCGCCGTAGCCAGGAAGCAGCCGAGAAACCACGCAGGATGAGCAGCATTTTCAAATACCAGGACCCGGGACAGCACTTGTTGTCACTAGGAACACGCCTGGCCCATCCTAGAATCTGACCTACAATTGGTCCCAGCAGGCCTGACAACAACAAAAAGAAAAGAAAAAAGAAGAAGAAGAAAACATCCTCAACTGGGTGGTGTTTTTTCTTGTGCACAGAAGAGAGTATAAGAGAGGAAGTGGCCACAGCATGGCACGGTCAATGTCCAAAGATCATGACTGCCCCTCGTCTCTAGCCAAGTCCTCCGGCTGCTCCGCTGCTAAACAGGCAGCACATTACCAGGCGGAGGCCTGAGGAGACCCATTGGCATTCCACTGCTGGCCTGCTATTGCTTTTCAGGGGCACATGAGGGGAGGAAACAACCACTTTGCTGTTGGAGGCGCGACAGCGCTCAGTGTCGATGGGGCCGTTTTCTATTGTATCATACAAGTGCCTTAACAATGGCAAAACCCATATAACGTCTATATATATTTTATATTTAAATAAGCTTCAGTGGCTCACACTAAAATTTTGCATAAATCCACCTACCCACCCCCAACCCCCAGCCACCACTACACACACACCCGACTCAACGGCTCCAGCATTTGCCTGCAGCCTCCAATCTGCTCATCAAACAACCCACATCTAATTCGTCGGCTTAACTGTCTGCCAAATTCTTTCAAGTAACGCTTGCCGGAATGTTCCACATCAACAGCCGCAGGGCATATATAAAACGTCCTGTCAGCATTTGACACGAATCACCATGTAACTTGGCAGAGCAATCTTGGCTAACATGCTAGATTTGTTTGAACACGGTCAACAGATGAAACACGAAAAATATATATCTCCATACCACAATGGCATGCAGTCCCTGTGCTGACAGTTTGTAGATGATGCAAGCGCACGTGGAGGTGCTACAATGGAAGAAGACAAATGCATTCTAATGTTTTCCGCCAGGTTTGATTGTCAAATTTTCAAATCTGACATAAAGTCGTCATCATATCCCAAGTCCAATGTGATTGTCTCTGGCATTGGCACTATGCGGTTGTAACTGTTTCTTAGAATTTGATCTGAAAATGACACCAAAATATTAAACTCGAAATCACTTTAAATTTTTTGTAAATTTTGGATTTGTACCTTTTAATCACCTTTAAGTACTTTTAGGTTATTCACATCTCCTCTACATCTGTCTTCACATTGTGACCTGAAATTGTTCATTCCCATCATAGATTAGAAATGTTGACTCTCTCTCCTCTTTCAAATAAAAACCTGCTGATATTGCCCATAACTACGCTTAGTATTACTTGTCTGTAATCTTTGTGATCTCATTTTTTTCAGTGTTGTAAATTTGCAGCAGTACGTAGGCTGTTGTTTTTACATTTTGCTGCTATATGGTCCTTATATACCTTGCATAGACTGCAACTCACTTAACAAAGCATGTTAAGTGAGTTGAAGTCTCACTTTCTACTTTGGGGGAGCAAGTTTCACAACTTGGTAGGTAGGTAGCAGGTGGTTGGTAGGTAGGCAGGCAGCAAGTAGCATACTTTAATGTCGGATTTGCTATTTTAGATTGATGTAATAGAAATAAGTTTGATAATAGTGGAAATAACTTCATTTATTCAATTGTAAAAATACATGAGCCGATGTAGCTGCTGAGGAGTCTAAACTTTCCGTGAAGGCTTGTGCATGTACGCTACGCAACCATAAGGTAACATGAAAGCTCATTTTTAAAGGTCACATGAAAAAGAAGCCAGATATAGCTTGCTTGGAGCTCCGCTGTCCTTTCGAGAAAGGCCACAGCTGGACTGGGACTAAGTTGGAGAGCATCCGTAGAAAGAGAGCAGAGCTGCCGCGCGTACGCGTTGATATGCTAGAGATTAGCTGAGCGCGAGTCTGCAGAATAATGAACAGCTCATCTTCTTAGAGACATCTCCTGCTCCAGTCCACCCTTCCTATGCATGCTAAACATACTGATGTGCCAAAAGGAAAAAGAAAAAAAACAAAAAACTAGCATCTTGTCATTGACAGTCCAATCAAATAAGTGGAGAAAGGCCCTCCAGTTTCATCCTTTCAAACAAATGAGAGCAGCAGGACACTTTGACCTGCTCATTCAAGGTCACCTTAAAGCCGCTCTGTGGCTGTGGGACATCTCGGCACACTAAATTGTTATTGATAACCATCTGGCTGAGGACGGCATCGCCACTTCACACGCAGCAGCTACTATTAAGACCTAAGAATGGCTTTTGGATTTCAATGCATTTCTCAGAGTCAGAAAAGGGCGACGGTGTGGGGATGAAGAAATCGAGATTAATTGGGAAATAAATTCTGACTTCATTCCTCCAATTTGTTCTCTACAAAACCAAGAAACATTTTGTCTTTATACGACACAGATCTTGAACTGAAGACCTTTGCCAAGAGGCACATGGAGATTCTGCTGAGCGGCAGAGAGAAGTTCTTTGAACTCTTTAGGTGACTTCATATATTTTGTTGTGACAACTACACCATGGCCTGTCAGCACTACTTGAATTAGACATGCACTGGGGACAGCCTGTATACATCCAGGGTAAAAGCTCAGCTTACTTGAAATGGTGGCAAGGCTTGCAATCTGAAGAGCGCATCCATCACAGTTCGCATTATTTGTGTCTGCTGAGCTTGAAAACTATATTTGTTATTTTACAATGGAACCTTTATCAGATTTTATTTAATGAAATCAGTCAAGTTTTTTAAACCTTAGAAGTTTTTATGATGAATATCATCTTGTGGTTGACCTTCAGCTTTGTTCTTTCTCACCACCAATACTATCACAAACACTGTCGCAACCAATCAAACCCTTGCTAATGACTGCCACGACATAAGTTAATTATCATTTAATAAATACTTTACAAAGAAATTCCTCCAGGTGTGGAGAAGGACTGCACAAGCCAAACTGAAACTAACCACACTTCAACCACTTCAACCAGTGGCATTTGCGCTCAGCAACAAAGCTGCGTTCCAAGCAAAGGCACAAACCATATGGACGGGGAAAAAATTACCACATTTTATTCGAAAAGTAAAAGGACAGCCTGCATTTCCAAAAAATAAAAAAATAATAGAATAAAAACAAATGTTAGCCTCACAAACCCCAATAAAATGCACGTGTTGCAGGGGTAGACTCAGAGATGCTGTGGGTAAACTCGCCCCTCCAGTCATTTGAACTTGTGGGGAGCAGAAAGAAGGACGTTTCAGCTGCTGCCCTTCTGATTTCGCCCTACAGCTTGACGGTCACCGTGCTGACCTTCTGGTGGTGGCCTGCTGCAGTTGGCCGGTTAAATAGAATCCGGTAGTAAATATAGTGGAGTTGGCAACACTTTGAATGACCTGAGCCACGCAACAGGGACGATGCGCAAGGTGTCTGGAATGTTGTCGCGCAAGGTGTTGGGACCATATGCTTGTCTTGGAATATCGGATTGGGATAACCAAAAGGCTGGGATCTTGCTTTTCTTCTGACTTCACTGTATACATGTTCACACACAAGTGACATTTGAATGATTCCCTTTGAAAAAACAGAGCAGTTCACACAATTGTTGCGCTCGAGCAACATTTACTGCGACATTAACCAGAGTGTCAGTCTATCGCGACCACTTTGATCTGCAGCAGCAGCAGCAGCAGGCAGCAGCAGCAGCAGCAACTGTCTATGAAAACACTTAGTTCTGACAGCTCCTCCACGTGGGCAGGTTTCATAACTGTCAACTGTTCTGTACATTCTGTGTATATTGTCTGTTAAATAAGGAGGATTTGGGCCTTCGTTCGGAAATGAATTTATTCCTCCTTCCATTTTTATTGCTAGGTTTGCCAGTTTGGATCAAAACAAAACAAAAAATCCTTCCATCATCAAAATGTCCTTCTATAATAATACATGTACCTCCCCTCGCTTCTGCAATGTATTTGAATAAAATTACACTCCAAGCTCAAATTCAAAATATACAATTGGGGATTTAATCCGTCAAATTCTTTTTCAATTTCTTCTCAGGCTAAATCTGAATGCTTCCACAAGAAAAGAACAGTGAAGAATCTCTCTCCCCATTAGTGCACGTGGCTTTGGGACCCAGACAACACTTGCACACTCACTCATGTTCATTATTGATCAGGACTGTGTGCGTGTGCGTAACTCCTTTCCGGTCAGTCATCTCTGAGAGTCGAGTGCCACACGCGGCTGACAGCCTGAGTCACTGCAGCGCCTCGCTTGTCTGACTCAGTGCTGTCTCTGCCGTTAAAGGTGTCTCCTTAAGCTAATCAGCTTGACCAAACCCCCTCCCGGCCCTCCCGCCTCTCCCAAACCCAATTATGTGGGTTGTTCCAATTAGGGGCCTGCGACTGCGGCGTGATAGGTAGACAGAAAGAAGAAAAAAAAAAAAAGGGGGAAGAAAAAAGACCCTGATCTTTACCGATAGGTTAGCGTCGCCCTCCGGTCCCGAAACAGTCAGAGCGCCGGCGCTTCAGACTCTAAATGAATCGCGTCTAGACCGCTTTTCATTCTGCCCACATGTGGGAGCCGCTGCCAGGATGACATCCCAGGCATACAGACTGTCAGCATATGTGACAAAAAACGTCATTGTGCCGCTGATGGCCGAATAATCCACTTGGATTAATGGAAATTTACATGCAGTCAATGTGGCCTCGTTCGTGAAAGCGGTTGCGACGTGCGCCGCCTCTCCTCCGCGGCGCTGCCTTACGTGTCGAGTCAGACTGCCGCTAATGTTTGCCTTCCCGAGGCCAAAGCTGTGACAGAAAACAAACACAGATAACACATGCTTTGTGCTCCATCACAAGCTCCCCTGCAACCGTTTGCTTTATCCCTGCCAATCCACACACGCGCCGCTGAAAAGGGGAAAAAAGAAAAACGTTGGGGGGACAGTCATAGATCACGAGATCTTGTTTGTGTGTTGACATGAACTGTTCTGCAGGGTGAGCAAGATAAAGACTGTGTCAGGCCGCTAACTGCCCAGGCATCACGGCTGAATTGCCTGCCACCATTAGCCAGTGGCTTCTGTGGAGCAGTGGTGTCACCGTTTGTAAATCAAATAGACCCTCGCCGAGATGCGATTTGGCATTTCGGAGTCAAGTAAGGGCAACGCGTTTATCCGCTAATATGTCAAATGCGATGCTCGTTTCAGTTCAAGAGCACCATTTGGTTTCGCTGATTTGAGGGGTGATACTGTTGTTAATTTTTTGTTCAGAAACAAAAAAGATACTGTAATCAAATTTGCTGGATTTATTTTTTTTTAATTTTTTTTTTCTGTGTCTCTGGCACACCACTAGGTGCAATACCCGGCACACTATCAAATGGATGTTTTTGGCATTTTTGTTTTCTAACAAAAATGAAATAAGTCAGAATGATGAGCGCTCCCAACACTAACAGAAAAAAACACCAACTTTTACCTTTAAATGTGCATTTTTGAAAATGTTTCGCAGATGTTTAGTAATAAAATTATATGCGACCGACACAGCAGTTGGCTGCAGTCAGTTGTTAGAAATTCCACAGTCAACAACCAGCTCACATGCTGACTTTGAAATATTTACAATTGCAAACCAACAAGACCTGCACTCTATAAGCGTACATAAGCTGTGTAGCTCCTCTTATTTTGGATCTTAGTGAATCAGCTCCCTTCAAGCATGTCCTGGGTCGGCCTTCCAGCCTCCTTCTGGTTGGGTATGCCTGAAACACCTCCTCGGGGTCTGTGATTTGCACAGAAGTCCAATAGCTGAACACTGTTTGGGTTCAGATCGGTCAGGCTGTTCCTTCCCCATGAAAGGAAAAACAAAAACTCAGGGTAGAGGGTCCCCAGACCTGGGTTTGGGACCATGTCTCTGTCAGGCCCAGCCCAAAACAGAGACATGGGTCTGCCTCCCTGTGGGCTCACCATCCGCACGAGAAACTGTTCGGGGTCTAGTGTGATGTGGATTGGGCAGCGGACCAAGGGAGGGGCCTGATTCCAGGTTATGGACACTGGTTAAGTAATTCCATATTACTCAAATATATTTGGGATCCCTCAAGACTCAGCCACGTCAAATTTGGGGCTTCTAGCCCGAAATTCTCTTCCTCCAAGGTGGGGCGTGACAGAGATAGTTTGAGAACCACTGGCTTAATGCTATTGCATAATTTTGCATCTGAATCGTTTAAGCATTTCAGGATCAATTGGTGTCCTTGAGGAGGAAGAGGAGGATGGTAAAACAGCTTGGGTGCAATTACGTCAAAAGTTGAAGCTTGTGGGTGCTGTGGTAGGGGCAGTGTTCTTTCAGTCTAAACATTGTGGCTTGTCACAGGACAGTCACACGTGTCATGGGATCCTTTGCACTGACGGGATGTATTGATCTCTTATCAACCTGGCAGTGCATTCATTTGGTAAGACAAATTCCCAAGTCCCAGTCAACCTCCCAAACATTTGGGAATGCTCCCTCTGCTGTATCTGGATGAAATATATTCTTGAGCTACACTGAGTTAACCGTATGTTATATCAGACTATCATAGCATCGAACACAACCACGACAAAACTCTTCTGACAGGAAAAAGTTTAAAGCTGCTTTGCGATGAAAAGAAACGTGTTCTCGGTTTCGTCCAAACGAAGGCGCACACTTGGCTGCTGAGGCACGGGTCAAAGTCAGCTTGATAGTTACTGGCAGGAGACGCTGTTCTGAAAACTGACATTAAAATTGTGCACTTCATGTCTTTGCTTCCTCCCACTGTACAGAAACAGGGCCAACGTTTTCCAACACAGTTTCCGTCTTGCGAGCAGACATCGTTTGTCAATCACGATCCCTCAACTTTTTTCACGGCATCCAAGTAACTGATGAAAACATTTAAAAAATCGTTTAACTGCGTGTGAACTCTGCTGCCCTGTTCGACCTCTGGCAATGAAATGCATGATATTGTGAATTGATTGCAGTTGGATAGCGCTACACTCCTATGTGGACATCAAAATCCATCTGTGGTGTCGGCTTTGATGCTTGACTGCCATCCATACCTCAACTGAATCACAGATATGTTGCTACTGTTGGACTTTGTCAGCTTTTCTTCATTTTAGTGGACAGTCTTTTCTTCTCATACCGCTGCTACAACCTTCTTCCTTCCAGCTTCCATAAAGCTGTTGTATATCGCCTGGACACATTTATTCAAATCCTATTATAACTTCTAGCTGTGGTCTGGTAGACCAGATCACGTTGGGTTCCTCAGCGCAATTATACTCTCACCTGAATTTCCATGAAGAGCAATTCAATCACGATCCAGCAACAAAAAACACATACGAGTGCCAGGCAAACACTTTTAACTGTTTACACTCCTAGGAGTTGTTTGAGTGCTGACATTTGCAAAACAAGATGTTACATTGAAGAGGTCGAAAAACCGTGAGTCACAGAGGTTTTCACGCACCTTGTTTTCTGCCATGTCTGTGCGTATCACCCACACACAAACACGTGAGAGAAGTTTTTCTACCAACCCTGCGTTCTCATATGTCATGTGTGTAGGAGACCAACGTTTTAGTCATTCCCACGGAAATTTGCAGGTGTGATCTGACATTTACTGCTCAATCTCTCAATTGTTTTTTTTTTTTGTTCCTTCCAGGGCACAATGTGTTCCTGCCCTTAGAGTCCTTGAGATTTGTCATATTTCAAAGCAGAGTAAATTTGGATATAGCCTACTTATCTTAATTCTATATCCATGTCAAATGATTACTAAAACACAACCAAAAACAAGCATCAACAGTTTTTTTTTTTTGGTCATTCAGCTTTAGCCTTTGCCTTTGCCAATTTAATGGAAACTTTTTGTGTCGTTCACACTGTCACACTAAACCAACCAGAAGCGCTGCTGAATCTTCCTGGCAGACAAAGCTCACACTGGTAGGGTGCACGTGATGGCTCAGTCCGGATGGCAGGTGCCACTGGAAGGTAAGCCAAGGCAGAGTTCAGTTATGGAATAGAATGGGGTGATTTATCTCAATAATGACTCCTTTTTGGGTGACAAGGCAATTTCACTGCCCAGAGGTGGAGGTTTTTTTTTTCTCTCCCTCTCTCGCTCCTGTGCCCCAAGATGAAGGTTGTTTTCAAAGAGAGACAGTGCTGATGGAATAGCCTCAAATCTGACTGGGGATGGGAAAGGAGGGAGGCTTCAGTAAACACATATGAGCAATCCTTTAGTTTGCCAGTGTCAGCTGAAGAGGGGACAATAAAAAGGGGGATTGAGGCAGAGCCACTCTCTCATCAGAGAGGAAGACACTGCTTTGACTGTGACTTTCTTTTCTTTTCTGAAGAGGTTCCTGTCGAGGGTTGAGCCCCCGAACAAGCCTTTTAGATTTTCATCCTTCCCTTTGATCCCCGACATGCAAATCTGCCATGGGGCTGCCTATCTGCGTCTTTACGCCTGCACATCAAAAAGCTTCACAGTCAAACCAGCAATGGCTCGGCCCTCTCCCTAGTATCGCAGAAAACATTCTTTTTTTTTTATGTAAACCTCATTTTACAAGCAAATATAATCTTTGAGCAAGGGGCCCTGGAGCTAATGTAACAAAAAGGCTGCAGTGAGGCAATCACGCTTGTCAGGAATTATCACTTGGATAAGGCTCAATTTTTTTCCAAATAGAAAAAATATCAGAGAGGCAATATGCATGTTGTTTTGTTGTTTCACTGCCCTCACCCAACTTTGTATGATATATTTTGAAAGGGAAACTGCAGAGACCCAAATACTCCAAAATTGCAAATGTGTGCGTGGCTGTGTGCATGCGTTTTTATTTTGTCTTTGCCGACACAAAGCTGTTGTAGTTGGAGCAGCTGAGCTGTTGTCACTGTTGCTCAGTCAAAAGCAGAAATGTGTCTATTAAAGGCTTTAGTTAAAAGGAGTTAAGCAGAAGTAAAAGTTCATGTGAGACTACAATTGCATAAAATAAAGAAATTTGTGAATGTGAGATTCAGGAGACATGACTTTTCCAACTTTAAAAGGTAAACAAAATGACCTCCTTGTTAATTTATTACACAGTGTATTAACTCAATTTTTATTTGTTTGTTTTGGTCATTTTTATTGTCGTCATACTTGTACGATGAAGTAGTGATGGTGGCTTTACTGAACTTTTGTGCATTACAACCAACAGTTCTCACGAGTCGTTGAAATAACATTAATAACACTGGTAGTACAATATGTAAGAAAAAGAACCCCCTGTGTTGGACAACAGCGCTGGACTAGTTTTGTCGAGAAATAAAGCAGCAAATAAATAAAAAGCCAAATCATTGCTAATTTAAAAGATGAAAGAAAATGCCAAAGACATATAAAGTGAGTTTATGTGATAGTTTCTGAAAAAAAACTACTTATGCTGCTCCAAACAAATAATAATAAAAAAAAATTAAAAGAAAGAAGAAGGTAAAGAAGAGTGATCTAACTATCAATCACGACTCCGAGAGTGCTCAAATAGCCTTGGGCTACAGCTAATCGCCGGAATTAACTTAAACTCATCACATCACAATAAGAAATTCAAAATAACTTCTTGAGGCATTTCTGGGTTGGTAAGTGAGTCATTTCCGACACATCTACAAATCCATTAAAACGATAGAACTACTTAATAGAACTGTCTGTGTTGAAGGGGTGCCTCGGATGGCAGAATGAGCTGATTGGCTTGGCTGATTAGGGTCACTCTTGTCTCGAAGAAACGGCATTACGCTGTTGATGATCATGCTGTCTCCAAGATTTCCTTCCAGACCGCTAAATCCAGCGGTGTTGTGGTAAAATGGGCCTTTAGCTCTGTTGTAAGAATTCACTTTGGTTGTCATCAGTGCTGTCTGAGCTTATGATAATCTTGACCGATGTGGTGATGCAATGACACAGCGTCGTTCTGCACTGGGCTCCGCATGGTGCCGGGTTTCAGTCTTTGTGGGTCCAATATTGTCTCGTTTTAAATAATACTTTGCATTTTTGCACCTCAGATTTCTTTACTTTATATATCAAACATCAAACCTTTCAACTCCATAACAAAGACAAATATTAGTACACTATTCACAACATTTTTTAATGATCTTCCTTCTGCATCAGTTTTTCTCATTTTAGAGATTTAATGATTACTGGGTTTCTCAACGTCACTTGTTGGAAATGTTGGAATCTGGTGGTTGTCACTTGGTGGAACACACAATTGGTATGTTAGAGCAGATCTAGTCAAAATACACTTAGTGCACCTGTGGTGGTTGAGTCTAGTGATGGCCAGGTAGAGTCATTATGAATTTTGCTTCATGATGAATCTCATCATGGTACAGCCAGGAAAACTATGATGATGATGTTGACAGCTTGGGCCAGCTGTATGTTGAAGTTAAAGCATGTAAATCTCCTTGTCCTTCCTGCATTGGGAACTGTAGTCCAAAGGTCTGAGATCACTCAATGCTAATGATAGCATTGCCGGAAAATTAGTGATTAGCCAAAAAAAATTCAAACATGTTTTTTGTCTTTAAAATTGAGATAATGTGCAACATGTTTTAAGGAAGCGGGTTTGCTGACATTCAAACATTTAACGCGGGACATTTTCTGAGCGAGAAGATTAATTACAACTGGCCCAATTCTTGTCAGTATTTTATGAAATTCTTGTTCCTTTTTTCCACTGGTTTTGTTTAATTCTGCTTCTTCTATTAGCCATGTAGCACCGTCAAAAGACTTAATTAATTATTTATTGTTTACAATTTTTTTTATGCTTGCTTAAAATGTGACTAACATGCTATCTAAAAAGAAAATCTATCTAAAAAGTCAATTCCTCATTGAATCAATTTGATGAAACAATTATTTGAAAAGGTGTGAAAAAAATTGTAAAATAATGTGAAAAAGACATGACTAAAAAGTATAAACAACTTGTACTTGTTCCAGAACCAGCTGAAACATTAACCACAACGTGTGTGTGTGTGTGTGTGTGTGTGTGTGTGTGAGAGAGAGAGAGAGAGCGAGAGAGCGAAAGACCACACACACACATACCAAGAAGTATCAGAGAAAGATCCTAGAAATGATGTTGGGAAATGTCAAGACTGTAAAGAAAGGATGTGATAAATGTACAACCTACAGTCTCTGAAGTCATTAGTGCACTCCACTGAGCAGGCTGACCAATGATCAAAGGTTGGTGGTTGGAGTCCCATCTCCAACTGTCCACATGCTGAAGCATCCTTCACACTGACCTGAAATTGCTTCCAATGGGCATTGCCGTGCACTGCATGCCAGCAGATGCCCGTTGGTTTATGGATGAATGGGTGAGTGGGTGAATGCATTTCGTGCACTGGTAATGTGCAGAAAAGTGCTATTAGCGTAAAGTGCAATCGATTTACCATTTTGCCAATTTAGTAATTCACTTTGACTGGCAGTGTCAGTTAGTCTCTTCTTCTTCCCATCTGAAGCTTCCAGGACCAGGAATTATGGAAGCTACTGTCACCAAGTTCTTCTACCTCTTTCTGTCATCTGAATTTGACTCAGTCAAGGACAGCAGGCACTGGAGCTCTGTAGTCATCCCACTTCCCATACGGTTGGCCTACGCTTCTTATGCCATGGTTGTACGTCTGTAAAATATGAGTTTAAATGCTCTGTGCTCTGACCACAGTACTGCTATTTCCTTCCTCCTGCAAGTAACTCAGGTGTTGGTGCAGTGTGATTTGCAGCAGATTCTGGTAGCTACCTGTCCCATTTCATTTGAAGGCGCTGATCTTCTGTGGCCCGTCTGGGTCTCACAACTACTGTATATGTTGCCACCTGCCACACCAGCATTTTCAGAACTTCTTCTTCTCTTGTGCTTCATGTTGGGACTGAAAGGGTGTTTGTATTCTTCTGAGTGACGTTCATATTTCTTTACACAGCCTCACTGTAGATGCTGTGGTCTATCTATGGCACCCAAATACTTGAGGATTGTCACGTTTCTTGATACTCTCTCTTGTACTGTCTTCCTATGTTCCTTGGTAGCTGCCATGTCCATGATTTTTTTTTTTTCTTTTTTTTTTTTTACTGATTTGTAGTTGGCATTCTCTATAGACTCCAGCAGCTCCTGCTGTTGTTCTGATGAAGTAGCTGTCAACACAGTGTCTCCAGCAAATTGGAGATTTCTGCCACTGACGTTGACACCTGTCAAGGACAGCTTCCTTGTACAAGAGACAACTTTTTACTACGTTAGAATAGATGTAAAAGCAGATAGGCAATATCAGCCAACCATGCCATACTTAAAACCTTGAAACTTAAAAACTTGATTTAACTTCACTATTTATATGAGAGCCTTTAGGACTAGCCGTGGACTTATCAATGTTGCAGCTTATGGCATTAGAACAGTACATGTCCCTTGCCTTGTTTCTAGTTTTTTCCAGGCCTGTGGCAGTCAGGGATGGAGGAAACAAAGTTGAGAGAGCGCAGAGAAACACTGATGTGGAATGGTAAACACATAGGCGGGCAAGACGAGATTGAATCAGGCTGCACGTTGAAAGCAGCAACCCACGGAATGTGAATGTTAAGTGCAAGGAGTTATCGGTATCACATTAGCGTCAATGTCTTCTGCGCCTGTGGGTGTGTTTCTGGAAGGCGATGTTCATTGTCCATCAACGAATCCATGCATTAACCCACAGATCTATCCACTAATCAGCCCATTCAGCCACCCAGCCGTCCATGCTCCTTTTGCTCCTGCTCATCCTACGCCGTGTAGTTGGGGGTAGAGGGTGCAGTTCCATCTGTGCTTCTATGTACTGTGAATCTCTGTGCTTTCCCGTGAAAGGAGAGTGGGCATTTGGATGGAGAGCGTGATGCTCACTGAATGCATAAAGCTCAAAAATATCCAGTCGTACCCACTCTTCACTGGCCAGACACCAACTGACTTTATGCCATGAAATGACTATGTTGCTGTCTGCATGGTGGTTACAGCCACTGTGCAGGGAAATATCAGCATAGCACCTCATGTCATTGTTTTGGAGGGTCAAGCCATTCATTGGCTTTTTGTCTATCATCAACTGTGATCTGATTGAGGATGTTAAGTCAAATGCGCATAGCTGTGCCAGAAGTGTGTAACACAAGTCTGAAACTGTGAAGTGCGTTTCATGTCAAGCCATGTAGCAGCAAGAACTAATTTTCCCTTTTCTCAGATATGGAGTTCCGTTAACCGAATATGTTTTTAAATTGTCAGGGCAGAAAAATTGTCAAGAATAAAATAACAGTTTTTCTTCAAAAAATGAAACGTTTTACAGTGTTGAGCCATTGGCTGCACTCACTTGTTGAAGTTTTCATGAAAGTGTGTGTGTGTGTGTGTGTGTGTGTGTGTGTGTGTGTGTGTGTGTGTGTGTGTGTGTTTTCAAAGCTGATCAGTCATCATGATGAACCACCTCCTTCACCTGTGTTAATTTGTTTTAGGATTAAGATGGAATGAAAAACATTCAATGAAAATCAGTAAAAAAAAAAGGGTTTAATTTTATATTAACACTTGACTCGGCACCAAGTTTGGCAGCTGCCGGGTTCAACGTGGCACGCTTTGAATGCGCGCATGCTGAAAACGCCTGCGGTTTAATTTAGATGGACTGATTTTGATTTGTTTTGCCATTTTTTGGTTCATTGGTCATGTGATAATATATTTACAGGAGAGCCGTTTCTTTTGTGAATAGAGGGTGATGCAGAAAGTTGAGTAATGAGTTTATGGAATGGCAGAAAATTAATTTGAAAAAAAATTGATACTCGTTTGCTTTGTCAGTCAGTATCAGGTAAATTGAATGAGGATTTAGCGCCGACCAAATCATTACCATAAATTAATGAAGCAATTAATATTATTAGTAGTATTAATATACTATATTTAACAATAATTACAGCACAGAAAGAACTGGGCATGAATTAATCAAAGTGCCACCATTGTGCATACAATGAAAAACATATATGGCAAACAAAAAAATAGCAAAAATATGAATAACACCATAATAAACTGTGCTTTATAAACAAAACTCTTCTGCGATATTCCACATTCTTCACTCAGTGTTGTATTACGGTATTTATATTGATACATTTGTCTTCCACTATTCTTTATTATCCATTTCAGCGATTAAAAGAAATCATTTTTTTTCTGCATGGACAAAGAAGAAAAGAAAAAGTAGATGGCTGGAGAGATCCCCACTGAAACAGCTTGTTAAAGAGAGAGCCAAGAAAAAACATGATGGAGGAAGAGAAACCTCCCTCAAAGCTTTGGACCCAAATCATAAAAGCAGTTTGAGGACTTTTTTGGCCTGTTTATTCAAGATGTGTAAATGAGGGGGGAAAGAGAAATCAATTTAGAGGATAAAATGCATGAGTCGTGAGTGGCTAAAAAAAAAAAAAATACAAAATGAAAAGACTGCTGTAAAAAATGGGGGTAAAAAAACAACAACACCAAAGTGTAACAAACGGCTTTAATAATGTCATGAGTGACGTCATGGGAGTGTTCAGGCTGTTGCAGCAGAGGTTCCTTTCGAACATTTCCAAAGGTCTTTTATTTTCTCAGACAAAAAAGGTTCAGCCTAATCTGAGCTTCACATGAAAGGTTGTTCCGTTATTGGTAGCTAGACGTCAACATGCATTGACAAACTACCTCTGGTGTGTTCTGCCGACAAGGCGCAAGATGAAGCTGTTTGATCTGTCGAGTTCAGAAGGGGAACAAAAAAAAATCAGATTTTTTTGACTGTTGAGGTCACTACTTGAAGTTGTCTTGAGGTCACAAATCTCTTTTTTTAAAATGTGTGGCTGAGCAAGCAACCTGTCCCAAAGTTGACTCTGGCAAGATCCTGTTAAAGGTCCTGACTCCAGTGTGGAAAATCTTTGAGGAAGGCTGGTATTTAAGGAAGCTCGCCTGACAGAGCGTTTCATATTTGGGCCACTGTCAGGCGGCTTTCTTAAAAAAATGGCGACACAAGATGGCAGCTAGCTAGGAGCAAGACCCTTATTGCTCTATGTATATTCTTCTGAGAACTATTCTTAGGTTAAGAAACCAAATTGCTTTCATTGTACTTTGAGTGCACACTTTTATTGATGTATTTATGGGCAGTATGTCAAGCTTTTACCATTATACAAATCATAAATCAAGCCAGATTTTACACACTGGATCTTTAAGTGAATGGTTACAGCTAAAGTCCCAGTGACCTGAGGAGGCAATGCAGGATATTGCTCTGAGGTGATGCTACCACAAACCAAGACGCTAGACCAGGCATGGGGCAATCTTCGGCCCGGGGGCCGTATGCGGCCCGTTATGCTTTTTAATCCGGCCAGCCAAATTTGAAGAAATTATATTGATAGGAAGTAAGTCATAAAATAGCTGTATTTCGTCAATTTTTTCAGTGTTTTAGAGTCATTTCAATAAAGAGCTAAATATCGTAGAGCTTCAAAGACACAGATTTGGTTGGAACTTTGCTTTGGTTCATTTTCGTTGAAGCACGTTTTCTACATATCCCATGACATATTTTTTTCTCCTATATGGTGGGTCACCAAAACACTCCACCCATCTGCTCCTGCTCCGGCCCCCTCTGTCACATTTTAGAACCCATTGTGGCCCAACAGTCAAAAAAATTGCCCACCCCTGCGCTCGACCTTTGTGACAGGAAAAAAAAAAAAAAAAAAGTGCTGTCTTCAGCTTGCAGTGGCTTCAGACGCATCAGGCTGCTGGACGTTTAACTAGTGAACAGCAGGGCAGCTACACACAGCAGGAGATGCTCTTATATTGGGCCAGCTGACAGGGCTGGGCTCCCTCTCAGGCAGAGAGACACACAGTTACTGCTCTTGGCACGTTTGCTCTCGCCATCAGCTCCTAAGCCAAGCAAGCTGGTCCTATGAACTGAGACATTATAGACTGTCACTCCTCGTTGTCCCATTTTTTTCCTATTTTCCACGTCTTTTGCTTCCATTGGAGGAAGGGAAAGTTGCATTTAGCCGTGTTTTCTTTTTCTCAGTCATATTTCAATTTTGAATTTAAACGTGCATCTCAACCGTTCATCCATCAATCCATCCATCCATCTCCTGTACTCAGGGTTGCGGGGGTCTTCTGGCTCCTGTCCCTGCTGTCAGTTCATCGCAGGGCCACATAAAATGAAAACAAACACAACAACAACAACACAACAACAAATAAAAACATACACAACATTTATAGGGTCAACTTTATGGTTCCCAATTTGCATCACATACATTTTTCATGCAACGGAAAAAATGCAACCTCAATGCTGAAAAGCTATATTCCCAACCAATCAGAGGATTCATTTATTTGTTTATTCTTGCCGCATTAACCAGAAAAAGAAAATTGTGATTGTGGGCATTTTCATAAAAAAAATCTCTGCAGGGCCGTGTAGATGATAAATCTGTAAATCTTTCCATTGACCAATAACCACTAAAACCATTTTCTTTTTCCAAAGACTTTGAGTCTAATCTCAGGATGCCACCTGGATTTGTGGGGGGAAAGTGCTAAAATGTTATGCTGGGCCAGGCCTGGCCTTTATGACTGGTTCAGACTGACTAATGGACATGAAATCCAGACATACAGACACAGAGTAATGATAATACATTTATTCATTTGATGAAGTGAAAAAATGTGTGTGCATATGTCGGTTTCTGTTCATTGTAAGAAATGCTCTATTTTAAGAGCATTTATGCATGAGTGCAGGAGGAAGTGGCTATTATAGATAGATAGATAGATAGATAGATAGATAGATAGATACTGCATCTTTCAACATATTTTAACAAACGATATCAGGACACTTTAATTTTCATCATCCATTCCACTCGGAAGTTTCGGATTCCCAGGACAGGCCAAGCTTGGATCGCATGAGCAAAGCTTTTTTTTTTTTTTCTCTCCTCCACTTTTTTGTGGGTTGTTGGAGTGTGTATGTTTCAAAAGCGCCAACGTTCCCACACGTTGGAGCGCGGATGTTGGATTCCACGGCGAGGTTGTCCAATCGTATGGCTGTCGTGAGTGCACAACCTGCCGCGTAGTGCATCTCGTACGCGGACGGGCGGACACGCAGAGGACCACGAGGCGCATCCACTGGGCAGCAACTCAACACACAGTGAAGATTGTTTATGGCCTGCCCAAAGTAATTAATCTCCCTTCTCGATGAAAATGAATCGGATTAAACCTTCTTGAGGGCCCATGCAGCCAGTCTGTGTCCCCGCGATGTGCCGACACTCAAATCTCCGGCTGCTCCTCCGGAGCCGCTTGGTACCCACAATGCCGAGTCCTACACGCCCAGATTGACTGGCTCCGCCCCGACAATGAACCGCATGGTGACTGTGGAGCGTAATCACATTCTTCTGCTTGTCCGAATGCTTGTCTTTCACGGTGCGGGGAGACGCCGGGGCGGGGGAGTGGTTGCGGAGTGGCGCCTAAGTGAACTGGAATCACACTCTGACCTTTTGACGGAGACGCCGCAGCACTCCAAGAGTTTGAGTTGATTAGGATTTCATCTGTGTGTCCGTGGCCGCGGGTGTAACACATGTTCACACGGCCACTTGACCTTTTTGTCCCGCAGCACCCAGATGAGGCTCGTGCGTCCTCTTCATGCAAGTGGTTCTGCGGGTCAACATACTAAATAGCCCGGCGCCAAAAAAACATTCACTGGATTTCAGTTCTTGTGTGCTTGATGCAGCACAGCCACTCTACTACCCTTCTCCTGACAGACACCCACACGCGTACTGTGCATTTTGTGCTGCAGAAATACATTTGTTGAATATTCTGAAACTATTCTGGCTTCATTATCATAATAATTCATAAAATCTTTAGAACGACTCATTCTGACCCTCAGATATTCTATTGCAAATTGCTGTCTAGGACACTGTATGCATCCAAATGAGTCAGAAATTGGAATTTTGTGGCGCTCTTATCTTGGTACAAGAGCAATGGCACATGTAGCATTAAAATTCAAATATCAAAGTATATTATTAAATTAAAAAACAATCCTAAAAAGCTGCACCGACTTTAGTGCTTCTTTCAATTGTGAAAATATGAAGCGGTCTTCGAAGACTTTGACATTGCAAAGGTTTCCAAAAAATTCACTCTAAAATATTAACTGCACTTAAATGAGCCTCTTGTAACTAATTGCTGTAGCAAATTTAAACATTATCCTCCATGAGTTTCAGAAAAAAAAAATCCAAGATAAATGTTATGCTCATGATAATGAAGGCATTTACAGCGTCATTAGTCAGGTGCCTTTATTTCAGGGCAGTAGTAGGTTGACACTTGGACAAGTGAAGAGAGTGGAAACATATTTAGAAATGAGAATAAGAATACTTTTTGAATTCAACGCTGGGGAAATTTGCCTAATTACAGCAGCATTCAAGTCATTCACACGATTCTTTTTGAACTCTGTTTTCTTCTACAGGTACCTGTCGCTGAATCATCCCCAACAAGGCATAATGTCGTACGGCTCCATTGATGGAGGCTCTTTTGGCAGCCGCAACCCATTCGGAGGTCCTACGAGGCAGGGCTACCAGCCAGTGGGTAAGGACATTGGTTTCTATGAAGAAAAGCACTTACGGCATGAAAGCGTTGCCCTTTCTAATCCGAAGCACTGTGATAATAGCCCAATAAAGGGTACAACACCATCGCCAGAATGTTTGGTATCACACAACCCTGATGGATTTGTAAAATGCTATGATGGGGAAATGAGTTTTTTTTATTCACATTTATTTCTCTTGTCTTGTAAAATGCATCAAAAAAGTTGGTTTTAGAGTTTCATTCTAAAGTATGTTTGATATTTTCGAATATAATATAATAACATTGTCTCATTTTTCAGTTGTGTTCACAAAAGGAACAGAGACTAAATGAATCTATTTGATCAACAAGCATGATCTCATAATTGCTATTAATTATTCTTGTTTTCATCAATGTATTACACCAGGAGTGCAAAGTTAAAGGCAAATAACAGTTCTGCTTGGGTTTGTATTGAAATAAACATAATGTGTCTCGAGGAAAATTAAGTCATGATAAAACTTAGTTTAGTTAGTGATTTTGACAAAAAAAAAATCCAAATAAACTAAACAAACAAAAAAAAACATCAACATTTCTTGTGGAATGGTGGACGATCACACAAGTTTATTATCCATAAAATGTGAAATATGTCAATGGCTGCTGAGGCTCGGGCAATTATTAATGTTTGGGGCATAAAGGAAAATTGTGTTTGGACCGCAGTTATGCAAATCTACTTTGCACCACACACACTGATGTAAAACAGTCATTTACATCATAACTCTATGGCACTTTCACAGTCATAAAAACTGGCCAAATCCAAATGTGTGAGTCTAGTTTTAAAGAGTAAGAAAATTATCTAACAGTAAAAACACAGAAAATGAAGAACAAAAAACAAGACTGAACAAAGATGTGAGCTAAAATGCCATAGCAGGGCTCATTGGGACATGTTCAGGTAGCTAGCCAAGTTTAAATATGTTGGTTAATGGTAAGTGACTGGCTAAATAGAGCTAGTTTTTATCAGAAAGGAAATATAAAGTACAAGAGGAAACATCTATTGAACGTTTGTCCTGGGTTCACTGGGAGTCTCACAACATCAGACACCCCTCGCCCAGGGGACCCAGCTGGGGTTGAACAGGCCCAGACTGACGGAAACCCACCGATCAGCCCTCTTGAACCACAGCCAAGTTGTGGTTTTCCTCTGCGGCTCCAAGTTGCTGATAAAATTGAATTCTCCTCTTGGCCGTTCCTGAGATGCCAAGTTCACTGAGAGCTTTGCAGAACTAATGACCTGCGTAGCCCCAGAAACCCACTTCTAAGAAAGTCCTCCAGTCGCACACCTCAATCAGCTCTTGGTGCTTTGTGAATGGGTTGTACTTAATCACTTCCTGAAGTGATCTGTTCATTAGCCCTTTGGAGCGTTTACCTGTCTTTGGTTTCCTGCAAAGGAACAAGGGGAGCAGGTAACAGAACACTGGTGAGGTGAATGAACACTCCTATAAAGGATGTGGAATCACAATGAAGTGACTCAGTTAGTAACTGCCCCTTTAGCTGATTATCACTTTTGGAACATGTTTTACCTGGAGCCAGCATGTGAACTATAATGGACCCTGTTAAGATACAGATTGTGTTTTGTTTTTTTGTTTTTTTGGAGATTACGGTCGTAAAGTCAACGCAAAAAGTGCCGCAATTAACCGCTGCGTTCCATTCTTTGTGAATTTTACCAGTGGAATGCCAGAACTTTTTCCGAGGCACAGAACTGATAGGTTATTAAAAAATAATAATCAAGTGTGATTAGTCTGAGCTACATTTTTTACATGGCTCCACAATCAAAGTTTGCCGGGATTTTTGTAGTCCCCCACCTCTGCATGTACTTGTAAACAGGTAATCAGAGTGAGACGTTCTACTCCTCCAAATAAGACATCAATTATTCATCAACAAGTTAATAATTCAAGCAATCAGTGCAGATTGCGCGCAAGTCAAAACGCACATAAAAAGTGATTGAATGAGATATAATGCACAAGACGCTGACAGTATTGTTAGTGGTGGAGATCAGCGCAGCATCCCCGAAATCTTACAGCGTAACAATAAATCTTTGAGTGTGTGACTTGGTAAGTGTCTGTATGTGTGTTTGTTTGTTTTTTTTCCAGAGGTCACAGGTTGTCCTAAAGGTTAAGCAGTACGAAGAAGCCGCTTCATCGGTTTTAATCCTCTCACTGCTTCTATTAGCGTAGTAATGAGTTAGCAGCGAGACAAGCCCCGAGGCAAAACGAGAAAATCTGTTAGCAGCCAGAGAGAAAGATTTGTGTGTGTGTGTGTGTGTGTGTGTGAGAGAGAGAGAGAGAGAGAGTGAGAGTGAGAAAGAGGACAGTTGTGGAGAGGCTTGATCCAAACGGATCAACAGATTAAAAGACGTTGAGGACAATGAACTCATGTTTGATGCTGATGACATTCCGAAGAGCCAGTGTGCATTGTTGAGCTGTGCATTTCTGATGTGTGTGTGTGTGTGTGTGTGTGTTTTATTTACTTTTGAAATCCCACTAAATCAATACTTTACAAAAAGACCTGACCTCAAAACACAAAAGAAATCACTGGAGGCATCCCGCACTGAATCAAGGGCTTTTCATTGAAAGCGCTCTTCTATTCATTCTTTCAATTTCTGTCCAAACTTCTGATATGAATACCAAATAAAGTAAGGGCCAAAAATGATGGAGTACTTCATAAAATCCCCCATGCTGCCATAGTGAATGGGGATTTGATGTGAATTCATTCAACGTGCCTCATGGAGGAACATAGAAAATGTAAAATGCGAAGATTTTTCCATATCTATACTGCATGTGCAATATGTGGTGCTACCAGGTTTCTATAAATGCATATGTGTGTATGTGTGTGTGTGTGTGTGTATGTGTCTGTGTGCATCAGAAATCTCCTCAAAGCCCTTGGAAAGCATGAGGTGTATCTGAAATACCGTTGGTGCGTCTGGTGCAGTTCCGCCCAATTTGAACATGTGGAGAAACAGAAACATCGAAGTCGATCGCCCCCCAAGGCTCGTTGCAGTCGCTCAATTCTGAAAGATCAGCACTTTTTTTTTTGTGACACACGATTGCAGTGAAATATTAAGCCACTCCTCTCCGGTAATTGCAGCGCATTTAAATTCTCGGTCAGCGCAGGTCCGGGCAAACCACACAGCAGGTGATGAAGGTAGCCGGGGCTGCTGCGAGCGTCAAGGCATCACGATGCCAGACATGTTCCTGACATTCCAGAACACAGGTTTCGCCGCTCGATTTGCCCGACATGGAAATCCTACACAGCTTTAGATCCGCTGCTAACAGAATTCTGCTTCTTTTCGACAACATAAATTGAGAGATTTATGGATGACGGCATGGATGACAACTCCACTTAGCATACAACCAATACATATATATATATATATATGATATTCCATGTCTGACAGACTATGTTTTCATATCAGCCGATATTGCAGTTCTGTCTTTGATTGCACTTTTTCCAGCGTTGCTGTGTCTGTCTAACAGGTTTGAGTTTGCAAATGGGAAAAACACACGTCCAGGTTTCAGTCATTATTCCAGAATATTTTTAATATTCTGCGGAGAAACTTCCTTGCCGCCTGATTCATTCCTCTCTTTTTTTCTTCCTTCTGTCCTTTTACATGGTCCTTACGCAAAAATCAGTTTCAGTCTTAACCATGTCAGTTGATAAACACATTAAACTGCTGAGGCTACACGTCCAGAAGTGTGTTGTAGGCAATCAGGACCTGAACCAATTTGCTAGTCAGAAGAAAATGTGATGCAATTCGCTGCTGCGCCTGGGGTCTCCTTTTTTTTTTTTTCCTCTGCCAGCTGCTCCCTATTTGGCCAGCTGGCAGCAAATGAACATCCCCTTATCTCTCTGCTTTGCACCGTGCATTAATAGTAGACCCCGTTGAATATATGTTCCTACCAATCACGTCTGACACTTGAGGGGAGTAGCTGCCACAAGTTATTATTCTGCAATTTAGATGCAGTGAAGGAGAGGAGCGGCGGATGTGTCAGAGGAAATAACAAACATCACTTACGCCGCTTTCACCGCGCACTCCGGCAGACTGTACTCGTACGCCGTGCCTGAAAATTCTCCCACCTTTTCTTCCAGGCTGACAGTCAGGGTCCTCTCCCCCAGTTCTCCCCCTTTTGTGTCGGGGAAGAACGAAGCATCAGTCATCAGAAAAGAAAGAGACGTCTTTGATCAGAGCCAGGTTACATTATGGGAGATTTAACTGTGTGTGTGTGTGTGTGTGTGTCAGGTGGAGGGGGGGTGGCCGAGGGAGCGCCTGTCATGAACCGCAGTCAGTTTCTGAGGCTGATCTGAGGGGTGAGGTGGGGGGGGCTCAGGAAATGATCAAAGCTCAGGTTAAGTCTCTAATAGAGCTGTCTTTTAGGCTAATCTCTCTCCTCCCTCTGCTGGCATAAAGCTCTCAAACCTCGACTCGGCACTCTGAGAGGGGGGCCTTGTCACCCTTCCACCCATCACCACCAACACCAACACCAACACCACCACCACCACCACCAGCATCAGCAGCAGCAGCGCAGTCAAGAATTTCATTCAGGATGACGGAACAGCGCAGCTGAAAGTATCAACGCGCGGTGACCTGCAATTAGTCTCATTTCAACAAGTGCTCCCGCTAGTGAGAGCGCCAGGCAACGGATGGAATAGAATAGAATAGAAGAGATGGACTTTATTGAACTCAAATTGGGAAACTAACTGTTGCAGCCCTAAAAACAACACACAGAAACGACATAGTAATTACAGTAGTAACGAGAAACATCCAAATCAATCTGTATACAACAAACAAACAAGAGCCGATGTGCAAAAGACAGTCAATTGTACAGAGTCAGGGATTAGCAGGTTTTATAAAAGAAGAAGAAGAAGCAGAAGCCTTTATTAATCCCACATTCGGGAAATATGCATAATTACAGCAACAATACAATAGAAAAGAGTGAGGATTATATTGACTAAAATATAAATAAATGAAATGAAATAAAGATATTTAAAGGCTAACAGGGAACAAACAAGATATTCACATTACATTGACAAATCATGTACATAATATTGACATTTAAAGTTTTATTGCACCTTTATAAAAATGTAAGTGAGTGAGAATTACTGAATGCAGTTGTACAGCCTAATGGCTGCAGGCGCCTTCGTGCACTGAGGGTGCAAGAAGCCATTAGTGTAGTATTTGCCATTGAGTGCAGAAAAAGTCCAGCATATTATGTGCCACACACCGGGGAAGAGTTGTAGAGGGTTTGTATTAACACGTTTGTGTGATCGATGTTCAAATGTTGAAAATGTCAAAAGGAATGATTTGCAGCATTTTTCTGAAGCAAAGCTTTTGAAACAATTTTTTTTCAAGGTTGCTGTGTGGATACTGATGCAAAAAAATGAGTCTATTTTCATTAAGAGACAATATTGTCGCCATTTCTACATCTTGGTTTGAGGAGTTCGACTGTTGTTGTTGTTTTTTCAACGAGCAAACAAATTAAAAAAAAAAAAAACTCAAAAAAAATTGGAATTTTGTCTCTATTCTTAGCTTCTTGACAAAAGCTCAACAAAGACCGGCCAGTTACGCTGAAATGTGACGAGCGGTGTTTGGGGAGGCTGATGAGCACCTGCTCCTTCAGCTCCATGCACTGCTGATGGATAGTAAGTGGTTAAAGTGGGCCATGTGTGGGACAACCACGTATAAATGATGGGGCCAACAGACTGGCCATTGATTCTTCTGGCCGTAGCTTACTGTGACCTGCAGCCTCGCATGAACCTTTGTTGACTCAGACTCGGCTTTGCCTGTTTCAGAAGATACGGAAATCAAAAACAAAATCGAGATAGATAGAAATTAGATATCGGGATTCCTTAAAAAAAAAAAATGCACACTGGACCTTTAATACCTTGCACACTACCAGTATCTTTTTTTCTTCCCTCTTTCTTGGGAGAACAGCGAACCTGCAGTCTCTACAATCTACCACATTCATTGAAATAAGCTTCTAACTGTTTTAATGACTTACACTGTAGACTGTATTCACACACACACACACACACACACACACACACACACACACAAAAAAAATAATTGCTGCGCTTAGATATGACATAATGGCCTTAAAAAGTTCTTTCAACATACCCGCATATTAATAAACTCTAGTCTGTCATACATGAACCCATGAAAAAAACACATAAAAGTTTCTAATTTCTGTCTGAATCCATCTGCAAGTGTTCATGTAGTCTGATTATCAACAGCTGATGGCTACAGCAATAATATCAATTTTAACAGAATTTTCATCACAATCCTCGTTGACGTCCTCGCTGAAATCAATGTTGAGCCAATAGGAAACAGCTGTTGTTGTTGGGTTTTTTCCCATAATACTTGAGGAAATCCTTTATTTTGCTCATATTGTAAAACAAGCTTCATGAAAATCTCCCAAACATCCAAAAGTAATTAACTAGAAGAACGCAAAGACGAAGATACTGCATGGGTTACATATTGTACTGAGTGCATAGTGAAAAAAATTCCTGGCAGTGGTTTCTCACTGCATTTGACAGTGCAGCACCAAGGGGCGACCTCCAGGTCAGGTGACACTGATTCGATGAAAAAGCCTGTGGTGGGTTTTGGGGGATACCCATGTGATGACATCATGTTAAAAACCATTTAGCATTTGTTTTTTCCTGGTGGGAAAATCTTCAATTTTAATATTAAATTTCACATTTTCAACAAAGGTTTTGGCCAAAATAATCTTGCATGAGAGCAGTTACATTTTCCTGCTTCAAACAGAATGTACACGCTGAAACTTTAAGTTCAGATTGTACATTCTTATTTTCTGTATTTTGTTATTTCATCTGGAGATTATCACCTCAGGCGGCAAACACAACACACATTTCAGCGGGTTGAAATAACATAATTGCTTGTTTGTTTTTTTTGTTTGTTTGCGTGTATTTATTTATTTTTTTCACCATCCGGGTGTTGCTCTGTAATTATTATCTTCCCTCACACTGTTTGAAAACATTTCGTATCCCACTGAGCGGAAAAGTGAGGAAAAATTATGACCAAACTTTTTGAGGGGGGTAAAAAAAAAATGAGTAAAATTGCAGCGTCTGAACAGCAGGGTGTTCAGCGCGGGCAGAGGCGACGCTTTTCACGGTAATGATTTTAAAATCGCTTTGCATTCTTTGCACATTGTGCACCACAATGTGCAAATCTGTGTACCACATGAAAGCACAATCTATCTATCCATCTATCCATCTATCTATCCATCTATCTATCTATCTATCTATCTATCTATCTATCTATCTATCTATCTATCTATCTATCTATCTACACATACACTGACACATTTGCACAGTCGCCCAGAATGTGAATTGGCTAAAGATTAAAGGTCTAGTGTGTAAAATTTGGCCCAATCTATGATTTTTATATTGGTAAAAGCTAAACATGCTACCTGTAAATGTATTGATAGAAGTTTATAGTCACTGTACAATTAAAGGAATTGTGTTTTTCTACCCTTGGAACAGTTCTCATATACATCAACTGGGGTCTTGCTCCTAGTTAGCTGCCATCTTGCGTCACCATTTTTTCAGGAAGTGCCCCTCGCTGTGGCCTAGGGTTTAACATTTTAGCGAAACGCTCTCTTACCACCAGATGCTACTACGTCGTAAGCGCTGGAACTCAAACGCTCATACAGACATGGCCACCACACCAGTGGAATGCCTGGTATCGCATTTGCTGGTTCCACGGCCACCATGGACGATCTCATCGGACACTGTTTAGTCTCAACATTTACTGTTCCGTGCCCCTCACTCCAAATCTGTCCTTCACTCAGAAGAAGACAGTCGCCATGCTACTTTTCAAAGGTTCAGAGCGTGTTTTTTTTTTTTTAGGAAGCCCACATGACAGCGCGTTTCATGTCAGATGGGCTTCTTAAAAAAATGACAGCACTAGATGGCAGCTAACGAGGAGCAAGACCATTATTACTCTCTCTATATTATTATATATATATGTGAGAACCGTTCTAAGGGGAGGAAAACCAAATGAACTTCTTTTAATTAACTTTTTCAGTACAACTCCTGCAAGCATACACGTTTATTAATGTTTTTATGGGCAGTATGTTAAGCTTTCACCAATATAAAAACGATAAATCAAGCCAGATTTTACACATTGGACATTTAAAACTGCTTTGAATTGGCTTTTACAAATTTTTTTTAACGAGATACGTTAACAGCAACTCCCAGGTGGAAGTCGAGACAGCGAATATACTGCAGATATCACACTATAGCAGGAAATGCGATAACTGCGGATGTTGTGCAACCCAGTTGGACTTACACAATAAACACTTATGAAAAGAAAAGTCAGCGCTCTCACAGTCACACCTGCGGAAACGAGGCCAGGTTTTAAATCTGCGGCTGCAGTCGAGTGGCTGAAATTAGAGATTTTTTTTTTTTTTTTTTTAGGCCTAAAACCTGCTCGGCGGCCCTCGGGTAAGAGACACTGACTGACCTGGAGCGCCGAGAGATGCAAGCTCTTGATTAAGCCCCTCTCTGATTTGAGTGTGTAATTGAACATGTTACAAGGAGCACACTTACGCAGGGCTCCTCTGTGAGGGCTTGATGTTAATTTAGCCCCGGCGAGCTCGGGCCTGTCACTTCATTCCGCCGCCCCGCGCGGAGCACTTTATATTGATTATATGTGCTTTAGAAGGGAGAAAAAGAAAGTTAACCACACTGACAGACTAATCTATAATCACTTCGCTGGGGTTTATCATTAACAATTTGGAATATGCATAGGGAGACTTTGCCCTGCGGCTGTAATTATTCTAACTCCACTGCACAAACTTTCTTTACACTAAGATTATGCTAAAATCTTTGTATGTCTAGCAAAGTATCACTACTCAGCCTATTTTTACATCCACAGGAGTTCCTTATGCAAATAAACCCATCAGTATCATTAGTAGTGTTGTTTAATTGAATTTGACTTGAATATTACCAACAGTTTCACCATTCATTGGTTCACTTTTAATGAAAAATATTCCCAATTTTACAAGATTTAGATTTGATGTGAGTGACAAAGTGGAATGGGGGTAATATGAAGAATTAAACATGGTGTGAAGTGATAAAAAAATCATGCTTCTTTTTTTTTTTATTACAAACTAAACAGCAAAGTTACCTTTCAACAACCCAGCAGCCATGTGAAATAAAGGAGAAGCAAACTGGCCAAGTAATGGAGCAAGTCCATTCATTATTTACTGTTTAAAGCCCCTCCCAAAAAAATAAAAGTGGAGGGAAATTAAATTTGTATGAAAAGTTGTTGCTTCTGATCTATTACTGCTTTGCGATTGCTGAAACAGAGGAAATGGGGATTTAACATGTGGAAAAATGCAGGAGGTGCAGGCTGAAAGAGGTGGAGTAGGTAATGCAAAACACAGCTAATTGGAGCGGCTACGTGGTCGGCTCAGCAGCAGCAGAATGGATTTGCCGAGCGAGGGTGATGAAACAAAAAAAAAAAAAAAAAAAAGGTTATTTTTCTCGAAGACGCCACAATTTCTTTTTTGGAGCTTCAGCGCACTTTCACTTCTTTAATTGACCTCATGTGGTCCAGACAAATGAATGAATGGATGAATGAATGAATGAATGAAGCAACACTGAGTGCAGGAGGAAGTGGGTATAGAAGATGGATGGATGGATGGATGGATGGATGCATACATGTGAAAGACAGTCTGTCTGTTTTGCCGCCTGAACTGTGGCAAAGAGGTTTCAACTTCCTTCTGTAGTTGATGCTTAATGAGGGAAGATGCTGCTAGGACTAATACATGTTGAAACAACGTTGCTCAGGTTTTAAAATTTGGTGAAAGCGGCATTACTTGCTTAGAACTTTTTGGCGCCCAGAAGAGCGACGGTGGCCTTGTCCAATCAGCGATGACGTCCGTCGATAGAGGTCATTGTTGTTGCGTTTTTGAATTTGCTGTTGTGCTCCGTGGCGCAAAGTGGCGCAAAGTGGCGCGGGAGCACTTACAGCCAGCCAAAAGGAGCCGCACCAAAGGTGTAAAGCAACGTGAGTTCAATTTAACCACATTTAAACATGTCACAAACAAAAGAAAATCAATATTCAATAGCTGAGCCATAGCTTCCTTGGCTAATTAGGTTTTGAGGGACAGAAATGGAAGGAGAGATACATTTCAACGCATAAAAATGGAGAAATGCAGAAAGCGAAGCCATTGTTAGCTGATCCTCCCCCTGACTCGCTGCCCTGATAATCTATTCAAGAAAGGTCAATAAGGTTTCATGTCTACTTGTGTTTGAGACATGCATCAGTGATTCGTGACGGCTCTCTTTGCTCCTTTCACCGTTTCAGTTTAACTTTGAGAAAGTGCATTAATGCAACAGGTGGTTTGTTTGTCTGACTCCGTATCTTGTTATTGATTCACACATGCTGGATGGAGCTTCTGTGGGAAACGGACTCGAGACAGTGCTGCTGGAACACTGCTGACCTGCACCCATGCGGTGCAGCGCATTAATTGCTATTGTTTGTGCATTAAATGTCTGTGTGCCTGAGAGAAATGTGGCTGTCAACAGCTAATCATCAAGTGAAAAAATACCTGGAAAAAATGAATAATTAATTGAAATGAAAAAGAAAAAAAACACGTTTGAAGCCTTTTTAAGAACTCGTACTCAGGGGACTATTTGCATCCATATTTCTGACATAAACTTTACAATATGTGAAAAGTGGCATCTATCCTGCTCCTTTTCATCTCTGTTCTTGCGCCTGGACTAATGTCAGATTTATGCTAAACTGCTAGTTTAGCATAAATCCTTCAACTTAAATGTTGGCTTTAAAGTTTGTCTGAGTTGATCCACCCAAACTAGCCATTCTCACCGCCAGACTTTGAATTATTAAGTTTAATGACTTTAATTATAAGGCAAAACTAACCTTGTCAAAATCAGAAAAGATTTGCTCAGAGAGGAAACATGAAACCGTCGGGGAATCAATCAAGATGAGCAAAAGTTACCTTTGTTTTGGCTCTGTCATTTCACCAGGCTATCACCGCGGTAGCTATGAAACGTACCTGCGGAATGCTGCACATTCATCCTTCATGGTGAACGCAAGTCATTCTCAGGTCAAGGCTTGCGTTGTGTTTGTCTGCGGCGGAGTATTTACATCCACAATAATGAAAAAGATCAGAGCAGGTCCCTTAATTGAAAACGTGTCGCACTCTTGAGCGTTGCCCCTCAACCGGCTAGCTACAATCACGTAATTACCTGGCCAATTTGTCGGCGGCTCGGTGAGTAGAGTTAATAAATAGCTCTCGGGGGCGCCACTGAGCTGACACGGCTCCTCCGCCGGCCCACGCCGCGCAAATACCTGTTTTATTGGCCAACTCCGCTTTTGTCTCGCACGCTTTTTCGTGCCAGCATTCGGATGACCCCTTCAAACACGCCGGCTCTCCAGCATTTTCACACCTCTGCCTTTTTACGCGCCCTCTGTAATTTTTGACTGTCGGAGAGAGACGGCGGCAGGGTGTAATATTTAACAAAGGGCCGGGGAGGCTGCTCGTGGCGCGCGGCTCGTGCAGGTCGTGATGTTGATCTCAGGCTGCTGTAATGGCTTCAGGCCATTAACCCTCCCTGTCATTTGCAATGACGCGCGCTTTTGAAAAAGGAAAATGGGCGCTGCCCACGGAACTTTCGAGCAGGCGCACACCGCTCGCTCCAGCTGGTGACTTATTTGTGCCGTTCCGTCGTCCCACCGTAGTCACGTGTGAGAAATGTCAAGATCTCTAGTTTGTAACATTGTTAATATTGAGAACGGTAGCAGTAAGAAGCTATCAGAATTGCTTTTTCCATCTTGCTTTTGTCACACGATACAAAACGATTTAGGCAACTGCTGAATCTGTCTCAGTCGTCCATCTCGTTAACGTCATAGAAAGAACTGTCGGTCAACCTTCAAGATTAACCGTGTAGTATTTGGAGGTTTTGAGGAAGAAACAGCGACATCAAGTGGTTACATTTAAGATTGCAATGTCTTTCACTCTCTCTCCCCCTCCTGAGCTTTGCCGGTAACTACGGTGGTCTTCTTACCCAAACCTGCATACCATCTCCACCTTCTTCTTTGTTGGTTTATTTGAGGACGACAACGTTCACCCTAAATACGAAACGCACTGTCAGGCAGCCGGATTGTCCACACCAGGCTTCCTTAAAAATACTGCATGTTGGTGGAAGATGGCAGCTAACTACAGTATATATGAGGCAATATATATGAGAACCATTCTAAGGGTAGGGAAACAAAATGTGTCTGCTACTTAATTTGGCTAATTTGCCTATTGCCATAATCCCTATAGTCATATTGAGCAGGTTCAATCAGTTGAATTATAACTGCTTGCTATTGGTGAGATCCATAATACAAAATTGATGTGACGATACAGGTGTCCCTCCCTCAAAACTCATCAAATACACATTCCGACACATCCAAAACACTCCGGTGGACAAGTTGTGACCTGCACTGTTAATCACTATCTTCTTAAAAATGAAGGCAAAAACACACAGCGTAGCTGATGCCAAAGAGATTAGTTTAGATATTGCATTGTCAAATTAACAAGTGAACTAAGTGAACTAATGAAATGAACTTGATGTGACTTGATTTAATTGACGTGACGTTCCTCCTCGCTAATAGGACTGATATTATTATGTTTTTGTTGTTTTTTTTGTTCTTTCACAGCCACACAAGTCAGCCCCTCGGAACTGCAAGATGTGTTTAACGAGACCTCATCCAATATTTTCCAGATTAACGCCAACGGTAAGAGTCCAGTCCAGGTAATACTGTGTGCTATAAGCTTGTTTAAATAGCCGGTTTCAGTGGTTTGTTTCAAACTGGGATTTTAGGCTCTTTCATTTAAATTTAGGGTCGCTACTGTTGATCTGGATGATATATTTGAAGGTCTTTATTTCTCTTTTGCCTCTAGTTGTCACATTAGAGAAGAACCTTCAGTCACTGGGAACCTCAAGAGATACAGCAGAGTTACGTCAAAGTCTGTGAGTAAATTCATTTGGTTTAATGGAAAGTTGCCACATCCACTCACCTACATTAGAAACAAATGTCCTACTTGTAATACTATCACATCATCCAATGAGCTTCCAATGAATGTCTCGGTCTCGCATAACATCACCAGCATTTCCACATTGGCTTTTCTTCACTCATTTATGCTGTTTAAAATATTTTTATATATACATACAGTATAGTTGACATCTTTCGAGGAAACTTTATAATAAAAAGGATATGGTAACTCTTACTGTACCTTGTAAAAAGTACATTTAAATGACAGTAATTTGGTGAGAGACATTTTCATCTTCATACTTGATGCTCCAGCTTATTGCAAGGCTTTGAGATTTATCTCCTCTTCTCGTCGAGAAGTGCAGGTCCCTCCTTTGTTTCCTTGGCCATTTTCAAATTGATTATCCTTCGATTTATTTATTTTTTCTCCAGCTGACTTTCCAGCAATTACCCAGATTCAAAGCTGATGACTAAGTGGCCAATCTAGGATGACTGTGTGTGTTTAAAATGCATTACATCCCACTGTGTCGGCTGGCATGTCATCAATTCCCTTGAACACCTTTTATCATTGTCTTTGAAACTTTCTGACAAAACCTCCCTGCTCCATATTTTAGCTGCCTGTTTTCCCTCCACAAAACAACACATCTCGCGCCTCCGACTGATGCAAATTACACCCAGGAAATGTGTGCGTGTGTGTGTGTGTGTGTGTGTGTGTGTGCGTACGTGCATGCGTGCACCATTTTTGGCAGCTCACTACGTGCTTCAATTACTCCATTCAATCTATCGATGAAAAAAAAAAAAAAAACAACAACAAGGCTATCTGGTTCAAAAATGAAGTGGCTATATTGCTTAATTTGCAACAGGTTTTTATTGATTTTCAAATATTTTTTTTCGTTTCGCAAAGGCTACCACCACACAGTAGCCATGTTGTCCTGTCACTTCTGTGACTGCAGTGAGACGAGATCACATGGCAGAATTCCACATTCCCCTGTAATCAGTGAAGAGCACATGGCAAAGTGGATTAATAGACGGCACCCTCTGAGTGTCATTGCCTTTGTTCCTGCATTAAGAATTCACTGGTGCTGTGGCTTTGACACACCGGAGGACAATGGGAGACCCCGGCTGACTGACATTGTCTTGTCAGTAGCTGCGGGGCGCGTCCACACCGAGTGTGCGTCTGTGCGCGTCTGAGCCACTGACATCGTTGGTATCGCAACAGCCTCGTTGCGCAAGGGGGCCACTAGGGGTGCTCTAACTGTGACGTAGCTGCTACTTTTGCTCGTATTAACTTGGAAGTGCAGTAGAGGGGAAACAAGTTTTTGGACGTCTCGTGCATATGTGATGTAGTTTATTGCACACAGATGCAGACAGAAGTCTCAAAGTGCAGTTTATTTTAGTGAAGTGACCAACGTCCACACACGTGCTGCACGTGCACGGTTCTGTGCAGCTCAAAGCTGGACGTTTCAGCAAGAACAACAAATTCTTTGGGATGTGACAATCAGTGGGACTTTAACTTTGATGTGTCACTATGTGTTGTATGAGTGGTTCTTGACAGCGGGAGTGATACCAGGTGGATTTTGCAATGTCTTTTGTGGGAAAACATAAATTGCACGACATGCTAACCGTTAGCTGTGACATGACCGCAAGATATTTATGTTACCAAGCGGCTAAATTAATATCCCAGAATACTTTGCTATTTATTTATTGCATAAATTAAACCTCAGGGGATTTTCCTGACAAATGTCCAATTTCAGGAACTTCCAAACTTTAGCCAAACAAACACACTCATCATTCAACGACTTAATTAGTTTTTGGTCTCAGAATGCCGAGGAATTTTTGTGCGTCAATTTTTCTTCCACATGCCGTTCTACTCAATGGGAGGGAAATAAAACTACAACAAAAGACAAACAAACAAACTAAAAAAACAAAAACAAAAGAAAAACAAAACACAAAGACAAATTGCTCAAAAGTGAACAGTCAACCAAGTGATAATTAACATTTCCAGTATTATAACTGCATAAGCTGTTACAAATACATCAGTCACAATTCCGCAGGGGGAAAAAAAAAAAAAATGTAAAAACTCCCAGCCTTCTTTTTTTTTCCTATTTGAATCCTGACGCATGCGAGCCTCTCCTCTACTCCATCCTCCTCCTCTCACCTCTTGCACAACAGACTCGGCGGCCCCAGATTCTGCGGCCCTCAAACCCACGTTCATGCACCGCTCACATGCAACCACGTGTACGTGTGAAGCAACAGTAGGAGTGGAAGAAATAAATGTCAGATGGATTTCCAAACTGCGCCGTGCTTGCGTGGTCCGGCGGTGTAATTGTACCGTGGCGGCGTTCGCTCGGCGTCCTGGTTTATTTTGGTTGGTTGCCTCCTTTACGTAAGGCTTGAGAATGTCTTCAGATGAAGGTTGAAGGAGATACATTTGTTGTTGTTTTTTCTGTACACAAGACCAGTTAAGTGCAACGTGATTGCAGTTCCTGTACATCCGTGAGTGTCGGTGTTCCAGCCAGAGCAGCGATAACAACGGTAACCTAACCCACGCATTCAAATAGAGTAAAGGTCATAGCAATTACATTAACTTTTAACAGGGAAAAAACTAAGTCTTAAGAAATTGAAGCACAGAAAATGTGTTTTGCAAGAGAGCATTTCATGATTATCACATTTCTTTTGCCATACGGCCATGTGCTGTCATGGCCGCAGTGTAACTTGACATTCCGTGTTCTTTGTGTTTCCGTTACATGTTACTGTACTGGTGTAGCTTGAAAGGCTATCTTAAGATTGTCCGTTGCACTCGGTTGAATGCGGCTTTCTATAAGATGAGCTGAAACCTCAGTACGTGCAAATGTCAACCTCAGTACTTATTTTGAAATAGAATGTTGGCACTTTCTAACTCCAGCATTCATTCCTTTGCTGCTTAAAAGCCAGCATAGGAACCAGCACATGTTTTGATGTATGCATCACCTTATGCTAAAGTCTGAATGTGATTCATTTAATGTCCAATCTGTCCAGCTCTAGTGTTTGATTGAGCGGGTGGCTGATAACCTGCTCAATCACCCCCGTCCTCCTCTTCTTTAGTGCTCTTTAATTGGAAATGGTATGTGAACAGTTATGTAAGATGAAATGTGCGAGGAAATGTGTAATCTTTAATTAGCATTTACATGAACTGACGTTTCACCAAAAGGAAGTGGTCCGTTAAATAACATATGTGCCCGGGAAGAAGGTTGAATGATTTGTTTGTAATAGTCAACTTCAAATATCTCAATTAATGTTTTTTTTTTTCCAAACCAATCAATTTCTTCCAGCAATGGTTAATAACTTCAGAGATGCTAAACATTCCTGAAAATTATATTTTCACATTGTCCATTATTCATCGGGTTCCTAATTGCTAAAAATGTGTCGTCATTAAAACACTTGGTACATGAAACTGCAAAAGTATTTTCACCTAAATATTAAGAGCTTCATCTACAGCACTCTCTCTGCTCAATCTCACTTCTGTGACATCCATGGATCACCCGTTTAAAGATTCCCCATCTGTTTTATTAACTGAGAGTTGAAAGCAATGCATCTTACTTCGTTCATTCAGAAGAAGAAGCCGGATTGGTTTTGCACAGCAAGAAACAATGAGTATTTGTTGAATTTGTTGAGCAGCAAACTCGTGTCATTAGAGATTAAAATTAATGTGCAGAAACATTTTTTCCTCCACACTTTTGTCATTTTTAGTCAATTTATTAATTGTAAATTAAGTGGAGCATGTGAGGCTGCCATGAGGACAGGAGAGTGCTTAAGAACTTTGTAAACCAGGAGTTGAGCACAAACATGAAGACGCCAGTGAAGATCAATATGCGCTTCAATGAAATTTTATTTAAAAAAAAAAAAAATATATATATTTATTTTCTGTCCAGATGTATTGTTTAGGCTCATGAATGAATTAAAAAATGATATTCAAGTCTGTTTCATGTATGTATGTAAACATATCTGTAAGACTTAAATTTCATGACATTATGATCATAGAAGATGCATCGCTTCGGTCCGGCCTTTCATGTAACAGCAAGTTTATTTTAAGTTCCTTCCCACGGCTCCAGCCACATCCCTCGAGATCTCGAAACAAACCAACGCATCCCAGTTTGTTTCCGACAGTGATCGCGTTTCGGGGTCAAAGAGAAGGAATAGAAAAGCAGAGGCTACGCGTACAACAACACTGTAACGCACTGATAGGAGACTGTAGCTTGCTGAAACTGTCAGCACAGATAAGGTGTCAGTATATCAGATGCAAGTATGCCGGACTTTTACCTAAATGCTGGCATTTTTGTCAATGCGCCGCGCGGCTGCGAGCTGTAGCCAGAGGTCAGCAGTGTGTGTACAGTATCTCCAGTTTGGAGGTTTAATCCTGATTAGAGCTCAGTGTGAGTCCTCCACTCGCCCAGAAATCCCTGAAACAGGGACCCGGGCCTGCTAAAGACCCTGGGTGTCGCCTCACACCTCCACCGCTCCCATCTGCACGCTTTTCATTTCTCATTACAGCTCCTCAGTTTGTCCACTTGCAGGGTTAACCGCAGCTCAGAGGAGCAACGGGAAGCGCAAGCAGCAGAGGTGACTGATTGGAATTCACAGCACGGGCAATTTCCATTTTTTTTTTTTTTTTTTAACGCGTTGTCTCTGGCCGCATGGCTCTCGAGCCCGTTGTGGGGGAAGAGTGTGACTAGCAGATGTATCACTGTGCAGAGACGCAGCAGAGGTCTCCTCGAGGGTCCTTGGTGGTGGGCGAGCTCTGATTGTTTGGTAACAGCCTGTCAGTGGTGGGCTGCGCTTCCACTGACTCATGGATGATCCATTAGAGCTCATCGCTTCTGAAGTCCACCTCAGGTTGTATTTTTAGACCTGGAGTTTGGAGAGAATCCTCTTGTTTCGCCGCTAATAGCGGCGTTCGTGACTTTTCTTGAGTCATTTTGTTGCTACATTTTACTCTAAATGAGAACAACTCTTGTGGTGGCTGTCTGAGAATGTTCTCTGTAAAGCATTTCTTTGAGGTATCAGGTGGTTGAGTGACTGGATTACAATGGTGAGGGCTACTTTGGGCAACTTGTTGAGTCCGAGAATCAGTGCGCTGGTGACAAGTAAAGGGCGCTGGTTGTCTCTTCGCATCGTGTCCAAATGGAGGAGGATAAAAAGGAGTCATTCTGGGTTATCATTCCTCTGAATTCAAAGAAGTCTGGAGAGAAAACTCTAAAAATGCGGCTGCCACGAGACGAGCAATTTTAGGTAGAAAAATGAGTGGTTACAGAATGGAAAATGTCACCGTGATAATAAACTCTTCACCTGGCTGTTGTCTGGTTGGATGAAACCCACAACACTGACTTTCACTGAGTTTTACTGGTTGTATATTTTTTATTTTCGTAATTATTTTGTAGAACGAAATGGACAAAGTTTTACAAGAAGTTCATTGGTGGGAGGAACTTTTGACCAGTTTGACCTGTTCGAAACCTGTTGTTTCCAACTAGATTTCAAAGAGAGAATTAATGACAATATTTTTTTTTTCCTTTTAAAAAACAAACGCATACAAATAAAAAGGTACTGCTCTCAAAATAAGTCATACGTCGGCAGTCCAAGAGTTACCACTTGTTGACATCTTTCGGCTAAAGATAAAAACAGGTTCCAGTTCTTTTAGTGCGTACACATGACGCACCAACCATTTCTGTCAAGTATTATGCTGCGTGGTTGTGTATTCTACCGAGTGGGCAGCACTTGGCTGCAGTGCTGGGCTGATTATCATACTTGTACAAAGTGGCAAGATGTATAGGGGAGTATATAAACGTTGCCCTGCACTCTTCGCATGATTAGATGTTAGTCCGCGAGTCCAATAAAAATAAATAAATAAATAAATAAGGAGGACTGAAAGAGCTGTATCAGTCAGTTCTATTTCTGTGGCGTTGGTGTGGGTGGGGAATCAGCAGGGAGCTAAGTCAGAGATAGACTATTATGCTGATGCTCTGTGGGGCCAAAAAACGAGGATGCAGCAAAGTTGGAGGGGGGAGCCGACATTAATAGCGCTTACAAAAATAAATAAATAATGATGGACCATCCGAAGGAAAAAAAAAAAAATTAAGCCACGGATTAACTTTTGCTGCAGTGTCAAGCAAGGTCATCACTGTCGCGGCCTTATCTATCAACACACTGAAGTGCTTGTCGTGAAAGTGGTTTCAGATAATTACAGGAGTGCTTTGCTCTTCAAAGTTTCAAATGTTACAGTGTGTGAGTGAAGTATTTGTTTTGTTCAGCAAATGTTTATGCATCTGACAAAACATGAAAACATTGTCAGTTTCTTTCATTCTTCATTGTACTCAAGCACTTTACTATAAGCTCAGATTTGTGGGAAGCAAACGTTATGTCAAATGTGTGACATTGTGAAGTACTTTACAAAGAGAGTTTGGGATAATGCAATGCAATCAAAGTAAAGCAAAGCAAACACAACAGTGGCCTTAACTGTAGTAAGGATTTTTGTTTTTATTTTTTTAAATATGCTGCATCAATCCTTGTAGGTTCTTTATGGTTTGCATACAGGCAGCACAATGAGTGGAATCTTCAATCTCTTGATCTCCAGCAACGTGAAGCCTGGGAGCATGTGGCCAAACCTCATCAGCTTGTAGAGCAAATAGACCAGGTGGATGTGAGTCAATTCAGTTCATTTTAGATTGATTTATTTCTCATTAAGCGTCATGAAGGAGTCAACAATAAGTTGACAACAAATCCATTCGCACAGGTGCACCTCAGGGATGTGTTTGCGCCCCAGACATTTTCTACGCGAGTGACTGCAACACATCGGCATCCCTGCAGTTTCACCCTGAGTTGTGCTGGCGTGCGATGAGATAATATATAATAAGCCCTGCCTTCACACCTGTGTACTCTTAAGAGCAACCAAATTAAATCACAGAAAGTATCAGTAATAACTGCCTTCATAGGCTTTATTTTGGCAGTGGCACACAGGAGGAATTGCAAACACAAGCACAGGAAAGGTCAGCAAGGTTTGCTTTTTTTTAACGCCATTAAAACTCAAGTACTAAATTACCGCACCAGGGTCGCACACATCTTAATGTGCCTCGTGTATTTAGTTGTCTCCTTTTTTCTTCTTTTTGTGACAAAAGAGATGCTACGGCTCCAGTCAGGGCCCTGAACTCTTTCTGCCCTGCAGTTGAGCTGTTTTATGTCCCTGAAACTGAAACAGATACAAACTTTATTGATAGTCAGTGGGAGAAAATAAATACCAAAGTTCCTTCTTAAGTGCCACTAGTTGCTGATGTTTAGAGTGCTAGCGACTGCACTAACTGAGCACAGAGGCCTGAGAAGAAGAAGAAAAAAAATCAATACTAGGAGTGAAAGCTAAGGAATAAATTTTTAAATTGCCTGCCATAGCCGAGTCACCTGAAGCAGTGTTCGCACACTCAATCTGAGACCTGTGAGCTTAACACCATAAGAGTTGTGAAGCAGCAAGCTGGGGACAAAATGCTCCGCTGTTACATAGTGGTGGCAAAAGAGCAAAATGATATAAAAACTGCGATAGCAGAAGAGAACTGCTGTAAACTCTGAAAAACTTTGATGTGAAAAAAAAAACGTAACTCCTTTAAACAGAATTTGTATCTTTTAAAAGCTAAAGTCATTAGCATGTTTTTCCACTGTAAGAAAGAGAAAGAACAGATATTTGTGTACAAATGTAAAGGTTAAAAGTAAAAAGTCCTCAAGTAAGATATAGATACTTAAAAAATCTACTTAAGTACATTAACACAGTATTTGTACTTCATAACTTCCCACCTCTGGCATTCAATGCACTGCAACATTTGCATCGTATTTGTTTTCCTCCAAACCGTCGATGCAGAATCCAAGGCGCTGCATTTACAGTTTGAGTGACTGATGATGAGTAATCCCACACATTGCAAAGATATCCGAAGACGTGCCTAGCTGTTCAGTACTTGGTAATCCGCACCAGCGTTACGAACGTTTGCTCCTCTGAAATACTGTTGAGGTCTGGCAATGGGACCCATGTGCAAGCTCATTACATTTGCTCTAGCACATCGGTTTGGCCCCTCTCCCACTTAAACTGATCTCCACCCAGCCAAAAATGGACTGGGCCAATTGTGGCAGTGATATTTGACTGACTCTGTGCAATGGCTGATGGGGAAGCGCCACAGACACTCGAAGCAACGGCTTTAAAACCACCAATTGTGACTGTAGTGGATAGACACCACATTTATTTTGACGGGAACGGCGCAGGCTGCAATTAAAGGTTATGTTTCAAAGAGTTATTATTTTTGCTCAACCTTTCTCTCGCTTTATATCCTTTCTCTCTGTGCACATGCTGCGGTCTGCTAACATTTTTTTTATGTGACACCTCTTATGTCACACGCTCCATTACTCTGATAGGTTGTAGGTGTTTCCAATTAGGCCAAGATGCAGTTTGGTCTGTGCCGTCTGGTAACACACCTTTAGTAAATCTGCTATGAAACAAGTGAGGCCAGACCTCTCAGAATTAGTGGGCACTGTGAAAGTAATGCAGTCGTGAGGTACACTGTATGCTCTCTTAATTGCACCAGTTTTCTGTGAAAGCCGCTCAGCAGTGCAGATTGAATGTCCTCTAGATTGAAGACCAGCTAGAGAAAAGGGAAGTGGGTTTTTCTTTGACTTTATCAAGAATACCACCCCCCCCCACACACACACACATTCTTTGGAACACTCAATTTATATTATCATAATAACTGATCTCATATATTTGCCTTCACCTCACAGCAGCAACGCGGGGCAGCATTCTGCACATTGAAATCCTTAAAACCTGATTAGAGTCTTAGTGTAAAACTTCCCCGTAGAAAATACACTTTTTTTTTCTTCCCCGTGTGTTATTCCAGTGGCACAATGGAGAGACACTGGCTGCTAGCCAATTTAATTATTTCCTCGTCGGAAAACTTTTATTTCTCACGGCAGAATTAACTTTTGTCCCGTCTACTTTCCCCAACAAATTCAGCCGTCTCTAACGCTGCTCTCCACGGACATGATGGGCAGCCTTTTTCTGCGTATTTTCCCCACTGTGATTCTGAGCTTATTTCCTCAACGGACCCAGAACCTAAGCAAAATTAACTTAAGCAAGATTCTGCTCATGGCCCAAGTGCACAGCAACCCATCTGATTCTCTCTCACCAGCTTGTATAATTTCCACCCAACTGAAGTGGGGGGTTGTTGGGGACACCCAGTGTTGTTGGGATTACTTTGTAAAAGTAATCCAGCTACTGACTGCCGATTACTCCTTAAAAAGTAATTTAACTACTTTTTTTTAACTACTTTGTTTCATAAGTAATCAATTTCTAATTCCTTTAGTTTAAAAAAGATAAAGTAACAGTTGAGGACATCTTGTTTAGCTTGCAAAATATTTCAGAAAAGTAATGGAATCGTTACTTGGTAAAGTAATTATGATATAATTACCATTTTTGCCAGAGTAATCCCGTCACATTACTCTGTTACTTAAAAAGTAGTTTAATTACAGTAGTGGATTACTTAGTAATAGATTACTCAACAACACTGGTTGGGAATGGGTCTAGAAGAGGAGGGGTCGTGGCCTGCTGCATAAGTGTACTACTGTACCCAGGGATACCTGGCAGTGCAGATAGTGAATTTGTTATCCTGAACCTCCAGTCTGGAGGACCTTCGACTGTAGCGCCAGCTTCAACCTTCCACCCCTGAGAAGCTTGTCAGCATGAGCAGGAAAGAACAAAGACGATTTAGCCGCGTTACACTGTTCATCTCTATCAGACAGTTGTCCAAATTCACTTTCCGCCGTCACATATAATCTCAGCATTACAAACGCCTGCTCCGCACAGTTCTGCAAGGGTCTTTTAAATATGTCCGTGAAGGTTCTCGGTCGTCCAGGCTGAACTTGGAGATTAAGTTTTTTCTTTGGTGTCTTGAAGATGTACTGTCGCTCATTCAAAAGGTTTCTTCAGTTCATGAAACATGGGTTGGGAAGTCCCTTATGTTTCACCACCAAGGTGAAGATTTAGCCAACCAATTAGCAGACTTGCGTGATGCCAATTGAGTGAAACCCATGCAGGTTGTTATTCTGATGATCCCGTAGGTGTGGTTTCTTCTGAGAAAAAGAGGACAAAATGAGTGTTTTTTAAAACTTTTTTTTTCATTTTTGCAGACATTCTATGCAACAGCAAACCAACAAAATCATCACCAGTACGAGCCAACTCATCAAACAGCTCTCCGATATCATCAGCGGCTCTTTAAGGGTAGTTTGCCAAACCTTTTCTCCTTTCATTCCCCGTAATTTACAAGAACAAACAAAGGCCTGTGCCACGTTTTCGGTTAATTAAAACTAATCCTGTTTTGTCACACAGCAAGACCGTCTGCGCTTAACCAGACTCAAGACTGAACTGTCGGAGTCGGTGCAACGCTATGGGAACCTGCAGAAGGTAAGCGCAATGTTCTTCACTCTGAAAGTCGATGAATTCTAATTCTAATTCGAAGAATAGCATTCAGACACGATGCGGCAGCTTCATTGCCATAAAGTTGTGTTGCACACACAGGCGGGATAATAAGGAACAATAGCAACAACCAAAAAAAGTTGCAATAAAAAAAGACACTGTCTCTTTGTTTGCTCCTGTACAGAAAATTGCAGAGCGCTCAAGGGCCTTGCTGCCACCAGTGCAGGCCGACAACCGGAAGGTGAGTTGATGCAGAAGACTGAAATCCGCCTCTTTGTTTCAGCGCCATTCATGAAAGAGGCAGATGATAAGACAGCATTTCTCTGCTTGATTGCATTGGAACAATGGCCGCTTTGAAGGTTTCGAGCCTCCTACAGTCTCTCAGATCACTGCAGCCTCTTCATTCATCTTCTCCGGCTCGTGTGCATGTTATTAATTTATTGTTTTGCAAGATCAACGGCAGACTATCAGGAGTGTTTTGAGATATATGTCTGTTTGTTTTTTGTTTTGTTTTATTCATTTCATAACGGCCTGAATTTTGAATGAGGGTGGCAATGATTAGACGGAAGTCGATACAGGTGATTGAATCCTGTAGGTTTTGATTGCTGAGTCAAAAATATTTTAAAGATTTATTGATCTGTTTCTATTTGATTTGTATGGACATGGCAGCAACAGTAATAAAAGGAATCTTGAATAGACCAGAGCAGGGCTGTCGCCATGATTTTTCAGGTTTCCATAGCGGGGCTTCCCTCCTTCAATGGAAAACATAAAACTGAAAAATATGGAATTCATTCATGAAGTGAGTCAGTCGGTCAGTCTGAACGCGAGTGTTGCCCATAAGTGACCACTATAAGTTGTGAATTGCAGCCTGACTCATTAATCATACCAAGCATGTTGTGTTGCATAATTGCATCTGTCTCCACGCTGGTGTGGCACATTGACAATGTATTTTTTCTATTTTTTTTTCTTTCTTTTTTTGCAGGATGCTGAGAACAATGCAGCAATTCAGCACAAATGTATTGCACATGGAAATCAGTATAGAGACAAAAATATAGCATCCAAATCATTTTTTTTTTTTTGCATTAAAATCACTGCTTATCAATGCTTATCATTTCAGTATTGGACATTTCTCCTGACAAGTACAAAAAAAAATAAATCATTGCCCCAAAGGCAACTGGGCAGAACCACCTGGAGGTGGAAAGCTTTGGTTGCTGTGAGCTAAATAGTCAATTTTGTCATTCTTGTTATCTTTAATATACAGCAGCAGGTTCACCACCAAGTCAGTACATTGCTGAGGCACAGATATTGTCTAACTATAATTCTGCCTCCAGCAGTTGCAATGCAAACAAGGACCCAGTATTTTGTGATGTAAAAAAAATATATTTTTTTTTTTTCAGTTTCAGGCCAGCTAATGTTGAAAGCCACCCTGATGTTTTGAATTTCATACATATGCATCTAGGCAGGCATTTGCCAGATCAATACCATACTATCGACCCACTTCCACCCACATCATCACAGTTCCACTCGAGGGAAACTGAGCAAACTTTTTCGCAGCGCATGAACTTGCGCACAAAGGTGTCAGACTGATTGTTTTTCAAAGTGTCTCTCCCCTGGGATTGGGCTGCTAATGTGTTCCCGAGCATTTATATGTGAAGGAGTGAGAACTTTTGCTTGCAGAGTTTGTCGAGAAGCAAAGTGACTCACAGCGTGGTCAGTAGACAGAGCGCTGCAGTGACTCAGCCTGAGTAGGTTCCTGTGCGCTGATCCACATTCCTTCATATCACGCATTTGCCGCGTAGTCACCCACGGAAGGTGTAACACAGTAACCATGCACAGCAACATGAATAATAATAATAATAATAATAATAATAATAAAAAAGGGTGAACAAATGTGTGTCACTATGACAGCAAGAATGAATCCAAACCTGGATGCCTCGTCCACCTTCTTCTTCGTTGGTTTATTTGAGGACGCAAGCGTTCACCCTCATTCCGAAATGCAGGCAATTGGACTGTCCACACCAGGTTTCCTTAGATATGGCAGTGCAAGATGGCGGCTAACTGGGAGCAAGACCCTTGCTATATGTATATTGTTAATACATACATAGGAAAACCAAATTATTTTTTATAGTACTGCAGGCATAGACTTATATGACTGTATTTATGGGCAGTATATTAAGCTTTTACCAATATAAAAAAATCATAAATCATGACAAATCTTACACACTGGACCTTTAAATGGCCTTTTGAACTAATATAAATCTTATGTTGTGTGTGTATGTGTGTGTGCGTGTGTGCTCCAACAGAGTCCCCAGACTCCTTTGACTGAACAGTTTCAGGAAGGTCTGCTGATGGGAGAAGCAGCAGGCTCAGATGGGGGCCAGCAGTCTTTGCTCTCTGAGATCAGTGAAGCCGACATCGAGGCACTTCGCCAGAAGGAAGAAGCTCTTTTGCAGATAGAAGTAAGTAAACTGACCGCTGCTTACTGCATTTATTTATCTCATGTGTTGTTGTTTTTTTTCATCTACTGGATTTAGAGATAGAGACTGTTTTTCCAACAACAACAACAACAACAACAACAACAACAAGTTCCAAGTGCCAGTAAACAGATGTTTATCATTCACTGTTCTGACGAAATGTTTGTTGAAATAAAAATTAAAGATATTCTTCTACATTCATCTTAATGAAGATTTCCTTGAAAAAGAGATACCATTTAAATTTACTATTAAATCGGAGTTCAAAAGGCAATGAGATGTCTGATTTGAAAACAGGCAAGAAAAAAAGGAGGAGTTGGAAAAAAGGAAAAGCAAATTGCCTATTTTTGTTTCCTTGCTTTCCTCCTGGGAGGCCAACACACGCCAAGTTAGTAACTACAAACTCGGGCAGGTACTGTCATCTTCTCCCACTTACCAAAGCTTATTAGTATTTGTCACAGTCCCCTCATGCTGCTGCTGGATATCGAATGCCACCCAATTACTATGGTGCTTATAGAGACTTGTTTGTTGCTTCACCCCAAGAAAAGTGTGGCTGGAATTACAATGTTCCCAAACTTTTGAAGCCACTCATCCATTTAAATAATTTAGAATTAATTTCATAAATGTCTAATGAGATTTTATCGAGGATGAATGAAAACTCTTTCAAGCCAGCAAGATGGGCAAGTTCTGGTTCTCTTGTAGGTATGGGTCAATATACAGTATTCAATGAGTGTCACACGTACGCTTCCTTTCACGGTCATAGATCTCGCCAAGATTTGCATAAGAAGATAATTGGCCATTCATAATTATACAGGTCTATTATTAAATACTAAATAAATATTAAATAAATCAGATCTGATTAGTTTGGATATAGTACATATAAGACATGCCACTGGAGGCTGTTTTAACTTGCCCAAATCTAGAACAGCTGGGCAAAAGACAGTTGTGTTTACAGCTATGAAAAAGTGGAACTTACTCCCAAATTACGTCACTCAACAGAAGAACATGACTAATTTTTAAATGAAATTAAAAGACTACTACTTAACAAGAAATTGTATTTATGGACAGCTCTTGGAGTGATTCAGAGTCTTGTGGTGGAGACATTTTGGATAGCCAGATTATGGACGGAAAGAAATGGAGGAGCTTCTGTGTACGTGTTGTAAAACTGAAAGTATCTCGACCCCAGGAAGAGTAGCCGCTGCTTCGCTAAGGCTAATGGGGTTCGGAATAAACATAAAACATATAGTTAAAGTGGATTGATGAGCTTGTAAAAGGACTGGAAACCATTGGAAGCCAGGACTTGGATCCAAAGTAACAGATGATGTTTCTTTGGTTTCCAGCAACCACAGCTGGCAACTTGGAACCTGGGGTAGCTCATTTGTAACCTTGGATAAAAAAGGTGGTTTGAACACAAAATTATTGGAAATCAGGGTTCAGAGTTGTCTGCCTGAAACATGTAACATAGACCTTGAATGTCTGGATGAGATGCGGTTGAAAACAATAAGATAAATGACTGAGTACAGTTTATACAGAAACCTGGAATTGGAGCAGATTGTATTTGCTCGGCATTTTTCCTCCCTGCTACATTCATCACTATTGTGGACAGTGTTGAGTGCAGGCTCTACTTAATCTGTGTCCATTAAATGATTCTCTAGTTTGTCTTCTTCTGGGGCTTTTAAGTGCCTTCAACTGTCTTTTCCAACACCTTGGTCGGCAAAGACGCATCACCACGAGCTCAGAGACGAGATTGCAGGCAAGATTTAAAAATAAATAAATAAATCCTTTGAGTCGTCACGAAACAGCGTGAATAGCGCCGTGTTTTGTCAATGTTATTCCAACACGCCGAGCTGCAGCAGCCATCTCAGAGCAGCAGATAGGAGCCCGACACATCCTCCAGCGGGAAGCCTCCGGAATGACAAGCGCCAAGTTGGCAGCACGGCTCCGGCTGCGGTTGGCCCATCCGGCACTTTAAAGACTAATGATAATGTTTTAGGTGCACTTTGCAGAATAATGAAGATGTATCCCTGTGCCCCGTCGGAGTCTCAACGTCATCAACATTTCAAATCAGCCGATCCCTCCCGCAGAAGCCCACCGCCGGCCTCCCCTCCCTCCCCGGCGGCAAATGGGAGCGGAGGAGACGGGAAGCATCAATCTTGAGGCGCACGGCGACGCGCGGCGAAAAGAGGCGCGCCGTGAATGACAGCTTCATTTCAGCGCGAGCGCCGAGTCGAGTCGGCCAGAGGAGAGGATGGGCCTTCAAGACGGGCTCATCTGGCGCAGCGTGGATAAGTGTCGCAGTCGGCGCCCGGGCAGGTGCCGAGGGACGCGGCGCGGCTGCGTTTGCCGGGGAAGCGATAGTATCTGACAATGTGCTTCTTCACTTCCATACCGCCCGCCCTCCTTTTGTCCTCTCACGCTAGTAAATCAGCAATGTTTGCCGTCCACGAACTTCTTCTTCTTTTTTTTTTTGTCCCACCGCCGCTTTTCTCTGAGGTGACGTAAAGAGCCTCTCGTCTGTCATCGTTATCAGCTTGTCTCGCCGGATGAGGTTGGGTGTTTCTGGGGTCAGTCCCCTCCCTCCCCCCCAGAGTCTGGGTGTTTTTGTCGGTCTTTTTGGGCTGCAGATGAGGCGGCACGTCATGATGGGTCACCGTGAGAACATCAGGTTCTTTCTTTTTTTTTTAACCATTCGTTGACAGGACAGTCGTTCTATAGCACCACCTCGATTTTTTTATGTGTTTTATCAGCTTGTTTAAGTGATGGATTCACAAAACTTTTCCACACCATGGCCCCCCAAACAGCATTAGCTTCTAGCGTCTGCCTCCTCAATTATTAATGAGAAATATTAATTCCCTCCCCAATTGTCAGTTGGCTCCATTTAAACCCTCTGCACACTCGGAGTGAGCGCAGAGCTAGTAACTTTATCCACTGCATTTGTGCTGACAGTTTTTCTTTGAAACAAATGTAAAACACAAGGTGAAACTTAAGTGGGAGCCAGTGAAGTCGATAGGGATGGCGGTGAGGGATTTACTGCTGTGCTTAGGCCAACTGGCAAATCTCTCTAAAGAAGAGATTGCCAACATCATGTACACATATATATATATATGTATATGTACATATAAATATGTGTTTACACCTGATTGTGCATTGAAGCTTAATTGGCCTTATCCACAAAATAGCCCTTTCAGACCACCCATTTTCTCTCACCACCTGTCCAGCAGCCATCACAGAGGCACAAAGACAGACATGCAAGCATTCGCACTGCAAATTCGCACTAGCCAATTTGCAGTTGCCAACCAACCAAACGCGGATGTCATTGGATGTGGTAGGGAGTCAGAGTTAAACGTACACAGATGCGTACAGATCATGGCTAACTCCTCAGCACGCAGAGTAGCCATTAGCTGTCCTAAGCGTGGCTAGAAGTGGCTAAATGATGCAATCTGAAAAGGTTCTCGGCCGTCATTCATTCACTCAGTCATGCCTAATTTGCATAATTGTCCATATGCGGTGCATCATGCATATGAGTGCAGAGTGCATGTAATTGCAATGGACGTAATGGAGAGGAATAACGTTAGGGAAGCGACAAAAAAATAAATGCTGCAACGGAAGTTTCCTCTGTCGATTTGCTTTCACAATAACACCCTTCATCATTTTTTATATCTGTAAATTATTGCATTCCGTCTTTTTACGTTTTCAGTTTAGATTTATGTGGGTTGATTTTTTTCGACTTGAATATATGGGTGAATCTAATTTCCTATGCATTCAGTGAAAAATGAAAACCAAGTGAACTGAAAAGAAAAAAATCAAATTAATTCAAGTATTTATGTCCACACGTGTCACTTCCTGTCCAAATACTTTCTCAACAAAGTGACCTTTTAGTTAAGTAAGGTTTATAACCATCACGTATGCAATGACCAGGATCCCTGCTGCCGTGCTTTTCTGCCCTTCCATTGGCCGTGCTCCTCACTTCCAACTAAATGTGACTCCACTCATCCTTCTCTTTGAAATCTTTGAGCTGAAGATCAGCATCGGACCTTTGCGCTGTTCCCAAAGAGGGATATTACTGAACCTTCCTTGCAGTCCCAACCACCGACTAACCTCTTGTACTCCCAAGTTCTCCTTGGTTCTGATGGAACTCTCATAGCATCGGAAAACATCCTTGGAAATATGTTGTGCCGAGAAATTCAAACTTTATACTTGATTGAGAGGCGAGATCTATCCAATGATCTTAGCCAGCTGTCCTGTTATTGGCCTGCCAGGTTGCTTGCATGAGTCACTTTTCCACCAAATTCTCAGAAAGTTGTATTTTTTACCGAGGGTAAAGGTTCCTGCTCATCAGTGTTCTCTGTGTTTCCAGCATTGCTGAAATGTATGGGAGACCCATCTAAATCACTCTTCTGTTAATGTACAGTAGAGTAGTTTGTTGAGTAGTTTTCACTGGTAAGAAATGCATTTTAGGTGAAGTTGACCAATTACCGTTACCAGGGTGATTGGAAATGCGCCAAGGCCTTTCAAATGTTCCGAGTAAATGAAACAAACAAACAAAAAAAAAACCAAACAAATAAAAGTTCCAGCAAATAGGGCTACTGATGAGGAGACCTTGGCACAGCTGTTCACCAAGATGCTCACTAGTTTCTCTGGAACCGTCGGCATCTGTGAGCCTTTTGACATAAAAAAAAAAGTGATCACTGACTTCTTCCTCGTAATTGTTTGAATTTGCTTGGTTTGGAAGCCATTAGATGCGGCCTTTTAGCCTCTGCTACATCTTCTTGCATCCTGGTGCAGACTCTGTGGTCATCCATAAAGACCACCTGATTGGTGGCTGGTAGATCGCTGATTGAATCTGCACCCCATGCGCTCATATAGCAAAAATTACAGAATATTATTCGTTCCAGTGTTTGGCATCACTGGTCGAAACAGCAAGAAAGCATGAACATGGTGGTTAAATAAGCTGGAGACAGATGTGGCAAAGGGTTTTGTTGCACCAAGTGTTCACACGTCCACATTTGGGACAATCCTACGCCAAATAATTTATTAAGTGCCAGCATGTGGGTTTTCCAAATTGAATGGGTTGAACTCTAAATCATCACACCATCAAATTCACACCACATTTTCATGATCAGAATATATTGTGCTGTTTTAACTCTAACTTGCCAAATGGGCAAATCAGATTTGTTTCAATCATTTTTTTTTTTTATAGAAGACATTTGTTTCCTGACACATATTTCAGGTGTTGGACGGCTCTAATCTCCCCCCGGGGTCTAGTAAATACATACTAAATAGATTGTCCTTGAGCGTGGTTATATTGCACCACATGTTTTTACAAGCGACATAAGTCAGCATGTTAGTGGCCAGACTTTGCTGCAGTTTCTGCACAATTCAAATTCTCTCACCTCCAAAGCTGCACTTTATATGGTTTGGCACTGAGGATCATTTCATCAAAAAAGAATTCATAAAAAAAAAAAAAAAGAGTTGGACATAACAGAGGACGGCTTTCAAGGGGAATCTGAATACAACACCTGGCCTGCTACAAAAGGGGCGGGGAGGTGGTGGTGGGTGGGGTGTGCAGCAAAGCGTGTCTCTTATGCCAATGTGCCCCAAGGACAATGTGTCCACAGAGTTTACCCTTGTACATAGACAGGGACAGTGGGAAACACAGGCTGACAGAAGTGTGTGTGTGTGTGTGTGTGTGTGTGTGTGTGTGTGGTGGTGGTGGGGGGGGGGGACGGACGTGGGAGAGCAAAAACCATTAGTTTCCTTCTCCTCCTCCTTTATGTTTGAAGATTTCAACAAGTAATTCAAGCAAATGGAAAAACTCCAACAGTTAGTAACACATTTATCGTAGTTTTGTTACTAAATGACCACATGGTACACTCACTGTGTACCATGTGGTCCAGACAGTGCCAAAATGTTACAATATTTCATTTTCAAAAATAACTTCTAAAAAATAAGTATCAATTATTTTTTGTGTTTCCCATAATTCCACTCTGTTCGCAAAATGATTCAAAATCTAACATCTATTTTAAGTTTCCAGGCTTCCTTCCCTGACTTAAGCGGTTTAAATTGAAATTCTGAGCCTTCTCCCCATAGCTCATTCTCAGCAGCAGACCTCTGAAGGGAAGTTTAAAGAGGATGGAAAAAGGTTTTGCTGGAAGTAGAGAAATTGCATGTCCCAAAATCATGACTCCCCTGATGGGAGCAGGGGGGGAAATGACTCATTTGTGCTAACTAAATCTAGTATTTTCTAGTTTCTACCTGCATGAACACTTGTGTCCCACTCATTGTGCCAGTTTTTCAATGCTGTGAAACTCCGCCTGAGTAAAAATGAATTGTAATCCTTTATACCAATTTCCCGCTTTCCTCTATTTAAAACCCAATACTTTTCTAGCTCACGAGCGAATAAACAATGTGCAACCTCTGTACAATGTATTCTATGTGGTTTAATGTCAGTCAATGCCTTCAGCCATCCCCTTTCGCTTTAGCCAGTAATCTGTGACGAATGGTCTCGTGGCACAATATTCTCTCTTTCTTCCTCTCAAACCTTTCTTATATCCCCATGTACTCGCTTTCCAAGGAGTGAATGTTATGAGTTGACTCCCTAATTGGCAATTAAGAAAAAAAAAAAACCCCACATAGGACGAAGGTTATCAGTTGACATTGTACATTAGCAGTTTAGCCCTCGCGCTGCCCTTCAGGTCCTGCTGCTCCATATTCAGGGGCAGTTCATTTGTTGGGCCGCTGCCAGAGAGGAAACATGATTTTCACATTTATAAAGCGTTTATTCAATAAGGGCGAAAAAAAAGAGATGTCTCTGATGCAGTCGGTGTGAGGGGGGGTGGGGGGGGGGAAATGCCCTCTCCCCAGTTTCTCACCAGTAGGCGTTTGAGTAAATCTGCTTAACAGTTTTTTTTTTTCTTCTTCTTTTTCTGCTGTGGCAGTGACACTGTGTCCTGTTGCCCAATGCCTTTGGGCTCTGAAAGATGTGGGGAGAATTTCAAATCAGCATTAAGCACAGTTATCAAAGTGCGCGTGTGATGGGGGAAGAGGGGGAAATGAGAAAACAGCTTCTTTTTTTTTCTCCCCCAAACATCTTTGATCCGGTGTATCGTTAAATCGCCATGTTTCTTGTTAATCTCAACCAAGATTATAAGTAGTTTAACTTCTTCTTCTTTCAGACCTCCGCGTGAACCGTCGTCAGTGGGGGCAAAATTTAACTTCACAATAAAAGAAGAGCTGTTTTCTATTCTAGTTCTTTATTAATTTTGTATTATTTACCCTTTAATTATTTTGTTGCCGCTGTCTTAATGACATAACGGTGTAAAAACATTTTTTGATCGTGCATGGGGGGGGATAAATTGTGGCCACAATATAGATACGTGAGCACGATGTACTAATTCGTTCCCAAAAAGAGCTGATTTGTACCATTTGAAATACTAATTTGTGGCCACCAAATTGCTATAACACCTAAATACCTTGAAACTGCAGTAGCCATCAGGATGACCTTCGGGTAAATGTATTTTCTTGTTATGTTGTTGTCAATATCTTTTTAATATGTCCCACATTTAGATGGTTAATTAATGACACTTGTGTTTAGTAATTTATTGCAACGGGTAGCTGACGTTAGCAGGCTGCCCCAGACTATTATGTGGCCACAAATAAATAGTCCATTCACACACTGTGTTTATTTTGTGTCCATAAATTAGTATTTCATTGGAACAAATTAATATTTCGTAGGGTATGAATTAGTATTTTGTGGGAACAAATTATTTTGCGGGAACAAATTAATATTTCATGGGAGCAAATTAGTATTTCGTACGAATGTTATGTCTATATTGTGGCCACTTTTTTTTTTTTTTTCCTGCCCATGCCATGTCTGAGGTTTCAGCACTCGGCAAGATAAGAGTCAAGCACGTCACCTCCAAGTTCACTCTGCTGAATCCTATTCAAACAAGGACAACAGGAAATGAATTTACCAGATATACAGTGCAACCTTTACCTTAGAAAGTGAACTGGGTTAATTAGCAGGTCAGCAACGTTTAATGCATTGCCTGCATTTCAAGCTTTGAATAGATAAGATAAGCGTTTACAGTGTTAAGCCCTAAGGCATTAAGAAAACAGACAAGTTGCAGGGTGATTGACATATGTTATCATTTCCAAGTTCATATCATCTACAAAACATTAATTTTGCATACAAATATAGATCCAACCATTTTCTATGACTGCTTTCCTCTGCATTCTGGAGAGTATCCCAGCTGTCATGGGGGGAAGGCAGGGTCAGACACCCTGGACAAGTGGCCAGTTCATCAGTTCAGTTCAGTTCATCGCAGGGCCACATAGAGACAAACAACCATTTGCACTCACATACGCAACTTCAATCAATTAATGCCATGCAAGTCTATGGGGTCAAAAGTCAACTTTGTCCTAGAGACATGGGGCCACTTGCAGGTTCATTGGGATCCTCAAGACACAGCCACGTCAAATTTGGGGCTTCTAGCCCATGAGGAACCCTGAAACCCTAACCCTAATTCCAGCAGTAACCCTAACCCTAACTCTAACCCTAGTTTCAGCCTTATCGTTAACCCTAATTCAGTGCAAGTCTATGGGGTGACATTTCAACTTTGTCCTAGAGACATGGGGCCACTTGCTTTTTCATCAGGAGCCCCCAAGAAGCGCCCACATCAAATTTAAGGCTTGTAGTACTTGAGGAACCTTGAAACCCTAACGCTATTTTCAGCTAACCCTAACCCTAACCCTAGTTTCAGCCTTATCGTTAACCCTAATTCAATGCAAGTCTATGGGGTGAAGTTTCAACTTTGTCCTAGAGACATGGGGCCACTTGCTTTTCATCAGGAGCCCCAAGAAGCGCCCACGCCAAATTTGGGACTTCTAGTAGTTGAGGAACCTTGAAACCCTAACCCTATTTTCAGCTATCCCTAACCCTAGTTTCAGCCTTATCGTTAACCCTAATTCAATGCAAGTCTATGGGGTGAAGTTTCAACTTTGTCCTAGAGACATGGGGCCACTTGCTTTTTCATCAGGAGCCCCCAAGAAGCGCCCACGCCAAATTTGGGACTTCTAGTAGTTGAGGAACCTTGAAACCCTAACCCTATTTTCAGCTATCCCTAACCCTAGTTTCAGCCTTATCGTTAACCCTAATTCAATGCAAGTCTATGGGGTGAAATTTCAACTTTGTCCTAGAGACATGGGGCCATTTGCTTTTTCATCAGGAGCCCCCAAGAAGCGCCCACATCAAATTTGAGGCTTCTAGTAGTTGAGGAACCCCGAAACCCTACCCCTAAATTCAGCTAACCCTAACCCTAACCCTAGTTTCAGCCTTAACCCTAACCCTAATTCAATGCAAGTCTATGGGGTGAAATTTCAACTTTGTCCTAGAGACATGGGGCCACTTGCTTTTTCATCAGGAGCCCCCAAGAAGCGCCCACGCCAAATTTGGGACTTCTAGTAGTTGAGGAACCCCGAAACCCTAACCCTAAATTCAGCTAACCCCAACCCTAACCCTAGTTTCAGCCTTATCGTTAACCCTAATTCAATGCAAGTCTATGGGGTGAAATTTCAACTTTGTCCTAGAGACATGGGGCCACTTGCTTTTCATCAGGAGCCCCAAGAAGCGCCCACGCCAAATTTGGGACTTCTAGTAGTTGAGGAACCCGAAACCCTAACCCTAAATTCAGCTAACCCTAACCCTAACCCTAGTTTCAGCCTTAACCCTAACCCTAATTCAATGCAAGTCTATGGGGTGAAATTTCAACTTTGTCCTAGAGACATGGGGCAACTTGCTTTTTCATCAGGAGCCCCCAAGAAGTGCCCACATCAAATTTGAGGCTTGTAGTACTTGAGGAACCTTGAAACCCTAACCCTATTTTCAGCTAACCCTAACCCTAGTTTCAGCCTTATCGTTAACCCTAATTCAATGCAAGTCTATGGGGTGAAATTTCAACTTTGTCCTAGAGACATGGGGCCACTTGCTTTTTCATCAGGAGCCCCCAAGAAGCGCCCACGCCAAATTTGGGACTTCTAGTAGTTGAGGAACCCCGAAACCCTACCCCTAAATTCAGCTAACCCTAACCCTAACCCTAGTTTCAGCCTTAACCCTAACCCTAATTCAATGCAAGTCTATGGGGTGAAATTTCAACTTTGTCCTAGAGACATGGGGCAACTTGCTTTTTCATCAGGAGCCCCCAAGAAGTGCCCACATCAAATTTGAGGCTTGTAGTACTTGAGGAACCTTGAAACCCTAACCCTATTTTCAGCTAACCCTAACCCTAGTTTCAGCCTTATCGTTAACCCTAATTCAATGCAAGTCTATGGGGTGAAATTTCAACTTTGTCCTAGAGACATGGGGCCACTTGCTTTTTCATCAGGAGGCCCCCAAGAAGCGCCCACGCCAAATTTGGGACTTCTAGTAGTTGAGGACCCCGAAACCCTACCCTAAATTCAGCTAACCCTAACCCTAACCCTAGTTTCAGCCTTAACCCTAACCCTAATTCAATGCAAGTCTATGGGGTGAAATATCAACTTTGTCCTAGAGACATGGGGCCACTTATTTTTCATCAGGAGCCCCCAAGAAGTGCCCACATCAAATTTGAGGCTTCTAGTACTTGAGGAACCTTGAAACCCTAACCCTATTTTCAGCTAACCCTAACCCTAGTTTCAGCCTTATCGTTAACCCTAATTCAATGCAAGTCTATGGGGTGAAATTTCAACTTTGTCCTAGAGACATGGGGCCACTTGCTTTTTCATCAGGAGCCCCAAGAAGTGCCCACATCAAATTTGGGACTTCTAGTAGTTGAGGAACCTTGAAACCCTAACCCTATTTGAAGCTAACCCTAACCCTAACCCTAGTTTCACCCTTATCCCTAACCCTAATGCCATGCAAGTCTATGGGGTGAAATTTCAACTTTGTCCTAGAGACATGGGGCCACTTGCTTTTTCATCAGGAGCCCCAAGAAGCGCCCACGCCAAATTTGGGACTTCTAGTAGTTGAGGAACCCCGAAACCCTAACCCTAAATTCAGCTAACCCTAACCCTAACCCTAGTTTCAGCCTTATCATTAACCCTAATTCAATGCAAGTCTATGGGGTGAAATTTCAACTTTGTCCTAGAGACATGGGGCCACTTGCTTTTTCATCAGGAGCCCCCAAGAAGCGCCCACGCCAAATTTGGGACTTCTAGTAGTTGAGGAACCCCGAAACCCTAACACTATTTTCAGCTAACCCTAACCCTAACCCTAGTTTCAGCCTTAACCCTAACCCTAATTCAATGCAAGTCTATGGGGTGAAATTTCAACTTTGTCCTAGAGACATGGGGCCACTTGCTTTTTCATCAGGAGCCCCCAAGAAGCGCCCACACCAAATTTGGGACTTCTAGTAGTTGAGGAACCCCGAAACCCTAACCCTAACCCTAGTTTCAGCCTTATCACTAACCCTAATTCAATGCAAGTCTATGGGGTCAAAAGTCAAACTTTGTCCTGTATAATCATTAGACAGTTCAAACTGCATGGTTTACGCTCATCAGATCAGATGGGCTTCTTGCTTTGTATTTTGTGAGTTCATCCAAGGCTGCAGGCTGATCTATATGCAGGACTGATTGGGAAATGCAATGAGTTGTTCAGCACATATGAAAAACAGCACAACCCCCACCACCCCCACCCCCACCCTCCCTTGCAGGCTTGGATTTGCTGATGCGCTGCGGGAACAGAAAGGGACTTGAAGTGACAAGTGTTGACAGTGAATCATGACTAATGCGCCTGTGGAGAGCGGATGCATCGCTGAGCGCTGTCAAATCACAACCGACGCGACAGAGCCAGTCAGTCGGCTCTGTCGCGTCTCAGTCCCCCCCTCCGCCCCCCCGCACCCCCGCCCCTCCCAAACCTGTCCATGGCCGGTGTACATGACGACGCAGGCGGCACATGCCGCACAGTATCTGGCTACTGCAAGGGGGATGGGGGTGTTGTTATTCAATACCAATCTAAATTTCCTGAACATGCATCTTGTATATTTTTAAAAATTGAATCTTAGACAAGAGGATCTCAAAGAAATTTTAGTGACATTTTTTTATTTATTTTTTTAAGCTTTTTGAAACAAATTTTGCTTTGAGTTTTCCAAGGGGTCTCATGGGTTAATGGAGGGGGTCTATTGTTCACCGCACAAGGGGTTTTCAAGGAGCGAATAAAAATGATTTGTAATTCTTAATGTCTTTATCATCACATTTATGGTCTACAAAAAATAACCAGTAGTTTTCAAGGAAAAGGGGTTTGGAGTATTTGGAGAATCAGGGGGAACCTTTTCACTTGAGTCTGAGCAGAAAATAACGATCATCCATCCATTGATTTGCCTTCACTCTTGTTCCCACACTGAGGGTCGCTTTGATTCTGCAGCCTGTCTCAGCCATCTCAGAGTGAAGGCAGGGTAACACCCTCGCAGATGCCAGTTAAATAAGGATCAGTAAGTGTTCATGATTCAATTTAGTAGATTATTTTCCATCTTGCTTTTATCATTAAAGAGGGGCCATACATTTGGAATTTTGCTGCACCTAGTTTTAGCATTGTCTGATTTGAGAAAGGCCATTGCAGTTCTCAGTCACAGAAGATAGAAGTACCATGTAATACCTCATAGAACAGTTCCATATGTAGTACTTGCCCTGATACGGAAATCAACATGACAGACTGAGTTTGTTTGGTGCAAAGGTTTGTTTTTTCTTCTGATAAACCTGCTGCTGTTCCCAGCCTCCACAGTATTTCTTCAGCAGCAGCTTGGCTTGTAGTCACTTCCTATATTTCTAGTGTGTCTTTTTTTTTCCCTCAAAGTTTAATAGAAGAAAAAAATGGAAAAATAAAAAGAGAATTGACAATGGAATAAATACTAGGACCAACTGAAAACTCTGGTATGGAGCTTGGCAAGAATGGACACGCACCATGTTGTGCGTGAAATCTCTGCAATCTGGCTATAATGCAAAGTTGTAAAAAAAAAAAAAAAAATGATCAAACAATATTATACTGGATTAGCTGTGTAATTGTATTGCACAAAAAAAAAGACAAGAAATTACCTTAAAACTAGCATACTGTGGCATACTGTCCAATAAGCTATAAGTCAATTAACAATATTATGATGACGTGATTTATACAGCATACAAGGTTGTGTGCTTTATCCAAGTGATTATTTCTTCTTTTAACAGAACACTTTTCCAGAGATACAGAATTCCCTTTGAAATTAAACACCACCTGTGCTTTCTTTCTTTCTTTAAAAAAAAAGCAACAAATTTGTTGCTTCTCTGCTATTCTATCAACCTGACTGAGACCTACAGCAGCTGTGGATGAGACTTAAACAGCCATTTCAAAGCACTGTACAGCCTTAGAGGAGCGCAGTCTGCTTCATCAACAGGGTCAGAGATGAAGCACAGTACAAGTGTAAAACGCTGACACTGACTAATGTATTTAGCCACCATTTTACTGCAAGGAAGGCTCGAAAGCTCCGGCTAAGCTCGGAGTTCTTGAAAATTCCCAAGGTGCAACAAAGGCAGACAGCGGAATTCTGATATTTTCTGTCTCCTTCATGGACGGCGGCTGTAACATAGAAAAAAGACAAATGTCACCGTTATTTGGACATTAAACTGTTGAATCTAGAATTCAATCACAAAATTAGAATGTTAAGCAGGCGAGAGGATTTTCTTGTATTTATTTTTGTAAACGCAGCAGTTGTGAATGATTCACTAAGAGCAATAAGCCTATTGGTGATGGTCTAAATGCACCATTACCTCAATCTGTTTCTTTTTTTATTATTATTGCAAATGTCTGACGACACCTCTCTCTCTATATATAGTGTCTGTTATTATAACTAACATATAGTAACAACCACAAAGTTGAAACTTTCTTTTTATCCAGTGTGATTTGTGTGCTTACTTCAGGGGCTTTCATTTTCTGTCTGTATGTTTAAGTAGATTTTTATTTACCAAAACCGCTTTTTTCCCCCTCTTTAATCTTTATTTAAAGCTGATCAAGTTGTCCCTGATCAGCTTGTTGCTCATAGCCTGTCGTTCAGCCTGACGACACTGAGGCAGAAAACCTAAATGACCAAAATGTCAGCGAACTTTAACTGGCACGACTCCCAGTCAACCTCATCATGTAGCTTTAAGGCTTTGTTTTCAAAAGTAACTCGAAGCGGAAGTTCAACGTTGTCTCATTTATCCGCAACGTCTTTTCACGAGCTGTCTTTGCTGCCATCTCCGTGGCGGTGTTGTTAGCTGGCAGCCACTTCTGTAAAATACGCCCGCCGTGCTCCGGGTGTTCTTCTTCTCTTTCCTCTGCCTTCACGAAGTAAACTCGCAGCGCCACACCAGGCCAAGCATAGGTACTACATCGTTTTCAGTCGCTCCCAGTGTCAGGGATATTTTCGACAACAGCTTTGTGTCAACGCGTTTTTTTTCTAGAGCTTTCCAGATAATTAACAGTTTGAAGAAATGCCTGTAAACATGGCTAAGTCCTGCAAGAAACACTCCGGTCATGGCGTCATGGCTGCTGAGGGCGTCTGTGGACTTCCAATGACAGTCTTGAGTTCAGGGGAAGCGTCAGTTTTGTTTTGTTTGGGGTGCAGAGAGACACTTTCTCTTTGTGCCGGGCCTCGCTCCAATTTCCGAGCTCTTACCCAGCCAAAAGAAGCAGATGAAGTGAAGAGAGGGGACTCCAAAGTGTTCTGAGTAACTTTGCAGAGTGAACGAGGTGTGAAAATTGCCTTAAAATCTCGCAGGCGCGCACACACACACACACACACACACACACACACACACACACACACACACATTTATGTGACCAACAGGAGACTATCATCCTTCACTAGCCAAGTGTGGACTTAAAGTTTTAGTTATTTAGGAAATGCAAAATAAAACAGTCCCTTCATTACTAGTGATGCTTTTATTTTAAAAGGGACTTGAACGACATTCGAACAACAACGGCATTCAAGTGTTGCACACACAAACACACACACACACACACTTGGCTGTCTCGCGTGCTTCATCTGCTCTTAATGCAGAAGCAGCTTCACCCTGACAGGGCTGAGAGTGGAACTCTGCTGTGCCACACTTCCCTCTACAGGTGTAAGAGGAGACGTTCACACACAGTTGTTTGTATCCTCAAAATGTTTACATGCATGTTTTTTTATCATTGGCATTCATCTGTGAGTGTGTGAGTGTGCGCTTGTGTGTTTGTGTGCGCGCGAGCCTGCGTGTATGTGTGTATATTCATTGTATATGGCTAATATGCATGATTCATGTGAGAGAGGCAAAAAAAAAAGAAAAAAAGGCGATATTAAGGGTCAGATGTTTGTCGAGAAGGTTCTTTACTCAATTTAAAAACCGCCCGGGGCACTTCACTACTTCCCTACATGTTAGAGTAGTTAGAGTAGAGCGTACGCCTCTGGGGTATGTGTTGTTGTTGTTGTTGATACTGTGCTGGGTCCCCCCCGCACCCTCCTTAAAACAGTGAAACATTCGAGGAGTCATGTTACGCACGACAAATAAGTTGGAAATCCCTTCAGGGAGCATGTTGTCAAATAAATGGAATACCATTTAACATTGGACTATCATCCACAATATTGGTTCTGGGTGCTTTCGTTTTATTTTCGTTTTTTACTTTGTTCATATATTGCTTTCAGATATATGTTGTTTTTTTTCCCCAATGAATTGGTTGTTTTAATTTCAAGTTTTCTCAGTTTTCTTGCGGTCTGGATGGGACAATTTGTCAGTAACATAAATGAGATGTTCTGGTAGGGAGGATTAAATTGCAATTCATATTTGAGTTTGCGATGTGGATGGCAAGTTAGTACAGCGGTATGAAAAAGAAACAGAAACATTTTACACACGCACACAGGAAAGCTTAGCATTTTCATACATACACCAATATCTGCTCAGTTCATGTATCTCATTCTAGAAATGCAGTACTACTTCAGTTTGACAGTCTGTCACATACAATATATTTATATATTGATAATATAATTTATTGTGTATTGTATGATATTTTACATGGCTGTCCAGTACACACACATACATCCATCCACGGCCATATACAGCATTCAAGGCGGAGCGGAAGCATCCCTTATGTGCTCATCCTTTTCCACAGTCTCGGGTCATGCTGTAATATCTTGCTGTATACCATGTGTTTGTTTTAGCCAGCATCACACTGATCACTCTGACCTGCGGAAAGTGAGCCATAAAGCATTGTGATAGAGGTGTGAACACAGCTGCAGCCAGGAGCCCAGTGTTTCTCCAATTCATTCACTCACCTATTTGCAGTTAATTGTGCTTGGGCTGCCTCTGCCGTGGCCCTGCCGTCAGGAGAAACAGATGTCTGAACAAGACTTTGACACATAAGTCTTAAAATATGAAAATACACAGATTTTTTGTTCAGCCGAGTTCTTTTCATCTGTCACACTGCTGCCTACAGTCACAGACTGACGGTTGGTATCAGCGGTACAGCGGAGGAGAGCATCAGCACTGGCGGCAACTTTTATTTGTCAAGTACAGCTCGAGTCCCGGTGACACTTTATTGATTTCTGTACAGGAAGTTCATTTTGCACAAATCCCCTGCAGTGGCGCTGAGGTTGGGGTCAAACGTGGAGCGCTGCGACTTGAACCTGACACATATTCAGGGTCAGTCAGTCAAACGTACATGTCGAGGTGTCCCCCCCTTGACATTGATTTTAAAAAGTGCTCACCTATCACAAAGCATTTTCTATAAGTGTAGTAGATAGACAATGACTCATTGCGAAGAAGCTGGGGGTCCAGAGTTCACTTTGCTTGCTCGTGAAATTTGAAGAGCGAGGAAACATGCTACCTGTGATATAGTGGCACACAGTCACCAGCTAGACCTGTTGACATATAGCTTTTCAAATACTTGATGTTTGCCTGGAAATGTCAATGAAGGCAGATACGCAGCAAGCAACTCTTAGAATTTAAGCATGTAGGCATGGTTGAGACAACCGCCTGAAGTTCCAACTGAAAATGGAGAGGAAAAGGTCACAATTATTTAGCTTTGGATATGTCAAAGTTGTTGGTTACTGCAGATCTGAAGGGATTTGCACACCAAAACCATCTAGTTTCCCAAGAAAGGAAGCGGGGGAACAAAAGGAAAACATCAAGTGATCTGCTATTGTCCACCTGCCTTGTTGACGCCTGCCGGATGTCAGAGGAGGGTAGTCTCATTAAAACTGAGGTATGCAGAAGGCAAACTCTGATTTGCAACACATTCAAACATCAAGCAGATCAGCTCAAGCAGAAGAAAAGAGCACATGGGATGGCCCAGCCTACCATCCGAAAACAGAGAACTTTAGTTAGTTGAACATGGCAAGGGGTTTAGGGTCTCCAATGGTCGTCACAGTCAAACCAGTGGAGCACCTTTGGGATGCGTTGGAACAAGATACTTACTGTACATGCTGGACGTGCAGCTGACAAATCTGGAGAAGCTGTGTGATGGCATCTTGCTAATATGGACCAAAATCTGTGAGGAATGTTTGTTGCACCTCAAGCGGACGGGAAGCAATCCGTGATCACTTCTGGTCATAATCACTGAGCCATGTTACTTTCTTTTACAGCACCTGATTATCTTCATTTTAGTGCAGGTGTTCCGATGATTACATGTGTTGCGTACTTGTCATAATGTCACGGAGGTCGTCACCCTTTTGTAACACAACACCCTATGGGTGTTCCCACCAACACGTGACTCCACCGCCCAAAAGTGCCAGTGGTAATTCAACAAAGCACAACTTGTAGAAAGGCCGTTATTGGAGACGTAATTGAAAATCTTCTGTCCTGGACCCCGAGCGACAGCCAATAACCAGTGGCTTTTAGATTAGCCATGAGCAGAATTTAAAGCCCATGAAATATGGAAAAGGGCACAGCGTTGGCCTGAAGCCTGGCCACCCACTCAGCCCTCAGGCGGGGGTCCCAGCCCATTACGTCTTTGCCTTTGCGCCGTGTGCGCCTCTCTCAGCGCATTCACCTCCACGTGCTATTTGCTTAATTGGATACACAGCGCACTGTCTTTCATGATGAAATGAGCCCTTATTGTCCAGGACTTTTTCAGGTAAAATAAATTTGTCATTCTATTACAACGCGATAGACAGAGGTGCCCGCTGATAAATGGAGGGAAAAAAAAAAAAAAAAAGTCTAACCACCACAATGCCAGAGGCCATTTTGGCTCTATTGAAATGTTTTGGTTTTTTTTGCCAAGTGGCAGCATGGCTGCCAGTTTCCAGCGCAATCCCTGCCACCTGTGATGGATGGCCCACTGGGTTCTGCTATACAAACGCAGCTGTGATTGCACAGAGCCATAAAGGGGAGGGGAGGAGGGAGGAGACCTGTGAGCAGGAGATAGACGCAGGTTTCGAAAGCTTTCATATTGCCGTGAGCTGAAACACTAAGAGCAGACCGAAAGCTGTGAGACTGTGGAGAATTAGCTGCGGTCAACCATAGCTGCGCCAATTTGCTCGGTGCCCCGACAAAGAAATAATTGAACAGAAACTCAACTGGTTCTTCACTTTTTTTTTTTTTTTTTGTTTCGGGGTTTTTTTTCGGTATAGCTGAATTAAAAGCAAGCCATCATGTGTTAATTAAACAGACATAGGGGAATTTCCATGCGGCTGCAGTTAGACACTTTGATTGCAAAACAGCTTTCAGCTTTCAGTCTGCAAGAAATCACTGATTTAATGTTTGATAATGAGTGCTGAACAGATGCTTCCATTTCCAAGCAACACAATACCGAGGTTTGTGGTTGTAGTTACTCTGGTTCAAAGATCTTCAGAGTCAGGGCGTACATTTGAGTTTTGTTTTTTTGTTTTTTTTTAATTAATGTAAAACCAATATTTGTATTAGCTGAATTAAAGTATATGTACTGTATATGTGTGTGTGTGTGTGTGTGTGTAGACGTTAATGCAGCTAACAAGACAGTTTTACTAGCGTACTAACGTTGAAGTTGTTTTATTTCAAATTGCATACAACATAACAAAGTGGTAACCTAATATGACACTGTATTTTCTCCACAGAGGGACATGTTGGATGTTAGTCAAATCATGAGGGATCTAGGCAGCATGGTGCACGAGCAAGGAGAAGCCATAGGTAAGATATTCATTGTCGGTGCTTGTGCGTGTGTTGAATGTTGTTTGCATAGTCGCAATTAGCAAAGATAACCCTTGTGACAGTGTTTTAATTCGATGCGCTTCGTTAACAAACGCAAGCTACAAAACTTCTGGGGGCAAAACAAAACTTTTTAACCTCGGCAGTGCTGCTCGGCTCGCGAGACACTTTGATGAGGAGCAAACATTGCTCTGGGTTTATACAAATAGTGCTGTTAGAGAAAATCCATTTAGACACCCTGACATCTGTAAATGAGTCTTCACACCCTGCAGTGATTTTTAGGCTTGGCCAAACAGAATGAATGCTCACCACACAGATGTAGGCCAGATACGGAGGCTTTTTTCCCCCTGCTAGGTCAGAAATCTGCCACGAGCCATGTCTTCCTCCGCCAGTGTATTCCCAGAGAAGTCACTGTTATGAAATGATGTCCAAACAGACTTCTCAGTCAAAGACACAGGCCTAAAGAATGCTGTGATGGAGTTGTGTAATGGTGAAATTCGCGACAAGGCCAAAGGCTTCTGAAATTAAGGTGATGAGTGTGGTGGTAAAACACCATGGAGGCAGGAAAGTTGCCTCGTTTTCAGCTGTTCTACAGATTTACTTAGTAGACAGTATCCCAGCTACCCTGCTAGCCCCTCCGTGTTTTCAGTGGTAAGTTGAGTGCAATTTAACAATTTTCTCTCTTTTAAGAATGCCAGAGAAAGAAAAAAATTATGAGAGCAATGTCTTCTTGCAGCCTTTTTGTTACCAAATCATAAAATGTAAGTCTCCATCTTCCTTTGTACCACTTTTTAAGAATTCCTGTCCATAAAATTAAGCAAACTGAGGCCAAACTTAACCAAAGTTATTTGTGTAATTCCAGGGCAGAACCTCACTGTAGAAATGAGCCACGTGATTTCAGTCGATTCTGCCCGAAGAAAAGTCATAATAGTAATAGTATGACGGCCTCTAAAATGAGTGGAAAAAGCAAAAAATGAACCTTGAAGTGCTGGAGTAAGCTGGAACCTTACGGATTTCCTGTTTTTCTTATTGTAGAATATATATATATATATATATATATATATATATATATATATATATATTTTTTGTTTTTTTTTTTTTTTTTTTTTTTTGCCAGTCTTTGGCTTTCTGTCAATGGGGGTTAAATTCAAAAAGGTGTCAGAAGACAAATAAAAGGCAAGAAACATTACAAATACAATATGTTCTCGCTTGGGTTAGGTCCCTAATAAGAAGTCTCAAGACCTTTGTATGTTTTGTGTGTTCTCTTATCTTATATTTTTGAAACAAAAAAAAATGTTTTATCACTTCTCTCTTAAACAAAGGGGGGGGGGAACTAACCAAAAACAAAGAGCGATTATATCAAAAAGGACTGGGACATTACAATGTTCAAGCTGAAAGCACCACATAAGTAGGCAGGACCGAAAATAAATAAATAAATAAATGAATGAATAAAAAAGAGCACAGTTTGAGTGAGAGCAATAATGCAACGGTCCTGAACTCAGCCTGATTCTGTCGGAAGCTGCTGTGTCCAAACACGCTTTCATTCTCTTAAGTCAACAAAGGAGTAACCGTGCTAGCCTAACAGCATCCGTCCTCCCACTCTTGTTAAGATCAAAAGTTAATTCTCGACGAGGCTCGAGTGGTGCCGTAATTATCAAAAGCACTCACGACACGAGGCAGCGAGAGGCCCTCTTCACATCTCTGGATTGGCCGCATTTTGCTCTCACAACAGCAAAACAACCGAGGGCACTTCCATTGTTATTGGCCTTGTGGAAAATAAAAATAAAAATACATGTGCGTAATCATTTGGCGATCCTGTACATTTCGGACTGCTCACTTCCATTGAACAGACTCTCTTCCATCTCGCTAAGTGTGGCTTTCCCCTCCCCCTCGCCCCCCGCCCCAAGTCAGATAGGACGATAAATCACAGCACAGGCGTCACTCGGTTTTAGCTTAGCTTATCATAAAAAATAGGAAACAGCCTGACATCATCATTTTCGGCTACCAAGAGGCATTACAACCAAATGTGGCGTAGCAGCTGAACTACTTAATGTGGCGGCAGAACATACACGGCTCGCAGCAGAGATAAAATGTCCTGCTTTTTTAGCTTTGTCTAAGTTTGAGTTTGGAAGACGGTTCGGCTGCTGCTATTGTTGGTTGCAAGGGCAGGCAGGCTTGGATCGCAGCCTGCACTTTGCTTTCAGAAGAAATTCACAGAGTTGCCAGCTCCTTAGTGAGACGCGCAATTTCAATGGCCAGTTGGGGAAATATGTAATTTGCATATAACAAAATGAACAACGCTCTGTTGGAGACGGACAGAAAAAAATACCTTTAATATTTGGTTTTCCTACCCGTAGAACAGTTCTCTCTCTCTCTCTCTCTCTCTCTCTCTCTCTCTCTCTCACACACACACATCTTGCATCGCCATATTTCTTAGGAAGCCTGGTGTGGACAATCCAGCTGTGTTTCATAATTAGATTGACTGCTCACGTCCTCAAATAAACCAATGCAGAAGATACCCAGGTTAGGGTGCGCAGGCTGCTGTAGCTCACTGGCAAACTCAGGAGGAGGGGGCGGGAGAGTGAAAGAGCGCTGCAATCTAAAATGTAACCGCCGTTTCTTCTTCAAAATATGGAAACATTACACACATCAGCTTTAAAGGAATGGTTCATGGAAAAACCCAAACCGTCGGAGAGTTTGCGTCATGCGACGTCAGTACCACTACGCTGGACACATTTCGTAGCTACAGTGGCGCTCTCCGGCCAAACGTAAGGACGTAATTTTGTGCGTTTGATCGGCAATAAGAATCTACAAAGGTAGGTTATATATTAGTCAGTATTTATGTCTAACATGCTGAAAATTAAAAAAAAAAACAATGTACAACTGTATTTTAGTGACAGTAAATAACCATTTGTTGAAGATAACCTTTGCCAAATAAATGAAGGACATGTTGAAACTAGCAGTGTTAATATCAACATAGAATGTAAAATTTCAGACTGCTTGATTATTTCAGTTTTGACACGACTGCGAGACATGATTGACACTGTTATTATACTATTGAAGCATGGAAGTGTACATGAAGAATCATTGAAATATATATCTTAACTGATATATGACATTTCTACCAACAACATATATAAAAAAACTTAATTGAAAAAAATATATCTATCTATCTATATATCTATATATCTATCTATCTATCTATATATATATATATATATATATATATATATATATGTGTGTGTGTGTGTGTGTGTGTGTGTGTGTGTGTGTGTGTTTTATTCTGAAATAAAACTTCTCCTTTTATTCTAAAGCCTCAATCTGATCTCCAATTAATTTGGGATCAAAATCCTTTTTTTGAATGATAAGAGATAGAGGGGTGAAAAATATAGATGAAAGTCCAAACAGAGATAGGATGAGAGATATTGCTTAAATTTGATCACTTATGCAATGTCGTGGTTACAGTCGACACGCAAGTGAAACTCTCTCTTTTTTTTTTTGTTGATCTGATTGTTGTAGATGCTTAAATTAAATGTGAGAGATTCCCATCGGTGCGCTCTTTGTTTCCTCAGACAGCATTGAGGACTACATCCAAACTGCGTCGTCAAATGTGGAATCAGCCAACCAGGAGCTCGCCAAAGCCAACCGTTACCAGGTAAAGGAGTTGGGGGAGGGGGGATGGGCATCCCCCTATTCCTGCATTGACTTTGCTCACTTTTAATTGCATGTAGTTTACTGAGCACTTGTATTGTAATGCAGCCACAAGGAGCTTAGCTTGATCAGCCATGCAAACAGGGACTTTGCTAACTGGATTACACAGCTTTATCACATTACCCACCAGCGTAATAACAGAGATGATGTAATTTCATGTCATACTCGCTTTCTTTTTTTTTTTTTCCTCAAGTTAAATTAAGTGCGTTTATAAAGACAAAAACGTGAACATGTTCCCGTGGGGGACACAAACACGTACACAAAACGGCGTATTCGTGCATTTCCAATTGAATGAGAAAGTTTCCACTTCTGCTGAGATAAACAAGTTCATTCCCTTCGAGAGATTTAGATCAGTGGGGAACATCTGCAATTTGAAATTAAGTGGAAATTGTCTTTATTGTATTATTTTTTTCTTCTTTTCCTGTGGTTTTGGGCTGGGTTTGAATTTTCACTTCACGGCACATATTAGACATTTTATTAGAGGCCCCAAGGGTTTGCTTCTGCTATTTCTTTACAAGGAAATCTTTTTTTTTTTTTTTTTTTCTTGCCACGGCCCATTCTGCCAGGGACTCTGGTAAAGGCAGGGCTCAGTGACTCTGTCCAGTTTGGCCCTTGGCTATGGTAAATAACACGACTTCGGTTCACCGGGTTAATAAGAGGTTTAACTTTTTACGGTATAGCGGTGCAGCTTCCTCTTCGTCTGAACTCCTGACCTGACGCAGCCAAGGACACTGAGTGTGTGCACATGTGCAGCAAGCTTTCAACACCAACATGCCCACATATTCAGAGTAGGAAAAATTGCCGTGGAAACACCAGTTGCTGTTTGACTGCGGTCTTCTTCGTACATTGTTCAGTATATGAAGCAGAGCAAGTGTTGCCGTCAAATTGGAACACAGATGAGCCTAAAAGCAATTTGAGGAAACATGAACGTGAAAGACAGAGAAGATGGGTGTTGGCTTGACCCTTGTATGACAATTTCTCATATATGTAGCATAATTTCATCACAATATGGCCCTTTAATTGGAGTATGATGTTATTGTAAATATACTGAGTTGAAATTTTTTCTTTATTTTTTTGTCTTTGTTTAAACCAGAATTATTGTTTAAAAGGTTGGTGTTTTTTTTTTTTTTTTAAGTCACATTCACGCTCTGGTGCCTCACCATTCATCTGCATTGTATGGATTATGTATGGATTTACAGCATTTTATAAGCTGCTGTTTAAAAAAAAAAAAAAAAAACAGAAATGATTGCTGGGCAGTTTCCAGAGTCTGTCATGAATGCAGGAGGGTTTTTTTTTTTGTTTTTTTTTGTCCGTCTCCCATGCAGCTGCTCTTCTACCAAGCGAACAAATGAGCGACTTGCAACAGCTTTCCCATTAATTGTCATTTCATTATCTCAAGGAGAGCTGAGCCGTGACCGAGCTCGCACTGAGCAATTTAGCTCTCCGCCAATCCCGGCAGCCACTGTCTTTCAGAGGCAAAGCGGCTGAATTTATGAAAAACAACAAAAGGTGACAGACAGGCCGACACCAAGTCAGTCAGACAGACAAGCGTGAAAGGCTTGAGAGAAAGCCCAGCGTCTGCAGTCTTACCACCGTCAACTTTAGCTTTAATTAAAAGATTTTGATTTTTAAAAAAAAGGAGAACTCAACACTATTCAACAGTGTGAACTCTCTTACTTTAATGGCTTGAAGTCATTAAAAACATTAAGCAAGTATTTTAATTGCTACTAATAACGGCAGGTATAGCACCTCCCTCTGATAGAGTAGGACATGTGGCAAACTCAATTTAGCAAATAAATATTGTGGTGTTCTTGATTAAAGCTCTGAGCAGCAAATTGATTTCTTATTTGATCTAAAGGGGGTCCTTAGGAGGATGGAAGCCAAGGCCTGCTGTTTTTGAGCCGTGCACAGGTATCCACACAGGTAGACACTGGCTGAACACAGTGGCTGAATGAAGGCATTGGTTAGCTGTTATTTAGTACTGTGAAGGAAAGATGTGAATTATTTAAAGAATTGGCTCTGAAAGGTGCTATAAAAACAATTTGAGGAAAATGAACAATTTAAGATGAACCAACAGTTAACAGAGTTCTTGATATGAGGAAGTGTCAGAGTACCAGGAGCTGCCAGGTTCTGAGGGTGACTGGAGGGATTGGTGAGAACGTAGACAAGCACCGCTGGTTCATCATTTCCACGGTGGTCAGAGCAGAAAAGGTATTGAAAATCCATTGATTGGGATCGACTGGTTCGGCACACCAGAGGTAAGCCAACGCAGTAGTAGAGCAAACGTAATGACACAGAAGATCAGTCCAAGCAAAAACAGATAAGCTACTCTAAATAAACTATGCAACTAATAACAGCAATTAAAGCTCCAAATTTTACCAGTTAGATTTGAAATGCTAGCTTCCGTATCTGACTAGCATGGCTAGCATCAATAACCAATCACATCCAAAGCTCTTAACTGGTTAGAACCTGGTTTCGGTAAAATTCTTCTATGTATGATAGTTTTGTTTAAAAAGAGCCGAGGTGTGCATCTAATCTGCCTCTCTTGGAGAAAGTTCCGGATCAAATTGAAAATTATTTAATGTAGAGTGCCTTTGTCTGTATTTCAGCGATTTAAATAAAGATTGGATGAGAAAATATGGTGCAGATCTGATACAGCTGCAAGTAACGCAGTCCATATATTTTTTCGTTGCACTTAATGTTTTTATATGAAACTAGCCGAAAGAGACATTTTAAAATTTCCATGTAATGATTGATTTTACAGTCGTTGGTGTTTGACACGCTGCGTTATCCCCACTAGACTTTATGTTACATGGCTCTGAAAAGACGTGCTTGTCGTCCGAAGGCCACATCGCTAATTGAAATTCTGCATAGCACACATTTCTGTTTAAACACTGAAGCATTTTTTTTTTTACCTCAATGGCTATCAAATACCAAGACAGTTTGGAAGTGAGGAAGGCTGAGTGAGGTGTCGTTTTGCTTTGGTGCCGGATCAACCTTATCAAGACCACTGGATGCACTTAAGTTTCCCCAAGGGCCCAATATGGACAACGATTCCAGTTTGTAGCTTGTATTTACTTAATATGAAGTCAATGTAGCATGGCGAGTAAATGACACAATTGTAATCGTGCTGGTAAAAAAAAAAAAAAAGAAATAACTGAGCAGGGTAGGAGGGGGAGGGGCTTCAATGAAAGACCAAGCACTTGCCGCAAGTCTGAGGACAGATGCATCCTTGATGCTCTCCTCCATGCACTGGTGAGCATCCCCACCGATGGTCAATTAAGACTGGATGTCATCTTCTTTGCATGCCCCGCCTTGTCTACTCACTTTACATTGAAAATAAATTGAATCTATAATCCATTATCTCTAAGGCAGATTACCCCCCCCCACATCCCACCCCTCACCCCCTCCTCTCCCCCGGCTGCAAGTTTCTCTAGTTGCAGGGATGTTTTATCACCTCATCTGTGTTCAGTGGACCACAATGAACCCTGGTTGTTGATTGCTGCACAAGATGGTACATAATTGGCAATAAAACACAGACGGTCTAGCAGTTCAGTGAACAAAAGCTGCAGCTACCTCACGGGGGGCGTGGGGGGACATTTTTTCTTTTTCTTTTTTGCATTGTTATTATTGATTTGACTCGCATTAACTCTTAAAAGCTCACCCATCTCTAAAACTGAGAATTGATCTTTCAGTGACTTTGGGAACATCCTTTTGAGTCAAAAAAATGAGGAAGAAATCAATGTAACACTTTTCCTCTGGCTTAATTGAGGATAATGCACACGGCTGCATACTGTCATAGTGAAGAGGAACAAAGGAAGAAGGACGGCGAGGAGAAGCAAACAGAAAGTGATGCAAATGAATGGCCGGCCGAATGAATGGACTCGTCTTTACCCAGACACATACAAATTGTCACCCTTTTGACAAATAGGATAATGAAAAAGACTAACCTAATCACAGTGTTAAAGCTCTGACTGATCACTGCACTCCGAATTGGGAGGACGGGCAAACAGCTGACAGATTGCAGGGAGAGCGGCTTGCTGTTCAATCACTCACGCCCCTCCCTCTGGACCCTTTATGCCGCTTTGAAGGATATGGAGTGGAAATAACAATGTTTGAAGTCGCCCAGGTTGATGTCTGCGACACTTCTCTGCTCATCTCTATCAGCCAACCACTGCCCTGAGCATGTCTGAGGCAAAGGGAAAAAAATAAAATAAACTAACGTCAAGTGAGGCATGAATCAGTTTGTGTTTGTTTGCCCCCAAAGTCGCTTGGTAATCTAAATAAATAAATAAAAATCACGACATCATTAGATTTGGTGGACATGCGAGAAAAAATAAATATCTGCTGGAACATATAAAAGAACAAGGTCTCAAAATACCTGTGGGCTGATGAGTGTTATATAGATGGAGTAGCACCCTGGCGCAAACCTATTGTCAGTAACAATGGAAACAACTGTTAGCAGTAAAGGCAATGCCTACAATTCTCACAAAAGTTTGGGAATATTTGAGATTCAGGTGAAATTTAGAGAGAAAGTCAAATGGTGAAGCCACAGGGATATTAGACCATCAGCTGACACCTGAAGTAGAAGCATGCAGTGGTAATGTCCTCATCTCAAACAGCGGATTGAGACAAAGTGGTGGGTCAACGTCTAAATCGATTGTCACGCGACCTTTTTGTTTGGCGTCTCGGTGAGATGGTGTCAGAATGTGAACTGACTGTTTGAATAAAAACTGTCATTGAGTCACTTAATTTAGTGGTCCATTCATGTCAGGTTGAAGTGTCATCACAGAGAGGTCGAGTGTATTTCGTACAACGGAAAGGTAAAAATCTTGATGGGACATGACACCGAATGGAACTACTTGGCATAAATAGTTCTTAAAATCAATACTGTTGAACGTGAGCAGAAAGACAATGTGGCACAAAAGGGCCGAGAAGCTACAAGTGTGTAAATATCATCTGAACTCTGTATATTAACCCTGGTGTATATTAACATGAATTGAATCTGTGAACTTTCTCTCCTTTAGAGGTATGAGTGCTCTGCCGGTGGGACGTCTCACATACTTGTAAAGGATATTCTTGGTACCATTTATCGTACATGTACTGAGGTACGAAGAAACTTTAGTCCTGCCTCAAAATGTAAGCACGACATCCTTTGCAGTGTAATAACAAAGGCAGGTGTTCCTGCTACTCATATAGAGGAATGATGTCAAAGGGACTAAAAAGCAGATGTACCTCATTGATTTCAGCAGTAAAACGTTTTGTTTTTTTCTCTGAAAAGTGTTTACCTTATTGTCACAGGCACCCGTGAAGATGGCTTTGTGAGGCAAAATTATTTAGTCTGCCACCATAGCAATAAATTTATGGTTTATGAATCACCTCACAGTAATGTCTCTTAAATGAATTGTCTATTTAAACTGTCACGTACTGTTTTTGAGTGGGCCGGTTAAGCCAAATCCAAATCCATGAAATAGAAATGTCTAAGAAGTATAACAACTGTTAATTACTGAAACAGAAATGCTCTGTATACTCAGACCAGCAATTTTATCTGAGATATGGCTGGTCTATGTATGATGTTTGTATGTTGTTAGTATGTTGGTCAGTGTTGGTTCCTAGAACCCATAATCATTGCTACGTGATCTGAGCTCTCTGTCAGCATTTTAAAATGGGCCCAATGACGCAGTCCACTAGAGAAAGTGATGGAAAAGACTGATACGGCTGCATTAGATGGAGGAAAGATTTGTGGACAAAAAATATAAAACTTTATTCCTACGTTCTGGTTCCTGTAACCACATTTTTTCCCCTGCAAAATCAAAAAAAAAATTCTCCTCAGTGGATGCCACTTTCTTGCCAGAAGAAAACAATAATTAGATGACGTGGTGACAGATGTGTGTTTGGCTGTCTTCCACAGCTTGTTTAAACATGGCTTCTGGCCCACAGCAATTCTTCCTGGTAGGTCAACACACTCCTCCGACTGCCAAGGTGATCTTTCACTTGCTCTTTTGTCATTGCAGTTTCTCTCGTACTTCCCTCGCCTGTGAACAGGTGTTCGTGTGAAATACAACCAAACCTTTAGCGAAACCACATTTTCAGAACAAGTAATGATTTGTAGTTCAAGGGTGTCAAACAATATAGACAAAGGATTTTTTTTTTTTCTTTTCTGGTTTAAAGTAATGATAACCCTCCACTGTAGTTAAGACGTGGGTGCCATAAATCATGGTTATCTTGGAAAAAGTCAATTGAAACAGAAGTATGTTGTCCATCCCCTTCCACTGGCGACTGAAAACATGTCTCCCCTCAAGACTGATCATATCCAGAATCTAAAATGAGTCAGGAATCCCCAGCTAAAGGATTGACTTGACATCCTGAACTTGAGTAACTGTAAACAGCATTGTCCCAACGGTATTATGCGAGCAGCTGAAAGGGAGGGGTTGCTGATTGAAGGCGTTTCAGTCTTTCCATTCTATTTCTCTGTGGCTCCTCAAGTGACCAGCTGTGGTTCCCCTTGTGGTGCAATGGCCATGTGCAAATGCATTATCAGAATGAAAATACTCTAAATTGATTTCTGTATTATCCATCATTTCACTGTCTGCCCGATTGTCTTCTAATATGAGCCCTGAAGCCATCTGACAGCTAAATATTTTGGTCGCACTGAGGCTAGATGTGCTTCTATACATCCTGTGGTGTGATGGAGGTATTCATTTCCTTTGTGGCCTCCATCATCCGTAAGTGGAAGAAGTTAGGATTCTTGCTAGAGCTGGCCGGACAGCTAAAGTGACCGACAGCGGCAGAAGGACCTTGGTCAGGGAGGTGACCAAGAACATGATGGCCTCTCCACCAGAGCTCCAGAGCTCCTCTGTGGAGAGAGGAGAAACTTCCAGAAGGACAACCATCTCTGCAGCAATCCACCAATCAGGCCTGTAGGGTAGAGTGACTGGACGGCCACTCCTTAGTAAAAAGACACATGGCACACATACTGGAGTTTAACAAAAGAATCCACATGATGGACCATGAGAAACAAAATCTGGTCCAATGAGGCACCTGGGGATGACAGGCGTTGTGTTTGTGTTAAGGTGTCGAGTAAAGCAGGCCAGTACCATCCCTACAGTGAAGCATGGAGGTGTCCGCATCATGCTGTGAGGATGTTTTTTTCAGCGGCAGAGACTGGGAGACTAGTCAGGGTGGACGGAGAGATGAGAGCAGCAATGAAGAGACACATCCTGGATGAAAACCTGCAGAGCACTCTGGACTTCAGATGTTTCAACCCTAAGCACAGAGCCAAGGTACAGCCAGAGCCCAGATTTTGAATCCGATTGAGCATCTCTGGTGAGATGAGTTGAAAATGTGCACCGGTTCTTCCCATCCAACCCGATGGAGCTTGAGAGATGCTGCAAAGAGGAATGGGCAGATAGGTGTGCCAAGCTTTTGGCACCATATTGAAAAGGACTTGAGTCTGTAGTTTCTGTCAAATGTACATCACAACAAAGTAAAGCAAGCAAAGGCTATGAATACTTTCGTACATCTAATTCCTCAGTTGTTGTCTATTTTTTTTTTTTTTAACAAATTTGCGAAAATCTAAAAAAAAAAAACAAACCACTTTTCATGTTGTCATTATGGGCTGCTGTGCGTAGGATTTCGAGAAAATAGCTATTATCCAATTATCCATTTTGGAATACGCCTACAAAATGTAGAAAATGGTTGGTTTTACATTGTTGCAGCTCGTCTCCAGAGAGGAAATTCATCTTTCTTTTGTTTGCGGCTAAAACCAGTGCGCTAACGGTTAGCGGAGAGCCATGTTAATGTTGGGGTTCGTACCTACATCACCCAGGTTTGACATCAGCGTTCATTTTACTCGCAGTTCCCCTGTAATTACATCCACCATGCCGGTGGCGTACAATACGACTGGAATGGAAGGCCAAACGTGCTGATGCAGATGAACGATTATGTTTCATCATTCATAAAAGCTGTCACAGGGCTTCTTGCTCCCCGTATGGAAGGATTGGCAGTGCATTCCGCTTTATTTGCTGCTACTCCTAAATATCATAATCGGGGTGACTGCATGGTGCTCTGAGTTTTATGTAAATTGTGCGTAAGCCGATTACAAGTGAGGCAGTTCCGCTGCAAAACATTATTTATTTTATGGACTTCCAATTTTCACAAGCAGATGCGATAAAGGGAAAAAATAATATTATGGCCATTATCATTGCATTGCATTATTGTTGTGTAATAGGAGGATATTTCTCATGCCACACAAGGTACGTATTTTTCTCCAAGGGGACGCAGGAAACTTTGTCCATGCAACACAGGCGGAGTTAAGATAGATGGGGTGTTTGCATGGCAGTCCTACCTGTGTAAATGGCTATTATGCAGTTTCTGCAGCACTTCTTCCTTGGCTCTCTGTTGAATGTCTTAGGGGCCTTCAAAAGCACTTCAAAATGAATGCTTGATTAAACTGCGTACCCTGATTTGTAATTTTATCCATTCCGTTAGCTTACGACTCCTGTTGTTACTTATCCCGTGGTAACTCTTCCATAGCACAAGCACAGTATTTGAAATACAGTTTGTTCATTTGCTAAAAGGACAAAATTGCACTTGGTAAAACGAAGAGGAGAACTTGTTCTGGAACTCAAGTGGTGCCTTTCATGCCTTTGTCATTTGGGAACTTGTTGTTCAGTCCATCACCTTGAAAGACAAAGACTCATGAGCGCTGATTGTTCTGGGATTGTCCCAAACAGCTTCGGTGGCTGCTGGTGTGTGTAGATCTCACCTAGTAAAACATACATTGACTTTACACACACTGTTGCTGTGGTCATAAATATTTACATCATTTCTAAAAATGGTTTTGAAGGTTGTTTTTTTTTTTTACCTTTTTAAGTAGTTTACAATTCTCTCTTCCAAGAGAGAATTCTTTGCTGGTCAGAGATTTTTTTAAAAAATCACTGAATGAATCATTCTGGGGCGACATGCCTGTGGCACAGTGGTTAGCGCTGCCGCCTCACAGCAAGAAGGTCGTGGGTTCGATTCCGGGGCCCGGGCCTGGGACCTTTCTGTGTGGAGTTTGCATGTTCTCCCCGTGTCTGCGTGGGTTCTCTCCGGGTTCTCCGGCTTCCTCCCACAGTCCAAAAACATGCATGTGAGGTCAATTGAATATTCTAAATTGTCCGTAGGTGTACATGTGAGTGTGAATGGTTGTTTGTCTCTATGTGGCCCTGCGATGAACTGGCGACTTGTCCAGGGTGTCACCCTGCCTTCGCCCTAAGACAGCTGGGATAGGCTCCAGCAGACCCCCGTGACCCTGAATTGGAATAAGCGGGCATAGAAGATGAATGAATGAATGAATGAATGATTCCGAAAATTGCTGCTGTTCAACGGTACTTCAGCGAATGGGCCACATGTGAAGGACACTTTTTGAGGATGTGACATCAGTAGGACTTGAACCTTGAATCTTAAACTTAACAGGTGTTTAAATACAACAAACCAAAACTGTTAAGTTCATCCATTGTCTCTGAGTCACTTCTGAATGACACTGTACAGCTGAGGACATGCGATCTAGCTGTTCCAAGAGAAGCTTTGCTGTGGTGCAGAGGTCGATGTTCTCTGTTCGCTTGCCTCGTTGTAACTTACGTCCTTGTGATTAGCCACTGGTGCGTTTATGTGCTTGTTTCAAAGCCTTTCAGTCATCGGTCATACCGCGCTGTCCTTCTCCACACACACATTAAGGCTGCAATGTCCCAGCCAGTCGATCGATTCATTTGTACTGAACATAGTACCGAATAAGATCAGTTGGCTGTTGAAGGTTGTTTTCGTTGGTGTTTTTTTCAATATACTGACAAAGATTTCATTGGCCATTCAATATACTACTAAAGATTTTGACTAGCTTTTCTAAGTCACACTTTTACAATACTATCCAATACTGTATTATCTGACCTGTATTACTGCATCGGTAGAGTGTCTGTTTGAGTGTTTGTACTGTGATGAATGGTGTGAAATCCTTTCCCTTGGGAATAAATACAGTATTTAGTGTCTTATTTGTTGATAGGTTCTTGTTCGACTTGTAACTTGACTGTGAAATTGTTTCACAGGTAGCTGTTTGTCTTCTGAAAAGTCTCCATATTTGCACAACTCTGCATGTGCCGAACCCAATGAGGAGGTGTATAGCACCACTCAGCACTTAACAAAGTATACAAAATTACTGGAATTTTTTGACTAAGCGTAGTTACATGATTAAAATTCCAAACACCTTGCTGTGGGATTTGCATGTCAGCCACAATAAGCGGAATTGCGCAGGCCTTGAGCTTGTTTGTTTGTTTATTTATTAAGTTGACTTTTTGTCGTTCTTTTTACTTTGCCTAAGGTGACGGTGAAGTTGTGTTTCGAGAGCTGCAGAGCTGTGAGCCCATATGGCTGGAATGACAGCGGAAGAGCAGGACGCTGATTTATGTTTCTGCTGGTGGCTGCTTGCATCACCCTATTGACATGCACATATTTGTCTCACAGTTAAGCGCGCACATTGCTCGGCAATCTCCTTCGGCGCTCTGACCCCAAAGGATTTGCAGAATTGGCGCATGTGCTGGAAGATCCTGTTTAGAAACGTTATATCACATTAATAATATGACAAAAACCAATGCTGCATTTTCCTCCATAGTCCCTGTCCTGGAATCACTGGGCTTAGATGACATACAAAATATTATTTTTGGAAAGCACGATTTGCTATTCAAGCTAGGAGGCTATTTTGGTGTAAAATAATCACGTAAATTTATTTCATATAGTGCAATGATTATTTTTTATGTTTGTATACAATTAATTTTGGCACATAAGGTTACCAGGGACTGGCCATTTAATAAATCAAAATATTATAATGTAGATATTTTAACTTTAACCAACCCTAACTGATTATCAGTCATATTGTTCTGATTTTAGTTGACCAGGTTTTCTCTTTTGTTGACCACATCCCAATGTATTTTTGTTTGTCTGTTTTTGTAAAGGTCAGTTTCTTGGTAAATTACAATGCCAATCATAAAATACAGATGTTTCTCTTCCCCATTGTGAAACACTGGAGTGCCACTTCGCAATCAGTACACTTACAGCAGGGCATTTGAAGACTTCTCTTTTGTGGTTCTGCTACAAAGTGTTTGGCCTGTTGCAAACTCTGTCCTATTTCTAGATCCTTTTTAGTGATGTTGGTCTTCACCAAGTTGATCTTTGACACGGTTGTTTTTGTGGCTTGAATGGAGAGAAATCCGAGGTGGATCAAATGGCCGCGGTCTCTGTTTTGATGACTCCAAGAGGGATTTTCGGGTTTTTGCAGATGAGGCAGTTCTTCTGGCTCCGTCTCCCTTTGACCTCCATTGTGCAATGACTTGAGTTTGCAGCCAAGTGTGAAACGTTGTGATGAGGCTTAACACCTCTGAGTTAAGGGGGCAGTATTTTCTGTCAGAAAAAGATGAATTGTTCCTACAGGGTTAACGGGAGCCATTGCCCCTGTTGTTGATTTGAAGTATCTGTGGGTTTTGCTCACCAAAGGATGTGGTGGAGACTCTTGCAGTTATACTGAAAATGTTCGAGTTTCGTGTGTTACAATGGGGAACGGCATAATTGAGAAATTAATGGGATTTAGAAAGAGACGTCTAGAATGGAAATGGGCGAATGGCTGGAATGCATGGTGTGTCCTATAGGTGAAACTATCAACCCAATGACATTTTCATCATTGTGCAGATGTTCTTATCTTGTCTCAATGCCATCTCTTGAGTCCAAAACTGATAAACTGTGTCATTACAAGGGTCAATCTTGTTTTGAGGAATCATTTTCCCAGTTAAAGGTCCAGTGTGTAAAATATTTAAGGAAGCCTGTTCCATGCATTTCGTATTCAAGGCACTGCCAGGTGGGTTTGCTTAAAAATATGGAGGTGCAAGATGGCAGCTAACTAGGATAAAGACTATTGGATGATTGCTCTATGTATATTCTCATATGTATGAGAACTGCTCTAAGCGTAGGGAAACCAAATTACTTTTATTGTACTGTGAGTATACACTTTTATTAAAGTATTTATGGGCAGTATGTAAAGATTTGACCAATATAAAAATCTTACATCAAGCCAAATTTTGCACACTAGACCTGCAAAATCTTTTAAAGATTTTTAAATCCAGACTCAAAACTCATCTGTTCACGATTGCCCACTCGCTTTAACTGCCTAGATTCTCGGTTTATTATTTATTTATTTTTTCTGTATTGTTAATTGTGTGTGCTTAATTGTTGTTTTATTGCCTCTCTTTGTACAGTGTCCTTGAGAGTTTTGAAAGGCACTTTTAAATAAAATGTATTATTATTAGGGCGCAGTGGTTGGCGCTGCCGCCTCACAGCAAGAAGGTCGTGGGTTCGATTCCGGGGCCCGGGCCTGGGACCTTTCTGTGTGGAGTTTGCTTGTTCTCCCCGTGTCTGTGTGGGTTCTCTCCGGGTTCTCCGGCTTCCTCCCACACTCCAAAAACATGCATGTGAGGTCAATTGAACATTCTAAGTTGGCCGTAGGTGTACATGTGAGTGTGAATGGTTGTTTGTTTCTCTGTGGCCCTGCGATGAACTGGCGACTTGTCCAGGGTGTCACCCTGCCTTCGCCCTAAGACAGCTGGGATAGGCTCCAGCAGACCCCGTGACCCTGAACAGGAATAAGCGGGTATAGAAGATGAATGAATGAATGAATGTATTATTATTTTTATTATTATTATTATTATTATTATTATTATTATTATATTATTATTTATTATTATTATTATTATTATTATTATTATTATTATTATTATTATTATTATTATTATTATCATCATTATTATTATTATTAAAATCTCTGTGACAAAAATAGAAATAAAGAAAGGGAAAATTATTTTATCAGAAAACATTTAAGACACTGTCTTATGTTTTCTTTTTATGCAAAATACATAATTATAGTAAGTCGTCAGGCTTTATAATTCCATATTGGTTAACTCATTACGACCATTGCCTTGCCTGAAATTTTAAATTCAGAATCACAGGAAATACATCCTTTCCTCCATGAGGACTGGCAGCACCCAGAGGCCCTTGTGTGCTGGCATTAAAGAGTCAGATTAAGTCTCTGGTGAACATCCCTCCCCTGCAAGGCTTCCATATCCCACCTTCTCAGCCGAGAAAATTCAGGTTTAAAAATATGGCAACACTTCCTTTTGTTATACTAAGCTGTTTGTGTTCCCTCTCTCTGTTTTTCACTTCCTTGTTTTCCTCAAATAACAACGGCTGCCACGACGAGCGGGCTGGAGGAGCGGAGAGAGGCAGGAAGCGGAAGCGGAAGAGAGGGAGGGGGGCGGAGCGCGGGACGACGGGGAAGCGCCGGGGCGCCGTCGGAGGGAGTGAGCGAGCGGCGGAGAGAGGACAGTAGGGAAAGTTTATAAGGCGTAGTTTGGGAGGAAAAACGCGTGAGAGGAGAAGCAGGGGAATCTGCGGTGGCCAGCTGCAAGAGGGGAGATAGCGGAGAAAGGCTTTTAATTCTCAATCCCCACAGAGCCTTTGAAAATTACCAATCTTCTTATCACAGACGCAGGGCTGCTTATGCAAATTGTTGTGGAGTGGAACGTTTAAACGGAAAATTACTCGACAGCGTTTTTTTTTCTCCCCCCCTCCCCCTCCACTCCCTCTTCCCGCTACCCCTCCTTCCCCCCTCTCTCTCTCTCTCTCTCTCTCTCTCTCTCTCTCTCTCTCTCTCTCTCTCTCTCTCTCTCTCCCGAACAGAAAAGCGTGTTTTGAGTCTCAGATAAGAAGATGAATTGCTCTCCCCCTGCTTTGAAGCGCGTCAGGATTTAAAGACTCCAGCCTCGGCTCTGGTCTAATGCCGCTTGCTCTTGCTGCCTTTGTAGCAGAAAACAGACTGAGAGAGAGAGAGAGAGAGAGAGAGAGAGAGAGAGAGAGAAAACCCGGGGTGGGGTGGGGTGTGAAGGGGTTTGCGGGGTTGGGGAGAGAAAAGGCATTTCAAAACAACATAGATTTGCTGCTTCAACACGTCGTCACTGCCTGAGGAGACCAGGAAATGCAAATATTCCCCAGCGTGTACTCTTCTCTCTATTTACTTTCATGTTTTCACTCAACAAAGTCAACACTCGCTCATTCAGACATGGCGAGTAATTGACATGGGTGAATGAAGTTCATGGTGCATGGATAAACTGTTTGAAGCGTTTGAAATCTAAATGTGGCCACTGGCAATATTCAAAAGTAAAGGGGGGAAACATGTGTTTAAGCACCTTTGTGATTGTGAGCGACTACAGCTGTGTAGCTTCGCATGGGTGTGACTGAGACTGGCATTCTGTAATCAGCCGAGTTTTCTTTCATTCATACCATAAATGCAAACTTTGAAAGACATTTATTAAAAAAAGAGAACAACAAATGCTGTGTTAAAAAAGGAAAAAATAAATGAATGAATGAATAAGAATTGGATTACCAAACTTGAAATATACAATATTCATTCAGAATTTAAAGCTGACATACATGTGGGTTAGAAATTATAACAATTTTGAAAAAAAATAAGTGATGGAACACATTTGTGCATGTAAAATGTATTTGTAAGTTTTGTATTTTTTTTCTTCTTTTTGATATCACATGAGAAGCAGTCGTGTCCAGAAGAGCCACCACTTTCTAAGCTTACAACACCATTGCCTCATCTTAATGGCTCTCAGCTGGATGTTTCTCTTTTCTTTCTTTTTTTTCTGATATTACTCAGGGCATGTTAATGGAAAAAAAAATAAAAACTGCAAATATTTTTTTTTTCAACCAAAGAACCTTGAAAATGCAGCGGCTTCTGAGTGACTTGAGGCTTAATCAAATGAAACAAAAAAAAAAAAACAGCTTTCCTTGAATCTCATCAGCCCCTTGAGAGGACGGAAATTTGAGTAAACATTGGCACCATAATTCGTCTCTTTCTTGGTGGGGTGCAGTGCAACGCTTGAACTCTGCGGTACTTACATAATTCCCTCTTCCCACAGAGACAGCTGAGGAAGAGGAAGTGCTACCTCCTGCTGGTCGGAACTATCGTCCTCATCATCCTTATCATCATCATCGCTGTATCCACGAGAAAATGAGACGCAACAAACAGGTATTACGAGTAATCATGTTGGATATTTGCCCCTTGACTGAGTTCATATTTTTATAGGCGGTTCCTTAAAAATGGTCTTGTTGGGAGAATCAGTTCTTCCGTTTGACACTTTTCACGTTAACGCTGTCTCTTGATGTTTTTAGTGGGGTTTCGATTTCCCCTTTCTTCACCCTGGCACTCTGTGAAACAATTCAGTATTTTAAAAAGTAACCTCTACACTTTCATTCGGGGGTATGACAAGGTACATTTTCATGAGCAACTTTTTAAAGGGGCCGGATTATGGCCATTTTCGCAAAATACATTAATTAAGTAATACATTTATTTTGGTGGTCAGCTTCCAACAATAAACAAGGTTTGATTGGTCAGCAACTCCTAGTTTGAGCTGCAGAGGACTTACAAAACAGATGTATCTCCCAATCAGCCTGAAGAGGATGCTAGCGCTAGCTAGCTAGCTAGTGATGAATATGACTGTAGCTTTAAGGTTGTGGGGGCAGTGACACCTTTCCCACATGGAAAAAAAGTAGCTTATTTCAGCACGTTAAGACAGAAAAAGCCAGTCCAGTCTATGTTTTCTAGATGGTATGACAAGTCTTTTTCTTATTTTTGTCGTATCAGTGCCGACTTGTGAAATTATAGCAAACACAGCTATCCCTTCCTAATGTTACTTGTCCAATACGTTGATGAGAGAAATCAAAAAGGAAGCAGGTACAAAGTGGGAACCTGTCAGAAGTTGCAGAGGAGTGCTTTCACAGTCATTTGCGGTGGCTGTATGTAAATGATGGAGGGGGAGGGGGGCACGAGTGGATGTGGGTTGGGATGGCTCCCTATCTCAATACTGCAAGCCTTCTGCGTGAACCAACATCATAAGTGGACTAAGTGGGTGAAAGAGCAGTTCCTCTGCTGTCTCCTACTGTCTTAACTATCTGCAGCAGGGACTAAAAGCCGAAGCCCTGGCAGCTTCTCTCCTCCTAATGCTCTCCGTGGTGCCTCAGGAAAATGTGGTAGCTGCTCGCAGACTCGTTCAGCGCTGCAGGCAGAGCAGGTACTGCAAAACCTTTATGAGTTGCACATTGTTTGGCGAGAAAAATCCCCCCATGCCGTGCACTGTGATGAAATTGGAACCGTTGACTCAGGTGTCAGTGAATTTATTGATGTTCAGTTGGTACGTTTGGTGCGTCAAATGTTTTTTTCACATTTAACATAAAATAGAAACACAACAACGTAGTGGCGTTTAACAGAGGTGGGAAGTAACAAAGTGTTACAGTACTTTTTTCAGGTACCTGTACTTTACTTGAGTATTTCTTTTTCAACATTTTACTTCTACTCCCTACATTTTAACATAAATATTATTCTTTCATATTACTTCTTAAATTGGAAAAACATTGTTACTTATGTGTTTAAAAAAAGTTTAAAAGATACAAATTCTGTTCAAATTTATGTATTTAATATTTATCATAGTTGTTGCTTAAAGTAGAGCGACTTGAAGTTGTGTAGCATATATACTTTTATATTCACTACTGTAGTATGTAGTGAATATAAAAGTGTAGCTAAAGCCTGTAAAATTTTAAAATTCAAATACTTTTGTGAGGCTAATCAAGCTTATTTGATTGGATATTGTGTTTTGTGTTTTATTCTGAATTTCCCTTGAAAGGGCGACACCAAAGAAACGTCCTCCTTGTTTGAAATATGACAAGGATGAGACGAGCGATTATCTTTATCCTGCGACATGGCACAACCCTTATGTCACATGGCGGCCATATGCACATAAAGCTCCAGCAGTGGGGAGTAATACCACTTGCCATTTACATGTATCCAGTCAAAAACAGGGTTACACCACCTCCTGTCTGCATCCACTTTTTTTTTTTTTTCAGATTGGGCAAATTTAATCGTAATGGAGCGTTTACATGACGTGATTTTAATTGGGTTGGCATTTAATCCGATTTACGTATGCTCTGTGAAAAGAAGCACCTATCAAGCCACATCCAACATTACAAATGAATAACCTTTCAATGCACTGAATGCATTCCAAATCAAACACGGAAAACGATTATTGTTGAATGCAGTGTGACTCATTAAGCTGTGAGATCAGTTAGCCTCTATTGATCTACCCTTTGATGGAAGGGCTTTTTATGACATTAAATTTGGTGCCCTCAACACACAACTTCCACCGTGTCACACTAAGACGACCACACGAATTCGAGCATCACATTGCCGCAAGGCGGAAAAGCTTGTCAAAGAATTTATTTTTTTTTCCTCCCCTTTCACTTGAGGTTCGATATTACATGTCTCTTTTTGCGCAAGTATTGATTGCCACCCATTTTCCATCCGGGAGGGAGGAGAGTGGAAATCCTGTGATCGAAGCCTTTTTTTTTTTTTTTTTTTTCTTTTCATAAAACAGCAGACTCCATCAATTTTCCGATGGCGACTGAACCTTGTTGAGGCTCGGCAGTCATTGACGGGTGACACACAGGTGGCCAGATACAATCCCCTTCCATGACAAAGCGGTCGTAGTATTGCATACAGGCACAAACCCGACATTCCTTGCATGTGAAATATGTGAAGTTGTCAAGTTTAGCAAAAAGGATATATACACTTATTTACACATTTCTTCACAATTCGTCTGTATTAAAGGTCCAATGTGTAATTTTGGTAAATGTTTAATATACTGCCCATAAAAAAAAAAAATAAAAGTGAAATTTAACATTAATAAATGGCTCTCACACTAACCTAACCCTCATACTGGTCACTGGAAGTTCAACAGGGTACCTCATAGCAAAGAACTCTCTGAGGATCTGAAAAAAGAATTGTTGCTCTACATAAAGATGACCGAGGCCATAAGAAGACACTGAGCTGCAGCACAGTGGCCAATACCATACAGCGAGTGAACATGACAGGTTTCACTCAGAACAGACCTTTCCAAGGTCGATCAAAGGAGTTGAGTGCACATGCTCAGCGTCATATTTTTAGACATTGTCTTTTAAAAATAGACATATGAGCGCTGCCAGCATTGCTGCAGATGTTGAAGGGGTGAAAGGTCAGTCTTGTCAGTGCTCAGACCATACGCTGCACACCACATCAAATTGGTCGCATGGCTGTCATCCCAGAAGGAAGACGATGCACAATAAAGACAAATAGACTGGAGTACTGGATCCATGTCCTGTGGTCTGATGAGACCAAGATCAACTTATTTGGTTCAGATGGTGTTAAGCATGTGTGGCAGCAACCAGGTGAGGAATACAAACACAAGTGTGTCTTGCCGACAGTTAAGCATGGTGGTGGGAATGTCATGGTATGGGGCTTCATGAGTGCTGCCAACACTGGAGAGCTACAATTAATTGATGGAACCATGAATGCCAACGTAGTGAGGCAGAGGATGATCCCCTTCCTGTGGAAACTGGGCCGCAGGACAGTATTCCAAAACGATAACAAACCCCAAAAACACCTCCAAGATGACCAGTGCTTTGCTAAAGAAGCTGAGGTTTAAGGTGATGGCGTGGCCAAGCATGGTCTCCAGACATAAAACCTATTGAGCATCCGTGGGGCTTCCTCAAACGGAAGGTGGAGGAGAGCAAGGTCTCTAACGTCCACCATCTCCATGATATCATCATGGAGGAGTGGAGGAGGATTCTAGTGGAAACCTGTGGAGCTTTGATGAACTCCAGGCCTTAGAGGATAAAGGCAGTGCTGGAAAATAATGTAGAATATTGACATTTTGGGCCCAAGTTTTGACATTTTCACTTAGGGGTGTACTCACATTTGTTGCCAGCAGTTTGGACATGTTTCGCAGTGTGTTGAGTTAGTTTTGATAGGACAGTAAATTTGCACTGTTATCCAAGCTGAATTTTGGCTACTTTAAATTGTGTCAAAGTGTCATTTCTTTAGTGTTGTCCGATTAAAATATATAATTAAATATTTGCAGAGACATGAGGGATGCTGTCACTTTCAGATCAAGGGTTTTGCTTCCAGTTAGCTGCCATCTTGCGCTGCCATATATCTAAGGAAGCCTGGTGTGGACAATCCAGCTGCCTGACAGCGCGTTTTGTAATTAGAGTGACTGCTCGCGTCTTCAAGTACACCAACGAAAAGGAGGTGGACGAGGTATAAAGGTCTGGGTGTGTAGGCCACCATAGCTCACTGGCAAGCTAAGGAGGGGGAGAGAGTGAAAGACACTGCAATCTAAGATGTAACCAGTTGATGTTGCTGTTTCAGAACTAGCTACACACCTCCTACTACTACTACTACAAGTAGCTACACGAAACATGCATTTTTGAAATCACTCCACACTCACGTTTGTCTGGAATGTAGTTCCGGCTATGCACTCGCCTTGAAAATAGCTGTGTCGTGTCTCAAAGAGAATTTGATAGATGGAAGGCTCCTCCGAATCCCGCTGTTAAACCACCGCAGGATAAAGAAACGCAACGCCGCCTCGAAGGGATTCAATACTGTAGCATGCTACATAAAAGATATTTTGTTGTACTTTAGTGAGAGAGCTCTCTGTGTCATGCAAGCTTTCACGCCCACTGGGCCAACCGCTCTGACCCACAGCTTCGACCGTACGACGCTAAGCTATGGAGCAAAGGGCCTGCAAAAAAAAACCAACGTAGCTTAAGTGTCTGCACCATATATACATCACCCTGCTCTGTCAAAACATTGATAGCAACATACACAAACAGTAACGGCAAAACAAGCAGATGCTCGGTCTAGTCCATTAGCATTTTTAAACATTGCATCCACAATATATTAAAATAAGTGAAGTCGTGCTCCAATGGTCAGACACTCTTATATTGTAGGTGATCATTATGTCAATCTGCTACCTCCCCTCAGCTTCCCTGAGCTTCCTAGTGCCCTTCCGCTTGTTGTTTGGGTGTTCTGCCGCCAATTCTCTCTTTTCTGTGTGCTCCCAACCCTTTTATTTTACCCTTTACAACATGTGGAAACAACACTCACCACTGCCACTTCCTGCCCGTCACAGACCAGCACTCAAAATGAATCAGAGTGCTGGGTTTGCAACTGTTGCATATGCCCGCATAAAGAAACAGCTGCTAACATGTTCACCGTGCTCAATATAAAGGCGGTGATAGTTCTGTTCTTACTACCCGCTGTTAGTGTTTGCAAATCAGTTTCAAGAAGGGCCTCAACCCGATCAGGACCATACTTTCGACAACATGGAGCGTTTTTCTGGCATACAGACTATGGCGACGCGCTGCATGACATCAGACAAGAGGAAGGCGGAGTAGTAGTTGGGCTAACGAGTTACCTATGCCAACAACAGACGTGATGGACGACAACAATAACATTGCCTTGCTAACCTCGGTTGTTGGGATATTTACATTTAAAAAACAGTTGGATGGAAGCCTTGACAAGAGCGCTGTTCTGTGTAATCTAAGAGTTTGCATTCCACCGCAGTTATTTCACCTAAATGCGAAACATGTACCAGGTAGTACTAGCACTGAAGCTAACAATAACGCCAGAATGGCAAACACAATCAAGCAGAGTCGCCAACTCAAACGTCGATATGCGGCTAAAATAGGATTACCGTAATTGTAATTAATTACAATGGCCATAATTAATTTGATTGTTTTAATCTTGTGTTTTAGTTTTGTGTAAATTGTGTTTTTTGATTAGCTGTCAGTGTTTCTGTCCTTCAGCAAATAGCTCTGAAAGTGATCCCAAATGTAGAGTGTGTATTCCACAATCCAATGGAGCTGTGATAAATTTTAAGTGCTACATCCATAATGATGTTAAGGTAACAGTTCTTGGTATGGATGGCCCTTTAGTCGTCCTCTCCATCGACGATCAATTGATCCATGAGTAGACGTTTACAAAAAGCCGTTGAGAGCTATGAGCTTGTTCTTTAAAGATTTGAATTTTTCTCCCTCCAGAAATCCAGAGTACATAAAAAAGTGAGAGAAAAAGTAGCGTTGCATAGAAGCAGGAGAGGCAGAAAGGAGAGGAGCAAGAGTCATACATCAGTTTAATGACGGCTGTTCTGACAGAAATAACTGCGGAGCAGCTTCTGCTCTCAAATCAATAGCCTCACTCTTTATGGCACTCTAAATAATGCAATAACAGCAGCCTGACACTTATCCCTGTACGAATTATAGTCCTGGCACTGCCCTCGCATCTTGTTTACAAAGTCATTTGGGGAGTGAGATTTCACTATATGGATGTCAGTGTCACGCGCTAAGTCGATACTGCGACCGCACACATGCTAACACTTTGGTACTAACTTACTAATAATGGAACAATAATAAAACCCAATAGATTCTACAATAAGTACATCCAGGCTGTGATACTAATTACCAAGTTATTTTTTTTCTTCAACCAACACTTCACCTGTAACCAGACATGAAGCTGTGCACATAATTAAAATTTTGGCTTGTGCCTCGGGTCTTGAAACATAGCTCAAAAAAAATGTTGTCCAAAAATCTAAATAGATTCTTGATTTCCTCCCCTGGAAAATATTTAATTGCTTTAGAAAACACAAAAACAAAATTTTTCAGTGGCATTAGATTCTCAAAAAAAAAAAAAGGAAAGAAGAAGTTCTTTGTGTGTGTGTGTGTGTGTGTGTGTGTGTGTGTGTGTTTTTGTTTCCCCTTGTTCTTTTTCTTTCTCATATTCTGTCAGGGATAATACTAACGGGCCATGACCAGGGTAACCTGTAGAGTCAGACAAAATAGCTCTGCAGCGTTGTCATCGTTAATGACAAAAAAAAATCTCGGATTCCGTGAGGACTTACAGTTGGATGCTTGCAATTTGAGTGAGGCTGCAGATTAGAGCGGCCGCATACCTGGCTACACACATGTATTAGCGAATAAGAGGATAATGGGTTGCTCGGTCCATAATAACAAAAAAAAAAAAGGGACCCTGTTCCCCAGCCCCACTGCTTGTCAGTTGATGGAGAACAACATATTTTCTTTAATGGATTTTTCTGAAATGTAGTCTCCTTGTTTTGACTTAAAAAATAGTGGAATGGAAATAAAAAATGGAAATACACAATTTTCACGAAAACATAACATTTTCTGAGTTCTACCTTTGGCATAATAATAATAATGATAATAATAATAATAATAATAATAATAATAATAATAATAATAATAATAATAATAATAATACATAATTAATAAATCATATTCTTTTGGAGCATCTTTTTTGGAGCATGGTATAAATATATAAAGGTGTTGAAGTGCAATGTGCATAAATATGTGCTAATAATGTGCTTCCAGAAATTTTCTGGTAGCTGATAACGACAATATGTTACATGAAAAAAAAGTTACAAAAAAAAAAAAAGTGGGGTGGGGTGGGAGGGGGGTAAACTGCCATTCTAGCATTGCATCATACATCATATGAGTGACATGACCTGTTGAAGCAACAATCACAACATGGAGAGCCAGTGTCGCAGCTGCAGTTGTTACACACACTGTGGATCAGGAGCATTACGTGGGCAGCGGCAGAGAAGACGGTGTTTCTCCTCAAAGAAACTGAAGGATTTGTGCTGCCTTAGAGCCACAGACTGAGTGCTTGTGTGATCCAACTCCAGCAGAACTTGTTTTTTTTATTTTTTTTCTCCCTCCACCCCGAGTCGTTTTGAATTTTGAACGTGAATATTCTCCACATTTCAAGTACCTGATAAATATTAAAGAATTAATGTAGTGGATATGTGTTATATTTAGACCCCAAAGCTGCTTTAGTCACTGTGAAACACAGCGCACACGCTCCAACTGAAAGAGGCTTATTCAAATGATGGTAAAAGCTAAGCTGACAACGCACAGCGGTAACTCAGAAGCCCCTGCAACGCCGCGAAGATAGGGCGAAAAAAAAATAAATACTGAAACGGAAACTGATATGTCACAAACAGGATGTAGCATTTAAGCAGCACATTCTGGGCTTGTTAAGACAAGTTTCGCGTGCGGTAATGTTTCACCAACTCTGCTCAAACGAGCCTGGTCTGCATCAGGACACGGTGACTTGAGACAGTTCGAGAGCAGGTACAGGACAAAGACTTCCCTCTAATCAGAAGGTCACTGGGGTCGACACCTGGGCAGGTACACAGACACAAACTGTTCTGACTGCTTCCCCTTAGTAGGCGCTACTGAGCTCTGTTCGCCAAGAACCGCCAGATTAAAAAATGTTTCCTACTCCACGTCTCCACTCCTAGACCTTAAACTCAACCTCCTAATATTTTCATGCTTGCCCATTGTACAACATTCCACTTTCAAATATCAATGTACAGTATATACAGAGGCAGACAAAAATAATGTATTCACACCTCAGGAAAAGAAAAAAAAACTTGAATTAGTATTTCAATACCAATTTTTTCCGACATCACAAGATAATGCAAGTGAGCTTTGGCCTCTACAATTATAAGAGGTCCTCAAAGTGGTGGCCATTGGCTTCCAGACTTGGGAGCCAAAGGTCTGCTACCTAAACACTTGTTGAAGCTACGTTCATGACGCCACCTGTAGGGAAAACATTGTTCAACAGTACACAGTGTTATCGCCATTTGATTAAACTTCAAAATCTATATGTGTAGAAGTCATTTTAAATACCGTATTTTCCGGACTATCAGCCGCTACTTTTTTCCCACGCTTTGAACCATGCGGCTTACGCAAAGGTGCAGCTTTTCTGTGGATTTTACTTCACCCACCAGGGGGCGCTTTAGCAGTAAGTGCTAAAGCGATGAAGTGATGAAGAGTGACAGGTGGTTTCTGGATTCAGTGTTCATGAAGCGACTTTAATGGTTCCAGTGCGAACCGATCCGCTCCGCGGACCCGTTTCCTGACGAAACACCTGCGGCTTATAGTCCAGTGCGGCTTGTATATGTACACATTTGTTTTTTCCCCTAAATTTAGCTGGTGCGGCTTATATTCAGGTGCGCTTTATAGTCCGGAAATTACGGTATTTACGGTCCAACTCTGTTTGTATATATATTTTTCTATTCTTCTGTTTTCCTTGCCTTTCATTCGTGCGTCCAGCACAGTCGCATTTCTAGTGTTTACTATTCTGATAGTGATTCTAAGAGGATTTATTTTTTATTTTTTTTTTTTTTTTTTTTTGACTCTGTATGCTGCAGACTCAACATTTGTCCCCCCAGAAACAGAGATCTGAGCCATCAAGGGGCGACTTGTGAGTTGCTGCCACAGTTCTCTGGACCTAGTATAGTTAATCCATGTCGACGAACAAGTGTGACAATAAGCTCTCTGTCTGAACAGCAATCCTCTTAGGAAAGGCTTTGTGGGTAAACTCGCCTCATGCAAATTCCAAACCCCATTAGCTTTGAGGGACTAGTCAGCTGCATTGAGATTAATGGCCAAGTGACTACTTGATTTAATAGGGTTATTTCACATCTTCTGGGGGAAAATAAACAGCAGAGTTAATGCAAGACATTTGTCACTGACGTTCTCAATCTCTCCTCTCTACGAGGAGGAAGTTTCTGTGGAGATGTTACTGAGTCAGCCGGGCGCTGGTAAAAGACCAGCGGAGTCTTGACGCAAACACCTGGCAACTTTGCTCGTAAATAAGAAACAATAAGTTTGATAAAGTTTCAGGTGTTTGGACAATGAAAAATCCAAGGTCTAAAGTTTTTGAGAGCTGTTCTAAATTACAGGAGGGAATTATTTCAAATGCGTTGCGAGATAAATGCACCCGGGAGAGAGCGCCATGCAATTTTTCATTACAGGGTAGAAAGTGAAAATCCTTATTTATCTTTTTCCATGCCGTCAGCTTACTCCAAACTTCTGCTGCAGGGGATTACTGGCTGGGTGGGTAGGGCTCTGTCACCGCAAAAGTGGGAGACAACACAGACAACACTATGACAAACGGTGATCTGAGAGTCCTCCAAGCTCACAGCTGGGGAGGAATGATTAGCCCGAAGTTTAGCGGGAGCTTCAAAATACTTTCTTGTGACCTTTAATCCCCAATCAAATCACAACGCTGCGTTTCCCCCCGCTGCAAAACAGAAGCCGCCACCGCCAGCCCACACTTGTACGCTGAGCTCCGAGCGTATGCGCTGCAAACAGCTTTCAAGAAGATGTGAGATTAGCTAAAGCTGACTGATTACTTTAAACAGGTGTCATCATCCAGTCGAGGGCTTACCGGTGGATCACATCACTCGAGGACTGCTGTGGTAGTCGGACTCAGAGAGACATACCGAGGGTCTTAAACGCCTCAACCCTTTGATTTCTTTGACATGAGTTGGCAGGAAATGAACAATGTGATTTGAGTGAAAATAATACACAAAAATGACACACTCTGAGACGGCACCACGATCTTACAGCTGATAAAAAAAAGGAACAAGAATCTTCAACTGAACTGAAAGAAAAGTTAGTTTACATTTACAAGCCTGAAGCACATTCTAAAATATTACTACCATGGGCACAAGTAAATAGCACATTAACGCCCTTAAATATGATACGCTGCTCATAAATAGTAGCTCAACGTAATAGTTCAACATTTACTTGCGCCTATTCCCATAACCCCATGGCTGTATGAGTAGCTACATTCCTTTAATAATCAGTGCCTGTTGTTTTCAGATCCGGGGGGCAGAGACACAAGCTGCTCTGCGATAATAATGTAGCATTACGAGACATAACACACCTGCTGACCCTAAAAGCGCATGGCTACGCTGCTACTCCCGTCATCAGTATGTTTGTCGAGGAGAAGCTGGTGTCTTACCATGGTGCGGTGATGATGCCTTTTGGTAACCAAGACCCAGAAACGTATTAGTTTAAGACAAAAACTAAGTAACAGCAGCACTGTGTCACTCTGCCCATTATTATTCCATAGCGAGGTGAATGTATGCATCCTTAATAGTGTTTTAGAGGTGTTGGATTGTGTGATTTAATGAGTTTTGAACGAGGGAGGTCTGTAAGTTAATGATTCGTCTGCGGCCATTTTGTCACAACAGCCACTGATAATTAAAGGGAATGTACGTACTCAGATGACAATAGGGATTATACAATGGGCAAATTTGGCCAAAAATAACGTCGAATTACCCCTTTAGCACGTAACTTGTAGAGCAAATTGAATTTATGCCTGTGTTATGTCTTGGCAGTTTATCCTTCAAACACCTTGGATGTAAAGTGAGACGTACGGCAGCGTAAGTGGGTGGGGGGGGCAAACAAAGGCATTCCTGTCAAACACTCCCGTGTCTCCAGAACGATGGTGCAGCTGCAGCCGGCAGAACGTCGGCAATGCGGCTCCTGCCGGCAGCCAAAGTCCCTCAGGCGCCAGCACTCACTCATTTCCCAAAGCCCGACCGCGGAGCCGTACGCCGCAAAAGGGGAAAGTCGTACAGTTGAGCAATGCCAGGATTAAAAGGGGGTTCAGGTGGGATTTGAACGATGCCAGTGCACTCAGCAGCGACTCCCATCAGTACCATTGCTGCCACGCGGGTGCGGGCCATGACACAGAGCATCGTGTTGCCTCGGAAGTACAACTGCTTTTTCTAATGAATAAGGCAGAGTTTGTGTGTGCACGCGTCCTCTCGACGCACATTAAATAGCTGCTGATGGTGCACAGTCACGTGTTGAGCAAGGCAGTTTGCAGGGGAGGGTGGGGGCAAACGCTACCTTTCTATGGAACTGAGACCGCTACCAAGTCCTCCCCATCCAACAGGGAGAACATTAAGACGTAGAGAAGACGAAGATAAAAAGCAGTTTGTGGATTTCATAGGTTTCAATTCTGGCCAATGTCTGTGTCTACTTGGGCTGCATGTGTGAACTCCTGAACTGAAACAACACAGCAGTTTTATACAGAGCAGATCAAATGGAGATGAGAAGCGCTGGCACACACAAAGTTAATCTTCTCCGTTTTGAATAGAAAACAAAACTGTCTTATCAAATTCACGTTATGAAGCTACCAAAAACACATCCAATTGATTACCGTTTAAGTATTTAATTGAAAATAAATGACTCCCCAATGAGTGTAAAAAAAATAATAAAAGAAGCTGCAAAACAAATAATTATGAGCAGCTCAAATGTTGTTTCTGCTATTCCGCCGGTTGGGGAGATGTGCGTGTGTGGTGAGAGAGAGTGTGTGAATCTTTATAAACCTGCAGCGATTGCACTTGCACGGTACTCCCTAGAAGGGCACACTAACATCAAAGTTGCAATTTCTGAGTCAGTACTGGGAAAAGCGAGAGTCAAGAAAGCCGTTGCACACAGACGTGAGATAATGTCTGTAACTTCTTAACCTCTGGGGCACGAAGGAGGAACGTAGTACAAATTTCTCTCCCTGATGTAATGCCCCAAATCTCTATCGCTATCTGAAAACCCATCTCTGTCTGAGAAGAGTGATTTGCTTCTGTCGTCCACGAACAGTAGCTCATTGAGTGACTGTCATTGTTTTTTGAACAGTTGACGGTTGATAATCCCAGTGATTTTTTTCTGCTTTTAGGAATAACCATGTATCGTATTAAAAATGGTATTTTTTGGACATTCAGACACTTCACACAAACACGTTAAAATAATGGAGTACGATAAGAGCAAACAAAAGCACAAAAAAACTGAAGGACAAATAAAGGACAAAAGTGAGGTAACAATAGCAAGGACAAGAGCAATTTTGAACAGCCTTTCATGAGTCATATGTTGCCTGTTGTATTTCCAAAGTTTGTAATTACACATACAGCCTCTCACTGTGCACTGTGTAAGGTACAGTATGTAATATTTGGAGATTTGGAAGAAGAAACAGCGACACCAAGTGGTGAGATTTTAGGTGGCAGCGTCTTTCAATTTCTCTCCCTCTCCTGAGCTTGCCAGTGAGCTACAGTGGCCTGCGCACCCAAACCTGGAAACCTCGTCCACCTTCTTCTTTGTTGGTTTATTTGAAGACGTCAACATTCACCCTAAATACGAAATGCGCTGTCAGACAACTGGGTTGTCCACACCAGGCTCCTTAGAAATATGGCGGTGCAAGCTAACTGGCAGCAAGACCCTTGGTATATGTATACTCTTGTATATGTATGAGAATCACTCTAAGTGTTGAAAAAACAGAATGCGTTTATTGTACTGTGAGTATACACTTTCATTAAAGTATTTACTAACAGTATATTAAGTTTTTACCAATGTAAAATCATAAAAAACCCAAATATTACACACTGGATTTTTAACTTACAGTGTCGCAAGTTTTCAATCTCAATAGAACGTGATTTTTTTTTTTTTTTTTAGCAGGTTTGCCAAAATGAGTAATTAGTTTGAATAGAAATAGATTTTTTTTTTTTTCTTTCCTGGCTTGATTTCTCTAAAATGAAGATGCCTAAAAAGGCATCATACCATGACATGGATTGTTTGAAAATATTACAAATTGAAAAAGAAAATGAGCAGCTGCCCTGACTACAAATTAGGAAGATGATTAGAGGTCTGCAGGAATTCAGAATTGGAAAAAAAAAAATAAAATATGTACATACAGTATATATATATATATATATATATATATATATATTCTAATACAAAACTAAACTAAAAGTAAATCAATTACTGACAATCATGTTTTGTTCATGTTTAGTTTTTTTCCATCACATTTTTCCTACGTGCTATTTCAAAATGGGGTCACACAAAGTTCCTAAACATGCTTTTCACACGTAAAAATCATTGCCTTCACGTGCAAATTCAGCTCGCCTGCTGTTTCCTAACAGCTCGGTTGTTTAAACCTTGCTTATCAATTTTCCGCCACCACCAGTGAGCACATTAATTTCTGTATTATGTATTATTGAAACACCGTCATTGTGCATAGAGTTAACAGAGCAGTTTGAGGCCACAGGACCCTCATTAAAAAGGCACTGTGACCACCTGGACATTTATTGCCCCCCAAATTGGCTTGTACTCAATAACATTACGCCAATGCTATTTATCCCACTGACTGACTGACATTCAGCCACGGTGCCAGGTACCAGCTCACGTCCTAAATTATGTGAGCTATTAGCTTCTGGCATTTGGACACTGTGTTCTGGAAATTGGGCAGGATGGTACAGAGACATCCAATGAATCTGCATTGCTGTGGCTGAGAGTGAAGTTTTACCCTGGGGTCAGTTTTCCCTGCCAGTAGATGAAGGCCAGAGCACGATTTTATATGTAGTTTTTTGTTTTTATTATTTTAAAAAAAGATAACTGTCTTTAAAATTCCCATCCAGATCACCTAATTTGATCCCCATTTGATCAAATGGCACCATCGAGTCCCCAGTAACATAATTCGGAACCGAACGCAGCAATCCCCAGCATCCCGCCTGGCAGCACAGCCCCGGATGCGCTGGTTTGGTCACATCCAAAGACTACCCCCTGAACATCCCATACACGCAATCGTCCATTCTGATCCAAAAACAGCTGGATGGCGATGCCCCGCGGGAAACCTCACACGAGGTGGATGGACATCGTCACCAGGGACCTTCAACAGCTGGGCCTGTCTTTGGCCGAAGCTGTGTCTATCGCCCTGGATCGACCCAAGTGGAGAGGCCTGGTGGCCCTTATTGGCAAGACGCCGCCATTGATGAGCAGGAGACCTGATGATGATGATGATGATGATGATGACAAGATCACCTTATTATACATTACAGTGGTCTCATTGAATGGTTTTCTGAAGACAATGCAGAGCATAGAGGTGTATGTGTTTTTTTATATAGTGTAGAGATAATTATGTGCACTGACCATTTATCAGTGCCTAACTCAATATTTTGCTTGAAGATAATGACAACATTGCAGACGTTTTGCTTGTTTTCAGCCTTTTTAAAGGGGTTGCTAATGCCTTTAAATGTGCTGTCAAGTAAGAAGACACGAGCAAAATATGTATCATGCTACTAAATTTCAAGACAAAATGGCATGATCAATAATATGGAATGTTGACAAAGAAAACAGCATTTAATAATGTAGAATCTGTAGAAAGCGTACAGTACATGCTCATCTTCAATAGCATAATGTCCTTTTCAAAGGTTAAGGGAGTCGACAAGCAGTATTCTGAGTACTTTGTTTTTTTTCCAGACAGACTAATGGTGGTGGTAGCGAATGTATTAGACACAGTGGCACGGAGGCAAGGATAGGAGGCAGAGCCGGAGGTAGCGGAGGTTTTGGGAGTGACCAGGATGGACATGATCAGGACTGAGATCATCGGAGTATGTGAGATAAAAGCCAGAGAGGCCAGACTGAGAGGATTTGGACATGTACAGTATCAGTAGAGGGATGCTGAGGTTGGAAGTGGCAGGCAGGAGGCCTGGAGGATGAGCCAAGAGAAGATTTATGGCTGTAGTGAAAGAGGACATAAAGTTGGGGAGTTGGTTTTATGTATATGGTTTTCTTTGCATGTGGCTTTTATTATATTCGTGTATTACAGATCACAACGGTACCTGTTAAAAATCAATTACAAAATTGATAATCTCTATTGCCCCGTGACCCTGAATTGGAATAAGCGGGTATAGAAGATGAATGAATGAATGAATAATCTCTATTGCTTAGTTATTTTATTTAATCCGCTTATTGGTGCGTGTGTGCATTTGAAGGTTTTTTTTGTTTATGGCTTTCTTTCCCTTTAAGTGCAAAATGGCTTGACTGCTGTGTTCTGCGTTGTATTGTTGATAAATGTATACATATAAATGATGCCGCATGAGTCAGAGCAAATCATTTTTTTTCTTTTCTTTTACATGCTGTATTCACGCTGTATGCATAAGGGTAAAAGTTTTCTTTTCTTACTTTGTCACTTTAAAGGTTTACCAAAACAGTAGATTGTGATTCAAGTTTAATTAAATGCAAACCATTCTAATATTTGCACTGTCATAAATGAATAAATTACTAATTGTTTGTGCAGCTGAAGTTAAAGTTAAGAAGGATATGTTGACTGTTTTGCACTTTAGGGCATCGGTTCAGTTTTCAAAACAGTCAATAAATAATTATTCAAGAAAAGGCTTTAAGAGTACACACACACAGACACACACAGACGCAGACACACACACACACACACACACACACACACACACACTTTATTGACAAGACTGGCCCTATCCATGACCTCGCCTCGAAGACTGGCCTCCTACCACTTGATCAGGTTTGGATCATGGTGAACACTGGCACATACTCAACACTCTGACAGACAGTGTCCATGGATAAGCTCCTCTCTCTCTGTGTGTTGTCTGGTTCGGTGTCCTGCCGAGGCTCAGTCCTCTCATCACTCTCCCTCCTCCTGCAGCTCTCGCTGTTCGCCTCCCCTCACACCAGTCCCTCCTCCCCAAGCTCCCTTTACCACAGTGATACATAAAAATGCACCACTCCCAGTTGCCCCCCCCCCCACTTCTTTTTTGTTCAAATTGGTATTCATTCTATATTTTCCCTCAATGCTCTTATTAGTGCAAATTGCTCTCTAGTTGTATGGAGGCAGTTTCTAACTCCTCTATTTAAATGAATAAAAAAAAAAAACTTTAATTTGCATCCTTCATTTTTTTGAACTCTCTTGAGTATTTTATTTTCCATTTGCTCTTAGTGTGTGCCCACAAGTGTTGCCAGCAATAGGTTGGTTATCACATCTATACAACAATTAACGCAATCAGGACCATACGGTTCTTGCTTTTATGCAGCAACCCGTGTGCCTCCCGTGCAAGACAGAAATAATACTACTGAGAAAACACTGAATGAGGATAAATAGTGCATTTTTTTTAACCATTTTCTCCATTATAGTTTATAATATGAATCATATATTGTTATTTTCAGAGGAATCCCAGAGCACTAGCAAGATACTTGTAACATTTGTTATATAATATATATATATCAATATATATATATATATATATATATATATATATATATATATATATATATATATATATATATATATATACATATATATATATATACATGTATATATATATATATATATATATATATATGTATATATATATATATATATATATATATATATATATATATATATATATATATATATATATATATATATATATATATATATATATACATATATACACATATATATACATATATATATATATATATATATATATATATATATATACACATATAGGTACAAGATGGTTTTATTTCATTTCATGTTACGCTATCATAAGTTTAATCAAAATATGACTGCTAACAAATACCACAGTTCAAATTCACCAGCATTTTTCCTGTTGGCCAGCTACTCACTGTAATTCTGATAAGAGTCATGTGCTTTGACCTTTCATGTAGCAGTTCAGTCTCTGAGTTGGTGATTAATGAACCACTTCTATCTGCAGCACCGTGAACTCTGGCCTCGCCTTAATTAAAACTCAACTGTTGACCACCAATCATAAATTACTTCCCACAACCTGTGACACTCCCAGAATAAAAAAAAAAAAAAAAGAACAAATTGGTTTTATCCCGGTTGGTAATTCGCACATAATAAGGAAGGAGTTGGCAGGGGCTTGTGGGGTAAAAGCTCATTCTCAGTGTGTGGGCTGACGGTTGCATTGCTGAGCATGTGGCGCTGTTGTCATACGGCTGATTGATGCCTGTTGTCTGCTCCGCTTGTGTTTTACAGGTAGCTGCAGTCGTTGCAGCGACGCCACAGGGCTCCTGCGCGTTCCGATCCCTGACACGAGCAGCTGGTTTCCAGTAGGAGGGAGCTGCCCTGCTACAACATCTCCACTCCATCATCCCTGCCGCTGTTCGCAGGGGCGTCGGATGAGGATGGAGATTTTTCCGACCATACCAATATGTCCAGAGTTAGCCCAAGTCGGCAACTCTCATTTAAAACCCGATTCTGCTTGTTGTTGCGGTTTTTCTTGTAAGATAACTGTTGAGTATGGATGAAGATAATATATCGTAGCTGTGTCAACATATGTCTTTTGTGAAAATGTTGAATGCATTTAGTAAGGGAAAAAAAATAAACAGAAATCTCAATGGACTCCAATTTTTGACCTTCTTTGGGGTTTGTGCTGCTCCTTCAAAACACATAAATACATAAGCACAAGAACTTCATGCACTTTTACGGCAATGTGATAAATGTGAACTACGGATGCAGTTTTACTTCAACGTATGCAGATCAGAATTCTAAGTTTTGAATAGTGGGTATTTTGTTGATCATATTTGGTTGACCCCATCACCTGACAGTTGGAGAACTTTTGTTTTTCTCTATTCGTCAGCTCCATGACAAGCTAATGACGTTAGCTGCTTCCAGACCTAGCTCATTGTTTTGGTCGTGGGAGCATCTGTCCCTGAATCTATTCATTCCAGTATGTATGCGAGCACGGCAATCAATCCCAGTTCCAAAGTGAATCAACCAGACAAGCTAATGGGTCTCGATTGGTGTTCCACGGTAGTCCTGCACGTATCACGCAGCAGATCTCTAAAGTTGGTTCAATCGGTGAAACATAGCAGCAAAAAACAAAAGAAAGTGAAGAGTTGGGGATCTGGAGGAGGCAGTACGAAGCTTCATTCAAGTTTGGGCTGACGGCACAATTACTCAAACACTGGAGAACAAACAGCAGAGTTCCTAAGTTTAGAAACAGTTGAGCAAATGGGTTAAAGAAAAGGGCTGTCAATGTTGTGTTTAGCAGTATTGGGCTAACCCCCAAAAAAAAAAAAAAAAAAAATCTGTAGTCTTTGAAAGTGTGAGGCAGTCAGTGCAATAGTAGAACTGGGGATTAAAAGGGAAACATGTCCCTGGTTCAATGAACTAGACAAAATTCTCAGGACTCAACCTGTTGGTGCTCCAGGAGATGTGGAGTTGGTCTGTGATGTTCGCACCAGCCGATCAGCCGATGTCAAATTGGATGACGCCAGTGGTGAGTGGCTTATTAATGGCACCTCCAGCAGTAGTGTGTTTTCAACTCAAACTGAATATAGCATTGATATACCAAGCGCTGGTATATAAATCAGAGAAGCGCAACCAATGCTAAAATCCATAGATATTTCTGACGCTCCATTTTTGATTATATGGGTGTTTGATGGCAGATGATCACACGGGATGGTGATTATTTCCTGATAAAGTCAGACCAATTAAGATTCCTTTATTGTCACTGCACATGGCAGCACAATATTCTGTCGTTTTTGTAACTTTTCCAATTCAAAAGAGTAATATAAATGATAACTTAATAACAACTTGAAACATATAACATATTAACATATTAAACTGATGAAGGTTCAAATCAAAACATTTAAACGGGAGCACATGAAGGTGCGTTCGCAACCAAATTTTCTGACCCCTTATTGTGATTTACTATCAAACAGTCAGACTGCAATGCAGCTTTCAGAAGAGCAAACAATTATCGCTGTGCCCCGACTTTGTGGAAACGATTTATTTAGAGATGTTGTTTGCTGACAAACGGATGCAGATCTTCTCATGTAAACACTTATCTCAATCCAGCCAAAGTGTTTTGGCAAATAACTGCTTGCCCTTATGATAACTCTGCAGAAGTGAAAGAAGAATTAACAAACAAATTCAATTTTCGGGATCAGTTTAGGGCACCAGCTCAACCGTTTCTTGGACTGAATATTTGCTTTGCTTCGCTCAGAATACGGATGTTTTACATGAAAGCCAAATAAAGACAAAGAAAAAAGGTTTCTGGTAAATAATAAAACATATTCACAACTGTGGATATTTCAATGGCAACTTGATCACAGGAAAGATGACAATGAGGTGCGCAACTGATTCATACATATTTCCCAAGTCGCTTTACACATTAAACATGGATTTGCAGGAATCTGCACATAAATCTCTGTTCAGTGTCATAAAGGCTCAGGTTGAGTACTGGCTGCCTAGTGGGGGTTCATGATCAAACTGTGTGAGACGATTGAGAAAACGCATCGCGTTCTTGTACAATCTTGTGCCAATTACTTCCCAGTTAGTAATTACAACGCTGTAAAGCACTTTTTAATGTATGTGTGCGCAGATTAATCAATCAACCCACAAGGTGTCATGCTAATGCTTTTCCATTCACCGAACAGGTTAAGAATTTAACTGTGATCACAGCAGTATTATGCCGAGGCACAGTGTGTTAAATAGCACTTTGGTTCTTTGAATGCTTAAAAAGCAGTAAGAGGTGAAAGAGATATAAGGAATTATATCTAGTCAAATATTTAGGGTGAAACTAATGTGAGTGGGCAAATTGTTCTACACAATCTCCATTGTTACACGTGTTCAAGCTGGTTGTTCAATGAGTAAAACTTGATGGATTTGCTGCCTGGAATTTAAAGAAAAGTTACATTTTACAACACCCTAAAATTTACATGAAACTTTTAGGTTCATAGAACGAGGGCTACTGCTATTGCCTGTGCGAATTGTGAGCCTTTAAATAAGACTACAAGGTGCTGGGTAGACAAAGTTGAGCTTCTGCTTTGGCTAACTCTGTACTACAAAGTGTCTAAACTACAAAAGAATATTACTATAACACAGGGTGACACAAGGCACACAAATGTGTAGATGTTGTCGACAGTATTGGACTGGTGGACTAGAATTTGGAGAAGTGAGCTTGCGGTCGCAGGTTTGAATCCCTGGACCTGGAACAGATTTGGGTTGGGAAAGTGTTACTGTTGTTCTGGATGCTGCTTCTATTCCACCTTCCATTTGGATACACCGCACTGGCGTTATGTGCATGTTCCGGGTGTTAGGTCTTCATGCAACATTGGAAATTGATAAAGAAAGAGATTGGACAGCAAATGCCCCTGCTCTGTGTGAACATGGCATGAAAAAGGAGTAACGGAAAACAGCAACAACAGTGTTCCAATCTGTTCCTGCATTTATTCACACTCACACTTCTTCATCTTGTACTTTGATTCTTTTTTTTTCTGTTTCTGCTCAAAATGCATCTCCGCACTCAGATATGTTGTTCCTACACGAGTTTCAAATCTTGCCCTGGTACTTGGTTTACTCCTTTTCACTTGCAAAACTTCTATTCTGGGATCTCTTCTATGCTTTCAGATTTTTTATTTTTTTTGGTGTAACACAGTCAATATCCAGCAACCAGTTGTTGTAGATAACCTCAGCCGCCTAACTACTTACTGCACATTTTGGAATGTCCTTGTACACTGGACAATGTACTCCTCTAAACTTGGCTCATCATTTGTCCCTCTCCAGGATATTATTAAGCTTTTGATTCCAAAAGACAGATCATTTATAGACTATTCATCATACCAGCTGCATTCAACATAACATTACATTTTGTTCATCGTAAATGTGCCACAAAATTCAGTCATGGCTTGAACATGGCTGTTGTTTTAGGAAAAGAGAACATTTACCTTCCTGTGGATGTCCAGTTGGTTGTAACAGGTCTACACCTATTCTGTTTTCTAAGCCTATGACATTTTAATAATAAATAAATAAAACTAATAAAAAATAATTATAAAAAAAACATGCACCATTTAAATAATGCATCATTATACATCTACCATGCATTCATTGGGAGAGACGGGATTGGCAGGATTTTATTGATGACCATTCCGTTTTTGTTTTATTCTGAATTTATATTGATCATATGATAATTCAGAATGACTGAGACATACACAGAGTTATTATGAATGACCTAGTATTGATCTGTATACTGTCTATATACTGTCGATGCACAGTCTACTCAGTTGAGATCTGCCCAAGACACAAAATCAGGAAACTGGCAGGGATCGTTTCATTGGTCCAAACTAAACCTGGGTTAGGATTAGGACCCCATACTAGCTATTGGATCCTGACTGGGTTGTTTCAAAAAAAAAATTTCTGAGCGAGAGTGAATGGTCGAAATGAGTCAAAGACATTGAGAACTTGAGTTAATTCACAGCACACCAACAGCCGCCCCCCCACCACTTTTCTCTCAGGGCAAGGAAGAAGTCCCATTAGAGATCGTAATAAGCTTAATTTGATGCAGCGTGTTAGCTTCTCCAGCTTCTGTCCTGTTTCCAGTGGCTGCACAGAGATAAGTATGATGTACACCCACAGGGTCAAAATCCACATCCCATCATCTTTTACTTTCCAGCTGGCAGGCTGAAACTGTTGCCTTTAAATCTCAGCTCTGCCCGTGACTGCTGATCTCTTCCCCGACGTTTTAGAATAATTTTGCTCTGAAAGTGCCGACGCACTTCAATCACTAATCATTTTCCTCAGACCAAACTGACTTCCCAGGACTGGTACTTTTCATTCTTAATAAGAGCTTGCAGCAGACAAGAACAGAAACAAAGACATGAAACAAGAAAGGGGAGAGGACTTTTGTTTTAGCCCATAATGTAAAATCAAAAAGCAGAATTATTCCTTCTACTAAGAAAGGACAAAAGTTACTGCCTGCCTTTTTTGTGCAGTGAATCCATTGTTAAAAAAAAAAAAAAAATTAACATGCAAACACACAAGATATCAGAATACGCTTTTCAAGCATGTGAAAAAAGAAAAAAAAAAAGTTTCCCTAACCTTGACTCTGTGTGTGGAATTTATTCTGTAAAAGTTACTGAACAAACTTAACTACTTGCCTCAGTTTACTGTGTGAAAGTCTGCTGCCCTTATAACTACTGTGTTAACAGAGGGATCGATCTTGGGGGAGTGCATTTTACCTGCCTACAAAGTCAGGAATATGGCTATGTTTAGGCAGTGCTTTTATATGGATGGCCTTTTTGTCCTCTGTTTTAATCAAAAAAATGTTCACAGTGCCAACTGGCAAAATATTGAGGTGTCCTTTGGGTAGAAACATTTGGCCTAATTTTCTAGGATCCTGGAAAGCACAGGTAGATTTGATTTCACACACAAACATATTGCTTTTAGTTTGTTACATTGTATATAAACATTGGTGGAAAAAGTCAGCAAATAATTCATGATTGGTAAATAATGTCTGTCTTTTAATGGAAATTCATATGCAGCAGAGTAAGCAGATATGCTGTTGCCGGGACTTTGTGACCTGCCTTTTCATTTTTACAAATGGAAACCTGTATGCACTGTGTTGTATTTTAAAATGTATCGCATGCTGCGTGCATTTAATTTCCTGCTCGGGGCGATGTGATCTTTGTGAATTTACACAAACTGAGAGCAACGGTGCATATCGCGGAGCAAGCGGAGCGAAGTGGGGCTCCAGAGATCCAGATGTGACGCTGTGTCAGTTCAAAAACTGACTGAAATGCAGATGCAGTATGTGGAATTTCAGCCTCGGCAGAAGGTGGAATTTGCCCTGTTTAGTCATGGACCTAAGGTTGGAAAAAGAAGAACTAAAAACTGTTTCCTTCACTCCTTTTCTCCTTGCTTTTGAAATGGTAATACATGAGTAAAAGTGACATCAGGTTCACAGGTTTTTAAGATGCTCTTAAAATGTTTAGTAATGGAAAAGTTGATTGCTTGACAAAAAAAAAAAAGCAACTGCACAGCTAACATTTTCTATTCTGACATTTACATACTGCAATCCATCCCATCGCGATACACAGTATTTGCATCAGTTGTTGATGGATAACAGGTCATTTATACTCATAAATGGTTTAGTGTGGCTGATTCTTATCTACAGATTCTTGAAAAGTTGAGGACAGAAATGGGAGCTGTTCAGTGGTGCACAAACACTATCACGATGCCGGCGTAAAGAATGTCATTCACACAGAGGGGCTGTATTCAAAACCATCTATTGTGTGTAACTGCTGCAGGCTGATCACATTGTACTTCCTGCATTCAGACACTGAGCAGCGTAAAAGCTCGCAGTTAAAAATGAAACAAACCTGAACAAGGTGTTCACAAACAGAGCAAATCTTACAAAGACAAAAGAGAAGTTTAATTGCTTAACCCCTGACTTTTCTTCAGCCATTTGTCTGGAAAGGATGAGCATTATTATTTTAAGCGGAATTATGCAACTTGGTTGCTTCTTCGCTGTTCTGTTACAGTTTTGGTCTATAGGGCTCCCCCTCGAGTTTTGTCGTGGATATTACTGTGAATTCTCAGATGCTCGTTCTCCTTCTTCGCTTCCTCAGAAAAAAAGCATCTCTTCTTTTCTGTTCGCTCTGCGCTGGTTGGCTCTTGCAGCTAGCTTCTAGTACCTGGCTAGGAGCGTATGTTTGTGTTGTCTTGCTGAAAAGCAGTCCAATGTTTGTCATAGTTACGAGACAAGATCTTGCAAGGCCAGTTTTCAATTAGGAGACACTATGAGGGGTGTGACACAATATTGTATTAATATTGTGTCAATGTCTTGCCCTTGTGACTCATTAGACTGCTAGCAAGGATGAGTATCGCTAGTTGTTAGCTCAGCTTCGGGGTATATGAACATCAGGATTGGTGTGTAAAATATTCTACAATAAATTTCAATGCATTGTTTTCTGTGAGATGCAGGGTATCGACAGATAATATGCAAACACGGAAAGCCTAAGCCAATAGGTTAGTTGACTGACTTGTTTAAGTTATGAAGATCTTTAGGGAAAGTGCAACACAATTAGGGCTATTTCACTAATTCTTTTCTTCTGTGACCAAATGGGACACAGCGAACTGCCTTTTAGCTCTGCTGGAAATTAAATCCATTGTTGTTTTGAAATGTTTACATTGCTCTCATGCATGCATGAATTATTCTTTAGCTCATCTACATGCATTTATTGTCACCACCTTGTGGCGGCACTACCAGCTCAAATCAAGCGGCACTCCTACTGGTAAATACATAATACATATTTCTTATTTTATTATCCCCACTGGCAACTGTAGGCCTGTCCAATCGACATTTTTGTAGTTTGGGTTTTTTGGATTGACCAACAACACCTAATTATATCACAGCAACACCTGAGCCAGACAAATAGAAATGTGCTTTTGCTGCCACTGCCTCTAGAACTGTATAATTATGGTAAAAATGTTGCACAGTTCCTCTTTAATAAAGTATTTTCTGTGTGGGTGGGGCTATCTATGATTTGTGACTTGTACATTTTCCACCAGGTCTCCATCTTGTTGTTCTGGAGATGCTACTCAGCCCGTTGTCTAATTTGCCTTCATGGCCTCAAGTGGAAATATCTGCAAATTTTCTGTTTTTTTTTTTTTTTAACTTTACTGAAGGTAGTCTATCTAAATCCCAGACTGCAGTTCCACATCACTATGTCAGCTCAAGCATACGCACAAAATAATAGACGTTTATTCTATAAAATTATACCTTTCTCCTCCTTCCCTTGCTTCTGAAAATCCCAGTGCACCCAAAATGGTCTTAGTCATTTATTCTAAAGGATGTGGGGGGGAAAGCCTCATTACACAGTTAACATAAAATGTGAAAACATATCCTTCACATAGCGACATAGGAAGAACCAATTAAATAGATAATGAGGTGAAATGAGGTACCTGAAAATGATATTTACATTGGTTTAAACAGTGAAACGTCACTAAATACATGGTTTACAACTATTATTATTTATTATTATTATTATCATCATCATCATTATTACTATTATTATTAGAAATCACTCTCCTGCTTCACTCTGAGCTGAAATGTCTTTAATAGACTTTAATATAATGACCTAGATCATTTTAGATCTTTTTTTTTTTTTTTTTCAAATTTGCACACATTAAAAAGGTCTTGGAAAACCATTATCTCTTTTTATCCAGACAAATGTATTATATTTCTCTGAATCTTTGTTACCACCATCAATCTTTTCTATAATGAATGAACCAGACTACAGTCCACTGCTGTGTCTGTGCAGGCCTGGCAGGCTGGAACCACAGTGGCAAAACTGATGCTAATTTCTCCCTTCCTCTTCCATATTTAAACCAGTGTTCAAACAGTGGTTTAAATAGCTGCAGTAGTACATCATTAGCTCTTCTCTTGGCTCTGTGTGCCGAACTGTAGGAGGGTGGAAATAAATCAACATTTTACTGCTCCTCAGGGCTCTCTGGATCAGACTGAGCTCTGCAGTGAGAAATTAAAGGCTTTCCTAATGGGCCACACAGCTGAGACGTATTACAGTATCTGAGAGCACAACAGTTTCTCTTATAGCCACGTTGGGGAGAAGGAGAGGTTGGACTCCTTTGTCAAAACAACACAACACTGCTTCAGTGGGGATCTCGAAGAAATGCAGCGGTGCTGACAGCTACAAAAGAGAGATGTCACGAAGAATGATTCCTTAACATTCTGTCGCCACTCTGTCACAGGCTGGTAGTTCAGATGTTACAGCGGCAAGTAAAACAATTGCAAGTCTGGATAGATTTTTCAAATTGTTGGTAACATTGTATTAAATTTCTGGGAAATTCTGGAAACTCTAAATTGTCCGCAGGTGTGTATGTGAGTGTGAATGTATGTGAGTGTATGTCGACTTGTCCAGGGTGTCACCCTGCCTTCACCCTATGGCAGCTGCGGTAGGCTCCAGCAGACCCCCGTGGGAGGAAGCGGGTATTGAAAAAGGATTGAAAATGGATAGATGATTTAGCTTAATTGGCCAATCAAACTCAAACTTTAAACACATAGATGCACACACAGAAAAAACAATAGGAGCACTTTTTTGTTTTTTTTTAAAGAAAGAAGATAATTCTGCTGACTGCTGAGTGAGACACACCTATGATAAAAAAATAAAATAAATAATACCCAAAACAATGACAATGATGTAAAAATCATCATTTAAGTAACAATCTTATTATTTTTTTTATTTTTATTTTTTTTAACATTTACAATTTTTAGACATTATGGTTTACTGTATGTAAACTGTACTGATTATGAATGGGGTATCTGAAAAACTACCCAATATAAACTAGTTTTGGTAACCTCAAGAAGTTGGTCAAAAAAAGACCCATGACCTGAGAAAATGCAATTTCATAGCCATACACTGTAACTAAAGAAAACAACTTCTGAAAAATAAAGCCAGTGCCACGAACGCATGGAACACAAAAGTAACACAAAGAGCAGGGTATGGTCTCAGATTTGGTTACTATACTGAAACAGCATTATGGAACTCACCATGAAAGCACAATGAAACAAAAGAGGGTTAAAGGTTCATATAACCTGCCTATAGGCCAACCCGTGATGGATTGCCTCTTAATTCAGTGATATCATTGCCCATCGATCTGCTTTTCAAATCCGAGGGAAATCTTTGCAGAGAAAATGCTGGCAAGACAAAGCCGTGCAGATGGTTGGCGACAGCATATTAAAGGTCTCTGTGGTTCAGCGGTCAGCATTAATGGGCTGTCCAAATCTTTGCTTCCATCAAGTTTCTCCACACACAGCTACAATATTATGATGAAGCTCCCGGATGCAGAGGTCAGACGTTCAAGAAAATGGAATTGGTTCCAAACAGAGACATTATTGTTACTCACAGCATCAAAGATGGGTCGCTTCAGTTGGATGTTAGAGTCTCAGCAACCCTGCTTATCGTCGCGAGGGGAATTGCTTCACGTCCGTGTCCATAATTTGGAATTCTTTTTTTCATCTACGGGGTCGCTGGATTTCTTCATGTAGCCGTTTGTGTGCTCCAGCTAACAATGAGGATCATTTAGTTTAAGACCTCAACCATGCAAGTTTGTTCAATTTTAATATTTCCACACTGTGACAACCCCAAGTGGGTGGGGTTGTTTTTGTCTGTGCGTGCGCAGTCTCTCTCTCTCTTCCACTGCCTGATCGCTCATGTGCTTCAGGTGTGCGTACTTCTGAGAAGGCGGGGCAACGTGGATAAACACCTGCAGAGCTCACCTGCGTTCGCTCTGCGACGCTGCTGTCAACTACTCGTCATGCACCGGCTGGAGCCTGCAGCTTACCTGCTATCTTGTTATGATTAGTTTGCTTACAACACACATATATGCTGTGTCTCAATTCAGGGTCTGCACCCTTCAAACCGAGTGTCCTCCGTCTGAAGGAAGCGTTCTTCGAGGACCCAAACCTCCCCGGTAACCACACGGGACGGTCTAGCCTTCGGCGTATTTCCTCGTTGCGTCACCGCCGGTCCCTCCTGCTGGCCATCCCCGGAAGTGACGTTTTCATAGCATCAAGCTAATCATTGGTTAGTCATCTAACGATGGCGTTGGAAGTTCAAATAAATAAAAACCCGGTGTTAAAAATTAATATTTTATGTGAAATTTAATACTTTCAATACTTTCTAATTTCAGCTGACTTCCCAGGATCCCACGATGCTTTGCAGCAGCACGCAAAGCATCATGGGATACATAAGTACGCGACGGATAGTAGCGGTGCAGCCTTGGAAATCGGCTAAAACGAGGGCGCATTCCCTCGTTGCTTTGGTTGTCAGAGAGTTGAGCCAGCTCTGACAACAACACACACACACACACACACAAAAAAAAACTGATCTTGAATACACTTGGATATATGGCTTTTGATTAGCTTTATGAGAGTTATATATTAACTTTTTTACCTTTCTTAATCAAGGTCGTTCAGTCATGCTGGAGATTTTCTTGTAGAAGGATATTTATATTTTTTCTCTTTCTGTCTACTGACATTGGACTGTAAAAGCACTGGATTTGGTTCAGTCACATGAAAAGCGCAAAACATTAAACAAGACCAAAATCACATTAGCTGTCCTGCAAAAAAAAAGAAAAAAAAAGCCTATTATTACAACACTTAATTTCATGTTAATTCTTCAAAATGTGTCTAATATATTAGCACATGCTCGGAGTCTTATTGCAATATTCAGTTCAGGTTACAGCGCGGTGTGGTTACTGCTGTAACAAAAGCTGGAGTGACGATCATTAACAGGAAGCATTTTCTCTGACGGTGCTGCATTTGACTTACTTCGGGAAACGGAACCTGACTAAACAAACTGCTGACACTTCAAACCCGATGTGGACACGGAGGGGCTGTCCTCTAATGATGATCCCCTGAAAGCTGATAGCATCGATTGCTCATGTGAAGTGTTTCCTTCGTGTTGTTTGTCATAAGTTTGTATGCGCGTGCACCGACGTCTAAAGGAAATGGAGCAAGCCAGAGCATAGACGTTAGAATGGCAAGGTGTGTTTTATAGTCATGTGGATAAATTTTGTATTATTACATCTTACAGATGTAATAATACAAAATACGGTTTTATTCACACTTATTTTGCTTGAACTCAAAAAAAAAAAAATACCACTGAATACGTGATATTAATGGTGCACCACATCCCAGGTGGAATATGAGGCTTTGAAATGGATGGAGTTTCACAGATATGTGCTTTGTAAGCAGTGTGCCTAACCTTATTGTGTGAATAATTTATGTTAAGGCCTGCCCTATACAATCACATTAAGAAGCAATGGGAGATGCTCGAGATGTGCTATGAAGCCTCTTCAAGTGTAATTAAAGCCACGGGGAGTGATCAGCTTCACTCCTCCCCCTCACTTCAAGAAGGTAAAAGCATTATTTTACGCAATGCCACTCTACCTAATATGTAAACATATGAACATATATGTTTGTCTGGTTTCTTTCGGCTTGTTCCCTTGCAGTATTTTGTGTTTGCCATGAGTGTTCATATTCTGGACTTTTCACTGAACTGTCACTGTATGGGCTTCAATCAGATTTCTTCTCGGTGCCTCCTCCCTGCTAGCCACTTAACATGAAGGCCCATCTCACAACTTAATGATGTGGATGATTCATCTCGGCACCCAAAATAACTCATTATCTCATAAGGCTACCGACACATTTGGGAGTCTCTGCACTCTGTCATGTTGTCACCCCGTCCACCACTTGCACGGCTTCTCGCAGGAAGCGGAGCGCCGGCTGTGCTGCGCCTCCCTGGTTACTAAATAAAAGTGTCGCCGGAAATGAGCTGTTGTTAAGGAACAGCAGGAGAAGAATGTGAAGAATGAGAGGAAATGAGGTTGATTAGGTTGGAATCAGTGTCTCAGCGAGCCACCCCAAGAAGACAACGGCACGGTTAATTGGTTGGAAAGATGTGTGGGTTCTTATTTATTTATATATATATATATATATATATATATATATATATATTATATATATTCTATTTTGATCTTTCTTTGAATCTAATATTATTATTACAGTAAGCCAACCTCTGTAATCTGCTCTGGTTTAGTCCAGTATTTTCCTCGTAAACGTGGAGACGTAGTTCACTGTCAGGGAACCATGGGCGGCCAGGAATAAATGAAGGAATAATAAAAGTATTATGTCTTAATTAAGGTCTTATTTTTTATTCATAAATTCTAGGCAAGTTTCCAACTCCTTCTATGACCATGACATGTCTCCAACACAAAAACCACATAGTAGCAAGACTGCAGTAGCACATTACCACCATTTATGCATGTTTATGTTTAATGTACCACTTCAACCATTTCACAAGCTGTCTTTCTTTCCGTACATCAGGTTGATTAACTTTGTGTTTGTACAATTTTAAAATGAGGCTTAAACAATTGCTGTTTGAAACTGCTTATGTTACTTAAGCATTGTATCAAAGTTTTTCTATAATAATACCACTCTTTGGAGAAAGCGCTGATGAAAACAAAACAAACAGGAAAAACAAACAAAAAACAGCAAGCATATATTGTGTTTTCACTGCTGGCATGGCAAACACAACATTTGCAACAATTGCTGTGCATGCGTACGCATAAAAGGGAGAGAAGAAGAAGACGACAACTGTGTGCACAGGTGAGCAGGTAACGAGGAGCGTGGAGTGGACGTCCACAGCTGAGGAAGAAAACAGTTGTACTCACGTCTGGGATTCACGGCAAGAAAATCTGCAAGCTAGTTTCGGTGGGAGTTACCAACTTTATGTTTGCCCGACGTTTATCGGACTGTAACTCGACTGTAACTCTTTAACTACGCGTTAGCCAAGCGAGTGTGTCATTAGCGGCGTACAGAAGGCTAGCGGCTGTTAGCTAACACAGCTAATCATGCCATCTTCGCCTGCACGTATTCCGACCCGGAAGCAAAGGACTACCAGCTTGCGCTCTGCGCCATCCTGGAAGCTCAGAGTTCCACTGCCTACGTGAACTCCACCGTGGGCGTGCTCTCCTGCTAGCGCCACCTTCTGCACAGACAACTGCGAGCTGTCACTACTTCTGGAGGACGCCACATAGGTACTGACCCGTTTTGTATTTCGTTTCATTGGGAATGAAGTGACCGCTGAGTTTTTTTGGTCCCCACGAACCCAATTCCGACCTGCAATGGTTTTATTTCGCTATACATTCTGTTATCTTTTTCCCTTGCCAGCTTAGTATAAAGGTGTGTGCACCCAGAGTTGATCATTATTGACACTGAGTTGGTTGGAAAAAAAAAGGTCTGTTTTGCAAAGTGAACACTTTAACCAAAACAAAAAGTACACTTGTTTTCAGTTCTATTTTCCTCGTAATTAAGTAAGCAAATATATGTATATATATATATAAAGTTTGCCTCTGTGGTGATATGGTTTGATGGAATCCGGCAGAACTGAATAACTTTATGCAACTATATAATTTAAAAATCAACTAAAGTTGTGCCATTATACAAAGTATGCAGCACAGAAATTCCACATTGCATCAAGACTTCAAGTACAACTCCTATTCAGTATATGTGCAAATGTTTCAGACGACTGTTGTGATAGGTGCATAAGTGGTGGTTGAGTATGTTAAGTAGGCTCTGGCATGTTGAGTGGCAGAGTGGTATGGTAGTAACCACCTTCAACTGTGGCTCTAAAATCAAAGGATTAGTGATAGATTTGAGGATGTACAAAGTGATCCAATGCAGAGTGAAACAACCCAGGTGGTCCACAAATGAGGCACTGCCGAGAGAGCCTGGGAGGGTTGCATGTTCATTTTAAGGAGGCTGAGGTCATTGACGTGCGCAACAAATTGACTATGATGTTTTATGGCTCTGCAGTGGCAAGGGCCCATTTTTACTTGATGGTGTGTAAGGGTGTTGCCATCAAGGACAATGAGGCGAGCTCAAGTTGCTAAGCACCGGCATTATTTTGTCATCTTGAGAAAAATATTTCTTAAACCATGCAGTAATAGAAGCTGAGCACCTCTCACACGTGCCGCCCCTGCTTCCCACAAAGAGTTGTCATGAAATCAGACAATGAAATGTTTAGCTACACATTTATGTAACCTCAGTCCTACAGCCTGGGACCCATAACATTGTGTACATCAGTGTCGGCTATCTCTCCGCTAATTTGTTTGTTTGTTGTAATTGCAGCACAGCATTTTTATGTGCTTCATCATCATGTATTATATTATTGTATTGTATTGTATTGTATCATCATGTAAACAAACAAAAGCAAACTTAATTATTATGCGCTTCACACCATTCAATGGAAACACCTGCAAATTGCAATTGTATTTTGTCGAAATTTTAGAAAAACAATTTTAGAAAAAAAAAAAACTGTAATGGAAACACAGCTTGTGTGACTCAAGAGTTGGACGATACATACAAATCATGAAGAATATTTTTTATTATTATTATTATGACATGGTTAATAGGTGCTAGTAGAGAGTGAGGTCCCTGTCCCGCTTGCAGGGTTAGTCATGTTAGTTTTTTCACTCTCTGAGTGAATTGCTGTCTTTTATTTTAAAAGCCATGAATTTGTTTCTATTTCCTGTACAGGAACACAATTCAGCATTTGAACTTAAAATAACAATTTAAGGATTTAAGAAGTAGACATTTATGTCATTGTTTTGATCATAACTAGCGATTGTTATAATGGTGTAACATATTTGTAACTAGCTAACTAACCTACAGCTCTTCTCCCCGAGCCCTGCTTTTTATTAGCACGGTTGGAGGGTTTATTAGAGCAGTAACATTCGTACACAGGGCAAAGTAAAGCGGCAAGACTTGTGCAACACAGGTCGCTCATGCATAAAACATCAGTCCTCCTGCCTCTTTAAAACAGGGAACTGTCACTCCTGGTTAGACCCAGCCCTGAACCGCATTAGACTCCATCCTCACACAGCCTTCGCCCCGGCCCATCCGCACATTAACACGTCTGCTTCCATTACGACACCATGCAACCGGCGGTGTGAGGAAAACAAAACAAAAAAGCAAAGAGCAAAAGGAAAGAAAAAAAAACACACACACAAAAAAACCCCAACTTGATTTAATAAGACAGAACACAGAGACATAAAATACAAGAGCAATCGAGGCTCAAAGAGGAACGCGCGCTGCAGTTAGCTTCCAGTTTAGTTTAGCAAAGTTTTCATGACATTATTCAGCTAAATCCAAACTTTTACTCCCAACACGCAAGCACACACAAACTCATTTTCCCCATCTTCGCAGCCCCCACCCACCCCCACCTCCGAACTCTCCCCTCCACCCCCCTTCAGGTTTACCTCTATGTGAATCTCCATGCAAAAATAAGTGTTGTTCTGTTCCGCCACTGATCAACTGTAGATTTCCCCTCCCTATATATACATGGTTTACAGACAATCAGCAAAAATACTGGACTGGTTCATTACACTTTCATGTTGACTGCTAGGTCTTGCAATACCTGACTACTGTTTCCATTGGATGCCATTTATCACTTGAGCTTCAGCCTCCACAAATGCACTCGTACAGCCTGAAAAAGTGTCAAAATGGTTCCCGCCGCTGAGAGGGAAAGAGGACTACAGAGTCTTTATCGCCCTCCCCCCCTTTTTTTTTTTTTTTTTTTTTTTTTTAATATCCGTCAGGGTGGCACAGATTTTGGTTGGTGCACATAAGCCTTGTCCTTCTGGTCTGTGCATTTTGGAAGCGGGAATGACATTCTGTCGTTGGTTGGTGAAGGGGAGTGGCGCTCGGGCAGACAGGATGAGGACGAGGCTGTCACTGTAAGCAGTCAAGCGCTTATTCACGAAATGAAATGACTCTCTGACAATGGCGCTTGCTTTGCTTTTGAAGCAGCCCTGTCTCTCTGAACTGTAAATCCGCTGGCTAGCACCTCTTCCGCGGGCGCCCCTCCCCCGGCGTTTCGCCCCCCCTGCAGTTGTGCGATTGCATTGAAAAAAAGAAAGGCACCCTTTCTTACCTACACGTCAAGAAACAGGATTTGTCATCAATATTTTCACACTCTTACAGAAACCCTGAAGGGATAAAGCAAACAGTGATTTGATGATAGCCTCAATTTTCCCACCCAATGCGTTTATTGGTCGGGCCTGAGAAATTCTCATGACTTATTTCCCTTGCAAAGGGGAGCCAGACACTGACTGCAACGGAATGAACTCTTTCATTGGATTAAAGACCCTCCTCTGCAGCAAACTGGAGGCTTTTTTGAGTATCAGTAAAGTTACTGCATGTGGAAAGAGGAGAGGAGAGGAAGGGTTAGATGTCACGCAAGCTGTTTTTGTTTGTTCCTATTGATAGTCGATCAATTTCCTCTCATTCGTCCGGTCAGGGGATGGATTTCACAACCTCCAGGACACACACACACACACGTGCACTCACACACACAGTTTGAGTCAACCAAAACATATTGCAGCATCTTTGAAATCCTGTTTGGAGACCATTTGGAGTACTGCACTAGACAGTCACTTTGCAACATCGCACAATTTCCTTTTTGACTGCTATCTCCATTTATTTCGCGGTGTTTTTCGCAATTAGAGAGAATGTTGCAACCGACATCGCCTGGATTACTCGATTGTCAAACGTCTGAGAGCCAATATCACACATTCACGGGTGCATTATCCTCAGACAGACTGCTGCGGTGAAATTTTTGCCTTGTGGGGGGGGTTCCTCCAACCTCTGCCTGGGTTTAGCCTCATTCAAAAGGACATCAGAGAGTTGCCGCTGCTTATGCTGCTGCCGCGTAGTTAGCATCTGTACTCTGATGAGAGCACTGAGCAGGTAGAGCATTTGACTGCCACCTCTCCTCTGAGTAGTGTCCTTTGCAGGCTCCCAGAGGCAGTGTAAAAGCCTTGCCTCATCTCTCTGTGCAGGCTATTTCTTTGAAAAATGATCAAAGTGCTGCAAGTGAGTGAAAGCCATGAAACAGACCGCGGGCAAAACATCAATTTGCCTGAATCAAGAAGCCAATTCTCTAGGGGTCAGGGAAGTTGTCCTGTTGGTGCTTCAAAGGGAGAGCTAACGAAGCCAGGAGTCACCGCTTTGTGAGGTATTTTTGTAGCTGGGACTCCATTATTGGAACTTAAAACACATGAAACCAATTGAGGATTAGCATCAGACTGGCCAAATGTTGACGAGGGGCAACGCGAGTAAACATACAGAAATAAAAGGATCATGTTTAACTTCACTGATATACACGTACTATACTATACCATATCACACCGTACCATACCTTAATACCTTACCGTTAGCTTACCACACCTTACCGTACCATTCCATACCATACCAGTTTTCGGATTGCACCGACGATTTTTGTTTTTCAGAACTGTGTCTCAAAAGAAACTTTCTCAATATAAGAAGTGAAGGATGGATTTCTCATTTCTAGGATGCTCATTGGCAGACTACTGTTTTGTTTTTTGTTTTAATATATAATTGTATTGCCTACTTACTTACTTCAATTGAGCACTTGCTGTACTTTGAATCCAATTGAATGCAAATGGTGTCATTTAAGTAAGTTACAGGTTATCCAGTGCAACAGTCCTCTGTTGTATTTCAGATAATGATGTTATAGGAGTAGCCCACCCCAGAGTTGGCATTTAAGAACCACCAATTGCCCTTTCAAAATAATAACCCGTATCTGGTCATTTTCACTATTCGGGCCATAAAATTTGATCCCTTTTAAATGCTACAGTGGCAGCAAAATCTGTGTGTCCTGTCTTTCCTGTTTCCTACCTCCTCTTTGTGCCTCATTTTGTTCATCAGCCACAAAAATACCCAAAGATAACCGAGATTTAGTCCCTCCACCCCGCCAATTTATTCATTCATTTGTTCACAGAGCACACTGTTGTTCCTTACAGCAGCAGGGGACGCAATTGGACAAACAACTTTAAAAGGAGTGTTTGGCACAGCAATTATTCATAGTTATTTAAGTTAATCTCTCCATATAGTTCTTTGTAAAGGATGTGAGGCTCTGAGGGAACTTCGCAATACAATTTGACTGTCGCCTAAGTTAAAATGAGATGAATAGTATTTTCTTTTGGACTGTTAAAACACTAATAAATAAGTGATAATGATGGGTCCTCAATCCAGACCAGTTGAGAACCACTGGTTTACCTCATGAAGGTCAGAAAAGAGTCAAAGGTAAATTTCCGAATCTCCGGGCTGAACCAGGTGTGGTACAGGCATAAACAAGTTGAAAATATCAATAATGTCAATAGGATGACGAATGTACGTTGCTTTGAAGATGTTGTCTTTGAGTTGAAAAGTCAACAAATCATTTGTTGACTTTTTTGGAAGGGATGTGTGGATGTGAGGCGTGATGTGTTCAAGGGAGGAATCCTTTGTGTGATTTGCTATCGAATGACCTGAGCCGTGACATCAGGCATATAATACAGGACAATCAACTTGAATTACATTTTTAAAAACATCTGTTGCGACAAACGGTGTCGTTTTAGCCCTGCTTCTCTTTCCTGTTACTCAATGTTTGATAAGTATGATATTCTCTGCTGTTTGCTACCCTAAGGTGAAAGCAAGTGAATGATTATTGATCTTTTATATTAACTTTAATCGACACATTGCTTGCGTTTAAAAAAAAAACAACCAAAAAACTCTAAAGCGCCATCGCATCTTTGAGAACACCGAATTTCACTTAATTTTCAGGCACATGAGCAAATTCAAATTTGCCAGCGACAAAACAGTAACTTCTATGAATAACAAATCTTACAGCTATTCCTTTTGTAAGCTGACTAGAAACAAAGGGCCTCACCTCAACACAATGGCTCACAAATACTGGCTGGCCAACCCTTTTTGGCTGCCAAATGAGCGTTTTCAATTCAGCGACAAAAGGAAAACGAGAAAACAGGTTTTGGCCTCAACATTACAGGAGCTGCGAGTGGATTTGGGTGATCTATTTAACAGACTCGTGATTCGTCTGCGCAGTTCATGTGCACCTTGCATGGCTTCCATGATTCAAAAGGAAATTGTGTCAATTAGGTAAGCTAGTTATCTCAAGCCCTGCTGTAATGTTCACTTCTGGATATTCTCCAATCGTGAAACATTTTATTGTGAGGCGTAATTTCTGTTGAAGCATGTTCACTCAATTCATGTTTGTTCGGCTTATGAAAACAACTACTGTATACAACAAAAGATCAACCCTGCAAGCTTTCAATTTATCTGTGTTTACAATAGGTTTCTTTACCATCTCGCTGTAATTATTTCTCCGACCATCACTTCAATCGATTATTTTTTCTTTCTACCTTGCTACAGTCCCATCCTATGTTACCAACACTGCACAGTATCTACCTGCAATAACATCCTGATTGTTCACGACATGCTAATGACATGGTACATGCTTAAGTAACATCCTTAAACTTTAGCGCCCCCAGAGGAATCCTTATTAATAAGCGTAAATTATTGGTTTAGTTTATTTTTGTCTGGAAAACATTACAGCTGTAAATTCAGTTTAGGATTGACTTTCTAGAAGATGTGTCCGGGCCTAAGCAGATCGAAGCACGTAGAGCCAAAAAGAAGTGTTGGAATGTTGGATAAATTCATATTTTACTGTGAAATAGTCTTATCTTGACCACAGTGCTGACTCATTTTAGCAGCTGATGGAGTGCGGGGGGGCAACCTGCTGATTAATGGCATTTGGTATCGCGCCGTATGTTGAAAAGGGCTTTAATAATCCCCACGTCATTTTTAACTAGATTAGCCTCTCTCCACCCCCTCAGCTGATACAGCGAATGATACGGCAATGACAGACCTTGCAGGGAACCTGACAGCCAATCCGTGCTCATGGATGCGGTCGCCAGAGCAACACTGGCTGAGGTTTGCCCCACACGTGCCGTCAATCATCAGCAGATATGATCATTCCCAACAGGCAGCCAGTCATCTTCAGGGGAGGTCTCTTAATGCTGCTAAAGTCATGGAGGAAAGTGCACTTTCTCACACCGAGCAGTCAGTCAGCGCTGGATGATTCAGTTCTTAATTAAAGTTGTACTAATTAAGGCTTTGCACAAAAGGAGCAGGGCTTTGATAGCATTAAAGTAATCACAGCAGAGAGAGCCGAGAGAGCGAAGTCGTACAGCAGCTGAATGCTGATAGCATCGCGCGCTAGCCACAGAGGAGCTTCCTCCGTCAAATCCAATTCTCTCAAATGGGTTAGAGTGACTATTGTATGAAAAGCGTTTATACATATTGCTGCTCAGGTCTGGCTTGTGCATTGATGTGTGCCAATCCATTTCATGTGTACAGGCAGGCTGAATAAAACATTTGAGTTATAATCACACAAGCGTATTTTACAACAAAGTGAAATAAATGTATTCTTTATTTTCCTGGCAATAATTGTCAGATCAAGTTTTTTTTTTTTTTTTTAATGAGTGAAGATGCATCGTACATTTGGTTTGTTTCAGTTTGGGCAACATCTTGAGGTTATCCTTTATTTAATTAAATTTACACTATTGGGTATCAGTGGAAGATTTATTGCCTAAGAATTTAAAAATGTAAGTTTCTTTCTATCTCCAGTCTCTGGCTGTTTTCTGCTTGTCGTTTTTCTTCTTCATGTGAGGGAGAATTTATCTGTTCTTAATGTTAGTTGATGAAACCACTGGTTTTGTCTATTAAGTGTTGCTACTAATGAACACATCAGTTCATTAGTTATCCCTGGCTTGTTTTCTGACCTTTCAATTCACGTCTCCGCTCCTTTGTTCTCACGGAGGGAAAAGCAATCTCACCTGCCCAGGACTTTCTTTTTTATTTGTTTATTGCCACCTAGTGGTCTGGCCAAATTCTTTGACCAGCTGTAGTGTTTGTCCTTGTTACGGGACAAAATAAGGAAGAATCGAGGAACTATGAAAGAATGTGCCGTCACTGCTTTCTCCGGCACTCAGGGTAGCAGGAGTGTTGCAGCCTGTCACAGCAGAGTCGGGATAAACGTGGTGTTGTTCACTTCCATTAGCCTAATATGCATGTTTTTGGTCTGTGGCAGGAAGCCAATTCAGACACAGGGAAACTCCACACAGAAAGGCTCTGGATGATGGGATTGCGCACACAACCTTCTTGCTGTGAGGTGACGGTGCTAAACACTGCGCCACCCTGTCAACCCTTCATTGAAAGACGTAAAGGACAAAGCCTGTTTTATAGCGAGATTTCCATTCATCCTTTAAAAGTGGCAAAAGAGCACCGTTAAAGCACAAATTTATCTTTTTCTCCCTTATGTTTTCCAGCTCAAAAGATGTTGCGTGATACAAGTGTGGCAAAAAATAATGGCTCAGGTGTAATCAAAGGCACTTGCATAATGTATGGCACGATTAATTCCATGCAGGCAGCAAAACAATGGGAGAACAAAGACAAAGAGCCAGACCAAACAAAGTGGGAAATTCATTTTTTTTGTGTGTGTGTGTGAGATCCAATTACAAATGGAAGGCCTGCACATTTGCAGCCTAACTAATTGTCTTCCATTGGAAAAAGAATGCAAGACATAAATCGTTTGTTATATTCCATTATGGCACTGAGCAGGAATAGATATGCGCTGATTTACATGTTTCCCTGATTATTATTCCCAAGTTTGTTTGTTTTGTGGGCAGAGGGTCCCCAATTTATTTATTTACTGAATGGTAAATAAATAATTTTGACCAGAACTGAATTTCACAGCCATTCAAAAAATCTGATGCAAGTATGTTCAAACAGGAAGCAGAACAGTCTGACTGCTGGGCTACAGGAGAGGTCACTGCACTGGGGCTTTGAACTTTATGCATCATTGCACCAAAAAAAAAACAATGGAATGACTTCTTCAAACATTGTGCCAGTTATGCATGGAAACTCAACAGGTTTGTGCACTGGGATGGGCCCCAATAACACCAGGCCTCACAATGTGTTGCGAACTGTGTAGTTGCTTCAGCTAATATTGGTGTCCAGTCACTACGTGTGTTGTACTGTTTCAAGTAGTGCCCAAGAGTTAGTTCGAATAAGTTAATTAAGGTGCAGTTTGCCATGATATGGTTAAAAAAAAATCACAAATTATGATAACGAAATAGTAATAACAATAATAAAGACCTAACCTACCAGCATATTCTAATCCAAGTGGTATTAGAAACCACTGGATTTCAGTGCGTCATCCAGGCTGTGTGTGCCGTCTGTTGGGTAGCAACACACTGGTGGAGAATCACTGTGTCTGTGTCATGCGTGTATCAATATAAGAAGTTTCAGTTTCTTAGCCACATTACAAATAACATTTATGCATGTCATATGATGATGGCTCCTGCACTCAACACACACAATGGCTTCATACACAAACATTCTGATTCACCTTCATCTTTATCATCTTCACAAACTGATATTCCTTTCCATTTGTTCAACTAATAGTGGACCAGTGCTTGCAAAATTATGATAAAACTGATTCACTACCTCTGCTCTATTATTTAGGACTTTTTTCCAGATTGAATATTAACAGGTTTGTTTTTGGAATTTATAAATCTATCATTGGCCGTAGTTGAGCCCTGCGATATGAAGGAGAGTCGGGGGAGGGGGGGCCTCGGGGGAGGTCGTCCAAGGTAGTTGGGAAAACTCTGCAGTGCTGAAGCCCCAGGGATGGATCTGTCCTGTGTACGTCGAGGCTCTGGATGTCTGAGAACTGTCCTGGCTGACACATCTCTCAACTAAGCCTCGTGTTGCCATTGGGGTTCAGGTCCAGGGGGCCCGGAGTACAAGCAAAATACTTGTTGATGATCTGATTCAGCGTACCTGTATTGTAAATGCCACATTGTTGTGTTTTATTGACAGGGTTGTCTCTGTCCCTCTCCCTCGCCACTGTCCTCACCGAGGTCCCCTTCTCTCCTATCTATCACTCCCTATCACTCAGACCGGTTTGTGTGTCAGGATAATATCAGGAACAGTAAAAATCACTCAGCAGGTCGATCTTCAACCGGCATGTCTGCTTTCCGCTCTTGCGTCTCAAGCTCCGCTTTTGAGAACAAATCTGTCAGCCGTCGCAAAGGCATTTAGAGTCATTCCTGTTTTCACTTGCTAACGACAATGTCCCAGACTGAGATATATGGAAGAAGATGGTATGCTAATATCAAAATAATCTAAATAATGCGTGGTTGAAGGATACGAGAAAAGATTGATATGACTCTCATAAGTTTCCTCGACTCAGAAGGGCCACACAAATGGATGAATAGATTAGCTCAAAACTTTGCGTAATTCCGTATTTCCAACAGAGTGTCACACCGTTTCTTAACCTAAATAGTGTAGCCTAAATAATGGGAATTCTTCCACCCCTTCTGGCAACAAGATTAGTTACACATGAAGCGAAAATGTGTTTCTCATTCCATTGTCTCACATTATTCTTGGAACTATTGCCTGTGGCCCAGACTGATTTTTGTTGTTGTTGTTTTGTTTTATTTTTTTCCTTTGTTGGCAGCAAGTGGGAGCTCGCAGGCCCTGCACTGCCTAAAAACAATTCCTGATTACAAATATCACTGTTGTGGAATCAACCAGGGAAATTCACTGCAAAACAAAACCGGCATTATGTCAATTAGGGCGCGGGTACTAAAATTACAGGGCAAAGCTCAAAAGACTTTGTTAAAAAGTGTGTGTTAACTGAAGGTCATTCACACAAAGGGAAATGCGAGACCGCTGCTTAAAAGGAAGACAATAATAACTGGGTGTGGGGGTTGAGGGCCATGGCTTAAAACACACCAGAGGGCGAGAGAGACACAGGTGAAACACACAATGTATTCGCAGTGTTGGCAAGGGAATAAGAGAAGGATGTCGCAGAGCAACAATAAATGCAATGGGAGACAAAACGGTAAATAAACCACAGACAGACAAAACTCAAAGTCTGAAGTCTCTCAAACATTCTGCCTGAGCTAATAAAACAAAGTGTCTCATGGATGATGATTTACTTTTGTTTTGTTTAAATGAGAAGAAAATGTGTGATGGGCAAACAAATGGACAGACGGGCTGGCAATGTGGCAGTCCCATTGCTACAGAATTTGTCAATTTCCAAGGAGATTTAAATATAAAAGAAAGAAGTCAACTATTCTGGGAAAGCCACAGAACTTTTTCTCTTTCTTTCTTGAAACGCAGCGACGGATGACAATCTTTAGGTTGATGGCCTAAAACGGCATTACCTTGAAAATAATGTCTCAACAAGCTACAAGCTAGTTTGACTACTTCACTGGTCAAAGTAAAGGGAAAAGAAAAAAGAAAAGGAGAGAAGAAAAAGAGAGACAAGAATGATGACACAGTTCACAAGATAAATAACTGCAATAGGCAAAACAGAAGGCCTGTATTTTTCCATGTGGACAACCTTATTAAAATTCCATTAACGACACTGAAATGATAATTTATGTGTCCTTTACCTAATTAACCATTCTGCAGTGTTCCAGTGTCTCGGTCATAAATATCTGGGCCACTCTATTGGTTTCATTATTTTAAACCAACTCCACAAAATTAGGACCCACACAACAATTGGGGGGTTTACTAAAACGGACACTCAACTCTTCATATATTTATATTAAAGACAGTATAATTTACTTGTTTTCTTGATTTAATAGGCACCTGCTCATCTACTACAATATCCAACTAGAACATGAGACTATAACCAATCATTGAGCACATCAAAAATGAATGGGGCATCTTGACATTGAACACGTATGAACATTTTGAATGCAAGCAAATATTTGAATAAAGACTTCTTTATGGTTTGCTCATCAGCTAAAGTTTATTTTAGCAAATGTTCACTAGTGGAAGTAACGTTAGCTACCGACTAAATAATGGCAAACATTAGCTAATCATTAATTCTGTCACTATTGCTCTACTCCAACCTATTTTTAAAAGCTAGCTAGCAGGCTACCTTCATCAGTAAGTGGAGGCCATTGTCTAACACCATCCATCCGACCAGCCATGGTGATGCTCACGCTGGCTTCCACTGACGCTTATAAACAGTCATGAACAAGTGTAAACGTGCAGTAATGGCGGTGCCACAAGATGGCGACACAAACAAAGCGCACGTCGGATTTGTCTATACTCTAATGCCGTACAACATTTTTCAATACCAGCACTATCATAAACACAATAATGAGCTACACTATTAGTTAATATCTGTGTCTTTATGGAATATATCAAGGGAACACCGAAGAAACAACCAAGAAAGGCATACCTCCGCTGTAGTCTTTTCTTCTTTGTGTTTACAATTGTTAGCATGCAAAACATCACTATACCCTCCGTGTTACTGCTGTCCTCTGTTGTGGCTCTAATAACCAAAAGGTGGAAGGGGAGGCATGAATTTAAAAAGAGATCTAAAGAGAATCAATAAATGTTTCATCAGATTTAAAGACGGCGTTAGCCTCAGTTTTATGGCTGCGAAGCTACAGTTTCAGGGTGGCCCAGTCCTTGGGTTTAAAAGAAAGGTTTATAGTGCTGTAAACAGAGCCCAATTCTCTTTTCCATTTCATCCACATAAAGTCGTGACAGTTCAGTAAATCCACAATGAAGAGCGGAGGCTCTTTGCCCTGCTCTTTGTCCTCCACAAGTCTTTCTCAACCCTCCCCTGTCTTCTCGGTAAGGAGCACACGGAGGGTAAATGCTAGATAAGGTATCTAGTTAGTATGGAATGGGAAAACTGTAGTAATGAGCAGCCATTCACTGCCATGACCTCAATACAAGGTGCTGAATATAATAAGCCATAGGAAATGCAATTTGTGTCTCCATTAGCTAAACGGCAAAATACAGCTTGATCAAAAAAAATTACACTTTACTCTTAAAGCAACAACATAAGTAGCAACAAGCACATGCATCATATTTCAGACAACACATTTGTTTCCCTTATGAGTCTAAGGACTGAATAGGAGTGAAGAACTTCTCTGTACTTGAATTATTATAACATTGTGCGCAGGATGAATAGTTGATTGACTGAAATGAATTTATATATAAGTTTTACTGACTTTTAGGTATTTATGTATTATAAGAAGAGCTAATAATAACAAAGGGTGTATGATGCAACACAAATATCAGTTTTGTTTTTTTTTGTTTTTAGACAATGTGCTTTAACTGTTTGTATATTACCCCAACAGTGAAGATGTGAAGATGCAATACATGTCCTACAAAAAAAAAAAAAAAAAAAAACTCAGTATTTCAGCTTCAGTACACAGAACATTTTTTGTTTGCTTGTTTGTTTTTTTAAACATGCGCACATTGTTGGATGCAGGACATTGTAGATCCACTATTGGGTCCAATAATTTCTCCTAAAGGTTACATTTCAAAAAAGAGAGAGAGAGAGAGAGATGGCACAGGAATGGGCTCCAACAGTATCAGTAATATTTCTGTTTCATAGCAGTCAGTTATCACTGAAGCAATAAATACCTAAGATGAACAAAAAATATTTTATTCATATATAGCGAACCAGAACAATTTTCAGTAGCATTTTAAAATCACAATACTTAAATCATTGACTTCCAAAGTCATACAAATTGCTTGTTCTTTTGCACTTTTCTTTCTTTCTTTTCTCTTGGCTGGTAATTGCTCAAAATGAAAACAAAGTTTGCACTGCTCCAAGCGACAAAACCTAATATCAGACCATCAGCAGACTCACAACTGACACAAATGAACGTCCTTAAACATCAACACATTTTCTTCCTCACCATTGGCATCCATTAGCTATCTTTTTCTTCCTTCTTTTTTTTTCCCCCCTTGACCGGCACAATTTGCATCTCTGCCTCCGACGTCTTCTGGACATTAAGTGTGAGCTGAGTCCTGAGAGAAGCCGCTGCAAAGACAGCAGATGGCATGAAGTTGCTTTCTGGAAATACATGCATGCCGTAAGTATGTTCCTCAGCTGCCCTGAAGCAAGTCAGAATGTCTGTCAGTTGCAACCAGATGGCAGTTAGTAGCGCGAAACCTAACATTATCAGAAATAGCCATGGCTTTCCCAGAGGTGGCAATTCAACAGTCTAGGGAGGACTGAAGACTGTTATTTATTTTTCTTTCTTGTCATAGATGGTGGTCATGGTGTGACGCTTACGCAAGTCCACAGGAGTTGGCTCAACAATTGTTGCCTGTTGGTTCATTTATATAAAAACATTCTGAGTATTTAAAACAAGGGGAATTGACATAAGAAAGGAGGCAACTTCTGCTGGTTCCTCTTCAACCAGCGACAACTCTTGATTGAAACCATGTTCACCAACCAACCCAGGTATCCTGACCATAATGTTGCGTGTAACATCCACATAAGTAAATATTCTTGTTGTTGGCTGTGTGCCAAGAATGAACTCACAGAAATAGAAAAATAAAACTGACATTTCCAGATCATGAGCTGGCTGTCCTCACTGCTGAGTTTCAGGGCCATGTAGCCAAATTACAATTAAGATTTTTTTTTTTTTTTTTTTAAATCAGAGTACAAGGATGAAAACATTGGATGTCACACTGACAGGAAATATAGTGATCACAACAAAAACCACCACTGCTAGCCCTCAGCGTGGCTTATGTACTCCTGGGTCTGTGCACCTGCAGAAAAACAGAAAGTTATCATCACACCAATCACACACATAGAGTCCATAGGGAATAAGCCACTTTGAGCAAAGACATTGGCTCCTACATGAAGTCCAGACACATCACTCACTATAAATCCCTAAAAATATTTATATTTAAATGAGACTCATGCACATTACCACATTCGGCGCAGCTTTTCATTCATTGAGCGCTAAAGCACATCGAAAGGCATCTCAAGGTGCCTTGCACAATCGAAGAGAAAACCAACGGATACCTCCAGAGAGAGGGTGTGATGTGCCCAGTGGGGGAAAACTTGAGAGGGCGGCCATCTGCTTTGACCGGTTGGGGGAAAACGTTAAAGATTTTAAATATACTTATGTATTTCGTGGAAGACTGTCATGGTTTCTGCCCATATAGGAAAAAAAAATAGTCTGCAAAGTAGCAAGATCAGCCATTAATTTGAGTCCCGATTCCTGAACTAAGCTGGTGAGGTGGTGTCATAACATGCAGACTTGCGTTATGTAACCCTGCTCACATGCTTGAAAGCCTTGCAGCGGTGGTCTGTGTAAACATGGCTTCCATTTAAAAAGCAAGCGCCAGTTAACTTTTCAAAGTTGTGTTATTTTTATTTGGATGCTTTTTTGGATGTTTATTTCTACTGCTGGGTACAGTGCAAGAACAAAAATGGCCATGCTTTTTTATAGGGATATTTGTGGTGTTAAGAACAAGTTAGGAACAAATGTGATTGCAGTGTGCATGTGTGTGGTTATATAAACTATTTCGGACTGTCTGAGACCTTTGGGGAATTTGCAGATGTGTAAAAACCTGTAAACTTGTCAATTTATTGCATGACCGTGTAAGCCACAGTAAGAAACTGCTGTCAATATGGCTGTGAAATTCTGATAATTGGAGTCATAATATTTAGTTTATATTTTTTCTTACCATGGTAAGGGCTTATATGGTGCTGAAAATTAAATCACAATTCCTTTTATTATTATGAAGAACGTCATTTAGCTAACTTTGTAAAAGGGGCCTTAGTGATAGTTTACTTAACAGCCGTCTAACGAGAACAATATTAAATGTCACTGAAATAAAAGAAACTGCTTCCTCATTCCTCCAAGACCAAATAAGCAGGAGCAGCAAGTTTGCAGTTAAATTTAGGTCAACACATTATTAAGTGTAACAGATGCCTCGGTCGGTCTTCCTCAAGGTTGGGGAATTGCATTTGCGGTCTGCTCTGACACAATGGCAGACACTTATGATAAGAGAGCGGTGGGGTGGAATCCATTTAACCTCCAACCACTGCAGCAGGAAGCCATAAGGCTAGTGTTATCCTCTGCAGGCAGTATGTGGGACAGTATGTGAGACATCACTAACAGGTGGGGGAAGAGAGTTTTCCAGGCAAAAAAAAAAAAAAAGAAAGAGAGCACCAATCAATAATTTGTCACGTTTCTACATTTACTACTTCACTAATGGAAAAATGCTTTGTCGTCACAACTCTCCCATGGATGACCTGGCATTTGTTTTCCGTTTTGTTATTTAAAAGTCAAGTGTAAAATATTTGGACATTTTGAGGAGAAACAGCGACACCAAGTTTGTTACCTTTAGATTGTAGCTCTCTTTTGCTAACTCACCCTCTACCAAGCTTGCCAGTGAGCTACACAGACTGGGAAACCTTGTCTACCTTCTTTGTTGGTTTATTTGAGGACATCAGTGTTCACCCTGAAGAGGAAATGTGTTGTCAGGGTGGCTGGATTGTCCACACCAGGCTTCCTTAGAAATATGGCGGTGCAGGATGGCAGCTAACTGTGAGCAAGACCCTTGATCTGTGTATTTTGTTGTGTATATAAATGAAAACCGTTCGATGGGACCAAATTACTTTTATTGTACTGTAAGTATGCACTTTTATTAGTCTATTTTTGGGCAGTATATTAAGCTATTGTAGCCAATATGCCAAGATAAAATTAAAAAATCAGGCCAAATTATACACACTGGACCTTTATGAGGTTAATAATGTACTGAAATCAGTACATGCTGTTTGGGGCTGGATTTCTGCCAGACCCTGCATGTTTTGCAACTCACTCACTAACTATGTACATACATCTGTGGTGATGTATTAGTCACTGAAAGATGCCACTTAATTTGATGGAAATGAAAACAAATATCAACTTATAGAGGGTTGTAATTAACAACACCCCAATAAGTGAAAAAATTATGCAGTTGAGTGGCCGTGTTTGCCAAAATGGCATTGTAGCAACTCAGAATGACACCCAATAGTTTATGTGGCCTGCATGTGCTTGGACGCATGTCTGACATTGTCACGGGCACGCTCCTAATGAGACGACAGATGGTGTCCTGAGGGATTTCCTCTCAGATCTGGACCAGGGCATCAATGAGCTCCTGGACAGTCTGAGGAGCAACCTGGTGGCAGTGCCGAATGTCCCAGAGGTGTCCAGGTGAACGCGGGGGGGCCAGTCGGTGGCATTAAGTCCTTCATCCTGCAGGATCTGCCTGCATACTTTGGCCACATGAGGTTGAGCATTGTCCTGCACCGCCCAAAGGAGTCTGTTTCTGATTGTTTGGTCGGAAACATTCCCACCAGTGGCCTGCTGGAGATCATTTTGTGGGGCTGTGACAGTGCTCGTCCTGTTCCTCCTTGCACAAAGGAGCAGATACGATCCTGCTGAGGGTTCGAGGACCTTCTACAGACCTTCTACAGCCCTGAGTCACAAAGCGAAACAACACTTTAGGTAATGTTGAGCGAACATGAGTGTTTCAATGCTTAGAGGAAGAGTAAAATCCCCACATGGACATCATTATGTGAAAACAAACAACTTGCTTTTCAGTCAACTGAGCTAAGTCGTAGTATGCTGAGATACATATTCACTCCATTATGCTAGAGACAGTATTTATATTCAACTTTCAATTGCAGCTTGGGAAATAATTGCGTGTAGATTGTCACTTAATTCAAAGGAAAAAATTGATTTGTTTCCTAAATAGTTTGATGTTACGCCATATTTATTGTTATTAAGAAATCGTGAATTGGTGTAATATAGGAAAAGGGATAAAGTAAGAACTGTAATCTCAGTAAACACACAAACAAATTAAATGTCAAAGGCACGTGCACGGCAGGCATTGTGATGCAATCGCTAGAAAGATGACTGTTGCGTCACTTGATCATAATTGGATCGTATTACAGGTCATGGCCGGTTTTTTGTAGTGTTCCTGAAAACAGAATCTTGTCGCCCGAGGTGACATTGCGACCTTACGTTGACTTTGTATGTGTTCTGGAGGGTGTTTGCCAGTTAAAAAGACACTATAATAGTGGATGATCTTCATTTTGGATGCATTTGGTTTATTGCGAAACAGCAAAAAGTGTTTCATTTTCTTTTTTCTTTTTTTTCCCACCATGCTATGTGGTTGCGATTAATCTCTGCCTGCCTTTGAGACGCCCTGTCGCTTCGCTATTCATGTGCCCAGCCGGACGTGCCAGATGCGTGAATGGATTCCTACGCCCAGCAACTGACTGCTGTTTGGATTCATAAGCCGAGCGATTGACTGCTCCTCAGATTCATAAACTGCGTGATTGACCGCTGTTGGCACAATAGCTGCCAGCGGCGCAAGTGGCGGCTGACAAACGACAGCGCCGGGTCGGCGGTGTGGGAAATTACCTCGGCTCTGTGCGAAGCCACCCGGCAATCATCCCTGTGTCTTTCTCAGTGCCTTTTTACTGCCACACTCAATCACTGTCGCACAGATAACGCAGGCAAAAAAAGAGAGAGGCGAAAGGGAACGAAAACGTCCAACAAATACATTTGCACGATACACAGAAAAGCCTCGGTGGTGGTGGTGGTTCACACGCACGTGGACGTCCAAGACACCAAGATGACAATGAAACAGCTGTAAGTTATTCATCGGGACGAGTGACATGCTATTAAATATAAGCAAATTAGTGTGACAGCGCGGGATAGGGGGGGGAATTATCGGGAATTACCATTTGTGCTTTCTCTCTCAAATTTAATTGTCTTGAGGAAAACGTAATCGCTGAGTGCGGACTGCTTAAGTCAGTTTGTGTTATGTTTTAATAGACTGTACAGCAGTCAGGTGGCAGCCATTATAAAGTGTGGGAAGGGAAAGACATCGCATTACCGTGCATTAAAGCCAATTAATTGGAAAAGTCCTCTCCTTCGCCGCCGCCTTCTCCCCCTGTAATTATTTTTATGCATTTGCACTCGTGCCGTTCGTCTGCAAGTAAATGTTTTCTAATGCCGGGGCCACAGAGACGGGCGATACGGCGGACGCGCTGGTGCTCTCTGCGACAGTTTAATCTTGGAGAGCGAAAGAGGAAAAAAAACTTGGACTCTGATTAATGGCTTTTCTTCATTGTGGCCCAGCGCGGACTCTGAGCGGCTTCGCTTTTTTTTTAATGCCGCCCTCTCAAGTCGGAGCGTAAATACAGAACGGCTGGCAAAAAGGAGACTGGGGCTCGGCAAGGACGCTGTCGCTACAAAGCAATGCCACAGAGCTTTATGTAGGCTGCCGTTACGGTGCAAGTATATAGGCGACAGGCATCCGGCTAATCCATTGGGTTTATTGATGACCTCACTTCACCTTATTTTTGGATCTTTGGAGTGGAAAGCTGTTCCAAAGCTGGAGCGTCCCTGGGACTGAGGTTTAACTCATCTTTGAATTAATGGTCAAAACCCTGTTTGGGTTTATTTTCAATCCAATTGAAGACCCACCTGTTTTGTTGTTGTTTTTTGTTGTACATAAGTATTTGAGAATGTAGCACTACAGTGCGGGACTGTTGTGCACAAAGTGAAATTGATATATTGTTAACTTAAGCCACAATACGTCTTGCTAGATAGCCACCGAGACGACTAATGGATTCTCTGTGACTTTTATGAAGACAAAGACGACGACCATAATTCATCATTGAGATTAAATTGAGACACCAAAAAGGCTGCTATTGTTTTTTTAATCTTTCTTCATTACATCTATTTGTTACAACTGGCAGCAGCAAGTGCCCCGCTAAAAGTGGCCAGTTAGCCTTCTGTAAACCCAGGCTGAATGGGAACACCCAAAACTTAAGGCCAAAACATGGAGATGTCGACAACTGTGTGTGTGTGTGTGTGTGTGTGTGTGTGTGACATTTCACCAGGCTTTGCCACCTGAAGAAGATGTAGTAGCAACAAAAAGAAAAACTGTCTTTTTTAGGGGCCCCCTTCTGTTGTTTGTTGCTATTCTGTGTCAATCACCTGGCTGGTTGGCAAACAGGATACAACCCTCACTCTTCCAGGATAATTGGACATTATTTTAAACCTGGTCCATTGAGAAGAGTTAAGAGGTGTGATCATTTAGAAAACGGTGGAAATGAAAGTAAGATGAGAAGGCAGTCGACTCAAGGGCAGACTGTGACATACAATATCCTGTTACTCGCTGTTTCAAATTAAAATTTTAATATATTTATTTAATCACGTCTTCTGATTGCATCATCACATTACACCTACTTTATTTATTGAGTTGCATTCTGCTGTAATTGTCTTGTAATGGATAAAATAGCTTTCATGAAAATACACAGTGCACATAACGTATTAAATGTACCGTTCTTATCCCACAAATGATGATGAGTCACATAATACAGGTGAAAGTGCTCACATTTTCCTGAATATGGTCTTTTAGATTCACAGTCAAGTTTTACCACCATGACATCCATTATATATTCTGCTGCTGGATATGCACAACTGTGTACGTCAAACAATTTCTTGTCTGTCTGGCACTGCTGGATATAACACTCAGGGCGTATATAATGCACCAGGTGGGATATTTGTTTAATTTGCTCTCTTGCTTTAGTCTGTCTGTCTAGATGTGTTAGCTCTTGTTGTCATAATAGATAATAGGGGCGCTAAAACACTCCAGGTGGAAAAAAATAGCAGGGGGGCAGACATGTGCTGTTCAGCAATTATGGAAAATGCCTAGAAATGGATGTTACCTTTAAAAATACAGCATATACAACTTGCAGTTCATACCACACAAAGTAAACAAAACCCACAATTCTTTGACCACTGATCCTACAGTCAAACCCCATGGCATACCATAGATAGATAGATAGATAGATAGATAGATAGATAGATAGAGCCAGGGATCTGAGTGATCCAGGGCAGCAAAATAATGAAGATTATACCTTTTCATCTAGACAAGACTGCCACCAAAAGAAAGGGACAGGAACTGAGTCTCCCTGACCTTCTTCAAAATCCATCACCTCTTGGGTTGTTGTACAAAATAAAGTGGGTCAAGATGGATATTCCAATTTTTCCCATCTTTGCAGTTCCAGATTCAGTCCAGGTGGCCTTGGGGCCACTGGCTTTACGGAAGACACTGTGGGTATCATGTAATGTCAAAGAAATGACACTGGACTTATCATCTAATTTTAGAATTTAACTCTCCTCCTTGATCAGGCAACTTGAACTTTGCCTTGTTTTCCCACCTGTCTGTATGTACAGTGTTTACCTGTCCTCCATGTTTATATACTCTGCGTTTCCCAAGTACATTTTTTTGAACGTATGTGTTCTGAAGGCCTGATTTGCCGAAATACTGGATAGCACATGCAAATGAAAATGGTTCTATTTAAATAAGGGTTTTTGCGCCTGTCACTGGTTTCTGCCAGAGAGAATATGGGAGAGAATGCAGCCGCGCAATTGAAAGCAGGACTGTATGGTCTCATCAAAGGTGAGAGTTGTTGCCTTGAAAAAAATGTGACATGTATACATACTAAGAAAAAAATGTTAGTTTTTTTTTCCTGAAATATGTAAGTAAAATCATTCTATAAAATAATTATCCATAGTCTGTTCTCCTTACGTCATATTATATCCACTCCGTTGCTCTGCCAAGCCCAGTCAAGTGGTCTATATTCTGGTGGAGATTTTATCCAATCATATTTCATCTGGCTTGTGTTTTCAGTTTCAATTGAAAATGGCCTGAGGCCCTCGGAATCAACAGGGCAGGGCAACGACGCCAGCTAGAAGGTCTTACGATCAACTTGACATGTTCACATCCCATGATTGGATAAGCACTCATGAGAGCCTGGAAAACATCTTCACTAAATCTGGAGATCTGTTAGCTCCCAACTGCTATAAATTCTGATTCTCTGCAATTTTCTCATGTAAATAATGAAATCAATGTGCAAATTAGCTGCTTTTTTTTTGCTAAATGAAACCGTACAGGCACTAGTGCCATCAAAGCATTTTAATAATGCAAACTTACGTTTGGCTCATATATATCACTGTATGACTTGCAGGACTTACAAGAATCCTTCTCAAGGAGAAAGGAAAAATGCCCTTCAAGAAGTTCCACCTCCCGGTGGCAGCAGCAGTGAAAGGTTCATGAAGGTATCAGCAAGGCTTGGCAGGTCCCCAAGCGAAGAGCCAGAATCACACCAGGTCTGTCACCCTAAGACCCAAGTTCACTGCCTGACTCATGGGGCCAGCTATAATGAAGTTGAACACAGGCCTAGATTTGACTCTCAGTAACAGTGCAAAACCACAGTGTTATGTTGGCAATATTCCAGTTGCACTCATGGGGAAGCTGTTTCTGTGGTCTCCTCCCTCGGGGAGTGAGGAGTTACTCAAGCCTTTGGCACTATATGCCATGAACAAGTCAGCAATTCGCTGCAGGACCAACACAGAGAGACAAACAACCATTTGCTGTCATGTTCACAAGCGTCTATAATACCTGGAGAGAATCCACACGGACGCAGGGAAAACATGCAAACTCCACACGGCTTTAGGCTAGAATCAAATTGAGGCCTTCTTGGTGTGAAACAACCATGGTAGTTTTGCGTCCAACATCTCTGCAGCTGCTGTCCCAATCTGCCCCTCAATATCCTGCTGTCTTGATTTCGCAACTGAACAAGATCCAGAGACTCTTTAACTTGGGGGAAGATTTCCCTCCTCCTCACAGAGAGTCGGCTATCTTTCCGCTTCAGGGCCATGGCCTCGGTCGCACAGCTTCAAACTTTTCTCAAGAAGAGCTGCACGTCTGGGTACGGCAAGGCCACATCAATGACAAGATTCTCAAGTCACTGAACCAGACCAGTATCAGTAAAGGGACTTGATGGCCAAGAACAGGTTGCATGGTCTTCTCCAAAACCAATGTTTCCATTTCTTCATGTAAGTATGCATATTTCAAAGACACAAAGGTAGGCAGTTCTTTGTTTTTTTTGTTTTTCTCTAGCACGACTGAGCTCGCTGACATTGTCTACACCTGTAAACATTGTCTGCTGTTTTAATAGCAGAGCATTAGCATCAAAATTGTGTCCCCCTAACTCAGTGTTTTTCAAAGTGGGTGGTGCCCTGGGGGGCGCAGTCACGTCTGGGGGGCGGCGCAAAACACCGGGCGGGAGGGAGACGGGGCGCCCGGGGGAACTAATGTTTTCACGTCGGAACTTTTTCCACGGCGGAACAATTAACAAAAAGTGTTCAGTAGGTTGTAGCTAAGAAAAACGCTGCTCAGGTACACAGGATGGACAAATATTTGACAGGGATGAAAAGAAGAATTCAGGAGTCCGGCGGTGGCCAGTGTTCTTTGTTGTTGGCCACTTTTGGCTGTAGAACCGTTCCGCGAGTAGCTGCGGAACGATGGTGTCGTTCACGCCAGACTTGAAGCGGGGTGCACCTCTGAGGCCAGTACCCACCGTGCAGCGATTGTTTCGGCGTCTGGTCTATTTTCTTTCTAATGCACGAGCCGCGAGCGAAAAAACCAGAGGACAATGAACAGTTTTTGAGCGCTGATAGAACGTAATCAAACACCTTTGCATCAGTATGTGATCTACGCCGCGACTGGCGCAATATTATGACTTGGCGCACGCAACGCTCAACGTCATCCCGTGTGGCAGGTAGAAAATGTGATGTTGTCACATGACTGATGTTGTCAGGGGCGCCGTAAATGGGCGGAAAAGTTAGGACGATTCCAAGGGCCCTTGCCTTACAGGGGCCCCAAAAAAATAGGTGAAAGAAATAAGTTAAAAAAAAGAAAAAACATATACAATTATTCAGCCATAGTCATCTACTATTATTATCTCTTTATTTATTTTTATTGTATTATTTCTACTTGGTTTTAGTCGTAAAAGTTAAAAATCCCCATTTGACCGATAATGTATGATGATCAACTCCTTACAGACTTTTTCACAAAGAAAGGTGGTAGCCCGGTAAAACATTATTTGCACATTTATGTTGTTTCAGTGAATTTGAAAAAACCTATTTTGTCACCATTTTGGCCTTTTTATTGGGGCGGGGTGAAAAATTTTCTTCCTCCGAGATGGGGCGTGACAGAGAAAGTTTGAGAACCACTGCCCTAATGCCATGCAAGTCTATGGGGTCAAAAGTCAACTTTGTCCTAGAAACATGGGGCCACTTGCAGGTTCATCGGGATCCCTCAAGACACAGCCACGTCAAATCTGGGGCTTCTAGCCCATGAGGAACCCTGAAACCCTAACCCTAATTCCAGCCTTATCGCTAAACCCTAATGCCATGCAAGTCTATGGGGTCAAAAGTCAACTTTGTCCTAGAGACATGGGACAATTTGCAGGTTCATCGGGATCCCTCAAGACACAGCCACGTCAAATTTGGAGCTTCTAGCCCCAAAGTTGGGGGGGGGGGGGCGCAGGAAATAAAATGCTGAACAAAATAAAATAATACGTGTCACTTCCTGTCCTGTCGCCAAGTAAAACTGAAAATTTTCTTCCTCCAAGGTGGGGCTTGACAGAGAAAGTTTGAGAACCACTGCCCTAACTGAAAACACCCAGAAGATCGTTGGCTGCTTTTTAACAACAGATTTTGATGAGCCATAATTAAAGTCATCAACTTTCTACATGCTATGGAGTTTTGAGAGATGCAGGAGAACCAAACACCGCTCGGTTGAAATTGCAACAAGGACTTGGAAAATATTATAATAATATTTATATTTTCCGACATTTCACAAACATCTAATTCATCATTGTCATTGCATTCATTGTTGCTGTGATTTTAACATAGATTGCAGGCCGGTCATAGCAATTTGTGTCATTTTAGGACAGAAATTTTTAACAATTACACTGCATAAATGTCATTTTGCCAGACGTTTCTGCAACGGACGACAAAGTGATTGCAAGGGGGAGAACAGAGAAAGAAAGCTGAACGGCAGTGGACAAGGGGAATGAATAAAGAGAGGAGGGTGATGGACAAAGAAAATGCGAAAATTAAATACAACATAAAAAAAAAAACATGCACAAGCAAGGCAAGGCAAACTAAAAGTACAGATGAAAATACAAGGGTGGGAATCCAACAGAGGCCAGACAAGATGGTTTAGTTTGGGTTGGGTGACGGATGTTTGCACTTCTGGCTATAATGTCTCTCTATAATTATGCAAAAAATAAAAAAATGATTTACTGATTATTATTGAACAGAAATATGTAGAGCCTGTCAGTAAAATCCCCTCAAATTAGGGGGAAAAAAATCATTTATCTTGCTTCCTCTGCAACTGTTGCAAGTATAAAATCTGTTTGAATCTGTGAGTACAGGGCGCACCTCTGTTATCTTAGGATCTGTTTTCTGATTACCTTGAAGACTGTTACCAATCAGTGCAGAAGCTTATTTAAACCTTCAGTCAAAGCGAGTTCAGGTTTCTTTTATTCATTTTTTTTTTATTAGTCCATTTTTCTGTCTGCCGATGCACTGTGTTAGTTCAGGCAGACAAAAGAGAGTGCCGGCCCTTAATGACAGACACACTGCGTGCTAAACTCTCACAAAGTTTCCCAGTGGTGAGCACGGCTGTGCAAAAAGCTTCATCGTCCACACTCCTGAAACTTAAAACAAATTAAATTTTCTTAATGTTAGATGGCTAGGTCGAAAACCTTTCCGATCTTTTCGCTTTTAATCAAAAAAACACTTGAGTCTCAATTTTCCATCAGAGTTATTTTAAAATATCCTTTATTGACAATATATGCAATGAATTATTCATTTCGTCAACACCAACTGAGCGACTTTTCCTCTCTGGTGTTCCTTTCAGGGGTCGTTTCCCTCCCTGACACAACCCTTTGCATTTATCCACGTTTGAGGCCAGCCCAAGGAGGACACTCACTGTTGGCGTGACCTGGCAAGCAGGGATTAAAACCGGGACCAAAAAGCAAGGCTACTGTCATATCATGACAAATAAAACCTATGTTTTTGTTTCAAAGAAAACAAAACGCTGTAGTGTATGTTAGGAAATCAACCACAGTGCTTATTATTTCATCACTTTTTATGAGCTTCTCTTGAGGTTTTCTCATTAATTTAAGAATGTCCCATAGGCGTTCCATGCATTGTTACAGCCAATGCCATTGTAATAAAATAACTATAATATGAAAGAAGTAGTTGTAGTAAAAAAAACAAAAACAAAAAAAAAACTAGTGAACTTCTCCTCAAAAAACTGCAATTACTTGATTATCAGAATTATTTCTTACTGTAATGGCGATACGGTAAGAAATAGAGCAGATACACTGATTAAGCTGAATCGTGTGAAGGTGACTTATGGTATTGAAACTGAATTTACTGAACAGCACCATAGTATTCATTTGGGCATGGTCAAAATAACGTTTTGAAATCAGAAAGGAGAAGAAATAGGATGTCAGTGACTTTGACCAGGTTGTTGGTACCAGACAGCCTGAGGAGTATTTCAGAAACAGCTGGGATTTTCAGTCAGTGAGTCTGTTGCCTCTGCTTATTGAGGGTGACCATCAGAGGGGCGGAAGTTCAGACTTTGCCCTCCCTGTACACTTCCTCCAGCTCTATGGAGGGATCCCGAGGTGATCCCAGACCAGTCGAGAGAGGAAGTCCCTCCAGCGGGTGATGGGTCCCTCTGCGCCTCCTCCCCAGTGGGACATGCCCTATCATCCCCAGGTGATCATTACATTAAATTGCAATTTTGGATACCATTTTAGCAGGTCATGTTATCATTGGCATTTTTTCCACTGATAGAGTCTTCTGGTCTTTTAGGTCTGCCCATTCCCTTTTTCAAATGGGGATTTCTCAGTTGAATGGAGAAGTATAGTATATAATGTTGTGCTAATTAATATCATTTATAGGGAGACAGCTAGCGCAAAACATAAAGAATCAAATACCAGCAGATGGCTTTAATCTGTTCACTAAATAAACTGACAGATGGTTGAATTAGAGGGGACTGTCAATGCCCATAATGTGATCTGTACCGAAAAATGCCAGTTACAGTAAAGGCAGTTTTGTTTTTTATCACTATTATCATTATCATTTCCAAAGCACAGTTCCTCTTACTGTCCTAACAGATCAGCTACAGTGACCATTCAATGAACACATTCACTCTAAAAGGTCCTCCAGGTTCTTGCTGGAGAATTTCCGGACGAACGGTTTCTTCGCTCTTATCTCGTTCCTGGAAGTCATGTTTGCTCTCGCCCCTCGTCTCCTCAGAGACGCATTTAAGTGATTGGAACGTTCTCTATGATGGCAACCCTGAAGCAACTTCTGGGTCACATAGCTGAAGGACGGACGAGAAGAGGCAGTATAATTAGCTAAAAGGAAACCGTACACCGAAGCTGAAAATACAATTTGCAGAATCTTTGATCCGGTTTCTATCCAATTTCCTGAGAATACTAGTTTAATCACACATATTACATCTGTGGATGTTCTGTATCATTCCAAGTTGGACTTTAAAGGTGGAAAAAAGTACATTGTTGTGCGTTCAGTATGGTTCTAATTGTTTTACCTACGTGTATGCCTAATACAAAGGCAAAAAAATGTTTAAACTTATGAATGTTGTCCTTACTTACGTTAACTTACGTTAGATTAATTTACGTTAGATTAATTTACGTCCTGTTGTTGAAAGTTGTAATGGTGACTTGTGGTATGGGGTCTCCATTTTGTGGGCTTAGTATAAATTTCAGAACCAAGAGGACACCAACTCGGAGTTCATAGTCCAGCTCCGAGTTTATGGTTAAAAAATGAGTTTGGTAAACCTTATTTGTGAAATAGGCCCCAAATATGACCTTGGCTCAGACCAGCCTTTGCTTAAGCTTCAGTTTGTGTGATATTTGCTGGTTTCCCTCTTAGAGTGGACCAACTATGAAAATTAGACTATTTCATCCCTATGGCACATCTCTTTGCGTTGCTAGCATGCCATCTTGCGCACCACAACTTGCCTATTTCTAGATGGGCTGGCTCTCTCTGTGTTATTGCACTGCAATGAGCCTTCGGATTTTGCTCGATTTCGAACAGTGACCGTCACAACTCGACCTGAGCTGTTCCATGGCGGAGCCACGGATAAAATAGGTCAAGAACAGAATAGGCGGGAGCGAAAACAGCCTAAACAGCCTGCACAGCTCAAACCAGAATTTTTTTGACCAAACAAAACTTGTTTATTCCTGGAAGAAGACCACCAAAATTGAATTATAAAATCTGGAAATGGCCATAATATGACCCTTTTAAGAGTATTCTATGGACTGAACTCTATCTGATCCGAGCACTGACTCAGTAACATATGTAGCAAGGTTTAAGGTAGCACCCGAATGCACAGTCTCCACTTCAGTCCCATTATGCATGTTTATTGCTCAAGCTTCATGCATAATCATTCCGCTATACTGTACCTATTCAGTGTTACAATCACATAAAGTAATTTGTTCAGTGCATATGTCTGTTCATGTTCTATAAGTGTCTGCTGGTGCACGCCTGAGTTGTGTTCCTTGGTCTCCATTAAATAGCCCAGTGAGTAGCTTTGTATAGCTACACTGCTGGTGTAAAAGATGCATTTTTAAAGAGATGCACCGTTTAAATGTGTTGCACTCGCTGATACTGTCACTTCCAGTCATGCCTCACCCCATGTTATTCTCCCACCACGTCTCTCTGCTTAGTAGTAAGGGCAAACAAGCGCAGTATTTAATGGGGAGTGCATGTCTCTTCATTACGGCAGTTCAATTCGTCCATTTCTTCATTCCATTTGCTGCAATAAACAAAGTCATGTACAGATGATGAGATACGAGTCCCACAGAGAAAGTGGCCACAAGTCACATCAATAGCAGTAAAATACAAGGGCCAATTAAGCAGCAGGAGTCATAAATGTATGTATGTTTCATTAAATCAGTTTCTGTTGATCGAATTCATCTGAAGAAAATGTAAAATAACTTGAAGAAATAAGTGGACAGCAAAGTGCACATTTGTGCATTTAGGGGAACCCTGGCTTGTCACTGGGGCAGTACCACCAAAAAAACTAATTTGTAACCCTGAGAACCTTCCACAAATTCTATATTAAATGTAATTTCTGGAAGAAAAAAAAATAATGTCTGTGGATCTGTGTGAAGTGTCGTCTTAAATATATCAGACAGATCCAGGATGATTGTGTCAGGCAGACCGATGGTAATTTGGCATCTGTCACACTAAGAATTGATGAGGAAACATTTTTTGAGGAGTTTTACTTTGATATAATGAAGTTGCTGCAGCAGTCTAGATTGACTATAGACGCAGGGGTCCAAACTGTGGACCCTTCCATTGTCTTTTCTCCAGCCCACTACCAACAAAACCTCCTGTAAAACACTCTCGCACTTGTAGACCTCAGGGTTTTTAAATGCTGAGATGTAGGAGGCTGTACTTTGTATAGTTGAAGATGTTTCACCTTTTATCCTTAAGGCTTCTTCAGTTCTGAAGGAACAGATTGGATGAAAACTGAAACTTCTTCAAGTTCTACCACTCAGTATTGTATCGACTTGATGATGAGACTTTTGGCCTCCTAGTTTCCAGCAGTTTCCAGCAACGGTTCTTCATAAATAAAGGAAATAAAAGAAATACATTTTAAAACACACTGTGGTGGCTGAGGAAGAGGTGGAAACAGAAAGGCAGACAGAGTTGTGAAGTGGTATGAGTTGTATTGTATTTATACCCAAATTGGTTTAGACTATTCCATCTCATTGAGCCCAAAAACACTACATACCCAATAGTAATTAAAAAAAAAAAAGTGTAGTCCATTTGCCTGACCTCTGCAAAAGTGTAAGTATTTATCACATTTTCAAATGTTTGAATTTGTTATTATCTTTTGTTACTATAAATTTGAAATTTAACTCGAAAGGGATTAGCAGCCTTTTTAATTTGAAAGCACAAATATTAACTTAAAGCCATTAACCTTGCTACACTCTGTTAAAATATGCGTTATGTCAGAGATATGCCTTTATTTGCATGGATGAGCAACTCTTGAAGAGACACTTCTATTTATGTCTCAGTTATGAGATCTCAGGGAAATAACCATGAGCACAAGTCCAAGAACAAATGAGTCATTTATTTTTGTTGTTCAGTAGCCGAGACTATCGATGGAGCAGCATCACCCAACTTAGACACATACCACCCACCACCTTTTACTAACTGCAAAACATTTTTTACGGAAATCCAAGTGTACAAAGCATGAAATCTGAAACATTTCTCACATCTCGTTGAATCAGACAGAACGAGGCTCTCAAGCAGTGCCTTTCATCTCAGTGGCTTTTTTGCTGATGCAAACAAAAACTCTCTGTTTCATTGTATTAGCTGGGATCAATAAACCAGTAAACTGTTCAAGTTTTGGGTTAGGGGTTTTTCCTTAATGCTATTGAGTTTAGAGCTATGTTTCAGTCCTGGCCAAAACATCTCACAGGGTATATTTTGAGCATTCAATGGCAATTATTTAAGATAAGAACCCATTAGTATAAACTTAATTTACTGCTTATTCCCCTCTGAGTTGATTTGATTGGGGGTGTGGAGAAAGGGTGCAGTCAGAGATTAGAGAGACATGTTTTAAGATAATCACATTTTGTAATGTTTGTCTGCCCTTAGTAACAAAATACTAAGGGCAGAGGTTTAATTTAAGAAAAGGGAACCCGAAGTATTAGAAGATAAAATTCTTTGATCAATTATGTATAGGTCTTACCAAACTTAACTGACTAAAAGAAAATTCTAGACCAAAGGGCTGCGGCCATACGATTTCTCCTGAAGCTGTGATGATTTTTTTTTTTTGTATTCAATGTTGATGATATGCAGAAAAGCCTAATTTAATCGGCTAGTGTAGTGTTGCACAGCCCTGTGAAAGCAGACCAGATAACTTAAATAGTCAGGCATAAACGGCAAAATCATTTGGCATTGCATGACCAAGTAACAAAGTAACATAGCAAAGTGTCATCTGGATAAATCAACATTAAAATAATACGAGAATATAAAGGTAAAAAAAAAATTTACAAGTAAGAAATACAAATACATTTGTCGAGCTGATTTCACAACGGATAAATGGATACCCTTTTGGTCAGCTTCTTTACTGCATGTCAGAAAACATGTTGAAAAAAATATGTCATAACAATACAAAAGGCCAACATCATAAATATTTTGAACATCTAAGAACGTGGCGTACGAGTACGAATGAAACTTTTGTGAACTTTTAGATTTGCAAAACTTTAAGATTTTCAGGTTAGGTGGTTGGTGTCATTCTTGCAGAAAACAGGAAGATAATAAAAGAAGAGAATGACCAGAGGTCTCTCTTTATAAACGGCTACAAAATTTCTTCACAAGGAACATTCTTTTCTATTTTTGCAGACGCTGTTACGTAACCCACAGCACACCAGCAGCGTACAGCAGAGCACAATTAGCCCTCCTGCCGAATCAGTCACGGTGATGCTGATCTATCCAGCTGAGACAGACTTGTTTTTATCAATTAGAAATAAATGAGGAGACCAACCCAACGCTCTTCTGTTTGCGCTTTTGTGATTTCCTTGAAACACATTACTGACCAAAACATTTTTTTTTTTTTTCGTTTTTTGTGGACCTAAAACTCCATCTCTCTTGCAGAGATAAAAGTCTAGAAACTCATCTCACTGCTGTCTTTGACCAATCCACACACACATAGACAAACACAAGACGATGATGGGTTGTTGGAGGTGGCATTTACACACTATGGGCAGGCTGCCCTGGACACACACCGTGATTGGATGGGTCACAGGAAATAAAAATGATCTGGGGCAAAGGAAAATTGAAAAGTGAGAGAAATTATGGTGAAGTGGGGAAGTGATGGTGGTGATATGTGGTAAGAGCAGATGTGCTGCAAAGGCTCTTCAACTGAACACCGCCTGGATGGAGCAAAGTCTTGGGCGAAGGTTTTGTGTGATGAAGGAAAGAATACAGGATGGATAAGTACAAAGAATGATTTGTTGAAATCTCATTGCCACACAAAGATATAGTTTGAGTTCCTGAAATAAACCTGTTGATAATTGCCGTTATTTTGGTTTTCCCTTTCCAGATACTCACTACTTTTCTTATTCCCTGCATGTGAAAATGTAAGCAAAGTCATTTTGAACTTGAGACAAAATTATTTATCTCATGTCATGCAGCTTTAAAGAATGTTCGACATGTCTGCTAGCCACAGGGCCTGAATGAAGAGGACTATTCTCAACACAAATGGGATTCAATATTACAATAGGAAAGGAAGGAGCAGGGTCAGCTAGCTATTACACCTCTACTTGAACAATAGGGATCAAGTTAATCCCAAATGTAATGAAAACGCTTCAAGCAGCTCTAGGTAACTTGGACTCAATACTACTCCCTGCTGGTTGAGAACCGCAAATACTCTTTGCCGGTGTCGTAAAGAGGAAAAATACCGGTCCTTCACGTGGGTTTGTTGACACAGCCGGCATACTGAAGAATCGCTTGGAAATATGTCCACCGACAAAGTAAAGTAACATGCGTTGTTTGTTTGTTTGTTTTAAATATTGTTCTTTTGAACGTGACAGACAACTGCAATTACACAAACGGATAGTGTATTGCTTAGACAGACGGCAGTGTTTTGCGCTTGGTTCGCATCTTTCTCGTCGATGGAAAGTGCTTGGAAATTATGTGGTGTATAATGGTTATAATATTACAACAGGTTATAAACCCGTGTAGCTGCAATGCCTACAACAACTGTTCAGATGACGCAACGTCGCATTGATTCGGTGGAAATGGCGAAGTGACGAAGTAAACGCGCTGCAGCGCTAGTTTATTGATGTGGGAAAATACAAATAGTCGCCTAGCTGGAGCGCTCGTATGTGTTCAGGAAAAACGCCAATATGAAATGCAAAACAGACATTGACAATAACGTCGCAGCAAACGTTCAACACTTTTATTACTTCGTCTTTCATCGAGGTTACTTATTGGGTTCCATTCTGTTATTTTACAATCTTATGTATTTGTAATAGTAGTATGTAAAACCGCCTCTAAATAAACGTGTGACATTGCCGTAAAGTGGTTCGTCCTGTAATGACGACACAGGAAGCCGTGTTGGGTCGTGCGTGAAAGTTACACAGTGCAGTTACAGCCGGCACAACCCCCGTCTCGCTGCCGAGGCGGCACCATTTATCTCCCGCTTTACTGAGTTTGGAATCATAATTTTATGGTCGAAAAGTTACCTAGAATTGCTTTAAAAAATCCCACTGTAACCCAATCACAGGAAACCCTTACAAACCACATGTTGGGGTGAGTGTACATTCACTACAAGACTTGTTTGTAAAGGCACTTTTGATAACAGTATTTAGCAGTATTTACATTATCTTTTCAGAAACTTAGCCATGAGCACACGGCCCACTTAGCAACATTTTGCTTTGAAGTCCAAAACCATCCTCCTGTTTTTCATGCAACGCGGATAGTTGTCTTGAAAAAAGTAAGCTCTTCACAAATTTGAGTCCCAGTACAGCTACATAATAAGAAGCTACTTTATGTTTTTGTCTACATTGCATTGCAAGCTATCACCGGATTGGCCATATCAGTGGGGGGGGGCTGGCGGGGAGCAACAGCAACATTTGCTTCATACAATAGATGTCAATCCAAAATGAAAATGGATATCTTTATTTGACAATGAATAAAGATTTTGTCCCCTGTATAAAGAGAAAAATCTGACAGATGGCGGAGGGGGAAGGGAAGGGGGGGGGCGCGCTCTAAGCCATAAAGTGTTTTTTGTAAGTCCTAAAGTATGATGAGGCCATGGGAGAATCTCTGCTCTCCGAGGGTCGGGCATTGGCTCGCTGCACAAGCAATCATGTTGTGCTTGATGAAGGAGAAATAATGTCTCTTCTTCTACTTCCTGTTCTGGCACTGCCGTGCAGCACATTCTGTCTCTGTTGCCTGCAGTCCCCTGCCGGAGGGTGATCACAGGGGCTAAAAGCCTCTTCACATGAAGAGATAATGCCCTGTGTAATTGGCTAATGCTCGGGGAGCGAGGCTTGGCGCTTGCCGTTTTGTCCTGTCGACTGCTCCTTGGACTGCTCCATCACCATATCATAGATGACAGACGCTGCCACCTTATGGGAGTGGGCCAGATTATCTTGTGTGGCACTGTGGAACATGGCGATGCTGTCTGAAACACCGCCGGAATCTGAGCTGTGCACACAAATATGCGGGCCTCTGCCAGCCATTGTGGAGGCTTTCGCTGCATGTGCAGAGCAAAGGCAGACACCTAAAGATGATAAAGCAACCCATTACCACAGTGAGGGAAAAAAGAAGCGGCGGTGATTTAACACCTAAATGGCAAATTGAGCGTCAGGTAGTCTTTATAGTGGATTCATGCATCTGGAAATACCAGAGATGAAATAATGGAGACCCAATATGAAGACTTTTTTTTTTAAAGTTGCTGGATATGATGTCACACATTCAAGACAATATGACATTGTTTAAAGTTTAAAGGTGAAGGGTGTAATAGTTAGAGATTTTGAGAAGAAACGGCAACATCAAGCGGTTACATTTTAGCTTGCAGCGCTCATTCGCTCACTACCCACCCCTCTCCCGAGCTTGCCAGTGAACTACGTTGGCCTGCACACACAAACCTGGACACCTCATCCACCTTTTTCTTCATTTATTAATTTATTACTTAGAAATATGGCGGTGCAAGATGGCAGCTAACTGGGAGCAAGACCCTTGCTGCAAATTGTACACACTGGAACTTTAATGATAGAAGCAAATGTAAGGGATCACCTGGCACACAAGACAAAGTGTTACCTATATCTGTTGGATTTGTTTCATTTATCCATGTGGGAAAGACCTTACAAAACACCTGAAAAGGGGAAGACCTTTCAAGACAAACTCATTAATTGTGATTGGATGAAACTTTTGTCATTCGCACCTTTACTGTAACGTGTTTGCGATATGTGGTCTTCTACTGGTGAGCAGGGTGACACCAGACAAAGAAAAGTCTTCAACGTCATTATTTTCCCCTTTTCTCATTAGAGAACATCCACATTTGTTCTGATCACTTTCTCTTCAGCCTCTGCCAAGCTCACAGTTGCTTCCTGTATTTCTTCTTCGGCCTCTGCTTCTGTGACTTCTAACAAAAGCTTGCAGCGGCTGCCTCCTGCTTTTGTCACAGCTAAAGGTATAACCTAATTGGATATGGAGTCTTGGGACCAACTGAAGCCGACTTCCTTTGAAGCCTGGTTAGATTTTTGAGTGACATTTCAAGAATTGAGCTGTTAAGGAAGAGGATCAAGGAAACCCTTTTCAAATAAGCATTGTATTTCACTGGAGATGTCGAAAGATAAATATAGAATGAAAAGGTTTTTCAAATTGTTCTTGTCTCCGGCAGTCCATGCATCCACAAGGTGTCCACACACAAACACATATAGGCAGCATTGTGACTGATCCATTTCACTCCAGACGAGGGGCTGTAACTGCTTCCAAAAGGTCAAAGACTGACCTTCACCTCTTACTCTCAAACCCAACAAACCTCCTTGGAGGAACTTCCTGCATGACTGTGTGCCCATGTGCGTGTTTCTCTCTTTCGTCCACGTGTCCCCAGATTTGTGTGATCCAACGCTTCAGGGAAATGATTGTGGCAGGCTCATTATCATAGTCCCACACCAAAGCAGGAAAGGTAAAGGATCTATCGGGATGAAATGATGGGAGCCAGGCGGGCTTCTAATGGCTGTGGCGTTGGCCAGGCTGCCCTCAGTAAGTGCATTTCTACCGTGATCTGCTGTTTGTTTATTGGAGTGCCTGTTGTTCTGGATGCACTCCATAGAGGATACAAATTGCATTATTCACGGCAGGCAGGCTGGTAATGGAAAGGATGAATGATGGCCCCAATTTCTCTCCTGACAGAGAAGGTCAAGAGAATAGCCCTATACAATTATGCTCAACTTTAAGTTCGATCAGTGGGTAGCAATGAGTGCTCGCCACAAGCAAGAGGCCTGAAGCACTGGAATCTACAGAGAGAAGAGTTCACAATTTGACTTTCCAAGCATATGAAGCCCTGCTAAATTGATTCACTCTGCTCAACTGAATTATAAAAACTGCTCTTCAAGAAATGTGGTGTCTATTTTTTTTTTCTTCGCTGATCATTGATTTTAATTGCTGAATCATTTTAGTGTCTGGCGAGAACAAATAGCCAAATTATGTTTAAAAAAAAAAAAAAGAGAGAGAAATCTATAGAAATTCCTGCTAGATATTTGTCTTTGCTGCCAGGTATAATGCCGAGCTAGTGTGCCAAAATGTCAGGAATAATTATTGGAAATATCTTTTTCAATGTGTTATATGATAAAAAGAACGTCGAGAGATATTAATTGTGTACATGTTAGAGAAAACAACCTGACCAGAAAAACTGTCATTGAAACATGTCAAATGTTTTCAAAAACATATCAAAGTCTAAAAAATATATATTTTGTTGTCTGTAGAATATAAAGTATGGCATGAGCTATTATTTAACTCCAAACTCAAGATTTTGAAACATTGGCCCCATTCAGACAAATAAACAAATTGTATGTGTGTATGTGAATGAAAGGGGCCGCTGAGTCTGAGTTAATATTAAAAAACAAGTCCGGATATAACCATCCTCTTCTCAGCTCAGATTACTTGAATTGTTAGCTTAAAAACTGTTTGTGTTGGAGAAAAAGAGAGAGGGGGGGGGCAAGAGAGATGTACAGTATTTGTGTTTTACCACAGAAGTAGCAAGAACTACCCACAAGGGAAGAGATGACTTCCACAAACAGACTATTCACAGGCAATGTTGAGAAACTTGCTCAAGGACAGACAGGATCTTAATGTAACTGCAGGGGTCAAGAATTAAACATCCAAGCAGTGTAATACAGTTGTTCCCTTGAGCAAAAAAAAAATGTCACACACAGGGTGTAAAATCAGATTAATCTTGAGGTTTGCCCTTGTCTCACAGTTAGAATTGTGCCGTCGAGCTTCTTGACGTTTAGGAGGAAAAGGGAAAATGGTAATGGCAAAGTGTGGCAATGGTAAAGGTTAGGTGAGCTGAATGCTGCTGCCATAAAACTGTTATATTATCCAATCCACACCATTAATACAGAAGACAAACGCCATTCTTTATTTGGTCGTTGAAGGCTGAAGTCAAGAAGTTACAAAACCACTTGGAATTTTATTGTTTTTGTATTGGTACTACGGTATTGGTACTTGGTAATATTTCTGTATTGGCTTGTGTTGATGGAGCAAGGGTCACGAGCCACACAGGTCCCAGACCCATGAGTTGGGGGGGGTAGAATGCGCCCAACACCATTAGGTGACTAAGACAGAAAGGTCAAGTTTTGGGTACTCGCTTCTGGATCTACATATATATATATATATATATATATATATATATATATATATATATATATATATATACACACACACACCCTTTGTTTGCAATTCTAATGTAATACATTTAGCAGGGTAAAATATTAATATTCCACCACATCTTCTTACTGATGCAGCCTCCCACTGGTTCTTACAGCACTATCTGCTCAGAAACCTCCATTCTTTCAGGTGAAGCACAGCTATTGAGCTGAACTACTTCACCGTGACCTCCCTGTGAGAAAGTGTCTCTTGACATCAATAACTGCTCCCAACCTTTCCGTCTATGGTTCCCACTGGACTTATGGAGAAGCTGCTCCTCTGCTCCCCCGTGAACAAGGTCTTGTCACAATCATCTTTTCTCTGGTACTGTTATGACCCTCTGTGTGTGCCGTCGTGTGTGTGTGTGTGTGGCATTGGGATAGGTCCAGCTTCAGCTAATTGCTGCCGCTGCATTGGGCAACAGGGTGAAATCAGCTTTGGAAGCCTCAGACAGGATTTGCTGCCTCCCTCTGCATTCCGGTCTGGTGTGTCCATTTTTAACTGTAGATTGCTTGGCCTCTATGACCCTCGACATATTTTTTTGGCAAATTTTCCCATTACCATAATCCCTACAGTCATAGGGGTAGGCACGTTCCCTGTGAGGGAGGATTGCCCCAAACAAAATTTTTGTTAGAAAATTTGGTTTGTTGTTTTGACCTTTCTGAAGTTAATCAAAAATAAACACCCCGAGGAAATAGGGTCCTCTTTTTTGAAAGGCGGAAGCAATTAGATGCACATGCACACACAATACGCCGCACTGTGATTTTCCCTGATAACAGACATAAAATGGCCCATCAAAGCCTCACCATCCACAAATACTCTCCACCACCATCCTTTGTACCGGTAGTTCAAGGATTTGTGAAAGTGGATATGAATGGATCTTCAAGAGGACGTTTGAATGGAGTTCTGAGGCTGAAGCTAAATGATTCATCTGCCACACACAGAGCATCTCCTCTATATGTTCTATATGTTTTCTGTGCGTTTGGCAAGCAGCAAATAAAAACGTGAGGTAAAGGGAAGTGAAGTCGTATTAAGGTTTCTTAAGGCATTATCATCGACAGATATCAATTTTAAATGATCATAAAAACTGCGCAATAGTAAAAGGAAGGGAATACAATAATAATCCTAAAAGGCACAAAGCACAACTCTACGGGAACCTCTAAAACAGGTCTTCTGGCAGCCACTACTTTTTATTACCGGGTCCCAGACAAAAATTAAATGGTCTCTAAACAACCCTTTCCTCTCCATATTTACTACAAGGGATGTTAACAATTAATCGATTGTCGGTGAATTACCACTAATATTTTCCCGGTTAAATTAAAGAATTCACAATTACTTAAAAATTTGGCAGTTCTTCAGTGTGCATCAAACTGTTGAGGCCCTTTCACAACGAGTGCATTTGGGGACAGTCTTTTTTTTTTTTTCTTTTTTTCTTAAAAAAAAAATTTGGAATGCTGTGAAAGTATCAGCAATCCACATTGTGTCACTCAGTATTCTGCTGCCGGCTCATACAAGATTTCTACCGTCTACAATATTATGTCCACAATCACATTCACATTATACCAACTTTCAGTCACTGTCACAGCTGCAGATCGAGGACGACTCACGGCTCTCCATGATTGATGGCAATTGTTATTTTTGAGCTGCCGCGGGAAGCTTTCCGTAAATCATCGATATCCGTTGATATCGACAATATCAATTGAGGCATTAATCAATAACTGGTATGCCTATTTACGACAAATAGCCTCAACAATGGCATAGTTGCATTCATTTGAAGTTCAGCCTCATATGTGCTGCCATCCTCTTCTGGCTCATGTGAAGCCTGATGCAAAGTCTTACTTGTTTTGAACAACGTTTTTATATTCCATCTGCCCCCAACAGACTGCTCCTAAATGAAATAAATTAAGGGGCTATTATTCAAGCAGTTTTCCCCTGTAACATTATCATGATTGTAAAGGACTGCGTGTGAACTTGCGCATTGACCCGAGCAGCGATGTTCTCCCTCTCAGTTGCACTTCTCTTTAAAAGCATGTTCAAACTGGCTGCATGAGCACATTAAGATGTCCAATTCTAGTGGGGTGAGAAACACAGCCTTCCTCCTCCACGTTGCCATCAAATCAAATCAAATCAGGACTTAATTGATGCTGTCTTTTTATAATTGTGGTGCACGCCCTTAACTCCAGGTGAAACTAATCAGAGTTGATTAAACTAACTCAAATCAGCTGTTCTGGAACCAAAAAACCCAAGAGTTCAGTGTCTCAGAGGAGAACAAATCAGATTTCAGGGTTCAGCTCGGAGTTTGTTGAGTCTACTTTGTGTAGCAGACCCTTTAATTTGTCAGCAACAATGCAATGGCATATGTCTTGAGTTGAATTACCAGTTGCAGGATGTAGTAAAGTATCAGATGTGGAGGCTGAAAACAGCATCCAGTGTGAAATCAGTATATTTACACTTCAGTTTTTTGTCAGTCATTTTAGCGTGGGGTCAGTCAAGCTTTAGTTTAAAGGTCCAGTGTGTAATATTTGGAGCTTTTGAAGACACAAACACCGACATCAAGTGGTTACGTTTCAGATTGCATAGTCTCTCTCTCCCCTCCTGAGCTTGCCAGTGAACTACAGTGGCCTGTGCACCCAAACCTGCATAACTCATCCACCTTCTTCTTTGATGGTTTATTTGAGGCATGAGTGTTCACCCTAAATACGAAAAATATTGTCAGACGGCCTGGATTGTCCACACCAGGCTTCCTTAGAAAGATGGCGGTGCAAGATGGCAGCTAACTGGGACCAAGACTGTTGCTCTTGGTATATTCCTCCATATATAAGATTAGTTTTAACAGTCGGAAAATAAATTACTTTTATTGTACTGCGATTACACAATTTTATGAATGTATTTATGCACAGTTTATGAAGCTTTTACCAATATAAAAATCATCAATCAAGCCAAATTTTACACACTGGACCTTTAAAGTGAAAAGGTGCTGATTTTGAAATGAACTCTCTTTTTAAAGCCTTATCCATCTAAAAATCTAGTAGCACTACCATTATGCATACAGTCTGAACGCAGATAGAGTTTCATCAGTGCACTTTTGTCCATTGGTATAATATGAGGCCGGCACGTTCCCACCTATCTGTCACACCTGAGTAGTGTATTAACTCCATTCACTTAGCAGGTGCTTTTTGCTCCCTGCTCACATTCCTTTCCAATAAGGATGAACGAGGCCATGCATATTGCAAATCAAAGCATATAAATGTGAATATTAGCTGCGCACACCTGAGGGCTTCCTCTTTACAAAATCGTTTTAGTCCACCGTGTTTCTGGTTGTCTCACCAACAAGGAAGCACATTTTAGCTTATGGCGAACACGAACAGAACATAAAGTCTGTTTGTTTGAAAAGACTGCCCTGAATATTAACATATTTTTTCATTGTCTCATATTTAATCAGTGCAGAATCATGTGTCCCACCCTCAGTCAGTCTTGCATTATTACTCTGCTGTGTCGGTGTGCGTCTTGTTTCTTCAACATTCCTGCTCCTGTGTCAAGTTGTAATGTGGAAAAATTACTGAGGCAGTTTGTGGGAGCCATATGTCAATAAAATTTTGTGGCTATCCTAAAATTCTCCCAGACACCTGGCACAACATCAAGGGCCATATAACCAGCCTATAAAAACGCAGGTCAGGGATTTAAGATGTTTGTCCAGCAGTGGCACTGCAGCAGAGATGATGTCTTCCCTGGGTGTTTTTAGTGAAACGTAGAATAACTCATTTGTTTCGCTCTGCGCTGTCAGAGTCACTCCGCCCCTATAATAACTACATGACTCACGTGAGATTCTTTTGATGTCCTGGCATGAAAGCACAGACTCCACCCCCTCCCCATGAGCGAAGGGAAGCATAGAGAGCAGAGTGGCGGAATGAATGGATTGTATGCCAAAGTAGCTGTTGGGTCAGATCACTACACAACATGACGCCTGTTTGAGAGGTGCCACAACCCTCCTGCCTGTACGTTGTGCGCTTTTCACGATTTCAGAGTAAATGAATGTGAGTTAACCATAAAGGGATCAGACAGACAAAAGCTATACAACAGTGTTAATTAACGGTGAACAGACAACACCACGGCTGGGATTTATTGTTTGCTATAAGTCTGACGCTGATGAAAGATGTAGATGTGGAAAAATTACATTGTGTAAAGTTGACCGAGCAAAAGCGTAGCTGAATGAACCACTGTGTTTAGATACGCTGGTTGTGAATTGCATATTTATAGTACACATATTACAATAAAACCCATTACTTTCAACATCATGTTTGTCAAGAAACAGGCAACACCTCCCTCAGCCTTTCCAAGTGCCGTTATTGTTGTTCTTGTCTTGGAAAACTGCTTCACTTCTCTCATTTTTTCCACCTCTAATTGGGTGCCAGGTTGCCAGCTTGACTGGATTGCCAGCAAATCTGTATTTCCTAAAAGGTTTTATGCCCGGTGGACAAGTGTATGTATTGAAGGGATCATGCAGATGGCGTTGTTATCATTGTTGTTCCAGCAGCGCTTACTTTATATTAATAAGTTAAAGGACATTCTGTTGCAGCAGGAGTAATGCCAAACAGTTTGTTCATTAATAGGAGTGAATGAGTGATAGTGAAGTCGAAATGTAGCCTCAGTAAAATGCCAAAAGCAATATGACGATCTGGAAAGACTACTAAGGCTCAGTTTAATTATTTTGGAAAATGCCGCTCACTACTTTTAGGTTAGAAATGAATCAATTCTCAATAGTGTGAATCAATAGCAGCAAACTGCAAAGCATGAGGAGAAACATGATTGTAATGAACAGGAATGCACAGATACCAATACCAGTATCGGGTATCAGTACTGATACCGGAGATGAGTACTCTACTCCTACTCATTAAATACGTGCTGATACTGATGTCATTGTTGTTCAAATGAGAGACCATCCGTTAAAAATATTAAAGTAATCATATAATGTGTCATCAAGTACTCATTATCGGTAGCGGTGAGTACTGAAATGCAAGTACTCGCATTCTACTCGTCCCCTAGTTATGGGCAGAACATGCATTCATCCAGTGCCTTGTGGGCAGTATACACATTTTTCAAATCTTCTTGGAAAAGAACCACAGGCAATTTACTGGGTCTTTAAAATGGTACCATTAAATGGTACCGTATGTGTGATATGCACTGGTCAATGTGTGAAATCCTAATAAGATGAGGGTCGTATGGCGCTCGACTAACTTTACCACAAATTGTGGAGCAGTGGCAATTTTGTATGGTGCATTCTTGGCAATTTGATTGGAAATGTCATAATTTTTGGCAGGAAGCCTATTTGTCGTCTCTAATATAGTCTCAAAACTCCTGCTTTCCACAGGGAAGAACACCAGGATGATGATGTGACAGTGAAGGAATATTAATGACAAGACACAACTTAAAATTGCACATTCTTGAGAGGTGAAATTCAAAATGAATGTGTCTTTGTTGAGACATCTTTTACAAACGTAACTATATTGTAAATACTTGCAGAGCAATTGTAAGTAATCCAGTGTAGAATCAATACGTCATCCTAAAAAAAAAAGTATTGAAAGTGGGGAAAAGTCAGCGTACATGGCACTGAAACATAGGCTGGGAAGTCAACAAGCATGTCTTCAATATAATTTAGACATTTTCATTGGTTAAATGTGTATACGTAGGAGATTACATTCACAAAAATCCAAGCAAACAATACTAGCATACTTTTGTGAATTCGCAACAACATAAAATACAATTTTCAATCCTGGAGCATCGTTTTTTTTCATGCCACATTGACAATGAAATGGAGAAATTTATTGAAAATGTTGGTAGCACTACTGTATTGTTGTGTTGTCTATCTCTTTCTCTCTCTCTCTTTTTTTTTTATTTATTTATTTTTTTTTTTTACCGCGCATATACTCATTCATCCTCAAATACTTTTAACGGTGAAGAAATGGGCAGCGTCCTGAAGTGTTGCTCGGCTCCTCGCGCTGCCATTTCAAAACCGCCACCCATCAGGATAAATCCTCATATTTGGACCTCCCATAAGTAGATGCTGAAAACCTAATGCCTTATAAACCTCGCCATCACCCCCGACATCCCCGGTGCCCTTTTAAATGAGAAATCTCCAACGCCCTTTGCTGTGTCAGCCCCCTCCGCTCGCTCCGGGAAGGCTGGATGGAAGCAGGCAGAGAAACATTATCCCTTTGCAAATATGTATTGATTTATGGAGTTCATAATCTGCCGTGGCACCGAGGAGGGAGATGTGGCTCATTCCAGCTTTCGGAGACTTACACTTTAATGAAGTCATTTATCTCTGATCTGCTGCAACTCTCCCATCATGCCATCCACACACACACACACACACACAAACAGGCATTGAGCCATCAGGTCAAGCACAATGTGGAGACCGCAGATGACACAATGATTTTTTTTTTTGACGTCTGCTTCAATTTTATAAACAATATAATATGTATGTACAAATCACTGATGTGATTGATTTTCTCTGTATTTTCTTTTTTTTTTGAAATGATGGTTCGCAGATGGGACAGAATTTGCAATGTGCGGCACAGATTTAATAATGCAGTAGTTCATTATAACACCAGGTGAGATCTGGCTGCCAAGTCAAAGGGCTTTGGTTCAAATGGGGCCGTGTGATTGTTAAAGCAGGGACAGGTTGCTTGCAATTTATTTATTCACGTTTCCTCATCTTCAACTCGCCCCTCTCTCCCTCTCCCTCTCCTTTCCGATTTTTTTATTTTTTTTCATTACACACGTCGCGGCCTTCCCGGTGCCCCAGGTACTCCGGGTCCGAGGCGCTTTTTTTTGTCTGATACAAAAAAAAAAAAAAAAGAAAGAAAGAATGAATCTGCTAAATCTCACTCACCTATCTTGTAAAGCTCTGGCACACACTGTATCCCCACAAATCATGAATAATGCATGCTATTCTAAGCTTCCCCCCATCTTGTTCCAATATGACCTATAGCCAAAATGATTATGCAGATGTGGAGGGAAATAAATATATAATTGAATGTTATAAATGGTCACCCAGGGCATGGGAGACATCAAGGCATTCATCAGTCCGTGGGGACCGAAGTGAAGGCAGGGCTTTGTTATTTCATTTGTGCGTATGTGTGTGTGTGTGTGTGTGTGTGTGTGTGTGTTAATACTTGAAGTGATTGGCCTGAATTAACACACTAATGTGGTGGCTGTTGTTTGCACAGCCATTTAAAATGTAATTATTTTCTGCCTGGAGGACAGGATGGGCAGCTGAAGCCCACAGCTCATGGATTAGCCTGCCGCCTCCGTAAAGCCTAAGACTTGGTCCTGCAGATCCAGTCAGAATTGACGACACACACACACACTTGTAAGCAAGACAATGCTATTAGTTGTTAAAATGACGTGATCATTGGAAAGATTACTTCTGCATGGAAATAATTTTCAGGTATTAAAAGCTTTAGCATACATGCACATATTACTTTTCTAATACAAAAGTTATAGGTTTTATTTAAGCAAGAGAAATGCACTACATTTGTCATTCATGACATTTGTTGTTGTTTTTTTTAAAAACAACATAATGCATATTTTCTTTTCTTCATGGCCTTGTGATTGTCTCATTTTTCTCATCAAACGTGTTTCCGTTTGAGCAGCTGTTTCCATAAATAATGAGATCAATCGATCTGGAACACTAACCACTAGGGGGTTTCGTCTGTCTGATAAAAATACATACGGTGAACGCTACTGAAACTCATAGCGGCCGTGGCATCTTGCGTTTTTAGCTTGAGCAGGTGGAGACCAACAGCTTCCGTCACAAGCACTTGGTAGACGAGTTTGACTGTTTTAATCTAAAGTAAGTTACATAGTTGTAGGCCTGGAAACACTGTCCACTGAAATGTGGACAATCTGCTTCGAGGAATCGTATCAAAATGAGTTTCTTTCTTTCTTTCTTTCTTTCTTAAAGTGTATAGTTGCCAGAAGGTGCAAACTATAAGTTAGCACCTCCAAATATTGGCAGCCTGCCTTATTTAGGACCTTTAACCACCACCTTAAATCAATTACTTGCATTGCCAAAGGACATCTTATATCTTCTGAATTGCACAATAGAGTCCCTGTCCACGCACAGTGTGCTGCCAACTGGCTTATATTACCATCTCATTACCTTCATAGCATTGACTGCCTTCACACCAAGACCGTTTTAGTCTTATTATTTTTGTTTTTAATGATGATGTGATGAAACACTTCATTCACTCATCTGGTCATTTATGTGTTTGTTTTTCTTTTGATTCCCATTAATCACTGCTTACATAACACTCCGTCATCCTGGCGTCAATTCAAATTGCAGCGCCGTTAGACTTTGACAAGCAACACGAAAAATTAAAGCACAAACAGTACATAGACTTTCACACCTAATGTTGACAAAAGTCAACACTTATCAGAAATGAGAAAAACGATCACTTCCACAAACATCACTTCAAAGTCAAGTGAAAAATAATGTATTACCCTATGGCGACGAAAAATCAAAACTGCTGAACTGAACATGAACGAGGATAGATGAAAGGCAAAGTCAGTAAATAAAGTGGACAAACCAGTTCAACCTTCTGTAGTTCTGTATCAACCAATTCATTGTTATTTTTTTTTTTTTTTTTCTCTGCCTCAGCACCGTCTCAAGAAGAATTGGGGGCTATACCTGAAATGTTGTTATGGGGTTGACTTGACGTACTCACACTCTTACTAACAATTAGTCTTGAGATTTATATTTACTTTCAGTGTGGGGCTGCCTGACAGCGCATTTCATATTTAGGTTGAATGTTGGCATCCTCACATAACCCAACAAAGAAGAAGGTGGAGCAGGTATCCAGGTTTGTGTGCGCAGGCCACCGTAGCTCTCCGGCAAGCTCGGGAGAGGGGGCATGAGCCCTACAATAAAAAGTGTAACCACTTGATGTTACTGTTTTCTCCTTTAAAATCTCCAAATATTACACACTGGACCTTTAGGTTAATAGTTAAATTAGGTTAATCTAGAACAGAGAATAATGGAACTGCAAATGTTTAGGAAGTAAGAGAGAAAAAGCGAGGGGGGGGGGCACAAGACAATTTCAGTTTGCAACTTCATGCATCATCTTCATTTCTTTATTAAAAATCTAACACGAACAATAATGTGACGCAGAGAGTCTCTGAAAATGTGGAAAAATATTATATATGTCCCAAATAATGGACACACATTTGTTTGGACTCTGGGAGTCTTTATACGGGGTCATATAAGAGACGTTTTTAGAATTTCAGGAATTTCTGCCCAACCTTTTGTGCCAATCATCAAAAGAGTTCACGCAGCAAGACCAAGTTTCATTGTTTGATTTGTCGGTATACTACAATACAGGCCGCAGTGGAACTCGGTAAAGCACATTCCCAAACCTCGGCAACGGCACATCGGTGTGCATTTTTCAGGAACTCGAGCAAAGGTGAATGAGACAAAATTTCAGTCAGGGCACCGACTCTCAGAGAAAGTTTGCTTGCGGGCTCTCTGCTGCGTCTGCTGTTGAACCAAAAGAACGGATGATATTGTGAAGAAAGCCACACTAACTACTGTCAAACAGAGATTACAATTCGAATTACGGGGGAAGAACTTTAATTGAGACTATACGAAGAGAGTCCACAAATATGTGAAACTGCTTCCTACATGTTGATGTGAGTCACGCTTGCTCAACTCAGAGTGCAAACAAAACTCAGCTCTTAGCTAAGTCACCAATACCTTTTTACTTTTTGCAATGCTGAAGCAATATTCCATGTTTCTCTTGCAAGTTCTGCAGGCTGCTAAAGCCCTGTTGTTTTTGTTTCCACATAGTTTTCCATTTGATGGATGCTCGACATGTTGTTTGATATTTTTTGTCTTTTGTTTTGTTTTATTCCAGAAGTGGCCGTCGTCATCGCCACTGTCTGCACTTTCCAAACGGCTAAATTTGAGGCTAAGGGGAGAAGAGTGAAATAGTGGAACACGTGTCAAACCCATACAAAACATTGCAGTATTTTGCTGCTGGAATTATTATTAACCATAGAAATTCGTTCCAGCAGTCCTACCTTACTTACAAGCTTGGAACATTTTGCAACAACATTTCATTTCAGGGTATTTTGTTGACCTTGGGGGGGGGGGTAAACAATCTAATCATGTTTTTTTCGATGGTGTTGTATGTTTGCTTTTTCTGTTTGTTTATTAAGGACCTGGGGGGCTTATATTTACTTTTTGCGTGTTTTTGTGTGTGTGTGTGTGTGTGTGTGAGAGAGAGAGAGATGGCCTCTGAGCATCTTGAATGAGGTTTATATCATGCTTTCAATCCAAGATAAGAGGCTGCTGGTGCATCGATCTGCAGATGAGCTCCAGAGAGAAAATGTGAACTTCTAAGCACCCAAAAGTAATATCCTGCCCAAAGGTGCTACACCCACAATCTTTTTCTTTCTATCTTACTCTACTGATATTACCATTTCCTTTATGAACATCTTGTTAAATTCTCCCATTTCTTTCACCTTGTCCGTGTAACCTCTTATTGGGCTGATTTTCCGTGACTTTTAAATAAATAAAGACATTTTTAAATGAAAGAAAACACATTATATACTGTGCGACAGGTAACCTGGATACATACCCAGTCGTTACCATCGACCAAAGCAACGATGAAGGTCTGGATCTGGTCCCTGGTGCTGCACACTGGTTGCCCGCTGCTCACCGGGAGAGGATAGGTCATATCAATAGAACACATTCTTTGTTCAAACTGCTCTCTAGGCTCACCCCTGATGAATGGACGGTGTTTGGTTTTTTTTTGGTATTTGTCCTTGCATAAACTTTTCTCAATCTATTTATTGTCCCCTCTGTTTCCCCAAGGTATTATTGATCTTCTCCTTATTCCTGCCACCGCTACTTGAAAAGCTTGAAAGTAGATAGTTTAGCCTTTGCTAGCACAGTTTGATTAATTGAATCCTGGTATTTTAGTGCAGACCCGTTATGTATGACACATAATTGTACGGAAAAGTAAGAGCAACTAAACAAAATACTCAGAGATTTTTGGTTCAATATTTCTGTAACTTAATTTTATTCATTCAATATGACACCGAAAATTAGTCAGTAGTTACCTCAGATTTTTTTTCCCATACACTTAGTACATTTATTACCCTTCCTCTGTTTGTTATTTTCATTTCATGAATAACTTTGTATTTGCTAATAACGTATTTGCTAACATTTGCGACATGTCAAACCATGACGTGACGACTTGACTATTACCAACTTAATTTCTGCTGTGCTATGTTGAGGCAAGTGTTTTCTTGTGTGTCGCTTTAAGACTCACTTTTAAAACATGTTAATCCATTGTTTGATAGATAAAGTTCTTCAAATGTCCCAGAGGTCCTTCATTTTTCAATAACTTATGTCACTGTACATTTGTTACGAGGAACTACTTCTGATAGCGATAGTCTGACTTCTGGTTTCAACAGTGCTTAAGTAAAAGCTAAAATGTTTGTTCCCGACATGTTGGTTGCACTAGCTAGCACTGAAGACGCGCAGTGAGTTGTAACTGTAACGTAACTGCCTGGGACTACTTGCTAGAATGCAACCAAATATAATTATTAATAGTTTAAAATAACTTATCGAATAATGTCAAACCCCAATGGGATTTTAAGTGTTCCGTCATATTTTGATTGCAGATATTTTGTGTCACACAACCCCGAGTGTGACAGCAGAGGTCATTTGTGATGGTTATGTAACTTTGTTTCTAGAGTGCAAATATGCAGACATTTACTCTGTAACACCATAAAGGTGTGCATGCTAGATCCTGTCGTTACTCAGACTGACTTTTACACCCCTCACTAATTTCCCATTTATCATAGAGCAGTTGCCGCATTGGCACGAGACTTGTTTGGTTAGCAAGGGACGGAAGGCGGAAGTCTGTTTGATGTCCATCTTTGCATCAATTACAGTGAAAGTAGGGGGCGCACGAGATGCAGACAAACAAAAGCTTGCGTCACAGGACCATTTTTACTCCACCTCACAATATAAACTTTGAGGTCTCCGCGGAGACTCAGAAATTTGCTCCGTTTACTGAAACTGTTGCAATCGTGCAGTCAGGAGCCTCCGCCAAGTGGCTTACTGGCAGGCAGCTTGACTGCAATTGTACCAGGCAGCTCCCAGTGGCCAACAGCGGTAGCTGTAATCTCCTGACACCTCTCCTCCTCCTCCTCCTCCTCCTCCTCCTCCCTCTCCGCCTCCCCCTTTTACTTCTGTTCTCCCAATTCTCCCCTTCAGTAGCTGTGAAGACCAACAACTGTGGCTCATGTTATTTTCCCTGCAGTCCACACTGAGAGCCTGAGTGGTGTTAGTACTTACACGTTGTGGTTGTACAAACGGATACACCCCCCACGCGCACACACACAGACACACACACACACACAGGCTAATGGTAATTTTGAATACCCCATTTATAACAACGTACACACTGGACTGGATGGTAAAGGTAGACTTTGACACACAAACGCATTCGCACTAATTTGCGCTGGGCCTGACGCCATGATCTCTCCCCAGCATGCATTGATTTTCTGTCACTCGTGGCCCGGGATGCAATGTGTAAATTGGCTGCTTGTCACTGTTATGAGGCATTAGCCTGCCGGTCAGGAGATTATAACACAGCAGCCAAATACTCACAAGCTTGGCCACACACAGCCGAGGCATCTAACCACACATTTAGCAGATTGATATGATGTTTGGAGCAATATTTCAGGCCATTCAGAGATCCATATTATTAAAAAATACAGATGTAACTGAAATATTACATGATCAACATACATTCCTCAAAATGGGACTTACAGACCCTGCAAAAAAAAAGAAATGAAAGCTTGCATATAGCAACCAACAGCAAAATCTTCCATAAAACTAAAACACTGAGGAGACGTTTCATGTTAACAGAATAATATGTATAATAAAATATTCTCAAAGCTGCCAAAAACCAAATTCACAGTATACAAGCTTAATGGCCAATTTTCAACTATTTGCTATCCACTTATTGTTCCTTATTTTTATGTGCTCTGGCCTTTTTACCCCTTTACTGCAATTCATCCGAGAGTCTGATCAGTGGGCGATAATGAGAGCTAATGGGCTGTCTTAATGACTGAATGTGGGATCATACAACATTGAGCTGTCTGCCTGCTAATCTCCCACAGAGGCATTGTTTCCTGCTAAACTAGTGCTTGGCTATACTTTCCACGTGTTTTAAAATTGAACAAAAAGAAGGTGGCCATGAGTTGGTCTACGCGGATGGAACCACCACCATTGGTATTGGTGTGGTATCAGGCCCTTTGTTTATGTATGATTTTAGAGCCATGTATTTCCTAAAAGCATACAAACAAGACCAAGCAAAATAAGTGAACAAGATGCAAATGTTGAAAAACTTGTAATTTTCCAATAGTATATTTGTTTGTATTTCTGTATGTAGCCTTTCTTAACTGAGCAAATACATAAAAGTCTGGACCAAAACTCTGTTTTCTGATGTTCAATTGGCCGAAATCCACCTTGACCTTCTCCTCCAGTGCAGCACATAAACGCAATATTTTATTCATTCAAGTAAATCCTGAAAAATGCCCAGGAAATCACTTAAAGCTTACCAGAGTCCATATGACCTTTTTACATGCCTACCCAATCAGATGCTGGGGTTTTTTTTAAGCCACACTGGCATTTACAGCTTTTGGAGCCTTGCAACAATTTTACAAGTTAAAGAACCTTTAATTATCAGCATATAATTGTAGCTAGTAATGACTTTAAAGACCAAAACAGCTCATGCGTCCACGCCTTAATGCTGGATGCCCTACCAAAGTCAGGACTGGACCAGACCACATGTACAGTCAGCCATCAAAGAGGGTTCGATCAATAGCTCCCCATGACCTGACACACTCGGTTGCGGAGAGCAAAAGGCATCCAAAGTAACTTCAGTAAATTTACTGTTGTTAGGTATTGTTCCTAACTTGTCATTGCAATACCTTTATGTATTGTACCTCTACCTTGGAAAAAAGTGAGTTGGGCCAAATATTAATTTACTTGAAATCTGTAGTTTTGCGCTCATGTTAGCCTTTATGGTTGTTTAAATTTGCACTCAGTGTACTGTTGCCTTTATGGTAAATCTTTGCACTTAATAGAATGTATTCTGTTTATGGGAGACGAATAAAGAGACTAATTCTGTATACGTTATTTCATGTACTTATTATTTTGTTTTGTGACAGAATACACTAATCAGTTGCTCATTGGGCAAAGGCCAAAAAGAATTTGCAATTCAACTCAATCATGCATTCATTAATACACCAGTGCAGATTTTAGTGTATTCTGTTGTATTAGTACATAATGTTTTATTGGTTGTGGATAATCAATTTAACCAAAAGCAGGAGGATGCAATCAATAATAAAGATGATAAAGAAAGTCCATCAATTTACTACAGAATATTAAATATCATTAGCCCCTTTCTTTGCAGTAAAACGGATCAATGAACAGGCATGAAAAATTGCTTCCTCCAAGGTGGGGCGTGACAGAGAAAGTTTGAGAACCACTGCCCTAATGCCATGCAAGTCTATGGGGTCAAAAGTCAACTTTGTCCTAGAGACATGGGACCACTTGCAGGTTCATCGGGATCCCTCAAGACACAGCCACGTCAAATTTGGGGCTTCTAGCCCATGAGGAACCCCGAAACCCTAACCCTAATTCCAGCAGTAACCCTAACCCTAACCCTAATTCCAGCCTTGTCGCTAACCCTAATGCCATGCAAGTCTATGGGGTCAAAAGTCAAGTTTGTCCTAGAGACATGGGGCCACTTGCAGGTTCATCGGGATCCCTCAAGACATGTCAAATTTGGGGTAGCCCATGAGGAACCCGAAACCCTAACCCTAATTCCAGCAGTAACCCTAACCCTAACCCTAATTCCAGCCTTATCGCTAACCCTAATGTCATACAAGTCTATGGGGTCAAAAGTCAACTTTGTCCTAGAGACATGGGACCACTTGCAGGTTCATCGGGATCCCTCAAGACACAGCCATGTCAAATTTGGGGCATGAAAAATTTTCTTCCTCCAAAGTGGGGCGTGACAGAGAAAGTTTAAGAACCACTGCTTTATTTAAATGAGAACTTTGTGTCCCATACAGTTTTTTTTCACCATTGAGAATGTGGGAGAGCTCAGCGACTGCAAAAATGAAATTTGTGCCCTTTGAATTGCAATCTGGAATGCCTCCAGTTTCACTGGAGGTGGGATTTGGGTCACCTTTCAAACGTTCTAAATAAATACGCCAAAACACTGCAGTCAGAATCAGGTTTGGTAAATCACATTGCGCATGCTAAATCATCAACTTGCATTTTCTCCAACCCAATATTTTACGCTCTCCAGTCGAAACTCCCATGGCTGCATATTCATTAAGGCAAACACACTGACTTGATTTTGTCTGTTTGACAGACACAAGCGTCAGTGTGTTTTGCTCCGTCATTTGCACGCGCAATGACATTTGCATACGTTTGTGTATGTTTTTGCACATGGAAATGTTTAGTAAATCATGTTGATCATATTATACCTACTCACTGGTTTACTTCTGATCCAAAAAGTTAAAATTAACTATAATGTTTTTGTACTTACAAAAGTCAAGTTGGAGCATAATTGACCTTGACAATTGGTTGCACTGACTTTTTTTTTTTCCATTTCACTACTCATTTATTCATTCAGAATAGCAAATTATCACTCATCAAGTTACACACTTTGCTATCATTACTTTGAACCTGGCGAATGCCCCAACACTGCCACCTTATCTCCAAACTACTCACTGCAACTCGTTCTTTTAGATCCCAAGCAAATCTTTATTAAAAGCAAAGTGGACGATGAAAAATGTGTTAAGTCGTCCGGTAGCCACTGATGTAAAACGTACTCCCTGAATGGCGCGAGCGAATGCTAAAGGCAAACACATTGTGCGGAAACCGCCGTCGCCTGCCAGTACGGCGGGGCGCCATCTGCCCACTGGAAGACTGTCCATCACCTCGAAAAAGCCAATCAGGCAGCTCAGCTGTGACGAGATGACACCCTGGAGGCCGCGGGAGCAGATGGAGGAGAACAGCCCTTTATAAATCGCGGTGAAATGCGCGAGGACAGTCATCTGCAGCCGGCATACAGTATGACGACGCTTTACTGCCCCGCGCGGGCCCATCCCGACTGGAAAGGCCTGGACCAAGATAATTAGGTGTGTTTTTACATGAGGAAGCTTTGCATGCTTGCTGTTTTAAATTTCGATGCTGTGATGGAAGTCTTTTTTTCATGTTGCCTTGCACTTGTAAGATCTAAGACGACCTTTGCTTCTTCCGCAGAACGTCAGAGACCTCAGAGTACTCTTTGTTCCGCGACCTGACCTTTAGCTCCCTATGAGGCTCCACAGTACTCGCAAGCACTCTGCTTTCTGGAAAGTCCCAAAAGTTTCCCCTGGGAATCGCACATATATGTCATGTGGCCTATAAAAACTGGTGTACTTGCACCTTTCAGGTGGCTACTACGTCCAGTCAGCTGATGCTTTCTGTCTTACTTGTGTTGCAAAAAATAAACATGAGAAGACAACTGGGTTCAGTTTAGCTGTTTTCTCAGCCAGTCCCCACAAAAAAAGCCATACATTTCCACCACAAGGGCACTCGGTTGTGTCTCAGATATATCCTGGTAGTGCTTGAAAAGTCAAGTATGTCAGCCGTTTGTGAAATAGTCAGACCAGCCTGTCTGGCACCAACCACTATGTCACGTTCAAAGTCAGTGTGTCAAGGTCACAATCCAGTTTCTTCCCCCATCCAGACGCACTTTCATTAAGATCCACATGCCTCAATGCGTTGAGTCCCTGCCATGTGATTGGCCGATCAGCCGTTTGTGATAACAAGCAATTGAAGTGGCGAGTGAGTGTCGCACCCTGGTGGGTAGAAAGTGGGAGAAAACTTGATGTTGGGTTGGGCAACTGATAGATGTTCTTTCCAACTATAAAGGTTCAGGCTTACATGGATTTACAGAATATGATGAGAACGTTGAGATTATTTACACTTGTTGACTACACACACATTTTTATATTGGGCGTTGTTCAGATGATTAGTTGTTTTGTAAACGTTGTCTTTTCCTATGTGGACCATCAATTGCGCGAAAGACGGAAATGTGTATAATTTTTGTTTTTTTGTCGCATGTAACGCAAGAAGGATGGAAGGGGATCTTCTGTCGCTGCATTGGTTTGAGTGAAGTGACTTCCCATTATGGAGCATGACATAAACGGGCAGCGGGTTGGCTCAAAACGATGGTGTTGCATATTGTAATGTGATCTGGGCCGCTGTGTTCATGGATGCTAACGAGGGACCGCAGTGACGTATAAAACCGGGTTTTATCTCTGTTTCACTTGTGCCCTAAATGTGGCTCCAAGTGTGTAAACCCAGTTGTTCCGTCACCTCTCCGGCTGACTCACCGCTGTCTCCCTCATCAAATCCCATAGACAAGGGGATGCGTAGGATTAGCCCCAACTAAACGCGCTAAGCTCATTTGATAATTGCGGCTTCTCCCCAATCTCCACTAATTAACAATGGAAGTGACAAAATGAATCTACACCAATAGCTGTGAGAGTACTTTGGCCTTATCAGCTTTACATGGACTGATTTTGTTCATGGATTTTACAGCTTTGGCCCCATGGAGCTGATTTGAAACGGATGATTTGATCTGATTTGTTCATTTTGGTAGGCAGGTCTTTAGTTAGTTAGTTAGTTAAAATTCAAGCCACAGGGTTGTTCTGGAACCTTCCAAGGGTCATGAAGGTGGTCAATGCTCTGGAGCAGTGGTGTCAAACTCAAATACACAGTGGGCCAAAATTTCAAACTTGGACAAAGTCGTGGGCCAACATTAATATTTATTGAAAAACATCTTTGTCAAAACTAGGTTTGACTCTAAATATGGAACAGGCAATGCTTCATACTCTATAATGAATAACTTTATATTGCACACATGCAAAATCAAATTTCAAATTAAAATAAACAAAATGGAAATAGAAACCATACGCCTCTTTTTTTATTCGGCCTTCCACTGATTAATCAAAAATAACAACAACAAACCAATTAACTAATAATAATATCCTTTAATAAATGTGCAACCGTTCAAGCCCATGGCCAAGCTATATTGCCTCGTGGGCCAAATATAATTACACTGCGGGCCAAATTTGTCATATGTTGAAATTCCTTACTGTCCTGAATTGCTGCAACTGAATGATACTTTTGCTTTAACTCCATCCAAATGTCATTTTCTTGTTTAATTTGCTTGTCTGACAGCTGCTTAAAATAATGCTGGCACCACTTCACTCTCTCGACTGGTGTCATTGCTTAAATTCTTTGTTAGATATAGTATACATGGAACTGTCAGTAGCAAGAATTGAAAATAATGTGCTGAAACTGCCTATACGTTACAACCTTGGCCGCCCGGGGGGGGTGTTTCTTCTGCATGCTCTCCCTGTGTCTGCGTGGGTTCTCTCTGGGTTCTTCAGCTTCCCCCAAAACCATGCATGTGAGGCAAATTGAAAACTCTAAACTGACCAAAGGTGGGAGTGTGAGAGTGAATGACTGTTTCTCTTTCTCAGTCCAGGGTGTCTCTCTGCCTTTGCCCTATGACAGTTGGGGTAGGCTCCAGGAGACCCCCACACAACCCAGTGCAGAAGATATATGTGTTTTATATGTCTGATGAAAAAAACATAAATAAATAAATAAATAAATAGACATCAGGCAGAAAATGTCAAATGTACTTCAAGTGGCTAATGTGGCACTACGATTAACGAGAGTTGGGGGGGATTCACCGTGTAGTCTTGGGCAGAAAACCCACAGTGTAAGAGAATCCACTTCATTTCAATTGAGGCTGAGAGTGATAAACAATGTGAATAATGCTCCTGAAGTGGTCTAATCTCCTTTGGATGGGGAGCGCTGGCGGATGGGGACCGGGCAGGTAAAGAGGATTGCAAATTTCATCAAAAAGGTGACATGAAGAGTGGAAGGGGTCTGGAGATTCAGCCCACTGGGTACAAACTCTACCTCCTCCTTTTATCCTGTTACATATTACGCCGGCTTTCGCTGCTCAGCCTTAATGCTTTAACTCAATTATTCCGCCCACTGTTAGACAAACAGCCAGGCCGGCTGAGAAGTGTTCACACTATCCCTGGGTGTATTTGTAACAGCGCGGAATCACTATTTGGGGCTAACATTAGCCCTTTATCAAATCTATTCCACTCAGTGTCTCCCTGTGTAGACGTGATGGATACGCTGTAGCTTGTCAGGTTCTGTATATTTAATGAAAACTTAACAAGGCACCGACTGCCCAAGAACTCTTCTGTACTGATTCAATGAGTTTCATTAAATAAAACAGCTTCGGCACCTTCGGAATGTTTCCAAAGTTCTCAGTAAGAGTGAGGAGGATATGATGCAGCTGTTTTTTCTTCATGCAGCTTCGAAATGCTTGTTTGCTATTCACGGAAAATCAAGCCCACACATACAATGACTCACTAAACAGACTGCGACGCAAATTACAAGTTTTTGCAGATTGGTTCAAAAAAATTCTCACTATTGACTAGAAAGTTCTTTCTAAAGCTTATTGGTATCATTTGGTCATTTTTGTTGCATCCACAGAGCAAAGAACAACATTGATTATAAAATGAGATGGTAACTTTTTTTCTTTTCTTTTTTTTGCTTCATTCAGTAAAATATTTTCTGTTTATATCTTGATGTATCTGGTGTCTGTCCACTTATTACCGTATCTAGAGGCACTCTGCCTCTGAAACAGGAGGACCTGGAGATAACCCATGCAGACACATGGAGAACGTGCAGACTTTACACAGGGGGATGGAACCCTTCTCACTGTAAGGTGACAGTGCTCACCACTCCACAACCTTGTCGCCTTGATTTTTATTGTATGTACAGTCTCCTACGTAGCTGCTGTATGCACATGCTGTATCACTACTACTAATGTGTTCCCATTGACTGCAATGCTGAATTTCATACATAGACAAAAAATGACACACATTACGTGCATCGAGTGCAGTGCTACTAATGTGCCCCCATTGGCATTTTTGTGAACCACCTTTATTATTTACAGTTTTTTTTAGTTTGCAGGCATTCTCAGAATGCAATCCTTGGTAAGAGCCAGGGTAATGGCTCTCTCATTCCCTCTTATGTAGATGTATATGTATTTGACTTAGACAGTCTGGCCACATACACAGAATATGTGAGGAATGTGTGAGGTTGAAAGAGATCTTCTTGTTGCAGCTGTATGAAGAAGTTCACTAATATGGTGAAGCATTCCTTGAGGCTTTGTTGTTTGTTGGTCGGCAGTTAGTAGTAGTTTGTTGATTTGCACTCGTCCTGACTAGTCATTCCAGTAATAATATAAATATTCATCAAGACCCTTTATTATGAGGACACTATCCTGGAACTTAGAGGTCACACTGTGGTGAAAGGGGCTGAAGGTGGCAAAAAATTGTGACAATTGTCGTTATGCCAGCTGAAGACGATACAATGTTACAGCCCAACTGTTACATTTTTGCACTGGACAGAAAAGGCTTGTCTAGTTTGAGTGCTCCATATGATTTCCCAGAGCAGCAGTAGAGATCCCATCTTTTCCCCAGCAAATTGCCATTAAAATAAATCTATGCTTTTTCTCTCCTTTGCTGCCACTCTGCATACGCAGCATTCTTTGGCTAAATGAATCCAACTGATATTAAGTGACTTAAATGAACTGAACTGAATCAAATTACATTTTGAGATGAAATGAACTCACAGACTAAATCAACGGTGTAAATCCCATTATCTGTCCTTTAATTTATTTTCTATTTATATTGTTTTATAATGTGTGGGATGTGCTTTGGTGATTTTAGTGGAACCATCTCCTCATCAAACAGTGTTTTTATATTTTATTATTTATATATGCCAAAGCTAAAAGCTGCGCATATATGTAGATATGTAAATGGATGTCATTTGACCAATTCAAAATAGGTCTGATTTTCTGTTGGATAACATATAATGGAAAGTATACACACACACAGACACACACACAGAGCTCTGTGGGTTCTCTCCAGATGCTCCAGCTTCCTCTCACAGTCCAAAAACACGCAGGTAACGAAATGGGAAACAGGAAGTTGGTCATTGGTGTGATTGCAAGCGTGAATGCTTGTTTGTTGTTCCATGTGGCCCTGCACTAAACTTGCCACTTGTCCAGTGTATAACTCTGCCTTGGCCTGGAGACGGCTGCAATCGGCTCAATCACCCCCTGCGACCCTGAGCAGCGGAAATAGGAAATGGATGGATGGATAAAGTTTGATCTGTTGACGAAGACTGTGTCACTCTTCCAAAGTCTTTGGCCTGCATCACTGCCCCTGCTGAAGAAAAGAATGGGCACTGTGACGGAGGTTTTTGTACTGAGAAATTTAAGAAATATTTGTTGTCTCTTCAATTATCACTGTTTTTGTTGTGTTTTTCACACCCTTTTGCAGCTCAGCCGAATCTAAAATAATAATAATCATGAATAACTATTTTCCAGTATCAGATTTGCAAAGATTATCTGCTACAAGGGCAAGATGAAAGCCCGGGATAAATACAATAGAAAGAAACATCTCAAGAGAGGCACCTGCCTTTGCTAACAATGAGAGATGCTTCACTGAGTGGCAGTGTAGAGGTTCTAGTTACATCATGTGAAAAAAAAAAAAAGGTTCTGCTCAGGCTTGAGGGCGGCTTTGCTGCATATTTACTCTTAGCATTGGGTTTCTTTTTCTTGTTTACGTTAAGCACCCCGTCATCCATGACCACAACAACAGCTAATTGTTGACAATTTATTGACTTGTTGTTTTTATTGGGTAATACACAGACAAAATGTATTCCAAGCACAATGATCTTCATCTCTGATCAGGATCTGGACAGAAAAAAAAAATCCCAGCAACTGATTGCATTGGTTATAAACCAAAGTCAGTCAACATGTAAGAAAGACATGGAGCCATGGAGCCCGATGCTGGAGCCTATCCCGGCTGGCAAGGAACACCCTGGATACCTGTTTATCGCAGGGCCACATAGAAAGACAAACAACCGTTCACACTCACACCTGCGGCCAATTTAAAGCTATCAGTGTGCGTCACGTGCTTGTTTGTGGACTGCGGGAGGAAGCTGGAGTGCCCAAACAGAACCCTGGCAGATGCAGAAAGAACATTCAGACACCGTATAAAAAGGCTCCCAGGCCAGTCGATGAACTCACAACCTTCTTTGAGGCAACAATGCCAACCACTGCAACAGTGTGGTCACACTAAAATCGTATTAATCTTCATTAAAAACAAAACACGTCTTGGGTTTACAAGAGAAAACGGCCATCTCATTTTTGTGAATGCGTGTCGGCATAGCAGTTGTACCTTCTCATCTGATCAATCATATCTAACGGAAAATTATTTGTTGGCCATCGCTAATTATCAAGAGTCGCTAAAAAAATTAGAATTTTATCGGGCAACTTTTCGTTTCTTGTCATCAGATGGTACGATTAATATTTCAGCCGTCATCAAATTTTTAACGGCCTTCTCCTCGGCGGTAACAAGAAAAGCCACTCTGTGCAAAGGATGCAAATAACAACTTATTCATGAGGAGATACCACATGACCATGGAACACAGTGAGAGTTGGAGCCGGACTGAGGAACGCAGCGCTGACATTAGCTATACATCAGCAGTCTCTCTCTCTCTCTCTCTCTCTCTCTCTCTCTCTCTCTCTCTCTCTCACAGACTCTCCTCTCTCTCTCTCTCTCTCTCTCTCTCTCTCTCTCTCTCTCTCTCTCTCTCTCTCTCTCACAGACTCTCTCTCTCTCTCTCTCTCTCTCTCTCTCTCTCTCTCTCTCTCTCTCCCAACATTAAGTCCTGCCATTGGCCTGTAGCATGTTGATTCCCAGCAGCGGGTCTCTGAGTGACTGGCAGCACAGCTGGAGTTCCCGAGGTTCCCCACAGGAGTACAAGCAGCTGTTTCACATGAAAGCAAAAGCAGGAACTAAAATCAGTTTACTGTTCCTGGCAGCATCCTTCGTGCTTTTTTCTGACGGCTGATTATATTCTGTGAGGCAACTGTCAGACGGCGTGGCATAGCATGGTTCTTCCATTTCTGTCCACTGTGAAGCCTCAAACTGGGGGGGAGCTATAGAGCAGAGATGTCACTGTTTGATTTTTTCTTGTTTTCCGCCAGCCTCCGAGCAAAAACTGACAGGCCTTTGCAAAAATATTAAAATAGAAAATACAATAACAGGCAGTTTGATAATCTTTGAAAACCAGTGTAGCATCTGCTGCACATTTTCTTTTCTTTTTTATTATCAACTGTTATCCTGAGCAAACATGCCCAGCAAGGTGCGAGTGCCTGTTTTCTCTTTTGCGCAATGCCGGCAATTTGCTGTCGGGACCGCGGCCAACAGCGAATGACACGCATCAGCACCTGCGTCTTCGATTCTTCCCCACAGGAGACGTTTTGACATGTCATTATGTGAACAACGCCAGACTAATATCATTAAGTGTGGATCTGTTCCCGTCCCAGCAGGTTGTGACAGTGTGATAGCGTGACGCCACGAGCGACGCCCGAGCCCCAGAACCAGTCGCCGGAAAAATGAAACTCAGCCCTTCATGTTGTTGTATCTCAGTGTCATCCCATTTTAAGTGACAGCGCTTTCTGTCCCACGGTGCTATGCTAAAGGACTCCACAAATTGCTATTTTCTCGCCTTTCGGTTTTTAGGTGTTTTGCCACAAATTTGTTGCTTTCCCCCTGCAAAAATAATCATCAGGTACATCTTAAGTCCCTTTTTTTTTGTTCTGCTGCATCCTCCGTGGCAAAGAATGACCTTTAAGTTTCTAATTTTCTTTTTCTTTTTTTACTTAATTCTTGCTGTGTTAAAATGTTTGGCTCCAGCTCGGTGTTTGCTACTTCTTGTATTATGTTATGCTGTTGTGTTTGTGAATCCCTGCCCCCATGCCACTGTTTAATTGATTGAGGAAAAAGCACTCATTTGAGTTTCTTTCCCTCTTTAACATATTCTGGCTTCTACTTTAAGTCGTAGTATTTTGAAACTGCAGTGTGTTTCTTTGTGTCGCATTGTGTTTGTCTAAGTCCATAGAGTATACTTTGCGGAAGTGTGATAAAAATTTCTAGCCACTTTCTGACAGTTCTGTCGACAGGATGAGAAGTAATCTGATTTTATGTAATCTGAATAATATAATCAAATTACAGACATTCCGATTTAAAATGTAGTCTGAATCGCAGATTAAAAAAATACTTTGGTCTGCAAAGAACTTCAGTATAGATTTTCAATTGATGCATCTTGTACCCATCTGCCAGCGCTCAGCAGGACAGTTAGCTTCCCTCTCCAGCCGTTGACCTCACAATTTGAGGTCAACTCTTTATCGACCTGGCTGCGAGGTTCTCAGCCAGCTTTTGGCCTTCTTCTTTGAGTTTGGTTCCTGAGAGACACGGACAGAGTTGAGCAAACCTGTCTATGTCTGTTATTCAGAGTAAATAAGTCTGACCTGAGAATAGAATGTATGCAGCGGTCGTCCTTTCCAATTCCAGACCGGCTGTGAATGGACAAAACTGAGGTATTTGAAATCGATGGAATGCAGCAGATTGTATGCTTCGGCAAGGTCTCACATAGGCGCCTGCAAATGCCTTTCTGAGCACATGTGCGTGCTGAGCGGGGTCTCCAAAAAAAAGGGATTTTGGTGTTCTGTCAAATAGTTGTTGTGATGATTTTGTGTACACTGGGGTGTTTTGTTTTGTTTTTTTTGTCTCTTTTTCACCGGATTCCTGGTGTGAAATTAAGCAGATTGATTAAACTCCTCATGAATCATTTATAAAGCCAATTAATGAGGGTGCATCTTCAATCAGTTGACCTTGTCTAAAAGTACAAGTACAAGTAATCAGAGCAATGGCTGAAAGTAAAACAAGTAAGTCATGGAAGGAAGAAAATGTTACTCTATACCTTAATAGCTGCACTGTATTCTCTAATGATGTTTTGTTCTTATTTTGTGGTATTTTTTGTTTGTTTGCGTCATTTTATTTTTATAAACATCTATGTCATTTCTAAGTATTAGCATTATTTCAAAGTTGTTTTTTTTTCACAATAATCAGCTAATAAACAGTCTGTGTCAATATAAAACTACACTGTGCACACAATTTTTAGCACACAGAGTATCTTGACCATATCATCATTTTTAAGCATGTTTTCTAACTCCCAGCTGAATAAACTTGAATGCTTATTGGACTCAAGGTGATCAGGTGACTAGGTGTATCTGAGTAACAAGGTAGGGTGTGGCCTAAGGAGGTAAGCACCCAAAATCAAGGTGTGCATGATTATTAAGCAGCGTCTTTTCTTCAAGCAAAATGGACCAAAAATGGATTTAACTGATTATGAAAAGTCAGAAATGACCATTAAGTCTCAAAGAGGAACGTAGCACCCTTAAAATTGCAAATATTGTGAGGCGTGATCACAGAAACATCAAACGTTTTGTTGCAAAAGATCAACAAAAGAGTTGCAAGAAAAAAAAAATCCAAGTTTTTTTTTTTTTAATGTTTACTGTAAATGTTTATTGGAAAGTTTTAAGTGAGATGGGGAAAATGTGTGTTTTTAATTTTGTTGCATATTAATTTTGCACAATAGTTGCCCAATAATTGTGCACATATAGATATTCACACCTCACTTAAACCTTCCTGTTTGAGGTTTAACAACATTTTGGATGAACCCATAACGCCGCAGTTGGTGATTAAAAAAAACATGTTTCCATGTCACGGTGAGAGTCTGCTACAATATCCCGAGTGCACAAATTAATTTGCAGTACCGCACTGCTCAATGTGTATGGCTGTCAGTGTTTGAATGCAAGGCATCATGTTACTTAATGTCATCCTTGCTCACATCCGCAGCCCGAAGCCAGAGCAGCAGGATGTGGTTGAAGGTTCTGCAGTGTTCTCACTCGTATTAATCTCGTCTTTTAATGTATTTCACTGTGATAAGACTTGAAAGCCTCCGAGGCGCTCGGCGACCAGAAACCATCCAAGGATGGAGATTAGCCGGCAGCAACCCAACAGCCGACTCTGATAAAGCCACGGGAGATCCAGACGGGTTCCCTGTGACACCGGCTCTCATTGCGAAAGCCCCCCGGAGGGCAGGGCATCGCAAAAAGTTCCGACTGATTCTCAAAGTGAGGACGGGCCCACAGCGGCGATAGCCTCCACACATCTGGTATATCAGAGGAGCCGCACAATCTGACGTTTCTCGCACATATAAGCCATTTTTGTTCATTTATGTATGCGACCGCCGGCTGACATCTGTCACACCTAAAAGGACGAGCTTGTTGCTACTCTCCCACATTCCCTCTGATCACCTCTGTGTATCGCGCAAGCTGTTAACAAAGGCGACCTGGGAATGGCCAGGCTTGAGAATAAAGCCATGTGGGACTCATAAGGTCCCGAAAAAAAAAAAAACTTATTCCATGAAATGAACTCTCTGAGAGTCAGATTTCATGGAGTGTGAAATTCAATGAAGGGACCACATGTTAAACCATTTTTCAATTTTGTATGTAACTGAGTAATATCTGCTTATTTATTGTAATGAATCTAATTTTTCATCTCAACTCATCTTAATCTTCATTTTACTTTAATCAGGCCAAATTTTGGGGGGTATGAATTTGGAGCCTTGGACATCTGTGCACTGCACCTGCACTTTACACCACATTCCCGACTCAGAGGCATCAGCCACATTATTAGCCGGACCTATTCAACTGCTCATTAGCGCAGACATCCCATGGCAGCAGCTCAGTGCATTTAGGCTCATAGACGTGATCTTGACAACCTGCTGAATTTCAAGCTGTTCATAAGAACTGAGGAGAAAGGTGATATCAGTGTTTCTTCCAACATAGAATGGCTGTTCATGTCAGACGCACTGGCCTTCCAAATTGCCAGTTTATGAGACTTTCACATCCGTCCATCTCATACAGAGATCTGAAGAAAGAGAAAACATCCAGTGAGCAGCAGGCCTCCGGGCAAAGATGCCTCGTTGATGCAACAGTGGCTCATGGCAGAACGTTAGTTGGTCCCGTCTTCAACAATCAGCAGTCAGACACACAGATCTACTGTCCCAGATCTAAATCTGGATTGAAGATTGGCTTCAGAAATGTACAGTCAAACAAATCTGCAACAATGAAGGGATATTAAGGTGTCGATATTTCACAAAATGTGTCAAAAAAAAATAATCAAAGAAAATAGGCAGTTCTGAGGAAGGAGGCATCCATCTAGATAGGAGCAAATTGTCCAAAATAAATAAATAAATAGTAATGTGCAAGCACAATGCTCATGATGGCAGAACGTCAAAATAGATGGTTTCATATTATAATCAAAATAAATGAGTATGCAACATTATACACAGTTTATCAGTGAAGATGTGTTTGTTATGAAACCGCTGCTATTGCAAGGAATAGAGACAAAACCAGAGTGTTTGTGATGCACATTCAGAGTAATGTGGGAGTTTGGAATGAGGAGGCCTGCCAGGAATGTCCTTGAGTGAATATAATCGGGTAATTCAAGAGCATTTCGGAAGCGCCCCAGCTTGTCATTGTGTAGTCAGACCTCCATTTTGGTTGCTCGCAATGAAGCTACAATGCATTAATGTATGATGCCTCCTGGTGATTCTTTAAAAGACCCAAATAAGACCTCAAAATCTAAAAAAAAGATTATACATTTTGATGCCACTTCGAACGGAACCTTTTTCACTGAAGAGATAGTTTCACATTTTGGCAAACTCGTCTATTGCCATAATCCCGAGAGGTCACGTTAGCAGGTGCATTCCCTTTAAATGTAAAAAGAAAAAATCTACCACTACCATTCTACCATTCACCTCCACATTTTGTTCACTGAGCAGCTCACGTCTCTGCACCCACCACCCTACCCACCCCCAGCACAAAGATCTCAAAACAACACTCCCTGATAATTACATGCAACGCACAGAAGACTACAGGGACTTGTCAACATGTTGAACTACCCCTTTAAGGCAACATTGAGACTATGAATTTAATCACCCTTTAGCTAGCTAGAAAAAACATGTTGATCATGTTTCTGGATAAATGTCCCGCCATACTGCACAGATTGGGTTGGAATACACTTTATGTTTAATTGTATGTCTTCACAGATGCGTTTGAGATTAGTAAAAGTGCCATTTTGTTGACTTCATGAAAAAAGTCATTGTTATTTTACTTCCCTCTTAAGTTGGAGCATCTCTGATCTGGAATGGTAGCAAACCAACACATTCAATTTATGTTTTGATCTCAGTCTGGTCTCAGTGGAACTAACACAATATCCAACGAGACACATAAGAAGACCGGGAAGCGTCAGCTACCGCATGCTGCATATTTTCACAGTTACAAATGGAGCTGCAAAGACAAACAAAACAGCCTGCCGAGCCAAGTGGTAGGAATATGGAGAAAAAGGTGACCAGCTTGTTCTACTGTGGCGCCAACGTCAATTGGCTCTGTGGAATCGGCCCTTTGGAATCGTTACAACAGGTGTGTGACGTCTTCCGTATGAACCGAGGCGACTTATGTCTGTTCCATAATATCATAGCTAGAACTCCGACATCATCTGGTGTGTGGCTATCTTAATTTGAAATGCTAAAAGCGCAACGGGATGAAAGAAAAAAAAAATAATCACAATAATAATAATGGCACGTCACATGCTACATCGTTTTGTCGCAATTATTTTGTCTGTCAGAGGAACGCAGCCGCCTCCCCTGCGACTCGCTTCCCCAGGGATGGCGTGGCAGCCGCACACAATGGTGCCGGCGCTAGTCAGGCTCCGTGCAAAGAGTGACAGCATAAAAACAGAGTTTAGATCAAGGACACACACAAGGCAGCTCTCAGTTTTATTTTTTTATTTTTTAATCTGAAGCCCATTTGCATGATAATCTGGCCTCTCATATGCCTCGTATTCCCCCAAAGCCCACCTCCTGTTAGTCAAGTGGGCCATGAAACGTGCCAAGACCCAAAGATTACTATGTAATGATTTTGAATATTACACATCAGACATGTTTTATATACACAGGGCGGCTAATGCACTTTCTGGACAGATCAAGGCAGGTGAGGGTTTGATCTCTAAAAGCGCTGTGAGTGAGTAATTACCAGGGCACACAACCTGCTCAGGAAAGCATCTGCAGCATTGCTTTGACCGACACGTGACCAGAATGAGAGTTGCAAGCAGGCTCCGGACAAGCAATATTCCAATCAAACTCAGCATGTATAGGTTCTTAAAAAACAATGAATGAATACATACATACATACATACAAAGTACACAGTACAAAAATCAATCAAGTTGACAGAACCAAGCAAACACTGTACATCTATGACTTCAATCCAGTGCAAGCATCATTAAACTCTCACTAAAACATGAAGAGTAAAAGACCAAGTCAACTGCAGTAGCAAAGTGAGTTTTAAAACTCACAATATGTAATACATAATACTTGTACAGTCTTTGACTACAGCAAGCATGGAGAGTCTTCCATGTGGTGCTAGGTGATTCCTAGCATCCTAGCATCTGTTTAACTATATCTACCCTCATGTGATGCTTCTTATGTTAATTGGTAAGGAATTCCCCTGACTGACGACTCTCTCTCTCTCTCTCTCTCTCACACACACACACATATATATATATATATACACACATATATGAAGCTACCTTCATATGGTTTTCTATATGCGTTATCATAATAAATAGCACGTGTGTGTGTGTGTGTGTGTGTGTGTGTGTGTGTGTGTGTGTGTGTGTGTGTGTGTGTGTGTGTGTGTGTGTGTGTGTGTCATTCAGCATGTGGCTGCTGAGGACTGCTGACCCTGCCGGAAGTGCAGAACATCAGTGAGAATCCCCTCCCTTATAAACGCTGCGGTAGCTGCGTTTAAGCCCGGGGTTGTGGCTCTGTAGACACACGGGACGCCGCTCCTATGAAGAAAACACACACGTGTTCGAGCGCACACGCTTCATGGGTTTTACCGTGCACGAAGGAAAAAGACCACTGGCTCCCTCCAGTGGTAGGCAAGGGAGGCAAGACGCGGGAAGATGTGCACGTGGGATCGGGAGGCGGTCCTTGTTTGTTTGTTTGTTTGTTTGTTTGTTTGTCCATGAGTTTCAAGGATCTCATCATGGATCTCATCGTTTACTGAATTCCCAGACTTCCGGATTAATAAAGTCTCTCATGTCTTAACAGAGAGATTAGAGTATGGAAGGAGGCAGCAGCTTCACCACCCTTCTATTTCAGTCCTGAGCGCTTTGCCAAAAAGAGCAGAGGTGGCAAATGGCTGATCTCTGGAGCGTTTGGAAAATTGTATTCAGCTAATCACACTGGAGTATTCACAGCAAGTCCGTCAATGCAGCAAAAGTGCTCAAAAGGATGTGCATTGGCGGCAGTGCCAATTAACGTTGCCGGGCCCATAATAAGATCACAATGTGAATTGTAATTTCGTATTATGGTTCCTGGACTGCTGCGATATTTAAACTGTTATTTTATTTTGAAATTGGTACTTTCGAAAAAAGTGCAAAGGGGTGAATTATTTTACCCAGTCATTACACATCAAGGAAGTGTATAAACATGAACAAATGTACATATGCATGCCGTGTACATACGCATCACCAAGAGCAAAATTTACAACATTATTAGGATATTTTAATGTACTAGCAATATTAATTAGTTAGCTTAACAATTGTTTATTATGTTTTATTCATTTCTTCTTCTAGGGTTTTTTATTTATTTGTGACAAATTCAATCATGAAAACATTCAAATCTTAATTTGCTTTCTGTTGGTCACGGTCATTAATCCGTCTTTGCTCTTCAAAAAGCTGGTCTCTACTTATTGTTTGCGCAGAAAATACATTCTAGCTATTTTGTTGTTGAAGTCCACGTATTGTAGCCTCATCAAAGGGAGACAATAAACCTTTTTGTTTAACGGTCGAACCTTATGATGAAGTTTTTCCTCGCTGTCATTTATCTTGTTTTTTTCTTCCTTTTTTGCTTGTGCCACTTAGAGTTTGCAACTCACTGGCGCTATCAGGCATAGTAAGAGAACGCTGAAAACGATGGCACATAAAGTGAGTTATCCATGCAAATAGGAGGTGCTTTGACTTTGCTTTATCCTCAGAGGAACTCTTCCCTGCTATATGTCTCAGTGAATGGTTTTGGCGGGAGGACAGTGCTAACAGTGCTCTTTATCTGCCCAGACAGTTGAGTCCTTGGGGAGCGGAGACAACTCCTCGCTACGCGTAAGTGCTTGGACGGATTTGAGTGGCCGGCTTGGCCCAAGCGACAGTTAGCTGTCTCCTTCTTGGCTAGCCTGAAGATATTGACCCCCGTTGTCAAAGATGGTGAAGTTGTGTGGAAAATGAATGTGTTATATGCACAGGGATATGATAATTCTATGTATGCTAATGACACATAGCTAATGTTAACTTGCTTTAATGTCCTCAGACTATTGTTTTTTTCTTTTTTCTTTTTTTTAAAAAGTATATATTTCTTCATACACGTATTTGTTTATAAACCAATTTAAACAAACGTGTAACAAGTGTAATGGAGATTGAAAAGAAAAATGAATTTCCTTGCGACAAAATGTTTTTTTTTGTTGCTTTTTTTTTCTTTCCAGAATTCCCCGACAAATATTGTAATCTCTACATGTCTGTAATTATTATTAGAAATCCAACAAAAAGTCATTTTACTCTCATTCCTAGATTTCATGTATCCTCCCCCAGACCGTGTCTACACTCTTAGTGTTTATTGATTTATTTTAATCATGTCTTGTATATTTGCGCTAAACTTGTGTGGCAGCGTCATCCTAAACGAAGGAAACAATCTAAGGGGACAAGTCTATGGGTCCATTAGTGTTGGGAGACTCCAAAGGATACATTCATTGATATGCCATCTATGCAAAAACAATTTTCAGTCATGGCATCCAAAATTGTCCACCACTCTTGCAAATGACTGACTGACAAATAAAAAGCAATCCTATTCTATTGTATTATGTTGCACTTCTCATGGTCTTTTTTAGTGTTTCCTGTTTTATTTTGGTAATCTTGTCTCTTTGTATTTTCTATGCTATACTTCCTGTTTCTCTTTTCCCACCTTTTTTGTCTGGAAATGTATTTAAGATAAAGTTGTTTTTTTAATCATTTACAGAGTGAGAGGTTACACATGTCGGCTTACTCCTTTTATTGTCTGACATGCCATGGCAAAAAATATAAATATAAGTATAATATATATAAATAATTATGTATCGAAAAAATGTCATCCAAATATACAGTAGCCTGTCAGAAGGAAGTTAAGTATACTATATATGGTCATTATACTATATGCTACCAAGGTTTAAATACAGAGATATAGTGCAGCCTTCAATTCCCGAATAACTGTGTAGCTTGATGCTTAAACGTACTGCGGCACTGCCCACAGTTTGAACCGTGGGCTTAGGTGACGTTAAGCTTTGAAAGCCCTATCTTCTTACAGCAGACATCAAGTCTGAGGCCTATTTGTCGGGAACCCAAGTGTGAGCTTCAAACTTGAGTTGCCCCGCCACCCTCCCGCCGCGTGAAAGCAGGTAGAGTTGTCGCTGGTGGGTGGACAGTCACTCGCTCGCTGAATGTCCGACACTCTTCTCAAATCCCTCTCTCTCCCACTTATGACACATTGAGGCAGTACAGTCTGCAGCAATATTAAGAAAACCCGGTACAAGAGTGACACGCTAAAGCTTGTCTCCTCCATACTGGAATATAGTGTATATCATAACACACCCACGGTTAGTTATATTGAGCTGACGTGCCAAGTTTCAATACCTCTCAGAAGTTCACGGCACCCAATTTCACACGGGGTTGAAATAACAACCTCTCATAACGCAATCATTCAACTTCTATGAAAAAAGAATGGAATTACTCAAAATGAGTCATAATAAAATCAACAATCACCACAATTATGGTAGGAGGACAATAGCTTACTGTTATTTTCCAACTTCCTGGGTTTCAATGTTAGTTCCTTGTCTTTTTGGAGGGGCACAGACGGAACAGATGTCAAACCCTTTAATCCAGGGGTCCCCAAACTACGGCCCGCGGGCCACATCCATCATTGGAATTAACAGTGAGATGTACATCATTTCAGAATAGATGTATATGGATTGCAATCATGGAAATGCAAGGGTGGCATTTGGTGACATCATCACTCTGGGAGCCAGTTTCAAAAGTCGTGTATTTTGGCTGCCAAAACGCCTGTTCTGTCTGGATGAAACACTTGAACAAGACGGTGGTGCAGTGGTTAGCGTTGATGCCTCACAGCAAGAAGGTTGTGAGTTTGATTCCGGGCCTGGGACCTTTCTGTGTGGAGTTTGCGTGTTCTCCATGTGTCCGTGTGGGTTCTCTCCGGGTTCTCCGGTTTCCTCAAAAAACATGCATGTGGGGCGAATTGGAAACTCTAAATTGTTTGCAAGTGTGTGTGAGTGAGAATAGTTGTTTGTCTCTATGTGGCCCTGTAATGACTTGGTGACTCGTGCCAGCCTGCCTTCACCCTATGACATATAGGCTTGAGCAGCCCCCCGTGACAGGGGAAGAAGCGGGTGTGGAAAACGGATGCAAAAAACATTTAGGAATATTTCTAAATTTGCAAATATTCTTAAATGTTTCTGCAAGCACATTGGTTGACATCAGTGCCACCTTGTGTGGGTCTTCTGCTGTTGTGGCCTATCTGCTTCCAGGTTCAAAGTGCTCTGAGTCCACAGATGACATTGTGGGTTTGAACAAGCAGTTATTAGAGTTCCTCCTTCTTATTTTCCATCTCAAACAGGGACCAGGCCTTTCTCCTGCGACCCCTGACATCAACAAGTTATCTCCAGGATACCTGTTGTTCACCACTAGACGATATTGTCTTTCACTGTGATCCCAAGAGATGGCTGTCCATGAAAACCGCAGCAGCTCAAACGTCAGGAGGTGGTTGCCATCATTTCCTCACACTTGCATGTTTGATGGTGCAGCTGCAGACGAGAAGCATTGTGGTTTCTTAAAGCTACTTTCTTCTCCCGTTGTTCTTGTCTCTGTCACACGACATTTTTCAATATATTCTTTCATCAAATCTGTCGGTCGAACTTGAGGTCACTGATAGGGACAGGAAAGCCCTGAAACAATGCTACCAACTGAGATGTTGCTGCCAATGGCTTTTACAGAGAAGGGATTTGCGGTCACAGTGGTTATGCCACTTTGATTCAGTGCTTTGCCGACAGGATTTGAGACTGCAGGGATCCCCTAACACTCTTAAAGCAGTGTTTAGTTTCAAGTCTGTTTAAATAAAAAGAACTTTTACTTTTTATTGTTTTGACGTTATAAGCCCATTCGTCTCTACAAACAGAAAAAGGAGGAATCTGAAATACCCAAATTTGAAAAAGGAGGGTTTTTTGTTTTTGTTTTTTAAAGAAAAGAAAATTCCAGGGACTGGGGAAAAAATGCACTTCAAAACAAATTGGCAGATGTGCCTCTATCTCTCCTTTTCAAATGGCCTCCATTTAACATCCACTTCACAAAGAGAATATAATGGAACCATCACCACTTTGTAAATAATGACAACATTTAATTTTTCATCCCTCATGTAACGTGCACCTATGAATAGAGGGCTAACTGACAGTGGCTTTAATTACAGTTATTAATGTTGTGATTCCGGGAATGTGAAAACCAATCAGCTTGGGAAAAGGGCTGGAAGCACAGCCGCAAAGGTATCTTTGCACCATTAGAAGTCATTTTCGAGCTATTTAGCCGTAAACTATTATGACTTCCACTTCTGAAACCTGACGAATGTCAGTGCGCTAACTTAACTGAACTGTTATTAGGGTGCGCTAGTGAATCAAAGCTCATCTATAGGTCCCACACTTTTGTCAAAGTTTTGGTGTTTGATAAATTGGAAAAGCATTTCTCTTGCATCAGTCAATGAGCTTTCGCTGCTCTCTCAGTCAAAAGGGACGTGACGCAAAAATGATTGGCAGTCATGTAGGGCAATCTATACAGAGGCAAAATTGAGTTGGACAACATTCATTAGCATAACTACCAGCAATCGTGTCCTTTCCGCGTTTTCTGATTGCTCACCTGCACACATACGGGCCTAACCCAGCCCCCTTTGGCCAGTCTTGAGGAAGAACAGTCTGCTTATTAATTCGTCTTTTTTTTAATTGAATTTCTCCCACCATTTCTCTGCTTAGTTAATCCCTTGCACTGGCCTGTGGGCAGATGATTGGCGTGTAATTACCGGCTGCTGGCATGTGTGCTTTCTCTGGGCTTCTTCTCCTCCCAATTCCGCAAGTCTGCTGATCTATCTCTGGTCTCAGCTGTGCACCTTCCGCGTCTTCCTCCTATCTTCTTGCTCCTATCGCCTCGCGCTCCAACTCTGTCTCTACCTCCCTCGCACTCTATCCAAACATCTGAGGAAATATCTCTTCCCTAGAGGGAATTGAAAGAGTGGGAGTTGTGCAAAGAGAGAAAAACGCTCTTGATTTTTATATATATCTATATATTTTTCTAAACTTTCAGGCAGGCCCGGGAGAGGGACGGAGTAAGGCCTCTCTCTTTTCTTTTTCCAATTTTGTAATCATTTTTTCCTGTTCTAATCTATCAAGCATGGCATCAGTCAGTGCAGGGGCCAAGTTAAGCTTCTCCATTCAACGAGGACACATGTTAATAAAACAGCCAGCAGATAACAGTAATTACCTCTCGGTGGCTTTAGCTCCTCTCCGAGGACACTCTGTGAGAGAGGGGTCTGCCGCTTCTCCAGCCCGTACGTCCAGAAGATTAATTCTATTTTTAATTAGAGCACACCCTGAGTAATGCAACAAATGTGTCCTCCCCACCATGCCGTCCTCCATGCTGCTCCTCTGCCTCCCTACCTCCCTGCCACGGCCGTATTAGCATAAGTAATTAGAGAGTCCTGTTTGCCCGTCTAAATTGGTGGTGTTGATCTTTCTCGATCCTTCTGTAGTTAAAAGCGGCCTGTCTCGCACAATTAAGATAACATGCAGAGAGATTGGCTGACACGTTGGAGTTTGAAAGCCCGTAACCCTTCTCTATATCCATTATCTTTGTGTTGTTTGAAACGCTCTGGAGTTATCAGCTGTGAAGAGTGGGATGAAGGCTTTCAGAAGCTATCCACCACCTTTTGAATTTGCATATTCAAATGAAGACCTATACTTTGAAGTCAGAAATATTATTTCATTCAATTAATTTCATTAGAATCTAACAATACCTATCACGGAGGCATTGGATTATTTTGTTGGACACTGATCTGTGCCCAGTACCTTCTGTCACGGGTCACACTTTCTTCACATTCCTCCGTGACGCAGGTGACAATTCAATGAAACGCGAAACCATCATCAAAGCTCCTTTAATGATGTGTGCTCACTTATCTTGCCTGTTGGCTGATTAGCCAAGGATCCAAATTAAATATCAATGGGATGAGCAACTTCTTGCTACAGTCAATCAGTAGCACACGATGTTCATTCTGAGCACAGCTCCACCTGGTCTCTCCGTAAGGGCCTCTGAGGGGAAGACCATCATTGTTTTGTCCAAACCGAACCATTTAGATTTCCACAGGACAAATAATGAAGCTGAAAGTACAAGGTATGCAAAGCCCCGATTGCATTGAGGAAATATTTTAATTTCATAAGATACATTATATCATCTCCCTAACTGACTGAATCATGCATCACAAAGACAGTAAACTAATAATAACAGTAATATAAAACCATAACTGTATTGAACCCTATGCCCCTATTAACCTATGTAGTGGCAATTTTATGATTTTCCCACAATAAAAATATCAACATTCGAGATGAGACCCACCGTACCTTGTCAACCTCTGGCCCTAAAGAAGCTCTACTAAAACCTACCAATACTAGTATTCATCTGAATAGTGTTCAGCAAATGTAACTCTCTAATTGTATCTCTCATATCTTCTGAAAAGACGACCACTAGTCTGTTGGACCCAATTAAACTTTTAAACGATGCAACGTTGATTAATAGTTCTATTCTTCCAACAATTAATCAGTCCTTAGCCACGGTTATGTACCACAATCCTCCAAAGTAGCTGTAATTAAACCCCTTGTTAAAAAAAAAAACTAATCTGGACACAAGTGTCCTCTCTAATTATAGGCCAATCTTCAACCTTCCGTTTCTCTCTGAGATCCTACAGAAAATAGTTGCCAGGCAGCTCAACACATTCTTACAACAACCTATTTGAGGTATTTCATGCTTTAAAAATAAACTGCTAACGGTGAGGAATGATGTCTTGATGGCATCTGACAGCAGTCCTTTATCTGTTTTAGTTCTTTGAGATCTCATTTGATATAGTTGACCACAGAATCCTTCTGAGGAGACTAGAGGATGTTATTAGCATCAAAGCTCAAGCCCTAAATGGGTTCAGATCTTATTTGTCTGACCGCTTTCAATTTGTTCATGTCCATAATTACTCATCAGAACCTCATCAGAGTCCCTCAAGGGTCAGTTCTTGGACCACTTTTCTTTGAAATGCACATCTTACTTCATGATAATATTAGAAAGCATAACATTAATTGTCATTGCTATGCGGATGATACCCTTATATATCTGTCTTTTAAACCTGACAAAGCAGACTAACTAGTTAAACTGGATACCCAGCCACCCTGCACCCTACCATTTGTATTTGGTATCTCCTCCTTTCAGTCATTACCCAGACCTCGTGATCATGAGTGAGGATCAGAACATATATCAAGTGGTAAATGGAGAGCTTTGTCTTCTGAGGGAAGCAGAAAGGGAAAAGGAATCTGACAAATCTGACACTGCATCAAAAAAAAAAAAAAATCAACGCGTTTGTGGTAGGATACCAAACACGGCTTAAGAAATACAGACTAAGTCACATTAAGCATGTGTTAATTTCATTGTCATTCAAGCATGTGTATTCATTTGAAACGTTGCCTCCCTAACCTGTGAAGGATTTGAATAGATTGCTCTCCGACACACATTAACCTTAAGAGCACAAAGAAAAATCGAGTATTTCTTATGCGATTAAACATAGAAGGCACTGAGGTTCAATGAGGGAATTTTGAATATCCTTCCCTCAAGGCTATTCATTGTGGATAAAAATGGGCCTTTCTTAGGCAACCAAGGGCATTTGCTCACCTCAAACCAAACTCAACTACTCAGGCACAAAACAAAAAGTCGACTCCCCTAAAGGCCACTTTTCAAGTGCAATATGAATTTTTCACGGTGACTTGGACATTGTCTTTTATTGTCTCATTATCCTATTATACTGCACTTGGCATTGTCATTCATGAGGTGTGCAACAAAATGCACAGCGCACCTTTCCATCTATAAGTCAACTTAAGGACAGCAGGTGCAGCAAATCTGACATCGTCCAGAGGCACTTTAAGTTAAGTTATTGGGATTTGATAGTGGATTATGTCAAACATGTATGTCTCATGTACTGTGACGTGGCTAGACCTCACAGTCACCTCACAGCAAGAAGGTAGCAAGTTAAATTCTGGATGGAGCCTTTTCCATGGGGACAATTTACACGTTCTTCCTCTGTGTGCACTCTCTCCAAGTACTCTGGTACACCAACACAGATTAAGACCAACTGAGACAAAGACTTCACCTTTCTCTAGCTTCAGAGTTCACTGTCCACTTCTTCTCTGACGTTAGTATTACCGTACTTACCTTTGAAGGTTGCAGAGATTATCATGGAATGAGGACAGTAGAGGGACAGAGCATGTCAGATGTTAAGGAGAGAAGGCCAGAGAGACCAGACTGAGATGTTTTGGACATGTATAGAGGAGGGACGGAGGATATATCCATCAAGGGCTGCTGAGGTTGAAACTGCCAAGCAGGAGGCCTACGAGAGGACCAAAGAGAAGATTTGTGGATGTATTGAAAGGGAGGACATGAAGGTAGCCGTTGTGAGCGAAGAAGATGCAGAGGATCGATGGAAATTTATTTTGAATGTTACCGTCTGTTTTACTGATACCACAACTTTGCAACCAACTGAGTGGCTGATAGAATGACAATCAATGCACTGTTGTATTTTTAAGCATTATCTGTTGTTTCCTGGCCCATTTATAATCGCAATATCTGTTGTCCACCACTATAAGTTTTAAATCAATAATAAACAAACACATAATATGCCGACAGAATTAACACCTGATTTAAGTCATACGTCGCTTTAATTACTATATTAGTCGTCTTTCGACTGATCTGTCGTTAGTCAAGCTATAATAAATATCAGTTAGGGATTAGTGATGAAGTCTTATTTTTTTCTATCAACACAAAGAGACAGTTGTGCTTTCACTGCCTTTTTAGGGTTTCGTTTTCTCGGAGCCCTGTCAGCTTAAAAAAAATAGAGATACAGCTGCGCCAAGGCATTGTTCTGTATTATGTTTTCATGCATGACATCATGCGATTAACCGTCTGATGGCTTTTCACCACAAACAGTTGCTTTAGGAGATAAAACAACAACAACAACAATAAACCTAATGAGTTATAGTGACCCCTTCCTGCACACATTTTGTTGAAGTAACCCCTGGTCATTTAGCTCCACACTGCATTTACATGCAGAGTGTCAGTGTGAGAAGCTGCATCTCAATCTCTCACCTACCGTGACTCTACTTAGCGTGAATTTCGTCGCCATGCCTGGAAGAGTAGGACTCCTCTGAGAGATCACTTTGTATTTCATGCAGATGGGTTTGTGTGAGAGGGTTCCTTATTAAATCTGCATGAACTGGCGAGTGCGTAAGGCAGGATGACACTTTTTGAATAGCTGTTATGACAACATCATTTGCATTCCTTAATTAACTGTCTCTGTTAACCCCAGCTCCTCCAAACCCCTGAATCCATGAACACACACACACGCACACACACACACAGAGACACATACACAAACACACACACACACACACACACAGAACCAGGGTCACTTGGAAAAAAAATAAGAATGAAACCTCACATCACATGGGTTAGTTCTGTGTTTCCGTGGTGACAGGTTTTCATGGATGAGAAAGTCTGGCATGTGACTAAGGTGTATCCTGACCAGAAGTTGCTGTCAACCTCCAGTTCACCTGACAGGGAGTAATGATCTTTCACCATGTCGACACATCTTCTTAAAAGCATTTAACTTGTCCTATACGGTATGCTAGTGACTCTGTCCTAAATAAGTGAAATACTAAACAATGATATCTAGAATAAGGAGAATGCTTGGGACATGTTGATTCCTCTGACATCATCAGACATTCATGTAGTTGGAATATAGCATGATTGAATATGTAACCTCTATCTGGTGAGGAAACAAGTAGCTATAGGTTACAGTTGCAGGATTTGGACCAGAAGTCTAGAGTCACTAGTGGAGCCCAATATAGCGCCAAGTCTACCAGATGTGTTTTATTGTGTTTAGGTCACATGAACGTGGGGGACTGTGAATGGTATCAATTACTTCATCCTCCAGGAACTGCCGGAAAGGCAAGCTTCTGAAAATGTATCCTTGGTGAGCTGAGTGAAAACCTGCTGTACCTGTGCAGGTAGAAGATTCACCTGCATAGTCATGGTTGCCTTGAAATCTTCCTGACTGTTCGCCATTTCCTAGAGTCCCCTCTGCAGATCTGAGACTGTTGGAGTTGGCTGGGTCCATTGTGTCCAGTGCGTAATGACAAGACAGATCAGTACTGGACCCAAATGTATGATTGGAAAAGGTTCCAAAGAAACAATTTTAAAGATTTTTGAAAGTACAACTCAAAATCTCTTCAAGGAGGATGTTAAAAAAATGCAGAAAGGAATAAACTGAAAATCACTCTTCCAAGGCAAATTGCAGTAGAAAGATAGTGGTCAAACAACAGAAAATCACAATAATTAACTTAACTCTGAATATGAAAAGCAAAAGATTAAAAAAAAAAAACCAATATTTTCAAAAGTTACAACAGAAAAACATAACTTTGAGGTGCGAGAGAAACTTCAAAGTAGCAGCAGAAATCCACTTACTAACAACATGATGAACTGCCATGGACAAAAGGAGAGAAAGGCTATATACAGACACAAGGTAATGAGGCGCAGGTGGAAATAACCAGGGCAGTGTCTGTAAATTTCCTCCAAAACCAACAGTATTTTGTATTATATATTTAAATATCTTAAATTCTACTTTTTCTTTTTTACAGTATTTGAATGATAGATCTAAAGTTTAATTTTGCTCAATTGAAGGAAAATGAGAGAGAGAAAGATAGAATAAGGCTGCAGCATGAAAGTGTGGCGTCTGGCAGGGTCTGGCTGCGATCGATGAGCACCGGTCAGTGAGAGGACCATGCTGGCGTGCTGGAGCGCAAATTAAAACTGGGCCAGTGGGCCATTACACAGCAGCCAGAGAAGTGTCTCCCTGTAATGGCTATTGAACAGGCCGCTTCAAAGAAGGGGTAATCAAAGCAGAGGGTAATTACACGCTCCTCTATGTGTTTCCAAAGCCAGGCCTTTGTGCCCTGAGCTCTCAACATCTGATGACACAGGTACAAGATCAAGCACAGCAAAGGATGAAAAGTGGCAGAGCAGGGATGCAATTTCAGTGCAGATTGTGCTGCACTGCTCTCACTTTAACCTCATGACAAAGGCATGATTATGATTCACCCTAAAAAAAAACAGTTGAACAAACATTGAATCAATTGAGGTTAATATGCATGCTGTGATCAGAACTTTTAAATAAGCCATGAATGATTGGACCATTAAACACAGCACCATTGGTTTGTTAACTACCTATTTCTTGGTATTCTTTGGTTATTCCAAAGAATGAAAGAAAAGTGGAAAACTTTCTCCCCACTGTACACAGAACGTACATGTAAGCACTTAGAGCTCTCCAGAGTATCCAACCACTTTACAAATAAGAAGTCGTCCTCCCTGATCCAACGGATGGAGCCTCGTGATGCCCCTTAATCAGCGCATCTTCTGCAATGAACATTTCCATACCTGTTTAAGAGTACAGACTTGCTGTAAGACAGTGCCAGCTTTATACTGGACATTGATACATATCATAATCCAGACAAAAGAGTAGCACCTGTGTTACTACACAAACTGTGCGCACTCCTCAGAATGAACTGCATGCGCTAACCAACGCATAGAAACTTCAGCACTTATCTTGCAATTGGCACTTACGCGAGTCAGATTTACTGAGTCAAATGGGACAATGCGTGAGCTGAAGGCCTCCATAAACACAGCCAGTCATACATAAAGCAACGCTGGGATCCAATCTAATTAACTAGACAAATCAGAATGCACCATGCCTGTTTTATTCTCTTTAAAACATATTAATTTACGTGATGGTGCAGGTCACTGCTCTGGGGCTACTTTACACCTGGCTGCTTGTTTCTCTCGTGAAATCTGGCAACACTGTGTGACATTTGGCAAAAATCTCATTAGAATTTACAAGACGATAGAGGTGCGTGACACTGGATTTGCCAGGGTTGTTTTGATTAGTTCTAGCAGCTGAGATTGTACTTTATTAAATTATGTTATGTTTCAGTCCTGAGTCATATTTGCAGCTTGAAGTGATAGAAGTTTCTCTGACGTCATCAGGAATTGTTGAGCGACTACTTCCTGTTCCAACCTCACCTGCTCACACACACACCTATACAGAAGAGAGAGAGAGAGAGAGAGAGAGAGAGAGAGAAACTTTATTTTCTTATTTGTAGTCTTGTCATGTCGAGTTGCCCTCATCTTTTAATAATTCCCTCAGGCAGAGGCTGATTGCTGTTTAACAGTCACTTCGGGTGATTGACTGCTGCTTTACTCCTGACATTTACAAGCTGCTGAGAAAGATGCACTATCACTCAGGACTAATCTCTTTGCATTTGATTTAAGGAGGAAATTGGAAAATTGGGCACCATTGATGCCGAAAGGCATCGAGTGGTGTCTGTCTGTGCTTGATGTAAAGTGATTTCAATGAATAGTGCTTGTTGGGGTGATATATGGCAAAGAAGCAAGTATAAGGTTTACCATATCTGAAAAATCTGGCTACCTGAGTTTCTCAAAGTCATTCTGCTTCAAAAAATGAAATCAATAAATCACAATCAAAATCTGAATTGCCATTTCGAGTCCTTGTCACTTTTCTTCTTGTCACTTTGGTCAGTATCAGCGCTGTTCGGCGGTGTGGTGCTTAGCGGGTCCGGAGACTCTGGTACATTGTTTCTGAAAGCAAGTGGCTGAAGACGAATCCCAGGCTTGGAAGCTTCAGCGAGGCTTAGCAGTAGTATTGACAATGCACTGCCGGGTCTTTAGTCAGGAGGCAGTGCAGCCTCTGGACCGCACAGAGATGGAGCCAGAGAGGACACTCTCGATTGTTACCCAATAGAAGGAACAAATAACAGAGAGTCGAGAGAGTTGAGGTAGAGGTTGTTTCAGGCCCACTACCAAATCCAATCTTAATCCTAAGACTTTACCCTCAAGCACAGCCATCAAGTAGTGTTAAACTCAGATTGAAGGTAAAGGGAGGGCGAGAGATTCATGCTAACTCTTCTTGGCTTGCGATGAGGTGTTGGTCCAGAAGAGGTCCTCTGAGATGTGCACTGCACACCCAGGAACTTGGTGCTGCTCACCCTCCCAATGGCATCAGTGGCATCGGTGGTCAGAAGGAGATGCAGTGTCCTCTCTTGAAGTTAACAACAATCTCTTTGATTTTCCACTTGTTGAGGAAGATATTGATGTCTTTACACCACTGGACCATCATGTTATGTCCACACAGTCTATGCATTGCCTGTGTTAGAATTCACAGACTATACGAAAGCTATCTCATTTATTGCTTCGATTGCTTCCAAAATTTTGGTCAAATTATTATTCCTTTTAAGATTATAAAGATCAATATGTATGGATTTAAATTGTATTACCAAGGTCCCCTAAATGTTTTATCAGTATTTATTTTTTCCTGCAGTCTGCAAGGTGGTGATTGGATGTGTCCAGAACAAACTAAGGTGTATTCATGACTAATTACAACTTAACAAAACCCTGTGCTCCAAAGATGCCTTCATCACATGATCATTCATTCTATTTTTGTATGAACAACAATCAGCAATTTGAAATATGTTCATTGTTTCATTCGGTGGCAATGAAAGAAATTTTAGGTAAGCTATTTTTCTTACAGTTTATTTATGACTGAATTTCTCTCATTAACTCCGGGCAACATAATCTTTCATAACGTGGCTAAGCTGCACGCATTATAACCAAGTTGGCAGTAATGTCTGAAAATGTCTGCATAACTCTAAGCAGACAAATGTCCACCACGTGTATTGGTCTAACACTTTGGTAATACTCAACAGAGTCACTCTTTGCTCGACAGCATGATAGCAGCCCTTTAAAGTCTGTCACAATAATCCGTTCAACAAAGGGTTTGCACTGGGCAACAAGAGAGAGGAAGAGCGGTCTTAACCATGTAGAGAAAGGGCATTTTCCTCGACTAGTGTGTTTCAGGGACTGCATGCTCTCTTATCTGAGCGTGTCAGAGGGAGAGAGGAGCTCAGCTAATCCAAAACAGCTCTTCTCAGCTAATCTCAAATGAGATGGAAATCCAGACGATTCACAGCGGCAAAAAAAAGGGTAAAAAAAAAATGGAAGGGAAAATGCTTGCTCTGTAAGATTTTCCTTTAGTGAGAAAAAAACAATAATTTACAAATATAGTAAGTCACACAGTAGTTGTCTCTCATATAAGTAAGTTTGAAAACTAACACTCTGCTTTGTGGAAAATTAATGTTATAAAAATAATATTGACTGCGGACTTAAAACATTCTCAGCACTCCTACAAAAATAGAAGATCCATCTAAAAGCTGTGCTGCCACAGTGATATTTTGGGCCATGGCCCTGCTTTGCCAGGAGAATAGTGCACAAAAGCACAAACAGAACTAATACCTTCACAGTGGACCAGCCCACAAACCTGACAATCTTCTTATAAAAGCAGGGTGGGGTGAAAAATAGGCACATGAGAGACCCAAGCCCATTTTGAAAGAAATATAGAGACACAAAAATACAAAGTCATGAAGGGAGACATTACTAATCAAATTTGGGCAATGCAAGTGCTCTGAGAGCACCAAGCATTTTTCTGGGAGCTGGAGGCCTTATTTAATTCCAACCTTACCTTGAAAGAAAATTGCAGGGTGGGGCTTTTCATTCGTGACTGAACCAAAATAACCAAATGAAGAATTTTCTTTTTACTGTTCACTCTGTCAAAAGAAAATTGTTGGTTTTTACCAAACCAAAATGAAAGCTACAGGCAAGTGCCATTCCACCATCACTATTGGGTGATGCTTGACACTCAGTACAATTTTTTATAGTCTTTGGTGTGACCAGGCTGGGAATCAAACTCACAACCTTTGCTTGTTGCTAAGACTGATGCACCACTGATGTACTATCCACGTTTGGAAAGGGACAATACACATCAATGTGGTTTTAGAGGCAGCAATGAACTGTCTTGAAACTTGTCTCTGAGTGTTGCCCTTTGTGACATCACAGGTGGCTTTTTAAGCACGCACTATCTGAAAAGTGGAGCAAACACAGGACTTCTTCTCACTTCTGATGCGTTCTTTGGCAGGCTGTAGATAAATATTATTTGTGAGATTATTTGCATAAGGGGACTTCCAAAGGTCAGCATAAAAGAACCCTACATTTTAATAAAACAAAACCACTTCAACTTCCCCAAACGCTCGAATCTGAACGTCACACAGATAAGGGCAGAGCAAAATGAATAGCAGCCAAAAACTAGTACAAAAGCCGTTTTCCATATTGAATGGGTAAAAGTCACTTTCATCAAAGTCAAACGGGAAACAATTTAAGACTCGTACAGCACCTCGTGGACCTGAATAACAATGTCAGGATGGCAGATAAGGAGAAGGACTGGCAACCTCACACAAGACAGTGAGAGACAGAGAGAGAGAGGAATAAAAACACTGGGATGGTAAACAGATCAGTGTGATTGGTACTTTTAGCACATCAGCTACCGATGTGGCACAGTACCTCTGTCTCTCTTTCACTCTGTGTGTGTGTGTGTGTTTGGTGTGTGAGGCAGTGATAGAGCCATTCATCTTGGAGGACCTTGGCAGAGAACACCCCTGGCTCACTAATGGCGTTATTTGTTATTCAGACGGTTGGCAGATGCATTCATTGATTCAACGTACCCTTCATTTTTGTGCACATTTACGTGACAACACACAGACGAACACGCACCTTGTCACTCTGAACTTTGTTGCAGACAGTGTTAAGTGAAATGATTTAAACCAAAAGCATCTAACAAACAGGCAAACCGACCTCAGAGTACAATGAAAGCTACTTACATTCTGATAGATGGTAATTTTTTTTGCACCTCTGCGGACTAGTAAATGTGTCTCCCATAGTGTGCTGATGAGAGTTTTATTAGATCCATCTGTCTTATTTCCAAAGTTCCAGTTACTCAAGACTTATGTTTGGAGCAGCGGTGAAGGCTCTGGTCAAAACATTATTAGGGAAAACTGTTTCTTGGTGGCTGAAGTTGTACACAACTCATTTATTTTGGTATTATTTTTTATTTTCTTTGGCAGGGGGTTTCTGCAGGTTTCTGGGTTTTTTTTCCTCGAGTACCTACTCAGCTGAGTTTGGCTCAACTCTTCTCAGTTTGTGTGCTTTTTTTTTTTACTAGTGCATAGGTGTCAAACTCTGGCCCGTGGGCCAAATTTGGGGCAATACCAATGACTACTAGAGCCGTTACAATACAGCACAAAAACTTGTGTGAAAAAAAAAAATCTTAACCATTTTTAATATGTTGCTATTCAAATTTGACATTTACAGATATTGAAAAGACTTGGATGAAAAAAAGAGGTGCAGACGTTTTTGTACTTGGCAGCCAGTGACAGAAGTCACAGGGAGCTAAACGCTCCATTTAGCTCCATTAGTGGCAAGGATGTAGCAGCATTGGGCAGAAATCCATCAAACTTATTTTGGAGGAAATCTTTTATTTGAATCACCAGTAACATGCATAATAAAATCAAAAAGATAAAAAAAAAAAAAAAAAAAATCCTTTATAGGGTGAAAGCTTACATCCTCAAATAAACCAATAAAGAAGAAGGTGGACAAGGTGTCTAGGGCTGTGTCTCAATTCAAGGTCTGCATCCTTCGGAGCAAGCATTTGAAAGGAAGTTGTGTTATAGCACTGCGCGAAGGCTTGTCCCAATTCCCAAAAGTCAGAAGGATGCTCCAAATGCGCCCTACTTTTAGCCGATTCCAAGGATACACCGCTACTATCCTTCGCGTCCTTCTGTATCCCAGGATGCTTTGCATGCTGCTGCAAAGCATTGTGGGATCCTGGGAAGTCAGCTGAAATTAGCGGCATGTACAAAGACACAACGTATAAATTTAAGTATTGAAATTTCACATAAAGTATTCCGTTTTTAACGTAGCGTTTTTACTTATTTGAACATCCAACGCCATCGTTAGATGGCGAACCAATGGTTAGCTTGATGCTATGAAAACGTCACTTCCGGGGTTGGCCAGCAGGAGGAAACGGCGGTGACGCAACCAGGAAATACGCCGAAGGCTAGACCGTCCCGTGTGGTTACCGGGGAGGCGGGTTTTGGTTCGTCCTTCTCGGCCGGGTCCTTGGAGAACGCTTCCTTCAGACAGAGGACGCTTCGTTCGAAGGATGCAGACCCTGAATTGAGACACAGCCTAGGTTTGTGGGAGAAGTCCGCCGCAGTTCACTGGCAAGCTCAGGAGAGGGAGGGTGAAAGAAAGAGCGCTGCAATCTGAAATGTAACCACTTGATGTTGCTGTTTCTTCTCCGGAGTTTGCAGATCTACCTGCAGCCAGTGAATTGTGAACCGTGTCGGTTACATTTCAGTCTACAGTAAGTACAGCCAGTTATCATTTACCCCCGGCTTTGTCAAAATGATATAACCTTCCATTTTTTTATCGCCACTTTTCTGCACAGTGTCACAGGTGATGCTGGAGCTTATCCTAGCTGTGTCGGGGTGGGTTAGGTCATGCCTGGAATAGTCTGTAGTGCATCACCTTGACCAAAAAATATTCATTATGTCAATTAATAATTTACTCAAGGCATGAACATATATATATATATATATTCATTGTCCTTATTTCAATTTCTTTTTAAGTCTTATTTTGATTAAAAAAGAAAGAAAGAAAGAAAGAAAAAGAAAAACAAGGGATAGAACAACTTTAAATTAAGGAAAAATGTATCAATAATAAAAGTCACTCATAAAACAGTTTGGATTGATTTCACTACATTACTGTGGTGATAAAATGCTGACGCTGGCCAGATGTCTGTATCTAAAAAGCAGCTCAATTTTTGGTTCCCCTGAGGCCCGTCCCTACGTGACCAAAAAGCTTGGTCGTGCTGTAACATGGCATCAGATTCAGCAAACGATTAAAAACAAAACCTGGCCTTGGTAAAAAGCTGTCACAGCCACAGCAAGCTAACCTCAGTTTAATAAGCGAGCAGCGCAAGCAGTGGCACCAGCAGTTCATCACAGCTTAAAAGGCCTTATGATTCCCATTGTCTCTGGCATGCAGTGTGTCTATGCTGCAGTCTCTTTCTCCTCCTCTGCGCGCTGCAGTTCTTTCATGCACCGCAGGTTCAATAGCTCTGTGCAATGAATGTGCGTTATTAATTTTGGTCAAGCCACGGAAGGCTGTATGCTGCCAGAGGAAAACGGCTGAGTGTCTGTTCTGAATCTGGTATGTGAGGTGTTGCCCACTGTTTCCCTGTGTTGTTGTCTTTGCTGTGGTGCTGACAGGGTCTGTGGCCATGGACGACGTTATGCAACTGGTTACCGTCCATACCTGGACGGTAATTGCACTCCAGGGGGAGCCACCTCCTCAGATTGTCTATGCACCCTTCCAGACACTGTGGGCGTAGTGGGGTGCTGCCAGCCATTCAGCAGAGATCAAGTCACATCGTCATCCGATTCCTGGACTTCACCTATAATACAGTGTCTCCTGCCATCCAGTGGACATACATCCTGGTAATTATCACCTGGCTCTCTCCACGCTGTCTCTGGATAAACTCAAGACGACGGCTATTTTAGATCCTGCTCCTCATCACTAGTCAAATGCTTCTGGACTTTTTGGACTCATGCGTGACTTTGAATGTGTGGACTCCTCCTGCATCAACAACATTCTTCATTGTATGCATTAATCATCGCCGTCTTCCTATTGTAATTTATATATGTGACACCCACTACATGTTGTCCTGTCCTGGACTTATTTCCTTTGAGTCACAGCAGCAGCATCGCCGGCACTTTTGGGATGTACCATGTTTTTTTTTTCCTCTCACTTTGACCAAGGTTTTTTTTTATTATTATTGAAATTTGGCTGCACGCCTCTGAACTTTAGCCGTGATGCAAGCCAGCTCTTTTTTGTTGTTCCTGTGTTCTATTTCTTTTTCTCTTGGCCACGAGGACGTTCAACTAGTGTATTTACTTATGAGGATGAAACACATTGTGGTGAGGATCTCAATTTGCGCCCCTGAGTCAGGAGCCAGATTTGTGGGAGTTTTTTTTTCTGCCGGGATATCATCGGGGCATAAACCTTTGTGGATACACCGCCAACATGGTGCAGATTACGGGCGCATTGTCATTGTAAAAGATGATGCTATTTGAGGCCACGATCTGGCCCTTGGTCTCCACCACTTTTCTCCGTGGCAGCGTTCGCACCTGTTTATAAACTAATCCTTTTATTCGTTCTGAGTCATTTAGGCTTCCAGATTTCAAATAATTTGGAATTCACTCTTTTTTTTCAGTCATTGTCCCCTCCCTTTTTTTTTTTTTAGTAGGGCAGCAGCTTAGTGGCTAAATGTGGAGTGGATTTCAGTCCTAATGTTTTGGTGAAGGCAACTCAGATGAAGCATGTCGGGTTGCTGTAACTGCGACACAGAAGAATCTTTAGATTTGGGTAAGCATAAATAAATTAATCAATTTTAAAAAACTTGTTGACCAGTGACGTGCTCAAAAAAATCGCACACTCGCAGAGGCGTCAAAGAGTTAAACAGTGACTTGAAGTAACTTTCCCGCTCTGTCAGACAGTCGTGGAAGATGGACGAATCAGCGCTTGGGGAAAAAAAAAAAAAGAAGAAGAAGAAAGAAATACAGAAGCAGCCAGTGGAGGAAAAACTTGGGAGTCGCTCGGCACTTGCTCTCTCTTTGAGCGCATGCATAAGAGTACAGACTTGCACACACACAAACACAGGTACACACTTGCACGTACACACGCGCGCGCACACACGCACACACACACACACACACACACACACACACACACACACACACACACACAGCGAGCCTTCCCCTGCTCCACTCTGCTCATGTGTGAAATGAGCAAGGGTCTTATCTCTTGGAAACACACCACTGAGCCAGAGGAGAAGTAGCGAGAGGGAGACACGCAGCAGGAAGAGGAGGGAGGAGAACAGATTGGGGTGGGGGGGAGAGAGAGAGAGAGAGAGAGAGAGAGAGAGAGAGAGAGAGAGAGAGGGACAGAGGCGTCACGTGGCGTGCATGCTGATGAGCGCGGCGGACACTGGAAAGTGCCGCAGACCGGAGGTCTCCGACCACAAAACCCACCGTCGAGCGCCGTGTTCCTCCGTGACAACCACCGCGGTGACCCCGGCCAGCGAGCCGCCCGCTCCCCACCAACCTCACCGCCATTAATCTTCAAAGCTGCGGGCCGACAGACAGAAGCTCGCCATACGTCGCGATCCAGGCTGAAACGCAGACGCCGACGGAGCCAAAGAGCCCCGAGGACGTCGCTTTCTTTTCTTTTTTTCTCTTTTTTTTTTTTTTTTTTTTTTTTTTTTTAGAAACGCGTGCACTAGTCACAACTATGTCGCCAGTTACTTTACATTTTGTTTTAATTTCCACCACCGACCACCCACCCAGCCTCAATCCCTTCATCTGTGAGAGGGAGGGAAAAAAAAACCTTTAAGGCTGTTTGGGAAGTATTTTAGTGATTTAAATTTGAAACTACTCAATGCTGAGAAGACGGCTGAAGAAAGTATCAAAGCAGAGCTACAGAGAGCCCTGGAGATTAAGTCTGCATACCAATTATGAAAACATCCAAATCTAGTCCTTAGAATGGGATATTATTAGTAAAAAAAAAAAAAAAAATGGCTCTCGAATTTTCTTTGATAGAGCTTTGCATTTTTATTTTCCTTTTTTTTGCATGATTCTGCTTGGACTTGGCAACACCCAACGTAGCCATGTTTCACAGTGCATGTGAATTATTTCATTCTGATCGGAGTCACAAATGTGATGACCTTTTTAACTTTCAACTCGCACTTCTGACGGTGTGCTTAGTAAAAAGAAGAAAACGCGAAATGTGTTTTTACACATTTAGTGCTGCTCGGTGATGTTTGACCTAAAGTAATATGACAGCCAGTTGCAGTGTTGCTGGTGTAATCCCTTCAAAACTATTAATAATGGGAAAGGGCAGGAAGCAGGGCACACAATAGTACCTGTGAAATGTATGACAATAGCAACCTTTATGTATACATACACACATATATGCACATATGTACAGTATGTAATGCCATACTGTATATATGATATACAGGTTCTTTCTTCCCAACAGAAAGATGTGAAGAAAGCTTTTATGCATTTTACTCAAACAGAGTAATTAAAATTTACAAACAACATTAAAAAGACAATAAATGTAGATGAAAATCCTGCAAATCTCATCAAATTTAGACAATTTGCATTTGCATTGCTAGTGGTGCTGCCAGACTAACTGCTGTCACTGCTGTGCTAGTCAGCATGAAGGTAAATGTAGAATTAAAAAAAAAAAAAAAAACTTTGGAGCAAAGTGAGGTCTCTTCCTTCTATTTAATAATCTTAACAAGCATCATTCGAAAAGAGAAAAAGGAAAAAAATTGTATTCAACATCTAAACAAATCTTTCCACATTTACATTTTTACAATGCTGTGATAAGATATGAGGACTATGGGACATGAATTCATCAAACGCACACAAAGATGACTTCAGATCGGGAATCGTTTTTCCCTGGTTGCTGCTACAGGTGACAAATGATTGTTCTGCCAAGGGACGAGCAGCAACAGTTTATCAAATCTTCACCCGTTGTCATGGCAGCACGTCTGTTACCGAAATCTTCAGGGTATTCATTTTGAAAAACAAAAGAAAAAATCAAACCAAATGTCCTTTGGGATCTTGGCTTAGGAACACTACATAGAAACAATTACACACTGGAGGACAAGATTATCTTTCTGTTATTTGCCTTTAAGGGCAAGACAATGAGGGCATGTATCACATCCCCAAATACAGAAACCTCAAAGAAAGGACTCAACCAATGACCCAAAAGTCAATAAAGACTTGGCTGATGTGACATTATTCTATAAAAAAAAAAAAAGAAAAAAAAACCATATACATGTGACGAACAGTCTAGTCAATTAGAAATCGTTAAAAAAAACAAAACATTATCTTGCCCAGAGTTGCCAACATAGGGTACCTGCCTGAGTGAAATTTTTGTTCATTCTACATGCACGCACTCAATCACAGGCACACGACTTGGAACCTCATGGCTCACGCCAGCTGTAACCATGGAGTGAGAGCGTGAGGCAGACGCTGAAAGCCTGCGTCACACGGCAGAAGCGTGAGACCTGGCAACCCTGCCTGAATGCGGAATGATGTTTAAAAGACTCCTTTTTCGCTGCGCACACACACGGATTTACAACGCCATCTTCATTTATGACTGAATCCGTGTCGGCCATGGTGGCAGCTTGCCGACACGTTCTGTGTTGTACCTCTCGAATGTCGTAAAACCAATACGATTGGCCGGGTAATTTTCCCGGGTTTGGCCATAACAACTCAGGCTGTTGGCTGTTAGCATAAGGAGGCGGGACATGTGTCTGCTCCCAGGTTTTTCCATTCAAATTATTCTGAGTGCTCATCAAGGGTCTCTGCTGCAGGTCAATAACTTGAACCTAAACCTAAAACCTAACCTAAAAATCAAGCTATTAATTCATCTGTGATTTCAAATACTTGTGAGATACTATTCAGGGCTTCGTATATCGGAAGCAATTCATTGGCATGTCTTGAGAGGATAAACTTCATTCTTCATCCAAAAAAAAAAAAAAAACCTCATGTTTAAATCAAATGAAGATGTTTCCAACAGAAAGATGGGAAGAAAGCTTTTTTGGCATTTGGTGGCGTATGAGAAAATCCCACAAGATCTCTGAGAACCAATTCTGGAAACGGCGTAATCGCTACACAACATGTTGTGATGAGAAGTGTTTCTATTTATTTATTAAATTTATCTTTTTCAAACTGGGTGCTGGATCATAATCTTGTTCCAAACATGTCAGGCGTACGCTGTGCACATCCGCTGGAATGAGAGCTCTAGATTCCGACAAATCCTCTGTTTTTTATTCAATCGCAGTTTATCCTGGCAGACTAGTCTCTCTAGACTAGGATGTTTGTTTTTGAGCCTGGGAAAAAAAAACCCACCTGTGTGTGTCTCACGCTGCCATTCCAAGTTGCCTGTTGTTCCTGAAGGCAGGCGGTTCTCGAGCTCTTCCCTTGAATTTTCTGTTGATTAGAGTAAAACCCCACCACTGAAATTAGCTGGGCAGACTTTTTGTTAAAAAGGCATTCAACACCCTATGGGGGAGCATAATGAGCAGAACTAATTGAAGCAGGACATGCGGTTAGAGAATTAGGTGTAGCAGGGAGGGACGCAGCAATAACAAGGAATTGCACTGCTGAAGAGAATTAAGTATGCAGACACTTGGATGGGCACCTCTACAGGGTTCCATGCATTTCTTTATTTAAAAAAAATATGGTTTGTTTGAATTCATATGCCATGAGCATAATTTAATATGCGAATATATATATATATATATATATATATATATTGTGCTTAGGCCACCTGAAAAAAATCATGTGCTCTTATTGTTCAACAATAAACATCAGACACCCGCTTTTCCCGCCGACAGCCGAATCCATAATAGGTTCTCATTTTCAGGACTCTACTGCCACCTCTTGGTAGACCCCTAGTATTTCAATAACTTTGTTCAAGAATTATATCTTCAGCAAACGTCAAGTGATTTCCAACACCACACAAACGCAATAAACTTTTCGATGAGTAAAAAAAAAAATGTATACTGAATAAAAATAAATAAATAAACACATCAGAAACTGCACATCCTTCCCTCTGACCTCATTAGATTGTGGACCTCTTATTTCAAGACGTGGTTTATCTTATTCTTGCATATGTCATAATTCCATCCATTTTCCATTCCATTTTCTATCATCACTTCTCCTGCACCCAGTTAGTAATTATTTCTACACTGTAGTTTAACTCTGTTGCTCGGCTGTGTCTTCACACAGAGCAGAAGCACTAAAAAATAGACCCTGAGGATAACTGTGGAAACACCTTATGAGAGAGCATTAGGGGCGCCAGACCAGCTGTATTACATGTACCCTGTAGTGTGTTTTGCTGACTCCGTATAAAAAGTCGAACTCCCAAACCTCTTTTCTTCAAACAAACACACAGTGTGACTGTGATAAGACTTGTCAACATCTCAGTGTCTATAATATATAATGGGTATGTTTTTCCCATGATAGATAGATAGATAGACAGATAGACAGATAGATAGATGGATAGATAGAAGCTTTTCTTACAAAGACTGACCTTTTTATCCTTGTGATCAGTCTGACAGCTCTATTTTGCACGTGTTCTCACATTCACTCAGACGCACCAGTTGTCCTCAACTCCCACTCGTCAGCCTTTTCAAATGAGCAGTGGAGAGAAAGAAAAGGGCAGATCCAAGGAAAATAATAGGCTGTTGAGACCATTAAGCCATTGCCACACGCTGTCAGGTTGAACCTTTGTCTGAGCAACAATACACACTCAATTAAGAGTTTAAACAACATAGTTGGATTCATTTCAGGCTACTTTCATTTACCTCAAAGGGTATTATTATTTGTACATTAACAATGTGATGTCACGGCCTACTCTTCCACCTCCTGCGTTACAACACAGCTTTCAATCGCGATCATCTCCTTCAGCTGGATTCTTTTGCTCATTTGCTGGCCTGCAGCTTAAAGCCCTCCTGCCATGTGCACTTCTCGCCAGATGGTTCTTTGTTCTTGATGAAAGACTTTCCTGCAAGAAAACAAACAAACAAACAAAAGATTATTCTGACAATCCTGGTTGCCAGTTCCACTTTTGGATCTTCAAGTTGTCTGGCTGATCAACCTGCCTGCCTGCCGTTTGGAATAAATAAACACTCTAAATGTTAAGTGTGGAATATTTTGAGATTTTTTTTGAAGACACAGCGACCACAAGTGGTTAAATTTTAGATTGCAGCACTCACACTCTCACCCTCCCTCTCCTGAGCTTGCCAGCGAACTATGGTGGCCTGCGCACCCAAACCTGGATACCTCATCCACCTTCTTCTTTGTTGGTTTATTTGAATATGCGAGCAGACACCACAAACATGGTGGTGCAAGATGGCAGCTAACTTGGAGCAAGACCCTCGTGGATGTATTCTAAGAACTGGATACCGAAAAATATTACACACTGGACAAATAACTATTCCCCTTCCTGGAAATCAGGTGCAGGGGTTTCATTGGAGCATCCTCACAGCGACCCCTGAAAAGGGAAGCGTGCCATGCAGGACCTGCAGCCTGCAACAATGGTACAATCAAAGGTGCGACAGGCGGCATGGCCAAGCAAGTGTGCTTGCATATAACTGTCAACCTGTGTCTGTGTCTGTGTTTGGTTCTGTCAGTTCTTGTAGAGTGACGTGACATATTCATGTGTAACTTGGAAGGCACGTGACTTCCTCGAAGCTCTGTTGCCTTGGATTAGCATTTCGCAGAAAGACAGACTCGTCAACTGGCAGGGAAACATAATGTTAAATACAATTCCAACAAAATCAAAGTTAAGCAAATGGAGCATTCTGCTGATTTGGCTGATATCCATGTGCTGCCAAGAAAGGCTCACAAGTGTCTGTTTGTTGACAGCAAAAAGGTTCATTGTTGTTGTTGTTGTTGATTTTTTTTTTCTTTTCATCCCAAGGACATCAAATAAATCCATCAGAAATGCAGCACAAATTCATCAAGGCTGGGCAAAGGTCACATTTTTGTTTGAATATAAATCAAATACATTCTTATTTCGCAGAAAACCCAGACATATTCAGAGATTTGTCTTCTTTTTGCACCGTTTGGTATTTGACCGTGAAAGGTAAAAGTTGAATGAAGAAAATATTCTACACAGCTGGAATACAAATTGTCATTTGTATTTTACTTATTCATCATATAAATACTGAATAGCCAGGGTTTTTCATATATACATATATGTATGTATGTATGCATACGTGCGTGTGCGCGCATTTATGCCCTCGTTGTTTCTCTTTTAGTTTTCTTTTGTCCCATAATTATGGTGTTTCCTCAGTCGGTTCCAGGGTCTACAGGTAAATGTGTCACGTGTCAGTCCATGCAGAATATAAAGCCATCTGGGCCAAAATGCACTTGTAACTAATCTATTTTTCTTCGAAAAGGATTATTAATATTGTTTGTTTTGTTTGTTTTGTCTTGTTGTGCCCTTGCTCTTTTTTGTTGTGTGTTTTTTTTCCTTGTAAGGCAAAAACAACAAGTTGAGTTTGAAGAAAAGCGCTATATAAAAGGTGTCAGCTCTCTGTGCAGTGTGGAGGAGCCTGCTCTGGCTGTAGATTGTTATCAGACAACGTGGTTTTGTTGGTGGAGGCAGATATTCAGATATTTCTGTGTATGATTTATTTGTACATACATTACCTCTATCTCAGCCTGCTACCAAGATTACTTTGTCAAATCTCCCACCATTTATAAGCACATTTTCTGTGCATGAGTATGTGTGTGGGTATGGTGCAGGACATTTGCCTTGCTTTTATTCCTCTACAAACATCTCAAAGGTATGTCAAATAATCACTTTTTGCCTCCTTTTTTTCTCAGAGATTTTTTTTGTGTGTGTTTGCGTTTGTTTTTTTTTTGTTGCTAATTGATTTTCGTTCATGGGTGACCTCTGGCAGATCTGTGTGCTTGACAGTATTGATGTTAGAATTTTATTTTTATTTTTTTCAGTTTTGGTGCAAGAATGACATATGATGCAAGTTTTATTATGTATACAGCCTAAATTAGCTAAATTGATATTAACTATCCTACCTTTTGTACTTTTATAACAGAAGACATTTTAATCTGAGGTCCATTACATTCAACAAATCTTACGCTAATGTTTTTTTAGTCTTTCTGAATGTACTTTATACACTTTAGTTATTAACAATTATGTTAGAGGAGTAATTGGAACGTCGTCAGACAGGTTCCGTAGACAGCATACCAGACATGGAATGAGAATGTTTGAACACTTATTAATTACCACTGTCGGTTCTGGAGCAAGCATGCTAAAGTAGATTATTTGACAGATTCATCTATTTTCTGAGATGTATGACACATCTCAAATCTTCGCTTGTAACCCTGAGCAAAAATCGTCCGTTGAGCTCGGCCGACGGACCCGAAAGCGCAGTAACTCCTCCCGCCCGGGCTGTCGAGGTGTCGAAATCACGCAAATCCCAACAAACCAGGAAGTGATCGGGTCAAAACAGAAACAACAGTGTTTCTCGAGAGTAGCGGGGAAGACAGACGCTCGTCCAGTCGCAGCGGATACGACTCCTGGGTGCTTGGACGCTTTAACTGTTGAAAAGATGATTAATTTCTTTGCGGAGAGACGAACACTGACCGCTTCGGTGGTTTCATGTGTCGTCGTGTTGTGCGTTAGCTTTGTTAGCCAAGGAGAATGTCGAACAGAACCCCTTTCAGCAACCCGTAAGTTACATTTTAGTATTATAATAGCAACAAAAAATAACGAAAATAAACTAGCAGTACTACCACACTACTTCTGTCGGCAATGACTATTCTTTCTTTATGTGACAAAACGTGTTAGTCTCATCAAAATATTGCTTTTTCATGTACAGAGGATTTTTTTTAAATACGCCACGGTTCACTTGTTATCAGCGGTGGCATCATGTTTTGCTCCAACAGTCAACATTTTTGTGAGTCAATGTTTGTTTCTCCTCTCAGCCTGCTCTTCGTACAAAACCTGCGACGAATGTGTTCCCAACACAAAGGTAAGGCTGGAAATCATTTCGACACAATTACTTTTTTATTTTATTTTTATTATTATTATTTATTTTTTTTTTTTTTTACGTGATCCTGGAATATTCAAACGCTATACAAACGAACTATTTCTCTTATAACCTCCCGACTTGCTGTCCTCCACGCAAGGCGAATGTGACCTGCGTTCACCGTCAGGTGACTTTATTTGTTATTCAGGTCAAACCACTTCATATAAAATGCAGTTAAACGTGTCGTACTGAAGAAATGACTCAATAAACTGGACTGCGGAACTTTACAACAACTATGTATGAGCAACAGCATATTGAACGACGTGTATTTTAGATATTGTGTTGTTTTTTTATTGTGTGTCGGATGATCAAAGTGTGTCGTCCTAACTGAGCCATAACATTTAAAGAGATTTTTTTTTCCCCTCCTCAGTGTATGTGGTGCCTGTCCACCAACAACTGCACAAACTACCCAGTTCCCTGGTTGCTGCCTCCAGCTTCTCTGTGCCCGCTGTCTCAGGCCCGATGGGCAATGTGTTGGAGTGAGTTGGCAAGTCGTCATCAAGACTCATTGGCTTTTGTGCGAAGAAACATTCAAATTTATATTTAAAAAAAAAAAAAAATCAGTTCAAGCTCAGATTTATAACACGCATTTCAAGCCACTCAAAACACTCACATAGTAACCATGATTCATTTAATGACACATTCTCACTGGTGTTGGTCAACTACATGTGTACCCACAGCTGCCATGGTCCAGACTGAAGGCAGTGTGGCTGTTAGTCGGCCAATCAGCCCCAAACCACCCAACAGACTGGGATAGATTGGTGTTTGAACCACCAAACCTTCAGTTATTAGACATTATGGGGTTAGACGCTTTCATATGATGCACAGAATGAAGTCTGGTAAGCTCATATATCACTGGCCAACCAAACACTTAAATTTGTCATTTTTTATTGAATTTATTTGATGGCAAAATTCCCTCAAGTTTTGTCAGGAAAAAAAAACTGAATAGTTGAAATAATAAAATCTGAGGAATTGCTGGGATCTTTTTGAGGATATTTGTTTTCATTGTCTTGTAGATACTTGATGAACTTGACATGTCTTGCCCCATGAAAAAGACCCTTTGAGCGGTCGCTGTCTGAGGTTTCTTTGTTCACTGGTTCTTTTCTGCCTCTTCCTTGGACTGATAACTTTTATGGTCTGTCCAGCTCCCAACCACCAAAAGTCAATAATCCTGTAAAAAAATTTGAATCGCTATATTTGTATTATATATTACTCCTCATGAAATTAACACATGCAATCATTTGACCAAACTACGGCTCTCCTGCTTTTAGCAGTTGATTACATTTTTTGCTACCCATTACTTACTGCCTCACTGTGTCTCTTGTTCCCAGCTGTCCGTGAACAGTCTGCTGCTTGCTGTTACATCAAAAAATTCTGGCTTTCAGTATTTTTTTTTTTTTAAATTAAATATGACTTATTTGTCTGTGAACCCTCAGCACAATGAGGTTTGACAAACTGTCATCTTTCTGAGGCCTGTTTGTCGGTGATAAGCATAAAAATAAAAACACTGATCAAGTCATCAAAATATATAAAGAAGACCGTATGCACTGCATTAAAAACATTAACTATATATCTAGAAATAAAAAAAGGAATTAACAGACCATAAATAAACTGAACAAGCAGAAAACCTGGACGAAGCACTCAAAATAATCTATGCAGCCTTTTAAAATACTGGTTGGTCTGGTATTAAGGTAGAAAATGGCCGGAGGATATGTACAGTGGGGGAGGTTCTCTGAAGACAAACACCAGCCTCAGTTCAACATTTAAAGCAAGGCATATTTTATGGCCTTGTTGACAATAACCGCAAAAATGCAGTTGACGGAAAACAAGTGTTTTCGGACTCAGCGCACCACTCGTGGATGTTTGTGAAGGCGCACGTTTTGGCTCAAGTCCACTGGGGTCATCCAATGGGAAGTTGCCATTGTACTATTATTTTTTTTAGGCTGTGCCCAGACTAAAATGATCCGTTCCCTCAAACATCTGTCGGAAATCCTGCCAGTCCCACGGAGATAAATCTCCTCATAACGCTATTCAGAAATTGCACCTTGCACTTCATACAAACTAATTTGAATCTCTTAGTGCTTATCTCAGGTTAATTATTATTTTTTTATAATCAGCTTGATCTGTATTTATTTTTTCCAGAATGTCCTCATTGTATTGTTTTCTTGTACATTCATATTGGATGTTTAAGTTCTTGATGTTTGTATTATGTTTAGTACAATCTATTTGTCCATACCAAGGCTTTACAGGTCTGTACATATTGAAGAAATCACTCCGTCAGTGTTATCAGCTCAGCGGGTTGCCTCTGTTGACTATCCTAAGCTAATAAAGCAGTTATGGTGCCGCCACAGTTATCTCTGACCTCACTCACACGATGTCACTGTGTGAGCCACTCCTGTCTCAAGTGCAAGTTGTGTTTCCCTGTAAACGGAAGTGAAGTGAGTTTCTATTTTTACTACGTCGATGCATTGGAATGGAATAGCCAGAAGAGGGCGCCATTGTTTTACCATTTGAGATTGTAATTCAAACGAAAGAACGAGTCACTTTATAACTGCCCATAGGAAAACATGATGTAAAAAAAAAAAAAACGTGTCTGTGTTTCTGTTTTTGTGTGATCTAGTAAATTTTGAGGCCTTCGTCATTACGATCGCAGTCGTGGTTGGAGTCATCATCCTCGGCCTTTTGGTCTGCTGCTGCTGCTGCTGCTGCCGCTGCAAGAAGAACCAGCCCAGGTGAGATGCACTAGCGGGGTGTGGGTCTGGACCATAAATGGGAAGAAAACAATGGACTGCGTTGACTCGTGACAAAAAGGATCCAGAGTCACATGACATGCAGTGGTGGAAATTTTTTTGTGGAGACACCTCATGCATTTGTGACGCACCGTACTGTGCTGAGAATCAGTACACAGCCTCCGTGCGCAGTTTATTTTAGTGCAGTCATCAACATTTAGCCACATGCTGCACGTGCACTGTTGCACCCAGCTCAGAACTGGACGTTTCAGCCTCTGATGCAACCAAAAGTTGAATATTTAACGGCAATAATTAGGATTGGGTAAAATTTTAAGGGTGTCCGAAAACATTTTTCCACTACTGAAGCTGCATCAGAGACATCTGTTGGTCCATTTTAGGTTGATAATCTGTCTAAAGGAGCAAACTTGATGGGTTCATCAGTATCTAATCAGCCTGGACCATGTTGACTCGTGTAGGCGACGGCGTCCCTGCTGGTCATTTATGCACTCTTCGTGCTACAGTTAAATCAAAGGGTCATGCGGGGTCAATCAGCCGCCTGCTGGCTTGTCACACACTGACAGTTGTGTGGGTGGGGGGAGTCATTCACCTCTCCGTCGCTGAGGATGAAGGAGTGCGTCAGTGCTACATACAGTGGATTCAACTTCATAAAAAATCTGAATTGTGTTATTTTGAGAAAGGAATGACACCTTGTTGCTTATTATTGAGAGTCTTATAGATGGTGAAAGTGAGTGTTGATCTTTTAGAATCTTATCGTGCAGATATTTGTGTGATTCTGTTGCCAGAAAATGAAAGCAGGGCCATGTGAACAAGTGAATTTGCAAAAAGTTCTCTTCGTTCATGAACTATTAATTCAAAGGTACACAGACAATACTGTGGCTTCTCAGATCCATTTCAGAACCCCACTGACAAAGCTGCTCTTGATGCACCCTGAGCCAATCCCACCTTGAAGACCACTTGTCGGGGACGCGTGCGCGTTTGTGACGTTTCTTTGCATTTGTATTACGATGGGCCGTGGTTCAAATGGTGTGTTTTTGATTTGTCTGCCAAGGCCTGACTGGGAGGAGGAAAGATACCTGAGGAGAAGAGAGGAGATGAGGCAGCGCGCAGAGGAACGGTAAGAAGTCCACGGCAGTGAAGCAGAGTCCAGGTCGTCTTTCTTCTTCTGCGTTCATATAAAATACACCCCAGCTATTTATTACTCGCTCTCCCTGTTTAGCCTCTGGTTTATTAGCTGTAACGTGACAGTCGGGGGATTTATTCTAAGAGCTCTTTTAATCACCGGAAACTATTTATTATCACTCATTATTCTTGCATCCAAATATTAATGTGAATCCATCACTCACGGTCTGCCCGAGGCTAACGCTTCCCAACATTGAACCACAATAAATGTTATAACAGGATGTCAAGGAGTTTGTAATGTCAAAAAGAATTTAGATTTTTAAAATGTAATCCCTAAAATGTATCATTTTTGGGATGCTTTTGAATACCTGTAGCAAACAATAACTGATCACAGCCAGTAATCTAGTCCCTGCCGCTAATGCAAAAATGCCCCTGCAAGAATTATTAATAAGTTATTACATTATTGCAAAAATAAATATCATATTGACTTGGGTACAAATGTAGGGAGTGAAAGTAAAAAAGAAATGTCAGTAAAGTGCAGATACCTGAAAAAAAACTACTGAAGTGTAGTTGCTTCCCACCTCTGCGTGGTAGCTACACATATCCCATCGTTATTCCTCCAGTCGCACCGGCAGGACCTCTATGCAAATGAGATTGTCTGTAATGGAATAATGAGCGAGTCTCCAGACAAAAGGCTCTGTTGTGTGTTTGGTCTTGGAAGGAAGTTGCAACAACTCGCCGCCGCAGTGGCGGAACCTCAGGGTTCCCCCCTGAACACCGCCTGGATTGTCCAGGCGGAGCAGCTGCTCCCTGGCAGCGTGTTGGCCCACATCCTGCCGAGCTCCATTCACTCGTTCAGAAACGGGCGTATTTGTCACCCTTTCACAGCCCGTCGTGCACTGGAAGCTGATGTTTTTACACATCCGAACGTTTTTCACGGCCTTTTTTTTTCCCCCGTCGCATCTGCAGTTGCCGCTTTATGTCGTGCGTTGTGTTCTTTTTCTCTCGTGTATATTTTGTATTTTATAACTTGCGTCGATGCTTTTTGCACTCGCTTTTGTAGCCTTTTTGCACTTTTCATTCATTATTTGCGCTACTTTTTTGGAATCTTTTTAAAACTTTTGACATCTTTTGTTTCCTTACACCATAGAGCCCGCTGAGTAACAAAATTTCAATGCTCTGTTTATGTCACATCTATAGTAGGATTGACAGCAAAGCTACCTTGAACACTGAACATTCGCGTCCCCTCGGACGGCCGGGTGACGCGTCGGCGATCAGCGCAGTCGTGCGGAAACGGTGACGCTGCTTCATCGGCCTCACTCACAGCCCCAGCCGGGAACTCGCCGGTTGCGCTCCTATTGTCAGAGTTGTGCGCGTGCGTATCTGTCTTGTGGACGATTTCATCCAGCGCGCTGTGCGCCGTTCCTCTCACGTGCCAAGGCATCTCGTCAGAGTTTCCTGCCAGCGAGCGCGATCCAGTCTCTGAAGTTGAGAGTTAGCGCAGTGACCTACATAGACGCGGACGCCGAGTTGCAGCGGACTCAGCCCCGCCGTGGGAAATGCGCCGGGCCGCCCTCCAGACGCCCCAGAGAGCCGGTTGACGGCACCGAGCTCCTGCACCGGAGAGACTGGAGAGCCGTTAATTCCTGTTTAAAACACAGAGTGTTTAACTTGCGCCGCATGGGAGCGCTCAGTCTATACTGTGAAAGCACCAGGAGTCGTGCGGTTGAGCTTGAGAATGTTGAGGTCGTTGGTCATTGGGTCGCACTCAAAGGGAAAAAAAAAAGACTTCCTAACTGTTGCCACGGATGTACAGTAGAATAAAATGCAAAACGGGGAAAAAAGGAAAAGAGCTTTGGGCTACCAGGTGTCCAACATATTATACTTCCAAGGTTCTGTTGACATGAAATGGGAAAAACACATTTTATTTCTCTCAAAAAACTGTGTATTAGAATTAAAAAAATATGTAACATGTTTTCATATCATTTGATGCGTTTTTGTAATTTGAGGCAAATCAATTCTAACGCCAGACTGTCGATGAAAATGTCCGCGCGAATGGAATAATGTTACAAATAAAACCACCCTTTCATTGCAATCATCGCATTACATTTGGAGGGAATAGCTTTGCCACAGTGGCAGAATTTTACTCAACTGTGTTATCCTATCAACACAAACATTGATAGTCTGGTGTTTTGATTTATTTGCCTCGGCAAATAAATAAAGGAGTGGATGAAAGTTGTTGAAACAGTCTCCACTGATAACACACGGACTAGCTTGGAAATGAGGTCCTCTGTCCTCATTCACAGCGGCAGCTAAGTCGTCAACTACTCCGTGAAGTATTTATTTATTTTTGTTCACAAAGGCTTTGGCGCACTCACAGTCTTGCAGAGAAGATAATGTAGCAGTTTTGGCGAGTGTAACTTTCTCAAAAGAGAACAGCGGCAGAAACACAGAGTTGTCGACAAACGACAATGGCACGGTTTTCACCCCGCTCTTAGCTTTAGCAACAGTGATGCTAACACAAAACCATTCTGATCACATGAACACACACACAAACTGCGTCACTGCTATACTCTGTGATTATGTCATTGAAATGATACAATTACCAATCCATTCCGTCTTGTGTAGAATTTGGCTTAATTTATGATGTTTATCTTAGCATAAGCTTAATGTGCTGCCTGTAGTCCGTTCGAGCGGACCAAAGGAAACGAAACGTGCAAGCTAAGCAGCGACTGTCTCGTCTTGTTCACTTCCAGGTCCATGGACAGAAGGACGCGACACAACGAGATCCGCAGAAAGTACGGTACGTATGGGTTCCGCACTCTGCGGCCACGTTTTCATTCACGATCTGATCTGCTCCCATGATGGAAAACACCAGCTGACTTGCTGAGGGAGCCTGGCGCTAACTCCGGACGTGGGAAGCCCCCGTTTCCTTTGTCTCGGGTGTCCGTCCTAGACTTCATAGGATGACATTCTCCCCTGTGGCACCAATGCATTATTCAGCGACACACAGTGTCTTCAAGGTAGCCCAGGTCACACGCGGGCTACAGTAACTCCTGTCTGCTTCGATTACCATAAGCATAATTTATCATAAGCTGGTGCCAAAAGTTCCCCCCTCGGCTGTGTGAAGGATCGCTTCGCAGGTCAGTGACACTGCGGACTCAGGTTTGTCTGGAAACAATGGAGAGAGAAAAAAAGAAGAAGAAGAAGGAGGAGCTCCTGACAGCGTGATCATCTGTCATTTTCAAATGTGTAATTTACCGCGCTCTATTTATAGTTGACACCATCACCAGGGATATATTTTTTTTTAATTATTGTTTTATTTTGCAAATGCAAATTTGACAAGGATTCCTAACTGCTATTAAACAATTACTTAACATAAAATAATATGGAAATTGGATTGGATTGGAAATGTGGAGGCAAAGTTAATAAAAGACAGAAAAGAAACCAAGTGACCTGTTTGAAGAAGAAGCGTGAAGAAGCACCGGCGTTCCTCAACGGGGGGGTCGCGACCCAAAAATGGGTCATGCAGCTGTTTTATGTGGGCTTCATGATAAAGAAAAAAAATGTGGCTTCCAAAGACTCCACCAAGTTGAGAAGCGCTGCTGATCACAGACTGCCAGTCGTGAGTGCGAACCTCTGATCTCCTTCGCAGCCGAGTCCATTTACCAAAGAGTTAGAAATGAAAGTCAAGTTGATCATTCGTTTTAAATTCACTTTTTAATGTAAATGATGGGCGCAGTGGCCTCACAGCAGGAAGGTTGCGGGTTCGAACCCCCGGGCCTGGAGCCTTTCTGCGTGGAGTGTGCATGTTCTCCCCGCGTCTGCGTGGGTTCTTCTCCGGGTTCTCCGGCTTCCTCCCACAGTCCAAAAACATGCATGTGAGGTGGATTGGAAACTCTAAATTGACCCCTGGTGTGCGTGAATGCAAATATTTGTTCGTCTTTCTTATGGGGCCCTGCGATGAACTGCCGACTTGTCCATGGTGTCAGCTGGGAGAGGCTCCACCCTGAGTGCAGGAGGAAGTGGGTATCGAAGATGGATGGATGGATGGATGGATGGATGAAAAAAAAGTCCCTGAGCTTCAGTTTTCCCCCTGAACGACTGAGCTCTAATTTGCGACGTTCCCTCGCCAGCTTTATCAGACAGCTGACTAAGCTGACACGAGATCGAACAAAAGGGGATTATTTCAAGGTGAGACCCCTGGCTTCCACTGTAACAGCCCTGCGCTGCGGCGGAGCTCATCTCCTACTCGGTAGGTTTGATCAAATCAGAGGGTGGTCGGCGCGACTCCGGGGGGTTCGAGGCCCCTGTGACTTCACCCAACAGCACAAAACGACCGTTAATGAGATTCGGCCGAACCGTCAACACAACATGGATTTTTTTTTTTTTTGACTCATTATTTCCGGGAGGATTCCGTCGGTTCGTGCTCGATAACTGACGGGCGGAGTCTTGCGAGATCTGCGCGCGTCGGCCAAAGACGAGCAGAGATTTGACGCAGAAGGAGGAACGGCCCCGCCGTTGTCGTTTTCAGCGGGTTAAAGGAACTCCTGACTTCCCCCATTGATTAACTCTGCGCTGTCAGTGTGCGGGAGAGCTGAGGATCCCCAAAGTGAGACGTCAGGTTGTGGTTTTTGTGTGTGTGTGTGTGTGTGTAGACAGCGGGACAGAGTGATGGATGGTCCTCTGTTTCTCAATCCTTCTGCTCTCATTAGTTCACCTCCGCAGGGACCGGCCAAGCAGGCGGCGCCTTTTCAGATTCCAGCCTGTAAAACATTACAATCCTTCCAACAGCAGTCCTCCGCCACACAGTCCTGTCGTTTTTTTTTTTTTTTAATTTTTTTTTTTTCCTTTCCTCCCCTTTCTTTTTGCTTTTCTTCCCCTGACGGTCTCGGCCGACGATAAGCACAATCAAAGGTGGCGGAGAATTATTATTTTAAGAGGCGAACGGGAGGTTTTTCAGGAAAAAAAAAAAAAATCATGTCACTATCAGTTCAAGTTGTCGCAGTCGACGGAGTCTGAATTTACGATAGCGAGGCTTCACTTCAGGCGCTCCAAATCCCAGCGCGGGGTCACGACCCGAATAAGCGGCAGATGGAAATTCATACATTTGAGGATTAAATTAAGACTAAACTGAACCTTGGCACCCATCTGAGCGGCGCGCCAGCTGAGAAACTTCTCTTCTGAGCGGCTGAGATACTCAGAAAATGTCGAGTGTGAGGAGGCTGACGGAGGTTACTGGGTTTTTTTTTTTTGGTTTTCGTGTTAGTCTTGGACTGAAAAAGCTGTCCTGCGACGGCGCACTTGACATTCCAGCCTGGATTCAGCGTATAAAATATTTGCCTCTGCTCTCCAATAACTGGCTTTTGAATAAATACTACTCAGGCAAACTGTGTTCCAAAATGCACGTATTGTTTTTCGCAGATGTTCAGGAGGTAGAGTTGTTTTTCTTTTGTTGAAAGGTTGATAAAGCGGCTGTTGCCACTTCATCACATCATCTCAGTTTCATAAAACAGGAAAGTTGGAGCAAAACGAGAGGAATTTTGGAAGGATTCCCAGCATCAGAGTTCACAGAATCTTTTTAACTTATTTCGCCGCTCCGATTCTTTGATGCAGTGAGTCCATTGTCACATTCAAAAATAAGATTTTTATCGCAAGCTTCGGTTTTTACCAGCAGATGAATGTGATCATACGGTTCCTGGCACTGACGCTAGTGAAAGGATTTGTTGTGACATCGCTTTTTCTTTGCTCCAACCCTCATGTTCGTCTTCGTCATTCGTCTTCGTCCTGGTGATTCTTTTCTACGGGCCGTTTGACATAGCATTAGTTGACAATATTCCGCCGCCGTCTGTCGGGGCTCCGCTTTATGCGCTGAACTTCTACTTGGATGCCGAGTTTGACCCGTTTATTGTTTCGAAATCCCCCCGAGTCCCTCAGCTGCCTTTGGAAGTCCTTCAGCCCAGCTGTTGTTTTGTCAGCAGCATTTCTGCTCTTGCCAGGGTTCCAGTTAACTCTTCCAGTCATCGCGCAGACCTTGTCCACGAGTAATATCAGCACTAAATGTGGAACCCGACGACAGGTTTTGATGAAATTTGTATGTTCTGCTGTTTGTTTGTTTTTCTCCGTCTTCACGAATATTAAAATCACAATTTCTGACGAGTTGTTTTTTCTTTGTCCTTCAGTAAGGCGAACAAAGAACTACACGTCCTTGTCATAAATATTAAATATCATTGTACCGAGGGGGGCATGTGCGCCTTTCACGATGTCATCCGGTTGGCCTCGGCTTGGACGATAAAGTTCAGATTTTGAATCCCGTGCATCTATTAATCATGAGGCGTTTATTCCAACAGTTACTGCCTGTGGCATAAACTCATTCAACCTATTCTGCTAGGAATCTAACAAAACACTCATTTCAAGTGTAGTCTAATCACAGCATTACACTGGAAACTCGATGGACGCGTTGAGCTTCTCACTCAATGGGCCTCCCTCTCTCCCGTGCGCAGGTCTGATGGGTGACAGCGACCACCCGTACAGCAAGTTTGAGAACGAGTGAAGCGGCCGCAGCGGAGGAGCCGAGTCCTTCCCTTCTCTTTTAGCTTCAAGCGATGCCACATTCTCACATCTCTACCTGACAGGATGCTAGATCCCCCACACCAATCTCTATGATTCACTTGTCTAATAATATCAAACCTGAAAATTGAAATGAAACTTTATTTTGCCTTTCGATTCCTGTTTTGTGTTTTGCGTGTTGACCAGATGTTGAATCTTGTTTTAAAAGTTCCCTTTTTTTTTTCTTCCTGAAATGAAGTCACGATTTGTCTCTTTTTACTATTCTAGTATGATATTGGACTGCGATTTGCACACACAGTATTGATTTGCTAAACAAAGATGTATGTAAACGCGTATTGGTAAATATCTTCTTATAATAAAGTGCTGTTCGGAAAACACAGTTGTTTTAAGTGAAGCCTGTTTATTGATGTGTGTATGTGTTTGATCATTGATCAAGACTCACAGTGTCACTGCACTAGTATGGACCAGTCAACCAGAAAAAAAAAATCAACCAAGTGACCAGTGGAGTCTGTGGCCCTGGTTGTGGTTACGGCATCGGATGAAAACTCTAACGCCTATTAAGTGTTCACAATAAAATCCAGTCTGACAGTTTTCAGCTAAATCTTATCTCTTGAAGCTCAAAAGCAGTTTTTCTGCTTTTCAATGTCCTGCACACCCGGAGTAGTTTAATCAGTTTGGATCAGGGGAATATTATCACCATGTTGCAATATGGCAAAATAAGTGTTCTTGATTTGAACTGAGAGTTTACTGATGTGAACATTAAGGACATTAAAAAGAAATCAAATTATATCAGTGGTCAAAAATGCAAAATCTGTCAACTTTAAACAAATTCAAATCTTCTATGCAGTTTTAGGTTGTGTGTAAATAAAAGAAGTGTGTTCATCCAGTGGTCAGTTTAAATCCAATGAATTCTGTTTATGGTAAGAGATGCAACCTCCCCTCCCCTCACCTCCTCATCTCCCACTTCACCTTCAAAAGACATGGTTTAAATGTGCTGACTGCGAACAGCAGGTGGATCAAGTACCCTTTTTTATTGCAAAAATAATAAATAAATGCATGCTGGTTTTGGCATGCGGCGCTCGGGAAACATGTCTGGCGAGATGTTTCAAAATCAGCATGTCTGGTTTCCGCAGCCTTTGTGTCTGTCTAATGAAGACGTTCTCCTGATTGATTTCCCGTAATGTCCTCAAACGGCCTCAGGGGAGACGTTACTGCGCCGGAGGAACCGCCTCTCCTTGCATTAACCAGCAGGCCTCTTTGCGGTGTAGTTCCCCTCTTCGCCGTTTGAGGCCGCCGGTGTGCCAAATCCCCCAACATGCTAATCAAGTATTCCAAGTGCAATTTAGAATGGGCCCTGTGAGGTTTTGGAGATGTGCAGTTCAAGCCGTTGATTTTAACCTGCACTGCTTTGGTTTCATCTTGCTATTAAGCATTGCTTATTTTCAGTATCTCTGCCATGTATCAAAGCAGAAAATGAAACAGATTTCCCCCCCCCCCCTTTGTAATTGCTTTGAGTCACCGCTTTCAGATGACACGCAGATCACGAGAAGATTCATGACTAAATAACTCCAACTCCACCCGCAAGAGAGGTTAATAACCGAGCTGGTGAACCTCAGGCCCTGCTGGTGATTTGCTTATTACTGCATCCTTTCTATCCAGACAGACAGAAATGAGTTTGCTTGACAGCTCATCACCAAATCTCCAACTGTTGTGTTTTTAAAATTTGATATGTGAGCCATCTTTCTGGCCAGAATCCCCCCCAAAAAGCAGGCCAAAGGGAAACCAAAGAAAACAAAGGAAAGAACTGGAGTGTGGGTTTGATTGTGCACTGTACTTGGCATTCTTGTCTTCACTCAATGCATTTACAATTTGGGAGGAGGCGGCGGTGTGCTTTGCATACCTCGTGCCACGCGCCATTAGGCAAAGCTTCATGACAAAGGACTAATTCAAACTATAACAGAGCCGTAGATCGCTCTCAATTAGTGCCGCACTCTGGTCGAAGTAATTAGACGGCGGTGCAAAAAACAAAAACAACTCAGGCCCACCCGCCAATGACACAATGGTGGGATACCTACAAATTACTTATGCAGCTGCTGCGGCGACTGCAGCACAGACAAGACTTGATCGCGCTCACACGGACGAACACGGGCAAAGCAGAGCTGATGAGCTGGCCTGCTTCCGGGTTTTAGTTTATTGATTGCTCTAACCTCAGAGATTTCTATTTGGATAGAAGTTCACATAGGTCTTCATTATATATACAAACAGTGCGGACTAACAGATGAACCAAAATTAGTGCATTTTTTTTGCACTAAAGAATGGAAAACGCTGAAATAATTAATTACGTGACCATCTATCTATCTATCTATCTATCTATCTATCTATCTATCTATCTATCTATCTATCTATCTATCTATCTATCAAATTTGAGACCATACGTGCAAAATTGAGCCATCTGTCTGGGTAGACTGATCATGAGGCTAAAAGGTCAGTCTTTGTAAGAAGAATTTCTATCTATCCATCTATCTATCTATCTATCTATTTCTGAAAACAGTATCATTTATTGGTATTTCACAAGTTTAGAGCGGATATTGAGATGAATCCTGGACTGTTCTGATGTTCGGGCATCACCTCATCCTGCGCACAATGACAGGGTCTTGCAGAGGGCAGCAGCCTCAGGCAGCGCCGCGCTCTGGTCCCCCACAAAATAAATAATGAAATAAATAAATAAATAAAATAAAATATTCCTCCTCCTGCAAGACATTATAGGGCGGCGCTGTCTCTTTGACGGCCAGCCTCCGGGACGAATGGGAGCGCGGCGCACTCCGGGAGCTCTCCTATCCTCGCATCCAGGGCGGGGCTCCGTGACTCGAAACCGGAGAGAATCCCAAAAATGACATCTAGATTGCGGTGGAGCAAGGAGCGCCCGGGACGCGGTGAGAAGAAAGAAACAAGTCCGAGCTGGGGCTGAATTCAGCGCCCTGGACGGAGCCCCCGGGGAGCGCAGCCAGAGGAGCACGGAGCAAAAAGGGGCAAAAAAAAAAAAAAAAAAAAAAAAAAGCAATTACGCACGTTGTCCGCTTTGCATGCTCAGACTTATTCCCGAGAAATGTAGTTTCGGTCTCGAGGAATTGCGAAGAGGGGGGAGGCTGCTGCAGCACTAGTTGATGAGAGAAGTGAGAGCCGCCGAGAGGCTCAGTTTCCTGTTTGCCAGCGCGCTGCAGCTGGACTGAAGCGGGTCTCCGCGGGGCGAGCGGCGCCCCAGTCACCGGTGCTCCTATCCCCGCTTGCGACGCACAGCCCGGCCGCCGCCAGCCGCCGCCTGCAGCCCCGCTCTGCCGAAGTCGCAGTGGAGGCGGACGAAGAAAATAATATGTGCGACCTCATGCCAGCCTCCCAGCCCGCGGAGAAAATCGGCAAAATGAAAAAGTTGAGGAGAACTTTGTCGGAGAGTTTCAGAAGTATCGGTGAGTAACCGGGACGTGTTTTTTTTTCCCCTCCCTTGTCTGTCTTTCTTTCTTTCTTTCTTTCTTTCTCTCCTGCCGTCTTTGCATTTCCAGCCCCTCTTTGTGCTGAAATCACAGCTGAGGCGTAAAGCTCCAGCTGCAGCGGCTTCTTGCATCCAGAGACGGTGAGGAGAAGCCACATGAACCCCGGACTGCTTCGTCCCGACCCAACCTCGTTAACTCCTCTCGGGGAAAACATCGCGTTTCACAAGACTGTTGTTGAACTTGACGTGGGTTTTTTTTTTTCTTTACCGTCGTGACTCTGAGGTCGCTGTTTTCCGTCTGTATTTTGACAACTAACGTTTTGTTTTTTTGACCCCGCAATTCAATTTCACTCCACAAATAATACACAGTGAACTCAAGAGTATTGGAGTAAAAAAAAAAGAAAGGGGCGGATATTAATTCACTAATCATTTGCTAAATAAATTAAACATATACATGAATAAATTAGATACAAAGAAACTAGTGTTTGGCATTTTAGACATCTGTTTCTATCATTGAGGAAATTAAATCTGTAGAGCCAAAACCTCAAAACCTCATGGATATCAAATCTGCTGGTTTCAAATTTGAATCCATTTTTTGTTGCCGCTGAAGAATTACACTCTAGTCTCACATCTATCATATGTGTTAAGTTAAGCTGGGAAGCTGACAATTACAGTCAGATAGTTGGAACAGAGGACAAAAGAGTCATTGGTTTGTTTGTCAGTCAGCCCCGTTACATACTGTTGATGTATGGAATGCTGAACACGTCACATAACATATCTTGTCTGCTGTGAGTTATAGTGAAGGTGTTGCATGTACTGTCAGTAGAACACTGATGCACAGATGTGTGATATGTTCTGGACGTTATCCTGCGAAGTAGATTACCTCTCCATGTTCTTTTTTTTTATTATCAAGTCTGACTTGGACAGCATGCTCAAATGTCACACGCGTCGCTCTGCTGGGCTAAAATGCCTTTGTCCGTTGAAAAAAAAAAAAAAAGTACTGACTTAGCGTTTAAAAAATCAAATCAGATCAATCCGTACAAGGCTTGCTGGAAGAGGCGCTGGTACACGTTTCTTTGTTTCTGAGTGGAACAAGAGCTCTGCAACACCTGCACACAACTGGGGGATTTCAGGTGGATGCTCAAGATGAAGTAGCTGCACAAACTGCATCTCTGCATAGATTCCGAAAGCACATCTAACAAATTTTAGATCTCACATAGAGCGTTTTCTCAAATGACACAATTAATTAGTGATTCATTGACAATTCTCAGACTTTTTTTTTTTTTTTTTAAATATTATTTGGAGGAAGAAAGTCTGAATCAGCCAACCATCCAATGACATGGGCTTAATTGCTCATAGGGGGCATTTGTCAAGCAACAGCCAGGCTCCAGCCACCTTGATTATGAATTAATGGATTCATAATTTCAAGTTGGACATCCCTTAAACCTAAGTAATATCAATGATCTTTACAATATAAATTAGTCACTATATACACTCCCAAAATGAATAGTGACTAATTTAGAATAGAATAGAGAGTGAACATTATTTTCTTTCTTTCTTTCTTTTTTTTTTAAATATACAATTCTTTGTTTTATCCAGGTTTGGATTTTATTCAGGATGTGACATTTATGTTGAATGATTAAAAATATCATTCAATTATATCATTTGGCCAGTAGGGGCCGCCAAAGTTGGTTGCAAAAAGACTAAAGATCTGTCAGAAAAAAAAAACCCTGAATTCATATCTTCATGAAAAAAGAAAACATACATATTTATCAAATATGCTCTAATGTCCACTTAGTCCAATTTGCTCTGATTCTGAGTAAAGATGGCTGTTCTCCAGCCAAGTGTAGTCGGCTTACCGCTGTGTTGGCAGATGTTGGGGTACACGCTGCACTCATGCGGCAATTATTGCTCATCTCCGGTACCCACAAGTCTAAAATTGGAATCTTCCAGCTTCTTAACAGAAAACACAAGATTGTCTATATGTCTATGAGACCAATCTCTAGGTTTCAAAACAGGTATTAGCCAACCAATGGGTGACGTCACAATGACTCATCCATCTTTACAAGCAGTCACTGGTCGTACCTCATCTAGTTTTTTTTTTTGTGGCTCTCTGAGGCTGTGCAGTCGTGCCAATACACACACTGTGATGATACACATCGTGTCGCTATTGTCACAGGGTTTATTTGCCTTTAAAGCAGTTGAGGATGAATTGTGGGCTGCAGCTCGTAAGAAACGATGAGGAATGAACAGAAGTGAGTTTGGGTCGATGCTGCAGGAGCGGAAAGATTGGCATTGACTTTTCTGCTTTGCTGACGCTCTACTCTGATTGGCCAGATTTTCCCTTAGTCTAGATCAACACCTCTGCATCGACCTTGCTCTGGCACTACACAGATCTTCCCTGGATGCTTTGACAAAGCACATCCAAGGGCCTGCTTTATTGTTTATGTCCCGCTAACAGAATTAATCCATCCTGTCCCTGAGGGCAGGGCCACATTGCCTTCTCATTTATTGCTCAGTGCAACATAATTAATTACAGAGTTTCACATGGTCGCCGCTTCAAACTAACTTTAAAGGTCCAGAGTATCATTTCCTGAAGGGTGAGATTCAGTTTGTCGTAGACTAGCTCCGTCGTTGTGGAGCAAACACTTTCTCATTGAAAGCGACAATAAGAGGTTGTGCTGTATAACTGAGTTGAAAAATTGAAAGAAATGATAATAATATGTATATGTATATATTTGTACTACTGTATTTGGCACCAGTAGGTTGATTATGCAGTTAATCTTTTTGCTATTTGGTTGTGAAAACCTCTGACGGTCCAAGCTATCATCAACATACATTTTTTGCCTTTGTTTATCTTGTGTACCCTTCTCAGTCTATTTCAAATATAGGCATATAGGACAAGGCAATAAGCAGTTTACCCTCACTAGTAGCACGAAAAAGAACAGAAAAGATACTAACTGACTAAAAAGGAAGGAAGGAAACACAACCCTTTGGTATTTTTTTCACTTCTGCTTGGTATATATTCGTCACACGGTTTTTGAATGCCCTTAGAAATATGTCAAGTGAATTATATGTCTTCATTTTACCTTCAAGGTTCTTCCATAGTTTGACTCCAGTACTGACAAACATCTTTGCCTAGCACTGGTTCTTGCTTTTGTTTATGTGAACGTACTGTACATACTCTTCCTAGTTTATGTAGACTGCATCCTATTTCATCGTAACATACTTTCCATACTTTCAAAAAGCATGTTTGTTTTTTTTAACCCTAAACATTATGTTATTAGGAGCATAAAAATCTACTGTTAATAATTTCTATAGCTATTTTTGTTACTGGTTCGTAGTGGTTTTGTGTCTTCATATTTCCCAGCAGTGTGTGTCTAATTAAAAGCGTAGTTTTATTTTGACATTAATGAAAACAAAGTAGAATTTAATACGTAAACTAGAACAGTTGTCGTCATCTTAAAACACAATTGTGCGATATTCATTCTGGTGGTCATGCTGCTGTGGATGCTGTGATAACTGCACTTGCATAATAAATTTGGGCAGCGAAGTAAATGAACAGCAATTAATGCTTGTTGACAAGGTGCTTGAGCAAAGCAATTAACCCACCACAGCTCCTGTGGAGATGCAACATGGCCATTATATAGAAATTAAAAGTGCGAGTTAGTAAGTCCATGCTGCGTTTTTCACAGTGCCGTTCTGCATATGGAAATGCCTCACTCTGGGCTTAAAGCATTAACCATACAGGCATGAAGGTAAATGCTGTATCAAATGTATTTCACAGATCTATTTAGAGAAGTACCAGTCTGGTTCTGACATTTCAGGAATTTGAGTGTATGTCATTGGTGTATGTCATTGGTGTTATTTTGAGGTGAAAGTACATGTAGCCAATTCATTCCTGAAAACATAACAAGAAACTGCTGCACCTGAAATAAAAAGAGGTCATCGCAAGCAGTTGTAAAATGGGGAGAATATTTTCAGGAAATACTGTCACGATTCAACTTATCTGTTAATGCTCACAGATGCATGATGATGGAGGGAAACGTATACCGACACCTCCATCTAGTTAACTGAGCAGTTCACGTCTAAATGGAATGTACCTACTCTTGGGGATTATGGCAATAGGTGAATAACGTAAGGCAGCGTAACGTATCGCAACGTAGCGTAATGTAACGAAGCCGAACGTAACTAAACTTAATATAACATAACTTTTCTTAACATATCAAGTATGTACTTAACACAACACAACCCGTCATATCTTAACTTGACTTAGCGGCTTATCTTAACATTGGTTATCTCATTGCAGCGTAACACAGCTTGCCATCGCCTAACTTTACCCAACGTAACTAGGCTTTACATATCATAACTTTACTGAACTTGGCGTAACTTAACTTTGCTTAACTTCACTAAAGTTGCGGGCGGGGCTCCATTTTAGTCGTGAAGTGTAGGTGGTCGGGGGCACATGCTGCACTCGCAGTCCAATGTTTGACCCCACTCTGGTACCCACCACACATCGAATATGAAATCATTAGGTTACAAAACAAACAGGGCATTAAGGGTGGCTTCAAAACTGGTATGTGCAAACCAATGGGGCGGACGTCACGATGACTCCGTCCATTGTTATCTATAGTCAGTGTGCACAAGCTGCACGCCACTTGGTGTTAGAAATAAGTGACTGTTAAATGTTAAGCTGCTAGCTCAAAAATCCTGCTTCTCAGAACTTTGCGGAACCTCAGAAGCACTTCCTCTTTTCTTCTGGCGAAACAAAACTGCATTGCATTGGGGTATACAGGAGTATATCGTTTGTTCACTCACATTTGTGGGTATTTTATATTGGATTATTTACAGTAGTAGATCCAATTAGGAGAAATTCCATGGACGCCACAAATTGCAAAACTCAGTATATGAAAAGAATACATGGCTAGTTTCAACCGGTCGAGATGCTTCTGCTGAAATCAAGGTATTCCAGTGATCGGGGAACCTTACCTGGAGATCATACTGCACCGGGCCTAAAAATACCCTGTCACACCAGCACATCTCTGATGTAAATTCGCCAACAGAACGCCTCTGATGAGAGACAGCTTGGGCTTCTTAATGTTTCCTTCGCGGCTGATCAAAAGGCGACTACTTTCAAGTGAGGCACGCAGCGTGAAAAAAAAAGCCGTGGATGCCATAATGAGGTGTTATGGGTTTCAAAGCAGAAGGTAAAATAGTCCTTTTCCCCGACTCTTTTTTCCCCCTCTGTAGTATTTCATATTTTTCGCTCATCATTTCTGTCCAGACGATTTCTCGCTTTGTCGTGTGCTTTAGGGCATTAAATACAGTGCGATTAGGATTAGGAGGACTGTGCACATCAAGGATGTCAGGCTGACATTTCTTCCCCTATATTTCTCATTCCTGTTAGTGAAAATGGGCCATTTATTACGGCTGTACTAGGGAATGGAAACTCTTCCTTCAGTGACTTCTGTTGTAAGAAACAAGAGGACGTGAGGAGTCTTATTCCCATACATGCGAGAGAATTTTTGTCACGTTTAGTTTTTTAATTGATGACCATCAGTTTTCTTGTAATTCGAAAATGTTTTGAAATTCCTGTTGTTGTCTTTGCATGTCCTGAAGCCTCATCAGGTCCCCTTGGTCAACTTAATGATTGTTAACACATTTTGGTCCCATAATCACATACTGACATGACATGTGACACCTTGTTGTGGTCAAGAGCATTAAATACTATTATCTTTATTGTCCATTAGTTACTCTTGCATACTAATGTTCACATGACCTCAAGTTAAATCTGTAAAATTAGAGATTTTAGGTTTAATGTTCAGTCAGAAACCATATAAACGAGCGTGTGTGTGTGTGTGTGTGTGTTTGTGTGTATATGTGTTTAAAAAAAAACCACATCTTTCATGTCTAGTCAACCTTAAATTATTTGTGTCAGCCAGTGGACAAGCTTTTATTGTCTACCTGGAGTCTAATCCATTGTATTGAGTGTGGATTTGTGGCTGCGGTGATGCTGTCTGGGGTGTCTGGGATGTCTCAGGGGTGTGTGTGTGTGTGTGCGTGTGCGCGTGTGTGTGATGACCCTCCGAGGAGAAGGAAGCAGCAGTTTAACGGCTCAGTGGCTGAGCTGACAGCACTTCCAAACACTCCCCTCACCCTCCCAAACACCCCCCGCCCCCCACCCCCTACTCCCCCAACATAAAAAAGTAATTTCTTCACGAAGCGTCCCCTGGAGCGATCGACTGAGCCATCTGTACTGCCTTGCTCATTAGGCGACATAATCATGATGACAAGCTAATAACTGAAAAATCATCATTTGCCTGTCTAATAGCAACAGTCATGGTATGAGTGACTCTGGAACCAAAGCTGCAGAAAACAAACTGTTTTTTTCCCCCCACCTCCTTGAATGAATGAAGGAATAGTATTGATTGCATAAACAGTCGCGTCTCCCCTGCAGTTAATGTGCATAATGTGCATCTTTTCAAAACAGCTGCGACCGAGCAGCCATCAGACTGCTGACGCTGGACGTTCACATTGGTTCCACATACCGTGATGCATCTCAAGCTCTGACATACACATGTAAAGACACAATATGTGCATTTTTTTTTTTTTTTTACACCTTTACTGGTCCTTGTACTGCAGTACCTGTCCTGCTTAACGTCGCACTTTTGAGTAAGATTTGTGTAGTACTGTCGCAGACCACAAGTTGCGCACAAGTACGAATACTTTTACTTTATTGTGAGTGCTGTTGTAGGATTCATATTTAAGCAGAGCACCTTCATCATCAGCATAGCCACCCTCCAATCAGGGCTGCTGCCCTCATGGTCAGACATCAGTAGCCCACATCAGCAGAAGATTATACAGAGGATACAGAGTTTTATACTAGCCTCAAACAAAAGGTAGCACTCACCACAATAAAAATTTGGAATAAGGAAACTCAATTCCACAAATTGATCAAGTGAACAGAACTTCTGGACTCAGTATAAAATGTGTGTAAATGTTGTATATATTGTGCATTTTCATTTCACCATGAGAAAAAAAACAAATTGTCTTTTTCCTTTTGGCGCCGATGACAAACACAACTACCGCAGCCGCCTCTTTACTTCCTGCTTTCACAGCGTGATCACCGTCGCTGCTGCTCTACCCCCCCTAGTGAATCTAAAAAGTGAACCTTATCTCACCAACTCGGGCGAACTCTTCCTCTCCCAGACAAAATCCGAACACGCTCTGAACGGAAAATCCTGACGAGTCTCTGCATCCCCGTCCCCGCTTTGACATTTTATTTTGTTCGCACTTCAAAAGACGTCAGCGCTGCCAGTCTGATTGTCTCTTCCTTTCTTCTGTTTGCAGCTTTCAAGAAGGAGGACAGTGGCTTTGATGAGGTAAGAAAAAAAACTTTATATTTTTTCTTTGGGAAGCCTGTGACATTACTGGCCCAGTTTCGATTTTCGCAATGCATTAGTGCAACCTTGCATATGCATTTTTTTTTTTTTAATTCAAATTATTCATCAAGGCCTTGACATACAGATGTAGCCACGACTGCAGGGAATTAGATCCTCACCCCCTCAATCCTGCTGTAACCCAGTGCATAAGATGTGTCATCCATTTGTATACTGGGCATGTTGGGTTTTCCCCTCTCATCTCGACAGACGTCCCTCAGGGGTCAGTCTTCATCCCAGATCCAATGCGGCCTGAGAGGTCAGCCAACATACCAATCAGGCCGTCCCTGCATGTGGATGGAAATCACATTCAGTCCCAACATTTGGCAACGTTTCCTGCTGTGAAATGTCAAAAAAAAAAAAAGTTGGGAAAATTTGCACAATTGTGCACCACACTTTTTTATTTTATTTTATTTAACTGCAATTGACTAATTGCCCCCTTTTTGCATTAAAATAATAAATTATTCAGTATCTCCTATTTATACAAGGTTCTTTTTTTAAACTTTGTGTTTCCAGAGATAGACGGGGACTTTTTCGGTTACTTTCCCACTGCAGGTCTTCACGCTCAGTTCTTTTTTTTTTTTTTTCCCCTGAAATTCATTGTCTCACACTGTAATTTAAACGTGACTGCTGTCAGACTGCGAGCAGATGCGCGGCACGATGTGTTTACCGACGTGAATGTCGATGCCACTCACGCCTGTGTGCAGTGTTGCGGCAGGTTTTAAGTGGTTGCGGAGTCGGGGAAAGTGCAAATGGAATGCAGCATAAATGCTCAGACTGAAGACAAGTTTCAAAACAGTGTTGAAAAAAAAAGTGTTGAAAGTGGATTGGGTCTGACTGACGATTTTGAAAAACCAAAGAAACTCAGGAAATTTGGATTTGTGTTGTTGTGACTGTGAGTAAAAGCAGATCCGAGTCCCTCGTTGTTCCTCTTACTCTATAAATATTTTGATTGTATTTCTTTGTTTCTTTTAAAATAATGTAATTCCTCTTCTTTTGCACTTTATCGTTGTTGTCATCATGCAAATTTCCCCAATGTGGGATTTAGAAAGGCGTTCTATTCTAATATGGACAAGTGGCTTGTGACACTCTGCCTGCAGCTTCACCTTCAACCAAATGAGGCGTCACAGTCACAACCGAGGCAACGTGTCGTGATGACGGTGACGCTTGTGTTGTATTTGTGGCTGTATTAGGCAGCAGCTGCTCTGTACCTGTGAAGACTGGGCTGTTGCTCGGTTGCTCTTGTGAGCTAAAGCAGCAGCGATCGCTTGTCTGCCTGCATCTGCTGCAGCCGTCTACCTTGTTAAAAAGCGACCATATGGTCTCAGAGCCTCTCTCAGCCCCGCTGGTCTCGGCTGGTATGTCGCTTAAACGACTCTTTCAGTCGGACCGTTACAGGCTGAAAACAGGGCTGAGGTTTTGGGGTTTTTTTTGTCTCGCCCCATGATGGCCATTAGTGTCGTCGAATTTCTGTTTTGTCGCTCACAGCAGGCGATGCGGATTGTCAAACTTTTTTTTTTTTTTTTTAGCTTTACGCCGTCAATGTTTCATCTTTTCACACAATTACTTCAGCACAAGTCAAGCAAGCGGCCCTTAAATTCCGCTGCCGTGTCGGCTGCCTTGCGGCCATCACTCAGTATTGTGGCAGACTTGTCCATTGCAAGTTGCTTTGGCTGTGATGATTACACACATGCATTTTTTATTTATTTTTTTTGTCATGGACTTTGATTTTCGCCACTCTTTCTCCCCGCCTCTTGCCAAGAGGAAGGGAGATGTTCTCAGTGTGAGAGAACAGCCAAGGAGCTCAATGACACTGTAGAACAAGGTCACCACTTTGTTGTTGTTACATTTTAAATTAAATTCACCCAAAAGGAAAATATTGCTCACATAGTCTCCTGATTAAATTTAATAGTCTCCTTGGAATATTTATTTTATATATTTTTTATGTGTAAGGTAAATACCTGGTTTCCTTAACCAATACGTTGTAAATGTTGTTATTCTTTTGTTGCAGAAAACAGATTTTTAATGTCACTGCTATGTGCAAATTCTTCTTCTATTCTCTGACCATAATTTTCAGGGTGGTGACAAAAATGATCTCATTCCACCGATAAAAGAGCAAAGCCGTGCCAAACATCCCCACGCGAACCCGTCACTTCTTCCTAAAAACGCCCTCGACCGCTCTCACTTTCTCCTCGACGTCCCGTGGCTTCATCTCAGCCGTCACTTCGCCTCCTGTCATTTTCCATCACGTCCGCCTGGACTGCATGCGCCTCGCGCTCACCGCGCGGAGACAACCCTCGACTCCCGCCGAGGCTGCAGCCTCAGCTCCACTGCGGTTCAGATGGGCCAGTGGAAGAATGCTGGTAGAGACTTTGCCTGTGAGAAAGAAGAATTAGAGGAAAACAAAAATCTGTATTTGTACTGGCGGAGAGACATCAGTGCTCAGACACTTCACATGTGCTCGGCACTGGGAAGGTTTGCCAAACTTCACTGGATTATTTAGATAAGAAGATGTTTTTTTTTTTTTGCACAAGGGGATGTTTTTGGGGGTGGAGCAACGCAGATCAGACCATATCTAGAATCCGCTGACATGGGAACCAGCTGGGGGAGTTTTTGCTATAAATGGGCCGTGCCACAAAAGAGGAATGTAAAGAATGTTTAAAGGAAAAATAAACTGCTTCCTGTTTGTCTACATCAGGCTTTCTCAACTGGTGGGTCGGGACCCTAAAGTGGGTCGCGGAGCTGTTTTGATTGGGTCGCGGCTTTGTCGGCCGGGATTTTTAAAATCCACATATTCACAGAGAAAATGTTGGACTTTTATTTTGCACCGCACACAATTCAATTGAATTATTTCTATAAGTTGTTGACTAGGAACGATAGAAAGTGGGCCAGCGTTTTTGTGGAATACATTTGGTTCTCAACTTCATGATAAAGATAAAAATAGAGAGTCCACCAGTTGGGAACCGCTGCTCTACGTGACGTTTGCATGAAAAGTCAATGGCGGCCGGCGAAGTACGTAAACGCTGGGACTCTGGTTCGCAGCTGCCATGCACGACCCAGAGTCTGAGGCCGGCCGACAGCCAGCGAGAGCGTGTGCGATTGCGGTGTCTGTTGAAATGATCATCATTTGTCACAGCGAATCGGAAAATATGCGTCTGTTGAAAACATCAGCACGGTCTGAGGTGCCTGAGGCTGGATCCGAACAGAAAACTGAAGAAAATGAAGTTTTTGTTGGGGAATCTCCTGGAAGTCAGAGCCATTTGTTAAACAACCTTCATTCATCCATTCATTAATCCATTCATTCATTCAATCATTCATTTTTTTAAGACTCCTACACTTGGGGTCTTAAACAATCTTGATGTACAAAAATAAAGTTGTGGCGACATTTTAGAAAGATAGATAGATGGATTTTTCTGTTTATTAGTCTTTTGCGCGATGATTGTCAGAGCATAAGTTCAGTATGTCGGACTCCATCATCGACCCAGTTGAGGATCAGCAGGTTACACTTCATCTGTCATCTGTCCGTCATAGACACACGGCCACGAGAGTTCATTTTCCAGTGTTGAAGAAGTTTGAGCAGCTTCAGTTTCTATTTTGCCTCACAATCTCTCATGCGGGAAGTAAGTGTCTCCTCCAGTGTGAGTTGTTAGAAATAGATCAAAGTTTCAGAGCTCAGTGTGTCTTCTTCTTCCGCCTCGATGGAAACAGACACCGAACCTCACTTGGCTCAGCCAGACGTGTGAATTTGACAAAAAGGGTCCCTTTAAACATATCAGATGTAAAGGCACAAGGTTTCTCCTGTAGCTTCTGAGGTTTTCTCAGCAGTGATCTTCAAATCCTTGTGTATTTTTACCTCCTGTTTCTGTCTAATTTCATGTTTTCTTCATGCTGTGAACATAAGTAATAATGCCACAAATGTCTACCTTTGTTCATGAACCACTTCCTGAAATAATTGCAGCAGGCCACTAAAAGCACAATCAATTTTTGGAAGATATTTCAAAATGAAACGATGAAGTTATTGCCTTCTTGCCAAGATTCTTTGTTCCTTTATTTAATGCCTTGATTTAATTTGTGTATAGATTTAAGTTGCTAATTTGATTCACCTCAGTATTTTGACCCTCTTCAATTAGCATTTCTGTGACAGCAAAATAGAATCTTCCAGTTTTGGCGCCAAATTCATCTTAGCCACAAATGCATTACGAGAGTTTTGTTGACACAACACGAGTACTAACTTGTAAAAACCCAGTCTTCTTTCTCTAATGCCATGCAAGTCTATGGGGTCAAAAGTCAACTTTGTCCTAGAGACATGGGGCCACTTGCAGGTTCATCAGGATCCCTCAAGACACAGCCACGTCAAATTTGGGGCTTCTAGCCCATTAGGAACCCCGAAACCCTAACCCTAATTCCAGCAGTAACCCTAACCCTAACCCTAATTCCAGCCTTGTCGCTAACCCTAATGCCATGCAAGTCTATGGGGTCAAAAGTCAACTTTGTCCTAGAGACATGGGACCACTTGCAGGTTCAATGGGATCACTCAAGACACAGCCACGTCAAATTTGTGGCTTCTGGGGGGAGGGCGTGAAAAATTTTCTTCCTCCAAGGGGGGCGTGACAGAAAGTTTGAGAACCACTGCTCTAAGTAAGAGATATTCTTGGGTTATTTACACATCTTCTTACACACCTGCTGCATATTACAAATATTTAGAAGTTGCAACAATGGACAAAAGTATGTCATTTGCGACAGAGATGCCAGATTCAGGGACACAAACCTTTTGTTTAGCTAGGAGTACCTGCATTTGAGATTGGAGTACATCAATAGCCAACAGGACAAAATTATACAGTATATTCAGATTTCAAGCGGGTTTCCAGGTTCCTTTTTTACCTTCCAATAGTTTCCTGTATGAAATGCATGTTGGAATTTCTTGTAAGCTAATTAATGTTAGCTTCGTAGCAGCACATAAAACTAACACTGAATTGTTTTGATATAAATGTGGGAGTATGTGAAGCACAGCTATTTGACAGTGGGTCAGGAAACGCATCCCGAGGGTGGAATGCTCAGGGACCCTATTTTTATATTAATTATGTTTTAAATAAAACAGGGATTTGTTGAATCCTCGTGAGATTAAAACCGCATGTCTGTAGGTGTCTTGTCAGCCTTTGCATGTTCAGATGTATGTGGGTGAAAGGCAGCCTCAATGCCTGCCCTAATTAAATAAGCTTCAAATTGAAGTGGGGGTGGTGCTAGAGATCTGATTACTGTCTGAATGCATCTTGGGCTCCTCATGGATTTCTTAAGTAACTCATCTTCGAAATTATTTTTTTCTTCCCCGTTTTCTTTTTTGTATCTAACCTGATTTCTTCCAGTTTAATGCAGTTTTCTCCATTTTTACAGCTCTTTTGTCTTTTGCCTCTGGGCAGATGATTAAATTTACCGTGACCCTTACCACCACTACCATCACAGCTGGTCTAGAGACTGACACTGTGGAAGAGTCATGGTGAAACAAATGGCCTTGTGGTTGTGTCCCTGCTGATCGACCTCCAACTGACTGAGTCACTTACAGACGTCTCCCCGTGGTAGCCATAGACATGTTTGCCGTTAGCATCTGCTCTATTTCTAAAGCGCTAGGCTATTTGCACTGGGGGTGAAACGGTTCCTCTTTATGCACTGCACGACTTTGAACTCAAACAATTAAATTTATTTTCTATAAACAAGGTCATAAATATAATTAATATATTTCTGCCTGAAGAGTCTCGACTCTGACAAATTAGCATGCGTGAAGGGAGGGAGAAAGAGCAAAAGGCGGCGTCTTGCTCAATTGATTTTTTTTTTTTTTCTTCTGGTTGAAGTTCAATTACCAACGCGTATTGTGACAGCTTTGAAAATCCCAATCAGTGTGTCGTGGCGAAAACGCCTTTCACGGCCGCGCGCGAGAAAAGGCGGCTGATTAAAGCGCTCGCTGTTTATTGTCGTGGAAAAATTCCGCCGCTTTCAAAGTCGCTCACTGTCACGGGCGCCAAAACCTTGGCGTGAATTCGATAAGGGGTTGAGTCAGAGGCGAGCGGGGAGGAGGACAAAAAGCAATTGGCCCTATCAAAGCAGTAAATCTGCCGAGATAAAAGAAGTCTGATCCAGCGGGGAGATGTGGCTGAGGTGTGCCGGGGTGTCAGAGGCGCCTTGTGGCCCACGGCTGGTGTTTACCTTGACAGCACGTTTCCTCTCCGTGTCGCCGTCTCTGCTCTGGCCCGCATAATCAAGACCCTCGGCCACGTCCCACACGGTCGGCCCTGTGTCACAGGGCCCCTTGAATCAAGATGCAAGATTGCACAGGGGAGTCGCGGGGATTAGCGCCGAAGGGAAGAATGACTTTTCCGACCAAATTAGGTCATTTTAAGGTTAAATATTTGTAAAGGCTCGTCAATACCTACACACGCAGAGGAAATAAAGCCGTTCAAGGATATGTAAATGCGTGTTTGAGCGAATGCTATCTTCGGCTTTGTAACCCCTATTAAACACTTAAGTAACATTAAATAATGTAGAAAGAAAATTTAAGGAAGCAAAAAAGTGACGTATTTGAAAAGGAGTGAAAAGAAGCATAGCTTGTTAGCCCTCACCCCTTTCTCCAAATATAAATAAAGGATTTATATGTACATATAATTAACTAGATAAATGAGAAACAATGGCTAACACTAAGAAAAATGTTAGCAACAAGATGAGATTCTGTTAGTGCCGTGTTTAAGGACAAGGACAACAAACTGGCATGTCTGACGGAACATTGACTTGTCTAAACATATGTATGGATATTATTGATCAAAGCTCATGGAAATTGTTTCAAAAGCCAAGGGAAAGCTAGGAAGGTGATTGGGTGAACGATTCGAGCAGACTAATTCGATTTGCAACGGCTCACCATTAGCTGCAGGACACAACTCTGTGGCTAGCGAGGTTGTAACGTTAGGTTGAATTCTTAGCCAGGGTAGTCAGGGGTAAAGTAAAATTGTGTAGTAAACTGAAACAAGACCTTCAGTTGGATATGAAATGAATGAATGTGCCAGATGCTCAAAGAATGGAGCGTAACCCAGCAACCTGAACCTTCATACGATTGGCATTTGTCTGATTTCTAAACGTCAAACTCTGCCTCAGTATTTGCTCTCCTGTGCGCGCCTGGCAATACGATGCCTCCATCTGAGTTCGACTGCTGTCATCATCGGAAGGCTGTCAAGGTGCTTCACTCTTATATTATGTTATATATTTGACATATATATACATGTATGTAGATATATATACATATATATAAATAATATATATATATATATATATATATATATATATACATATATACAGTATATCGTCTTCAGAGAGGACTCGCTCTGATGCCGTCTGTCAACATATGTGTGGAAGTCAGTGCAAAGTCTTTGTGCATGCTTTTTCTAATGAGGCATATTAAAAAGGGTGTCATTAGGGTGAAAAATTATCATTTTAAATATATTTAAATGATTCTGTTGCTACCTGCGCCTCATTTCATTCTCCGCCATTTTTTACCTTAAGTCCGGTCTGTGGATGGAATGCTTTCTTTGGTCCTATTTTCACCAGTTTTCTGTGGCGAAAGCCAGGTGATCTCTTTGTGGATCTGGCCCCAGTGCCTTTGCAATGCCACTACGGCTGTGTCCATTCAAATTAGCCATTTACAACCTATAGTAGCTGCTTCCTCCTGGTCTTCACACATTGCTCGGAGCAGCTTGAAGAAGTTGTTCCTTGACCTCGTCATTTTCCACTCATTTACTATATCTACAAAGTAAAGCTGATTCGAATCGTGTGGAAATTTCAGATGGATTGAAACATTCTGACAGAAATCTGGATGATCTCGATTTCGGTGTTGAAGGCAGGCGTGAGATGCTGTCCACTGTAACGAAGGGATGATGTTGGGTGGAAAACTAGAAACAGAGTCAGAGGCAAGGTCTTGATTTATTCCTGTGATAGCTGCTCACCGGACCTCCGCACTGTTCAGTAGAATGGCTCAATTTCCAATGTCTGCAATAATCAAGTGCCTCCTCGGCGTAGATGGGACCGAGAGGCACTGAGAACTTCTTTTAAACTTTACTTTAGTACTTTTAATACTTTATTCAATTTTGTTTATGAGGCTCAAACCCAATTTGATCATCTGCTATGCATTATTTCACTGTGGATTTTGATCTTTGCTCTTCTATAAAACTGTCTTGAAACGCTGGTACTTTTGATTTCATCTGCAAAGGTCTGATTGGCCCTGAGAAGACAGAAGCGAGAGGAAGGGGAAAAAAAAAGAAAGTTATCCCACTGTTCCTGCGATGTGATTGCTTTGTCAAAGACTCCAGCATCACGTCGGCATTCATCCTCCACCACCAGCAGTGCCACAAATATCCCAGCTGTCAGTGACTCCTGTAGCAGGCACAGTGTGTATCAGGTAGATATTGTCTGACACTCATTGTCACCGTCATATCTCAGAGATGACGCTTCCAAATGGAGGCACGACGCCAGAATGCTATCTATGTGGGGGACGGGCGGGCGGGCGGGGGGGGGGAGCTTCCCCGACAGAAGGCATGAGAATGATGTCTCATTCCGTTGAGTTTTTTTTTTCTTTACGTTTTCCTCACTCACTTCTTTCCAGACTGTGGGAAAAAAAAAGATGATTGTGTGAGGTCACACGTTTAAAAGCATATTGAGTCGCGGCTCTTTCCGTGAGCCTGGCAGTAATCGCAGCCAGGAATTCACACATTCGCTCGCACCGCGCGTCTAATGTAAGCCTCTTTATGCACAACTGGGCTTAAATTCCATTTAAAAAAAAATAATAATAATATCGACAGTAGTGGGAAGCAGATGCCAGAGTACTGAGTCAGAATGAACTCACGCCCTTGAGGTGGTCATTGGTGCAGTGGCGGCAGAGGAAGATATTTCTCTCCCCTTGTGATTTCAAAGCTTATTAAACCCGCAAATAAAAACGCGCCTGATCTGGGCTTTGTTGTCGGGAATACAGCCGCCCTGAAGCCACGTGCTTGATCTGGAGTCGACCTATATAGGCTCTCGACAGACACCGGACTCTCCAACCGTCAATTGCGCCGCGGAGGGGACGATCAGCGTGCGATTGATTGTAGCAGCGCTGGTGGGCTGAAGAATTTCTCACTCAGGAGGGCCTGTCGCAGCTCCGTGCTGTCAGAAGCAACCTCTACGAATAGAATAGAATAGAATAGAATAGAATAGAATAGAATAGAATTTATTGATTTCCCAAAGGGGGGATTTGTGTTGTTATAGGAGCAGCAATAGATGCACAAGACAGAAGCAGTGTCATTGTAGGTATTTAAAGTATACACACATTTTGTTCATCATAGTTTCGGATTTAAATTTAAATCTGCTTTCCTATTTGACAGCCGAACTGAACAGTGTTGAGGCTGATACGTCACGCTGACATTTCACAGTAAAATACAGCACATAGAAAAATGAAATCCAGCTCAATGTTTATTATGATGAAAATGAACCGGATGCACCGTGTTTTCCAATCATTGACTTTATTGGCAGACGCTCTTGATGTAAATTGGGATCTTTTGGACTGGTAAAAAGTGGCCAACAGTTGACTCCTTCACTTCAGGTTCTCAGGTTTGCATCTCCCATGGAGTTGAGTCAGTGCGAAGGGATACGAGCAATCAAATTCACACCGAAGTCGATTCCAAGTGATGCAGTGCGTCTGGGACTGGCCGTCGGGAGCGAACACGCATATGGAATGAACCCGAGCTGCGGGGTTTCTTAATATAACACGCTGTAATGTTGTCGCAGTAATCTGTGCAGAAGGTTCTGCTTGGTGTGAGAGTCCAAGGATGCCAGCCGGGAGGAGTGGTGGGTATTTGTTGCTTTTGTTCCACAGAGATGGATTTTGTTCCTATGCAACGACTTGTTTTGACAGCGCATGTGAGCTCAGTGGCCGGATGTTGATCATTGAGACGAACGGGAAAATTTCACTGTGACGGTCATTTGAAAAGGTCTGGTTAGATTGAGGTCATTAACTGTCACTGGCAAATAAAGGCAGAAAAATAGAGGCTGCATGAGCGGAGATGAAATGAGTTAAGATGAAGGTCAGCGTGTTTCAGGTTTGCAGGCATATTGGTTGGACTGCATTTCATCTGTTTCTCAACACACTTAAATAATAAAAAAGATAAAGTTAATTGGCTCACTGGATATTCACAATTACAGCATCATTGTAGTGTGTGTGTGTGTGTGTCTTATGCGCTTCACACCATTCAATGGGAACACCTGCAAATCGCAATTGTACTTTAATATAAAATAAAATATTGCTTTTATTTTGTGGAAACTGCAATGGAAATGCAGCTAATGTAGCAACTGTGAAAGTAAAACAACATTTTCCAGTAAACTCAACATGAACATAGCAAATTAACCTACAGTAAAAGCTAGAACATAGCATCTGTGTTAGCAGTGTGAGACAGTGAATGTTGCCTAATTCTAAAGTTTGCTCGTTTCCCATAACTCCACCAAAGCTATTTTCAATTTGACCTACTTGTAAGTGTTTGTGTTTTGGTGACACATACAGAGAGTGTCTGAACATCTATTTTCTGCAGGCTGCAGCCAAAGCCAGGAACATATTGGTGAGACTTTGGCTCAGTGAATAAATGAACATATTCAGTGGCAGTTAAAAATACGTACTCACGTGCACGTCTCCCATTCCCCGAGCCTAATATTAGCCAATATCATCTCAGCTTCAGTCAACTCATTAACTTTGAGCGCTCTACGCGTGTTTGTGTCCATACGACTCTCGCTGTGGCACTTAATCCTGAGTGACTGACTGTCACGGTACAAGTTGTCGCTGCTGGCCATGTTTATTTGCCTCCGCCAATCTGACTTTTGTGACAGCTGCGGGCTAAGCGGCGAGCGCACCAGCGATGGGTCAGAAATTCTTCCAATCCCGAGGATGACGCCTGAGCTGACAGGAAACTGAAAGGCCGCTTAGACTCGATCTGCCCGCTCAGCTCAACCCCCCGACCTCATCCCGCCCCCTCTGCAGGAGTCCACGTTCAAGTGTAATTTAATTTCGCTCGGTATAACTTTTCCCTGCCCATGCATGCCGAGGATTAGCGCTATCTGTGTAAATTAGCCGGGATTCTCTCCAGAGTGGGCAGCAATTCCAGGAGACGTTAGTACGAAACCTATTTATATCCGAGCTCCCCAAGCCAGCGGTGGTCAGCGGGAGGCTCGCAGTGTGAGAACGGGGGCAGGAGGAGCGTCTCATTATGAATTTGTCTTTAATTAACCCTCCGCTAATTGACCCTCGAGGATACCTAATGGATTAAATATTGCTGTGCTATAAAAATGCAAATAGGGATGAGGAAGTGGTCTGGCGGGGGGTGGGACGGGTGTTTCCACTAGGACGATGGCATCAAATGCAGTGCCGCGTCCATCATACTGATGTGCAGGCAGGAAACGGTCCTGGTCTGCGCATCGAGCCCCCTGGTATCCAATATTGCGGCCCATTCATTTCAATGCAGTTGCTCACCCAGTGCATACGCTGAAAAACTTTTTGGCTTCCACATCATGTGGCCCATTGAGCATGTAGCACTTCCCATCATGCCTCTGTAACTCCTGTGATACATCAGGATGCATGAGCCAATCAGAGACACAGCAGCAACGTATATGGGAATATAAAATTGTATTCTGGTGATTTTCTGGCCTTTATAATTTTTCTTGAAAGTTTTAAAAATTGACTCAAAAATCTGCAGTGGAAAGATTCGTTTTGAATCATGTTTCAGGTCACGGGTCATCCTGTCAGCCGTTCGTCAGGTGTTAATTTTTGTATTGCGGTCTCTGGGAAATATGCTTTTTGGACCAGATGGGGTTTTGGCTGCAGTACCTCGAGTGGCCACTGAAAAGAATTGTCGCACTGCCATATTGTCAGTCCAGTATCCAGTTCTAATAGTACACCCACGCTGCGCAGGAGAAGAAGTTCAGGGGTCGGACGGACATTTCAGGAAATAGGACATAAGATAGGTGATGAAGTGGAATGGGATATAACAGTGGACCAGGCTGATGGTTTTGTGGGTTTGGTGGATTAGGCTGGTGGTCGTGCAGAGCGCTTGGTACCTTTGCACTTTTCACAGGCAGCCTCAACTATTCTGTATTGTTTTCTTTTTTAAATTGATCTTCTGACTAAAATGTGAAAATTCATTCACCGAGTGCAGTGACCATTGTGGCTGAAAAATGTGACAGTTTGACAGTTATCTGTAATTGTGTCTGCTTTGAATGAAAAAAATGCCCTTGAGAAGTTGAAATTTGCCTTTGGATAAAGCGGGAAAGTTTGCACTGAAGTAGTGAGTATAGATATAGTGTAGTTAGGTAGTGGGTGTATAGATCTGTCTTGTTGATGTATGGGACTTTTTCCAACACTATACAAAGGCGCAAAAGATAAACGTCAGTGTCCAAGTTGGTTCACAGAGCGATGCGTCAGTACGTAATAAAGTGGTCGAATTTGCAATTTTTAAAACCTCCCTTACGGTCGAGAAATCAGGCTTTCATCGTGCTTTCTTGTCATTCCTTATCTCTTTCACCGAGGGGGAGAAAAATATGTCAACCTCAAATGTCAAGGTAAATATTGGCATTAATAAATGCCGTGTGTGGGAGAAGAGAGGAGAAATAATAATAATAATAATAATAAATAAATAAAAAACGCTTTCTGACCTTTGGAGCAAAATGAATTCCAACTCTTTTCTTTGACAGATTATTGTTGTTCCCAGGTCTAAATCTGGAAGCAGTTTTCGTCAATGCCATTAAAAAATGAAGTGGTCAGGGCTTGGCCATGGCGTTCCTGTCTGTTTACCTGCGTTTGAGAGAGGCTTGGCTGTGCGTAAAGTGCATTTCTCTTCTCCAGCAGTTTACCCTCATTCTTTGACTGCTGAGAAAGCGTGAAAGAGCGTGGCATTTTTAGAAAGCCAGAAATTGATTTAGAGACAATGCCATATTTCAGGTACCTGTGGGTTGCGTGAGCTGGATGAACGAGGCCAGTTGAAATATATGTCACTTTCTCAAGGATTCAAGGATTCAGGGAGCTTTATTGTCATACCAGTTAACATTTACACGTTAGTGGTACGAAATGTGGACTCAGATTCCGGTGTAAGCCTAAATAAATACAGATATTAAAAACACCAAGCTAAAAAATTAGCAAGTACACATACAAGTAAGTGTATGTAAAGGTATAAACAGTATGTACAGTGTATATAGTATAAACTGTGGACAAAATTTATATCTGTAATAACTACATTTTAAACAAGTAACCATTTCTGCTCTATGATGCCTATATGTTTTAAAATAATTCATGTCATTTTCTATAAGTAGTTGCCGCCAAATATTGCAATGAGGGCCCAGTAATCTTTTATCATTAAGAGGAAACCCTCCTGTTACTATCTCAATCCTAAACTTGCACATTGCTTAGGAATAACGCTAAAAGGCCACTGATTGAAAGAGTCTGTATGAAAGGGTTTTCCTGTGGTTCAGTGTGTTGCTCTGACGACGGGGAGAAAAAAAACCTATTGAAATGTAAAGTTCTACTTTATAACCAAAAACATTGGATGTTGGATGTTTCGAGCTCCGGGGTGTTTTTTTCCCTGTGAAGAGGAAAGAGTGTTCGAAATGGGGCGGACACATATTGCGGCTCTGCATTGTAGCTGCAGGGTTCTCGAAACTTGCAGTCAGTTCCTCTGAGCTGAGGATATGCTGTAGTTTTAGCATCATCATCGTCGTGTATCATCCATTTAAGTATTCCAGTTACGTGCAGCTGCGTTCTCTAACCGCCTCCTCCCATCACGATGGCAGATTGCTGTTAAAAGACACTGAAATATTTTGTGCTAAAAGGGACTGCGCAACTCTGACGCCACTTCAGCAGATGGACGGAGGTGGACTTTGAATATGTGGCTAGGATGGATTGGCAACAGAAGTCAAAGGCGATTGATGTGAACATCAACGGCCATCCAAAGACAACAAGGCTAAAGACACTTCCTAATGTTTACCCGCACGCAGCCTGTGATAACAGCTGTTTGCTCTCCCTGGCACAGTTGGAGTGGATTTTTAATTTTTTTTTTTGCTTTGTTTTTATATTTGATGTGCAAAACTCTCAAGAGAACTTATCATCTAAAACTGAAGTGAAGAGAAAATGTAAATTGGTAGTGAACTACTAATGCTATTAACAAAAGAACAGTTATTTTTCATTCAAATAAATGAAAAGTGAGGAGTAAAAAAAAAAAAACAAACCAAAATTGCACCGACTTAAACATTCACCACTTTATCACGAACCTCCGCTATACTGCTCGTTAATGCAAAGGTCTAATCAGCCAATCACGTGATCTGAACTTAACGCATTTCGAAATGTAGATGCGATTGTTCAGTTGGGTCGCTGAAGTTCAAAGCGAGCATCAGAATGAGGAAATAAAGGGGATTAAAGTGAGTTTGAGCGTGGCTTGGTTGTTGGTGTGAAACACGCTGGTCTGGAGTTCTTCACAGTTTGCTGATTGACTAGAATTTTAACACAAACGTCTCTAGGGTTTAGAAAATAAAGGTTTCAAAGCGTAACTAACAATGTGACCTTCCTAACTGTGTGGAGTTTTTGTATTCTACTTGTGGGTTCTCTTAAAGAACTCCAGCTTCCTCTTTCAGTCCAGAAACATGCACGTGAGGTGAATTGGGAATCCTAAATTCCCAGTAGGAGGAAGAATGAGTGCCTGTGGGTTTTGTCTTTCTCCGTGGCCCTGCGATAAACTGGCGACTTGTCCAGAGTGTGGAGGTCCAGGTTCTACTGATGGCAATCCAGATATGCAGAAACCCATCTCTGACTGCACAACACATCAAACCTTGAAAACTAAAGCTTGGCTGGAGCATAGATTGGTCCTTTTTGCATGTGAAGACTGGAAAAGCAGTGTCTGATGTGGTAGGTCACAAATAACTACTGCAATATTAAATTTAATGTCTTGTATGAAGTCAGGCTACTGGTGAAAGGCTTTGATGTAATAATGTACCAAGGGAACATTGTTTTGAGTCTTGTTGCTGACCATGTCTGTCCCTTAATGACCACAGTGCACCATTTTACAGCATTCTACACCATGTCACAGAGCACAAATCATCTCAGAGGTAGTTTCTCGAACAAGACATTAGCTGCGTTTCCATTACAGTTTTTCACAAAATAAAAGCAATATTTCTAAAATTTTGACAAAGTGCAATTGTGATTTGCAGGTAATTCCATTGAATGTGCGAAACCCATTAACCATAATTCTCGTAAAATCTAGACATGCGAGAATTCTTGTAATTCTCGTAGAATCTCGGCGAGATTTTACGAGAATTACGTTTGCTTTTGTTTGTTTATGTTTGTTTGCTATCAAGAATGGTTGTTATATTTTTCTCTTTGATTACTTGCAAAAAAATATTCCTCCCAAAACATAACGCACCATTTTCACCATTCTATATCGATACGTCTGAAAAACCACCTCATGAGAGTGTAAAAACCTTTTAGCAATATTTCAGAGGTTTTGACCTGTAGTTACATGTTCCAAAACCTGTGAGGAATCTTTTAGATGCATTGTTAAATTTGTGCAACGATTCAGGCATTTCTGGAGGAAGAGGTGTATTGAACCTAATCCAAGCAGGGTGTCTCTGACAAAGAGATTCAAGAACATATTTTTTTGCACAGTTCTTTACTGGAATGTGATACAAGGATTTGGATATATAAGTGCTGCTTCCCATCTGGGAGCGAAGGAGCCTCGGTTCCTCTGGCTTTGGTCGTGGTAAACTGTTGAATGACAAAGTGTTTTATCTGCGGCGAGATAAGGGAAGGTTGCAGGCTCCGGCAGATAGCGACACAGTTGCCGAGGATGAAAGACATCCTTTGTTACCAACCCAGATTCAGCATGGGGGCCTGTCAACAAAGCAGCTTTTGCTGTCTTTTCAGCAGAAGGAGGGGAGAGAAAAATGATTGTCATATGGTCGCCTCACTCTTGTGCGAGCGTATTGTGCTGCTGTGTGATGCGCAGAGGCAATTTAATTGGGCGTGTGTGAAACATTTGACAAGGAGATTGAGTTAAGTGAGCCGATTCAATGAGCGAAATGAATATCAGTGTTTTGTTGTTATTTTGTGTGTGTTTTTGTGTTTTAACAACACACTGTTATTTGTAAGAAATAGTGTTAATAGTTTTTTTTCATTGTTTTTCTCATCTGTGAGCAGTCATTTCATTAAGTTTGACAAATACCCCTGCTGGGTTTAGTTTTGGGGTTTTTTTGCAAAGGGAAGGTTCTCCGTCACCCAGGTCATTTTAAAGTAGAATTTTTAGGCAATTGGACTTTTTCTTGCGATCTTGAAGATGCTTCGCCTCTCATCTTAAAGGCTGCTTCATTTCTGAAGAAGACAGTTTGATTTGTGATTTTTTCGTTTTGTTTTTTTCCCCTGGTCATGCTTCGAAAAAAGCTGAAATCGATGCTAAGATTAAACTGGGCAAAGTTTTCAAAATTTCTCTATGGCCAGTGCAGAATTTGACTCACTGTTTCACGAAATGCAATACAGCAGGGGTACAATAAGAAATAAACTGTCATGTATTCCAAGTCATTTACCTTGGTGACATCCCCTCTGTGCTGCCAGCAGTGCAAATGACGTCATACAGGCTCATGAAATATTAGTGACTCGGCTTTAGCCTGTGGTTCACGAGCTGTGTCGAACTACAACTGGCTGTTATTGAAATCCAGATTTATTAGATTCATTATGCACAGTGTGACAAGTGGTGAATTAATGACTCCGCTGAAACTGGATGGTGTGTTGGGGGCCATACACCACGATGGCAACGTTCTCGGTGAATTCATTGTGGTTTGAGCTGAACTTACAGAGTGGCTGAACGGTGAAGCGTTGCTTTTGAAGTATCATGGCACACTATAAAAAAAAGGAATATATTTGAATATATATTGTAGGTTTGTTTCGGATGGAAGGTTCTCCTGCATTGTAACCTGACTGACCAAACAATCTGGGCGATCGCGAGGGCAAGGCTCTTTGTCACAACGTTTGCTCTGAATTTACCGTGGCAATGATGGATTTGGCTGAAGATAAAGCTGGCTGAGCGCCCGTCTGCAAAAGTCATGTTTCATTCGAGGCAGTTCTTTTTTGCTCCCGTGTCAGCCGCGTGTTCCGCCGCTGATTAAATATACAGACTTGACATTTTTCTGTAGTGCGCTTGGCACAGTTCTTCCCCGGACCACCAGCACACATCATCCATGTTTATGCTTGTTACCGCGATTCAAATTGGGTTTGAATGGGAAGATGGATGGTGCCACCGTCATCATTCAGGGGGTGATTAGGCTTTTTAATATGGGCGCCAGCTGCTGCGCACCATTTAATCACCGACGGCAACATGTGAGCTGAGGGCCTCGAGCTGCGGACGGCTGCCTGCCACCTAGTGGAGTCCACCTGCTCGCTTTCACTGCTCCTCATTTGCTCGCTCCTTCTAGGTAAATATGGCCTCCGTCACATTTCAACCATCTAGCAGTCTGTCTTGTCTGTTTAAACTCTATGTACAATTTGTGGATAACTGCATCTATACCTGCCCTCTTAACAAAGGCGATAATGTCAATGTGATCCACCCATGGAAACACAACTACAGGCGTCCACATTATATTTAATAACAGCTTTGACTCCATCCTTCCATCCTTCCATGTCAGCCATATCTGCTGACACGTATTGTAGAATCTCTTCATGGTGCCAAAAACACCCCCAAAACAGTAGAATTTTTTTTTCTTATTTTGTGTGTCTTTGAAACTCACAACAGGACCAGTGTGTTGGTCATCTTTTTCCATCCAAAACTTTAAAATGAAACATTATTTATGAAGAAAAGTTACAACCAAAATCCCTTTATTGAGAAACAACACAAAAATGGAGAGAGAGAAAAAAAAACGTTATAAACACAAAATAACAAAAACGTAATTGAAGGTTTTGAACATAAAATCAGAAAAAAAGGATAAGTAACGCTAACGATAATGTACAAAGTGTCAAAAAAATTCAAGTCTGACAAACTAGAGACAAAATTACAAGACCTGAAGACAGTGACCTGGCAGGGATTAACTGGCTCTCTGTTTCAACGGGGAGCCACTGACCACACAAGTTAATGGGGAACAGGTGGAAACAATCAGGGCAACCAAGAGTAAATAGACCAGATGGAGACACACAAGGGAAGGTCAAGTCAGCCGACACACGAGGGAACAAGATTTCAAAATAAAACAGGAAGTCACGAGACAATAAACTGGACTGGACTGACAGACACAAAACTTGACCCCGGAGTTCAGGACATGACATTTGCGATGGATGGAATAGTGTGTGTGTGTACTGTTGGGTCCACACGCATGAGGAAATATCATTTGGCTTTTCTGCATATTAGCTCGCCGGCGCTCATCGGCTATTTGCAAGTACGTTCTTTTTGCAAGAAGAACTTTGAGCCTCAGCTTCAATTTGAACGTCCTCTTTGTTCATATTACTCTGCAGGTCAAATGCATTTTATATTGAATTCTGTACAGTCGAATGGCTCTGCCCCACAGAGTAAATTTTGCCCAAGTGACCTGAACAATATTGCGCTCAAGAAGCCTGTGTGTTCAGTAGTTTATCAGGTAGTTTATTCAAAGCCAGTCTTTATGGTCTCCGTCACTTTTATTGCGTCGACACGATGAATCACTCTGGGGGGGGGGCTTGTGTGTGTCGCTTCTGTCTCTGAATTCATGCGTCGCTGATTCCTCCGCGCGACGTGACCGACCCGCAGGAGACTCATTGCCATCTGCTGGCCAATCGGAGCTCCCGTCCCCGCCTGTAGCGTTGTTCTGCCTCCGTGTCTCCGGTAATCTCCAGTGAGGAGAAATGCATGAGGTGAAACATCCCGACGAGTCTCCTAATTTACTTTCTCAGAAAGAAAGAAAGACAGAAAGAAAGAAAGAAAAGACGCTGTGAGACTTTGGTGAAGAAAAGGGGTCACTCCAAGGTCGGCCACGCTTCACAGGGTTTTTTTTTTTTTCCCCAGTTGCGGCTCTCTCTCTGGAGTGCAGGTGCCCTACAGTGAAACGCGAACAAACCCTAATCTGGAGGCCTGGAGCAGCAGCGGCGGAGGCCTCGCGGTGATTAACGGATGGGGATTAAAGCGCTTCTTTAAATTCTGCGGCGGCAGCGCTGCCTGTTTCCTGCGCGCGCTCGCCCCGGCGTCACGCGGTTTATTTGCATTCTGAGGATCGTCGTCGTCGTCAGCGACACAAAGCCGCGGTTCATCCCCGGCGGCGCGTAAATAGCACAACGATGAGCCGTGTGACCGCGGCAATGAGGAACTTATTGTCTTGAGGCGCTCAGCTGCCCTGCTCGGGCTGACTGGCATGTTATCTTCATTTTTTTTTTTTTTTTTGCAAACGAGTCCCAAATTGTTGGTGCGAATGAGCTTCAAGGGCAAAACATTCTCTAATAAAGTGGTTTTGATTGGTGACTTTTGCTCCATCCTGCCTGTTCATCTACAGGGGCCCAGGGGTGTGTGTGTGTGTATATATATATATATGTATATATATATATATATATATATATGTATATATATATATGTATATATATATATATATATATATATATATATATATATATATATATATATATATATATGTATATATCTGTATATATATGTGTATGTATATGTGTATATATGTATTTATATATACATATATATATAAAAAAAATATTTATATATATGTATGTGTATATATATATTTGTATATATGTATGTATATATAAATATATATATATACTAAATAAATAATTATGAATAACCCCCCACACCCCCACACACACACACCTACCTTGTGCTCATGGAGGGATGCCAGAGGCACAATCCCCAAATCCCGCTCCACGGCAGTGGGAGGAGGGCAGGGACGGCGGACAGATGTGCAGCAGGAAAAATGAGGCCAGTGAAATATCAGCGAACGCTTGACCCGCGCGAGGGCACGAGCGCGCGCAGGCACACAAACCTACATAAACAGCTGGAGCGGCGGAGCGGCAGCTGCGGCGCCTCCTCGTCCTCTCCGGGTCACTCGGCTCAGCTCCTCCGTCATGGCCGCCGCCAAGTGGACGGCGTGGTGCATCTGCGCCGTGACGCGCTTCTGTCCCTGCCACCCCATCGCGGCTTTCCTCCAAGAGGTAGGAGTCGGCCTGGCCTTTTTTTTTTTTTTTATTTTGGGAAGTGTGAGGGAGGAGTCAAGGTCAAACAGCTGTCTTGTTTCCTGCAACTTTTTAAAAGGCAAGGCTGCACAGTCTGCGTCGCGGAGAAAAGTGTTGTGCTGCTCGGTAGCGCCGAGCCAATTACTGTATGCAGGAGGCAGCGTGAAGTTGGGTGTTGGTGGGTGGGTATTTGAACACACCGGGCCTCATTTTAATAGCCACCTGAGGCGGACCCCCGTCTCTGATCTCAGCTGTGGACTTGGTTCGGCTGCGACTCCCGTAATGATTCCGCAGCTTCCCTGACGGCGTCTGTCCGACCTTGTTGAACAAACACAAGGTCGGACCGACGCCGGGCCGCCATCAAGAGTTTGCCGCTCAAAGTTGAAACTGGCAGCCGCTGCTGGGGTGACACGGTTTACCACCAACCCCTCTCCCCCGACCCCCCTCCCGCTTCCCCCAGGGTTCCTCTGAAGTAGCTTCAAAGTGGTGGAATCGCTGCTCACATCCAGTATGTTCTCCAGCTACTTTTACAAGTAGATGAGGTAGAACATAGACTCAACTTAATTGCACTCCTCGGTCCTGATTGATATTCCGAGCAAGTTGGTTTAGAATTTGCCCTCCGTGCCAAGTTCTTGGTATTCATATTATGTCAGTTACATATATTATAATTAATACATTTTTGGACCAGCTGTCCTTCTGCCCTGGCATTTTTGTATTTTTTTAATCAAGTAACATCTAAAAAGCAATACATCCATGTAATAGAAGTAGTCATTGTATTAGTAGAAATTTTATATCTAAAAAAGTTTTGGTTGTTTTTAAAGACAAACAAACAAAGAATCTTAACTTAGGTTATCATTATTCATGCATGAAGAAGTTAAAGCACCGTTGGGTATAATGTCATGTAATGTCCCCTTTCAACACTGAGGTCGTTGAGGTAGCATGATAATGAAATCTCACTGTGGGATCTCCCATAATTCACAGTGACTAGACTTCTCGATCCTGACAGTGTGAGGTTTCAGTCACCTTGCTGAGAGCTGAATGCATTAACAGCACCGGGGCAGGGCAGAGTCTGCACAGAACCATTAGCAAATATTCAGCTCGCTGGCAGACTCATCACAGTTCAATCAGACCTGTGTCTGCTCCACATCTGAGCCCTGGGTTTCCAACCAAGGAGCAAATTCCACTGAAATCAAGCGCTGATGGGTAAATCAATACGGGCCTCCTGAAGGCCCCACCACTGTTTAATGAGACAACATCTCAGTGGGCACCGTGTTGTGGGTGGTCTGACTGTTTGCTTACTTTCCGCTGTGTCGCAATCACACTGTTTTGGACTTCAAGGCAGCCCGAATCGAACCCTTTCAGGCCTTCCAACATTGCGTGTGTGTTTGTGCGTGAATGCGACGATGAAATGGCTTTGCTTCCATAAAACCTTCCAATGCACATACATTGCAATATCGCATCAGAAAATCTTTGGAATGAGCAACATTCAAGGCAAACTTATTTGAGTGACAGTCAAGTACAGTTATCCTCACAGTAGCGAAAACGTTGAAAACTGCTGTTTACGTGTGAATGACCACATGGGGGTGTGTCTGTATTTTTCGGACAGTATGGTTTTTCGTACTTCAGAGATATTGGCTGCTATGTACTGAAGAGGATTAGGGCCAAAAGAAGAGAAAAAATCAGATAGAATTTTTTTTAAGTTTCCAATTTGAGAATAAAGTTGAAATTTTGAGATTCAACTCGAAATTTCGAGAGTTAACGTAAAAAAGACGAAACTTTCATGAATTTCGTGAACAAAATGTCGAGAATAAAGTCGAGAGGCTCAGCCTGCTTGTCTTCTGGAGTACTTGTGTTTTCTGCAGTTTCCTGATTACTTTGCGTGAACCTTGTGGGAACACCTGTTTTCTGCAGTTTACTTTTAATTGTGGGTAACTGGGTTAATCCACCATCCATCCAGTCTACTTGCCAGTTTCCACTTTATTTGCGTCGACTTTACTCACAAAATTTTGACTTCATTCACGAAATTTTGACTTAAAACTCGAAATGAAAACTTAAATACAAAAAACCTTTCTGTAATATTTTTTTCTCTTCTTGTGGCCTTAATCCTCTTTCGTAGTTATGTCATTATTGCACAACACATTTGAGGAAAGTACAAATTGAGGTGTGCTTGTCACTCACTGCTCAACAACAGCAAAGCAAATGAACTTAATATAGCTTCAAACTAAGCAGTTTGCATCTTTCAGATGTCTAGCAAGTAGAGTGCAAAAATAGCAAGAAAGAAGCGAGGGGGATCAAAATCAGTTTGCAGAAGTTTCCACCTTAAAGCTCAGTTTGTTCTAGAAGTTTGCACTTCTCAAAGTTACTTTTGAAAGTGAAGAAAATAAGACTAGAGTCATTTATCTCAATTTGCCATGCAAGCGGATGTATATATATATATATATATATATATATATATATATATATATATATATATATATATATATATATATATATATATATATATAAATTATATATATATACGATCAGCCAATTTAAAATTGATTACGATCATGAATAAGTGACGTTATGAATAAGTGGCAGTAATAGTGTTGCACTCTTTGACACTGCTGCGAGCTTGTAAACCCTGTCACGCAGCAGAGATCCAACAGTTTGTTCAGAACTGGGTATCTTTTCCTGACTCAGAGCAGAAAGGCTTTGAAAGATTTTTTTCTTTACTGGCGACTTGTAGCTTTAGGAAGAGTTAATTGTAATTTAGCAGTGTAGAATGAGACATACCATGTTTGTTACTTTGCCCTTTACTGCTGGGCACTGCAACCAGCTGTGTTGATGTTGATCCAATTCATTATTTGTGCCCTCCACTTTTGCATGTTTCCCTAAATTACCCCCCTGGGGGCGCAGAGTCACGTCTGGGGGGCGCGAAACAAGGGGCGGGAGGGAGACGGGACGCCCGGGGGATCCACAGGATGGACAAGGGGACACTTTTTGAGTGCTGATAGAACGTAATCAAACACCTTTGCATCAGTATGTGATCTACGCCGCGACTGGCGCGATATTATCACTTAGCGCACGCAACGCTCAACGTCATCCCATGTGGCAGGTAGAAAATGTGATGTTGTCGCATGACTGATGTTGTTGATGTGGTCAATTTCATCAAAACAAGACCCCTGAAAGCGCGGCTATTCTCTGCAGTTTGTGAGAGATGGGAACACAACATAAAGCTGTGTTGTTTCACAGGGAAGCCACGATGGTGGATGTTACAAAAGTGGTTTGCCAAAAAAGTTATTTGCACAGCAGAAAAGTGAAAGGAGTATTATTGTTGGTGGGGCGTGACAGAGAAAGTTTGAGAACCACTGCCCTAATGCCATGCAAGTCTATGGGGTCAAAAGTCAACTTTGTCCTAGAGACATGGGGCCACTTGCAGGTTCGTCGGGATCCCTCAAGACACAGCCACGTCAAATTTGGGGCTTCTAGCCCATGAGGAACCCCGAAACCCTAACTCTAATTCCAGAAGTAACCCTAACCCTAACCCCAGCCTTAACGCTAACCCTAATGCCATGCAAGTCTATGGGGTCAAAAGTCAACTTTGTCCTAGAGACATGGGACCACTTGCAGGTTCATCGGGATCCCTCAAGACAAAGCCACGTCAAATTTGGGGCTTCTAGCATGAAAAATTTTCTTCCTCCAAGGTGGGGCGTGACAGAGAAAGTTTGAGAACCACTGCCCTAAATGCATATGTTTATAGGTGGAGATCTAGGATCCCAACTATTCTGTGACGTTATAGCAATAGCAAAACAGGAATTCCTATCACTTCTCTTAAAAACCTTCCCTTTACTTGGCACACACTGACACACACTAACTGACTGCCTCTGTGGTGCCTGCAGTTCGGCTACATTTGGCTCACGGCAAAATTTTTACAGCACGAGAAGCTGTGCAGACAACATGTCAAACTATTAGGTTGTAAGAGCGCAACCTGTGTATATGTTTTTGCATAGCACAGGGCTCAATATGATGATGTGTGTTGATGTGTCTCTGTGTCCTTCGGGGGAGTTCCTCTCTCTAATAATTAGAACTGCAGGAGACGATGACGGATATATATATATATATTTTATATATATATATATATATATATATATATATATATATATATATATATATATATATATATATTTATTTATATATATATATTTATTTATTTTTTTAGAAAAACCTCTGATTTGAGATGGTTCAGGCACTTGGTTTGAAAACTTCACCAGCACTCAGCATGAATTGCCGTGATTATTGGGATGATGGGATCTCATGCGCAGAAGTCAAGTTCGGGTTTTTGATGCGTACTTAAAATTCAAAGCATATTTATATGGAACAATGACTCACAAAAAATGGGAAGGTATTTCTGCCGTGCTCTTGTTTCTGTTGACTCTCTATGAAAAGTCTTTCCATCTATCTGCCAATCACACAGGTATTGCAATACACCTCCTGCCTTTCTCGCCTCTTACCACTGATGGGCCCTCTGAGTGCCCTGCATGTGCATGTGCGTGTGTGTGTGTGTGTGTGTGTGTGTGTGTGTGTGTGTGTGTGTGTGTGTGTGTGTGTGTGCATGCCTTCTAGCCAATGTGCCTCCAGAGTAGAGGGCGTTTATGTGCGGCATTGAATAATAAATGACCCTCGGGCTTCTTTCAATTGTCTCCAACTCGCTTGCACACAGTTGAAGCCCTGGTTGTGTGTGTGCGCACGCCTGTGTGCGTGTGCGCAGTGTATGTTTGTATATGTTCACAGGATGCAAACCTGTTAAAATGCAAATAATCCTCCCGGTGCCATTTTCATGGTTTTAGCTGATTGCTGTCTGCCGCCTTTGGAAATCGACTCGCAGCGCAGATCCCATCCGAGGCGTTGCTATTGTGAATTTCACACCTTCCAGCCTCACTATTGCACAATGGACGTGGTGTGGTTCCTGTAGCAACTAGCCTGTCAGTCAAGGTCATCGGCGACACAGAGACAGAGGGAGCACAGTTAAAAAAAAAAGAAGGAAAAAAAGGAGGGGGGTGCAGAAGAGACGCAGGCGAGACAAAAGGAAAACTCTCAATCTGATGAGTTGTATTATGGAGCGCGATGGAACATATTGTCATTTGCAGTCCAGTGGTCGATATTAATTTCTTTATAAAACTGATTATTGTTGCACATGGAATGGATATTTCTGGGCTGTGTGTGTAAAGCAGCAATATTCCCATTTCTTCTCCCATGCCAGTGTTTTATTTAGGACTTCCAGCTCCTCATCCTGCCATTGGCGTTAAATCTGGTGTGACTGGAAATGTGTTTGAGGTGCCCATAAAAACGTACTGAATTTCCTTCCAATGGAAATAAGGTGTTTGTCCGTCTGTCGCTACAGTCGTCCCAACAGGAGAAAGTGTCTGGTGGTCTCAAGTGTTTTCCAGTAGGAGGGACGTTCGGCTCACTTCCCCTCCTGTTTCCCTCGCCCACTTCTCTCTCACTTGTGCCGCTTATCCAACAAATGCAGGATCTTTGCAAATGGGAGAGGGTTGTGAAGACAAATGAACAAACGGAATAATGATAACAGATGCACTGCTAATAACGAGGCAACATCAATGGGCTCATAGACTACACAATGCCAGGATAAAGATAATAAAGGAAGCCACCAACTGTGTTCAAATATTTCCGGTTCTATTGTCAATAGAAGAGATGTGTCAGGACACAAAATCCATTGATCTCACCAGCGGAAACAACTGTTGCTTTCAATTTTGCAACTATGTTGTAACTTGACAGACTACATCAGCAACTTAATTTTATTTTTATATCTTTGGGAATCGTTTGTGTTGCAGTAATTGAGTGTGTGTAGTAAAATTGATGTTTAGTTATGTGTTAAATTTATCACGTCAGTGGTGGACAGTGCTGTGAAACACATGGCCAGGGTGGAATGAAGACAATGGATCAAGACTATCCCTAAAATGGCAATGACCAAACTAAATTTCTAATTAATTATGAAGGTCCTGTTTATATTTTGAAGTTAAACTGATGCTCCAAGTGTCATAATTGTGATCGTCATAAATGTCTTGGTAATTTTTGGTAGTCACTAAACATTCCTTAGTTTTTCAGTGGATCATGGTGGATGATTATTGCATGAAACAATTACCATTGCTTCCCTATTTTTTTTTACGTAGTTGTCAAAATAACACATGAAAAACACGGCAATGAGAATAATTGCAAGGTATCTTACGATGAAACACATCATGTGGTTGGAGAACCCCTCCCCCTCCCTTGGCTGCGTGTGCACCGCATGGGGTTTGACACAGTTGACTGCACGCCGCTAGATGTCTTGACTTGCGTGTCTGCATGGATTTGGTGCGAATGGATTTGGTAGGTCACTGGTGTGCAGGGCGTGTCCTTGTGAGTTTGGGTTGAGGTGAAGGTCATTTCTTAAAGTTTGTGTTTGTCAGTGCTGTAACTTTGTATCACGAGGTCCTTTGACATGCAAATGTGTTAACAGCTGATGTCGGGTTAGTCTCCCCAACGAAATTTAAAATGCCTGCCTACTGATTTTATATTCATAGTAGAAGATAATAAGCACGTGCGGTAGGAAATTAGTCTTAAATCGTCCATGCAAGCATTGCTATTAAGAGGAGTCTAGACATTTCACAGAGAAAACAATTGTATGCAAATAGCAAAACCAAACACAAAATGCTAAAAAAAATAAAAAAATAAAAAAATAAAAAATAAGAAATGCTGCAAAAAAGGACTCGGTGCTCTACATTTTACTGCAACATCTCAGTGCATTAAAGCCACTTCTAATGCCAGAGGCTCAGGACTCAGGTATCACATTTCATCAGAGGTGCTGCAGCCCATTTTCACCTCGGCCAGCTCAGATTCACACTCATTCACGCCGCGGCTGCATCACTGCGCAGCAGCAGCAGCATCACACAGACACTGTTTGCTTCCTCAAACTCCTCTGGGCTGTACCATCTCGCTCAGGCTTGAAGGGGCTCCCCGTCTTCCACGACGTCCTCGCGGCTCCCTTCCCTACCTGCCCATCCCCTCCGAATTCCACCCTAACCCTCGCGAGATTCCCGGCGGCGACCCCCGACCCGCCGCGGGAGACCGTCAGCCGGAGGCAGCGCCGCCCGTCACCCCCCTCCCCCGGCGAACCTCGGCTCGCCTCGGGTTTCGCTCTCCCAACAAACCTCCCACCGCCTCCCCCCGCCACACTCCGCTTTTAGCACAACCTTCCGTCATTTCCAGCTCGCGGAGAGAGCGGAAGGGATGCGGGAGAGAGAGAGAGAGAGAGGCGGGGAGGGAGGGAGAGAGATGTTTTGAGCCCCGGCCGGCCTGAACGCGTCCCGCCTGCATCTTCAGAGGCGTCCAGGTGAGCTGCTTCCTCCTGGAAGGTAAGCAGCAGAGCGCTGACAACCCCCCCGCCAACTCGTGTCGACCCCCGCCATTGTCACCGCCCCCCGGCCCCCTCCTCTCCCTCCTCCTGCCGCCGCTGCTGCTTCCGTTCGTTGCATCTGTCCGCGCGTCTGCGTGTATGTGTGTGTGTGTGTGTGTGTGTGTGTTATCTCGCGTGAATAGTATTCCCCAGACGTGGCGCGCACACGCACGCGCACACGCACGCAGCGTAGGAAGCGACGTGTAGAGGCATGTCCACATCTGTGCGTTAGCCGAGCGTGGAGTCTGAAAAAAAAAAAATGTGCGCGGACGGCGTTTGCGTGCACTAACAGGATTTTTTTTTTGTGTGTGTGTGTGTGTGTGTGTGTGTGTGTGTGTGTGGGGGGGGGGGGCGGGGAGGGCAGGATGAGCTGTCATGCTAGCATGACAGCACGAGAGGGGACCTCGGTCTGAATGGATCATCTACGAGAAACACGGAAGGAAGGAGCGGGAAAAGACACAAGCCTGTGTGTGTGTGTTTGTGTGCGTGTGTGTCCGTGCTCGTGCTCAGCCTCATCTGCAGCTCTTTGCAACATAAAGTCTCAATGTTTGACGCCCCAAACAACGTCAACAGAGTCCCCTCCCGCCTCAGCCCCAAATTGCAATAACACACTCAGACACACACACACTCGCTGTCACACACACTCTCTCACAGACACACACTCTCACGCAGACCCGCAGCCTTTTTCGTCAGGTCTGACTCCGGGTAATCCCAGCCGTGCTAATAGGCAGCATTTCCGCTGTGGCGGTAGTGAAATGGGCGCTGATGCACAAGGTTTAATGGATGGAGATGTGTTTTTTTTCTTTTCTTTCTGCAGCCTCTTTCCTTCACACTCCATCATTTCAACCCCCCACACACACACACACACACACTTCAGGGAAATTTGTAACACAATCACACGGTTCCGTTCGGAGAGATGGAAAGTGTTGACTGCGGGAGGGAAGACAGGCAGCAGCCATCTGTAGAAGCATCTCATGGACGAGTAGCGAGGCTCTCTGCTGGGCCATATGCAGCTCCTTGGGATGGGGTGACAGCTGGGGTGCTGTGAAAGAACGGGAGTGGGTGACAAGAGAGAGACGAGGGATTCGTGGCGAGGCATCAAGGAGGGAAGTTGCGCTGAAGGAGGCTGCGTGTGTGTCGTCCGTCGTGGAAAGTTGGACACTGGCCTGAAATTTTCGAAGCTGAGTCCAATGTGAGTCTTTTCACGTCTCAAAGATTCACAGACAATTGAATCAGTGACCCTATGGGATGAATCTGCATCCATGGTTGACAATGCTTTTGTTAGCAGCTGTGTGGTGGTCTGTTGTGCTTTTCAGAGACCGTGTCAGAACTGATTCAACATTAAAAACACAATTGTCAAAACTTCCCCTCTCCAATAGTTGGAACCAGACCTTGAAAATAAGACTCTAACTTTCTTCTTCTTCTTCTTCTTCTTCTCTTCTTCTTCTTCTTCTTCTTCTTCTTCTTCTTCTTGCAGCCAGTCTCCACTATCATACAATATTGCATATTACCAGACCAGCACTGCTGGACCTAAAACCCATGTGGTCTGTGGCATTATGAAGTTGAATGAGTTGTCAGTCTGGTCATGACATGTCAAACAACTGGCTGCTTGCATTCATATGAGTTGGTTTGAAGTGAGTCACTTTTTGGTTTGTTTCACTCTAAAAACAAAAAAACAAAAACACAAATAAACATTGAAATATTGGGGTGTGTGTGGGAGGGGTTGTTTTGTTCTTCTCACATTGGACCCAAACCTCCAAAAGGTTTTTCTCCCAATCACAGATGGCTGTGATGAACTGTGGCCAACTCAATAAATCTTCACCAGCTCCACTGAATGTTTTCAAGCGCTACCTGAGCTTTAGTTTTTCCCAGGTTGAAATCAGCCGTTTGTGGCCTAACTGTCAAAAGCGCGTGCTAGAGCATTGTGTCTGAATGAGGGGTCAGGACAAGATGGTGTGGCCTCAGAAAGTAGATACAACACTTCTGCCTGAGTGGAATCAGTGGTGCAGAACTCTTCATGCCGCATAAGTGGCTCTTGTGATATTGGTTCAGCAGCAGTGAATGAAGCACTTACCTTATCTGAAATGCAAGCTATCTTTGTTTTGAGTAGACCAAAATCACGACAGAGTTAAGTGTCAGCCTATTGGTATAGTTTGTGTTTGTAAACTTTGGATTTTATTTTTAATGGACACTGATGATTCTTGAAGGGTTTGGAATGTAATGACAGCTCAGTTTTCGAATGGAATTGAAAAGGCTTTCGTTAAAACTATAAAAACTGAATACTAGAGGCATTTTTGCCACAGATTTTTTTCCTCTTAAGGTGGCTAAGCTGAAAAATGGTTGTTGTACGTTTTTAAATGTAGCAAGATAAAACCGAGCCTGAAAGCTTCATTTCAGAACTTAGCGTCACAAGGAATCCATTTAATTCACAGTGTGTGCCAGCATCAGTACAACAGCTGCGGTGTCCGTTATGAACTTGAAATAGCGTTTCAGGCAATAGCTGCAAGCCAACTGCACATGCAGCCCTGCTGATTGATTCCGAAGCTTTGGACGCGTAATGAATTCAGCTGTTCCTCCTATCATGTGCACAACAGTAACACAGAGCAAACCGTTGGGTTGCTATGGAAATGCTGTCAATGCGTCCAACTTTGCAATCTGAAAGTCTTCGCTGTGGTAACGCGCGTACGTTGTATTTTGCTTTTCAAAAGTGTTGCGTCGTTTTGTGCTTCTGACCGAGGTTCTACGGCTTTAAAATGACAGTGTCATGAAAGACAGACAGATGATTTGTTGTGCTGAAGCCGGCCACGTCCTGGTCGTCCACCTGAGTGACCAAGTGCTTCTGGGCAACCATAAGTGCTGGGAAGGTAGCCAATTTAGTCATTTTTATGTTGGCACATTCTCTTCTTTCAGATTCTTTTGAATTTAAGCCAGTGGGAAGGTTGGACTTCTCACCGGGAAAAAGAGGGTTTGCTTCTGCTAATAGCGGGCCTGGACATTTTCTCCTCCAGTAGGTCTGCTGAACAGCACACTGTGGTTCTCTTTAAATCTGTCTGGTGACACACGTAGCAGCATTTGTTTTTAGGAATTGTATTGAAGTTTTCATTAAAAAGAAAATGATATTACTGCACCCAGATTTGAGCTTAAAGCTAAAAGGGCGGATGGTTTTCCGTTTTGGGTAGCTTTTGTTATAACTGCATTACATTCCTATTTGCTCCTTTTAGCACTTCTGAAGTTCTATCACTTTCAGTGGTTCCAGCTTTTCATAATTAGTTGGCAGTTCAATTCCATTATGTTAAGGTGGTTTACAGCCACGATTCTGTCTTCTTCTCTCCCTCATCTTTTTTATTATTTTCAAAGTGCACTTAATTAAAATGAGTATCAGGAAGAGTCACATTGACAAGCTGCCAACACAACTCAAGGATATGGGAAACTTGTGCTTGGCGGATCTGTGCCAAAAACCAAAACTGCAACACATCCTTGCATAACCGCACCGTCACAATCAAGCTTTTATGTAAATCGGCGTTCTCCATTTTAACCTATTTACATTAATCTCGGTTTCTGGTCTGCGCATCTGCTTACATGTATAAGACTGGTTGAATAGTCATAATCATGAGTCCAGTTGACTGTGTCACTCCACCGGTATGCTCATCCAGTCAGAATTCACGGGTGAATGTACAGTAGATTTTTCCGGCTGTTGCCGTCATGTGAGCTCTGACTTGCCAGAGATGGTTGAAGCTTTGCCCTTTAATCACATGGCTTTTATTTTTTCGAGCGCTTTATTATGACAGTTGTGTTATTCTTTTCCATAGCCATCTGCACTTTAGATCTCTGTGAGCTGACAGTGACCCGGGCATCACACACACACACACACACACACACAGACACAGACACAGTTGTGTTTAATGAGGGATAGTGACCTGATATATTTAGCACCTAAGTACACACACACACTCACACACAGTTGCCATACTATTGCACTAACATAAAGAAGTCCTCAAACAAAGGCTTGTGCAAAAAAAACAGACAATGTGGAAAGCAGGAGATCCTCCAGCCTCTCCTCTGGTGTATCATCTCTCCGCTATCCTGAGCCCGGATTGAAGAGTCTGAGCAAGCTGATAGCTCTGCTTTTGTTTCAGTGAAATGGAAATGCGTGGCCGCAGTCGGCGAGCCCCGAGTGTGGCCAAGTTAATGCGGCCGATGGCCGTGAGAGCGCAGGGCACATCAGAATGCTTTATGGCTGATTGGTCTTTTATGGCCCGTGTGGTTCTTGTCATACTTCAGGCTAATGTCATCAGTAACTACTCCTCTGGAGATGGTTGCATTAGCCTGCCCCCATCGTGTCGCTGCCCACCTTTTTCCATTAGCGCATGACGGATAAGATAAATCTTAAGTAAGCCCTGAGAGGGGGAGTGGGGTCATTGCCGCACTATGGAATAAATTATAGATAGGAAAACAATGCAATTTATCACTATTTGTTTATGTGGGGCCGTGTGTGTGTTGGCGTATCAGAGTTGTGTTGACAGCCGAGCGGGGTTTCACTGATTAAAGAGGCTGTCCTTCAAGCAGAATCAATATGAGGTAATTGCATCCGTGGCAGGGCTTTCCTGTCACGGGGAGCCGTTCCTATCCCGGGAGTCGAGCAAAGCCACATGTGGCAGCCGGTCCACATGTTTCCGTCGAAGACGGAGCACTCCTCTGTGCAACCCTCTCAGGCTCCTTATCTTTTAAAACTGAACGTATGTGTTAAGCAGCAGTTCACCCCAAGATGTCGAAACACTGTAAAGAGGTGAAAGTCAAAACCTGATGAGCCGGATGAATGATGGAAAGACTGTACAGACAAACATAGGACAAATGTATAGATTTAAAATTGGAAGGTCCAGTAAATTTTTAAGGAAGCCCACCTAACAGGGCACAGTCAGGTGGGCTTCCTTAAAAAATTGCGAGATGGAAGCTAATTGGGGGCAAGACTCTTGATATTTGTATATTCTTATATATATATGTATATGTATATGAGAACTGTTCTAAGGGTAGGAAAACCAAATGACTGTAATTGTACTGCAAGTAAACTCTTTTATTAATGTATTTATGGGCAGTTGTTAAGTTGTTAGAAAAAATATATCATGGGATATGTAGAAAAGATTTGCTTTAATGTCTATTGACAATGAACCAAAGCATTACAACAAAATATCTGCCTTTGAAGCCCCATGGTGTTTAGCCCTTGATTGAAATTACTCTTTAAACCTTGAAATACAGCAATTTTCTTACTTACTATTAAGAGAATTTATTCAAGTTCAGCCGACTGGATTAAAAAGCTTAACGGGCCGCATATGCCCCCCGGGCCGTAGTTTGCCCACACCTGGCCTAGACAGTGAAAAGTGTGCCCCCCGCCCCTGCTGGAGCTCTTGGCTGCCTCAAGACGTGGATATATTGACCCTGTTGCTTTCCACTCGTTCATTTCTCTACAACTGGATCAAATCAATCAGAAGTTGCTGAATTTATGATCATGTCACTCGCCTCTAATTCCGGGCCTCATACAGTATCTCCCCTTTCCCTGCATGGATGGAGCTGCCCGGCTGGCCAGGTTAAATGGGCAGAAACACAGCTACAAAACTGCCGTGAGCTGTTCATCCGCACCGCGCACCTTCTCCTGCAATCCTGTTGACAAAGTTATCGGCTCTGAAACATCATTTTATCAGTGTATTTTTTTTATTTTTATAATAAATGTATCCAATGGTTGGGCCGACAGGTCTGAGAAAAGATCAAAGACGGATTAGTCTGTTTGAAACAGTTTCAAAGCTTTGTCAGTTTTCTCTACAGGTGAAATCGAACAGCTGCCCTAAACCCTGGACGACTAGGAGGGCAGAAAATAGTTGTTACAAGACTCCCTTCTCAATCCAGGAAGTTGATGAGCTTGTATAGTAAAAGTGTTTTGTGTATTACCATTTTGATTGCGCACTTTTGAAGCAGTCGCACCATGTGATTTCCCAGGTTGTCGATCTGGCAGCAACGTGAGTCTTGTTGGTGGAAAGAACCAACAGGGTCCTTCAACCGAAGTCGGTACTCTGTGGTATGCCAGCTGTAGGTTGAGCCCACTTTTGCATGTGTGATTCACACAGACCAGACATAGAATTATGACGGCATGATTGGACCTACAGTAGGGGTGTAGGGAAGTCCCTATGAGGTCCGGTACCAATGATATTTCTGCTGTCATGCCCCAAATCCATGATTCCTCCTCGGATTAGTGGGCGCACTGCAGTTGCCCATCAGAAATGAACATGTTCATATGTTGACACAGTGATCCGCAACCAATGTTGTAAAAGTTTTGCACTGAGATCTTCTTGCGTGCAAAGCCAGATCTTAAGAGGAAGAAATATCTTTCCCAGACTGTGAAGGAAATCACCTGGCAGCCAGAGAGATCTGGAACTAGGAACATTGGCCAGGTGTTTGTACTTCCACTTGAAAAGTTTGTTTCGTTGTCTATGTACAATCTTGGTGTTGGTGGAGTCGCACCAACACTCTGGGCCGAATCTGGATAACAAATGTCTCTCTTTCACCCGTTTTGCTCTCAATTCGAACAAATGAGCATAGCACAAACTGAACTGCAAAGTTTGGCCTTTTGGAATATTATCCTTTATTTGACCAAGTACTTAAAAATCTCAGCATAAAAAAATAGAACAAACGTAACAAAACACACACAGATAAAATACAGTCAGTTACACACTGGAAGCCTCTGTAGTTACCCTGTCCAAAATGTTTAACCAGGCCAGTTCTGATATTTGCAACTGGGAAACAGTGGAGACATGTCGTCCTTTATTTATATCAATGGTATTCCACCAACTTGGAAAAGATCCAAAATACAACGTGTGTGCCTCTCGCGTAGGGATTTCCAGTTGCTCAAGACATTTCATTATGCCATCTGCCAAGAATTTCTGCTTTGATATAGTGATACGCCTGTGTGGCACTAACTAAAACTCTGCAAACATTTACTCTAATTACCCTAATGACCTTCCATTGATCGGTGTCCAGAGACATTTTCTGAACCGTGAATTTCGTGAATGAATTGAACGGTACAATTTGGATGTTGAGTGGTGCACTAGTCCCAAACTTATCCGTAGTTTTACAGCTAACTCCTGTGGGTTTTAGCAGGGTTAACTCTGAAGCTAGCACGGTGTCGGGTTCTGTCAGCAGAGACGCTGTTAATAAAGTTCCCACCAGCGTTGGAGAAAAGTGAGCCGTCAGTCATTAGAAAAATCCCTCTCGGCAGACAGACAGCAACATTATAGGGGGTAGGATGGCTGCGCGGAGCAGAGCTGTTGGGCAGAATCCCTGTGAACATGACTATAGCGGATACCTCTGCACTTTCGAAGAAACCTAACACACCTGAGTGATGTAATTCACAACCAACACGTGGCCACCAAGGGAAGCGTTGGAAATAGTTGCGTTTTTCCAAAGTTGAAGACGCTAAAGAACTAAGCTAAGCTAACAAAGCTAACAACACCAGGCAAAAATATTTTTTTGAAAAAAACATAAGGCATCTCCAAGTCTTTACCATTATTTAATTGTAGGTTTTTACTGTTGTATGTATCACCATCAGAAATAGTCATCATTGTCTCAATGTCATTGGATATTTAGACAGTGTTTTTTTTTTCTTTTAAAAAAACAAATTTTAAACCAAACAGTGAACATGTGAAATGTCCCTGTGTGTCCAACGAAACTTGGCCCAGGTTAAAACCAACCGAGCAAGAGCTGCAACTTGACTCCACGTCGTGTGCGTATGGGAGTAATTAGAAGTTCTTCCTGCAGGGGAGCCAGACCTTAAATATTTTATCTGAAGGGACTTGAGGCAAAACATGTCCCGACACCTGCGTCCTTTGTGTCCAGTGCACACGGTCCACGGTGCGGTGGGCGCGGCGGCGTGGGGTTCAGCTGGTGGGCACGGTTCGTGTGGGAAAAAAATAAAATAAAAAAAGGACGGCGAGCGCGAAGGATTTGGACGCGATGAGTTGGCAGGAGACAGTCTGGAGCATCTGTCTGGGCAACCGTAATGGCGTGTAGATGCATGTCAGACATAGCGACGGATTCTGCCAGCGACGTAAGTGTAACAGCGGGAAGAAGTGCCGGTGGTGCATTTGTGTGTGTGTGTGTGTGTGTGTGTGTGAGCTGTTTCTGATCAGAGCAGAGAGAGCTGAAGATAAAACAGACTCTCATCCTAGCGGGGAGGTAGCGGCGAGGCTCCACAGCAGCAGCGCCTCTCAGGACCCACTACTTTTTTTTTTCATTATCATGGAGTCGCAACCCAAATTTATTCCGCAGCACTCAAATTTATTCCACATAAAATTCCACATTATTCAACAAAAGAAAAAAAAAACAAGAAAAAAATGCCAGCCCACTTTCTATCATGTAATGAATTATTGAATTGAATTGTGTGTCCTGCAAAATAAATGGCAAAAACAATACAATCAAAACAGGTCCGAGGCCACTTTTGGGTTGCGACCCACCAGTTGAGAAACTCTGCTCTACAGGGGGGAGGAGACCCTGGCTGACAGAGAGAGATGAGAAACTGGATCTGGAAGGCGGGGCCAACACTCTTTGCTTTTGGGCTGAACGCAATTAACCGCAGATAGATTTTTTTTCCCAACCTCCTTCTAATACTCTTCTTTTCTCTTCATCGCCTCCTTTTTTAACAGATATGTGTCACAAAGATGTCCACACGCAGCTGCCAGGGAACGGACTCGGTCATCAAGCCCCTGGACACCATCCCTGAGGACAAGAAGGTGAGGGTGCAGCGCACGCAGAGCGGCTTCGACCCCTTCGAGAAGCCCACCAGCCAGGTGAAGAGGGTCCACTCCGAGAACAATGCCTGCATCAACGCCAAGAGCTCGTCTTCCGGCAAGGAGTCGCCCAAACTGCGCCGCCACTCCAGCCCGAGTTCTGTAAGTGCGTCTTCGTGAGCGGCTGGATCTCCTCCGCGTGGTGCAATAGCCAGAAAGTATCCGTGCTTTAATACGATGATGGTGTCGGCAGGATCATTTCCATCGCCTGCAGATTGTCCAAAGGTTGCATCAGCGATGGCTGGCTGAACATTTTATAGACTGGTGCTTTCTGTCATTTAATCTTCCTTCATTTCATCTCTCCTTTCACTTGCTTTCGGCTTAGTTTGCTGAAGGACCAACAGATGACCTGCTAATGTAAAGGAGTCTTAAGAACGTTGCAGATTTATGAGTAAAACAGTGAAACGCTCAAAACACAAAGCACGTAAATTGGCCTCAGGTTGTCATTTATTGTTGTAAAAATCAAGAAAACATGTAAATGCTAGAAGGCATTTGTTTGTCATTTTGTGGCACCAATGTTGTCTTGGAGGTCAGAGGTCAGCAGTGTAACATGGAGCCGGTCACACTGTTCACCTGGATGCAGCGAAAGTAGTTGTGAAGTAGTGAAATCACAACCCTGAAATGAAGAAAACCAACACAACAGACTTCTGACTCTGATGTGACTGCTGTCATCAGTAAACATTACATTACATGGAAGTGCAGCACTTGGACAGGAAGAAGCTGCCCAATAGTATAAAGCTACAACTATTCAGCCATACACAAGTCTTACTAATACCAGTGTTCTTATGACCTAAACTACTTTGTCAGCTAATTAATTTGCCATAGGTTAGCTAAAACCATTAAAAGGTGATTGAATTTCTGTTTGTTTTTGGTAAGAAACTTGACGACTGGTGCCGCTGCCTCACTACCTACAGTTGCTAGCTAGCGCTGGCAGCACACAATAAGGACCGCGATGACGCAACGACAAAACGTGGATGCTACTGTGGCGCGTTCAAAGACACTCGCAAGGAAAACACGTGACATTAACAATTAATCGAGTGACTCTTAAAGATACAGGAGGCAGCAAGTGTACATCTGTAGTGTCAGGACTGGACTCAGGACTGGAACCGAACTCAAAGCTAATGTTTTAAATTAAAAAAAAGACACACTGTAGAGAATGAAACCGTCATCAAAAGTTCAAAACTCAAAATCATTCGGAAGATGAAAATGTCGTCAGAAATGCACAAAGCATCAAAGAAACTGATAGAGAAACAAAAAGAATACAAGACCTGATGGCCTGGACATACATTGCCGGTTGCTAATCAAAGGAGACTAATCAAACAAAGAGGGAAACACACACAAGGGAAGGGCAAGTTGACAAGTGTAAACAGGATTTCAAAATAAAGCAGGAAGTCACAGGACAGTAAACATAACTGAACTTCTATCTGTAAATGCCGCTGTGTTAGAAGACGTTCATAAGACGGCTCAAAGAAAAAAGTAGTTAAAAAAGTTTAAGTGTCTGAAGGCTGACTTGCTGTTTGGTGCAATAATATTCAGTTTTCACAGTCTGAAAAACAAAAAAACAAGCCCTGAAGGTAACAGTAGGTGATACAGTATCGGATGTCTTTCTGAAAACTGGTTTTTATAGCGCAGTTTAACGAGCACCATCAGCCTCCAGTCCTACTTCAGCCTACTTCAATTTTTGGAGCTGCTAAAAGTGTGTAGTCTTGGGTCAAACTTCAAAAAAACAATCACACTATTACAAGCTGGAGTCTGCCGGCCCTCATTTGAATTCATTATTCCCGCCTGCGTCCTGCCTCTCGTCGAACTGACGGCTGTGTACCAACATCAAAAAAGATCTTATTTGTGTAAATATGATTTCTCATGTGTTTCTTTCCTTTCTTTTTCTTCAAATTCAGCTCCCAATGTGAACGGCTCTAATGAATGTGCGCAGAAAATTTGATTTAATAAACGCGGCGTGAAGCTTGACTGATTGCCTGCCAGCATCCCTGCCAGACACTAATGAATTGTTTCAGCCCTGATTATGAAAACGTGTAAATTGTGCCTTTCATGCTTCTTTTGTTCTTCAACCCTTGACTGGTTCCAATCTCCTCCATTACACACAGTCCCTGGACTGTGAAGAGGAGACTGCATGGGACCATTCTGGTAGTTTTCATTTGGTTTCTGCAAAGGTTTCAACACTTTGTTGAGGGAAAGCTGAGCGCATAGTTGAAGGTCTCAGCAACACCATGTTATTGACAGGGTATCTGTGCAATGAATTAGGTGCTGTTCTGATTTTCTTTTTTTTCTTTTTTTTTTTTTTTTAACAAATTGAAGGCAACTTCTTTAAAGATGTTCTTTATATCTGCTGGAGACATTTCTCAGCTTTCTGTTCTTTTTCATGCTTTGTGTTTTTGTCTTGTACATGCAACATTTGTCTTTGTTGTCTTGGATAAGCCATGTGATTTAAGACAGATATAGTTTATTCACAGATTAATATAATAGGTCGTGAATATGGCATTGATGCCAAATGTGGTAGATGTAAAGTGCAGGAAGAGAGACTGACTTCATAGTCTAATCTCAGCATCCCTGAGAGAGCGAGAGAAGCAACATGAGTCACCGCAAGAGGTTCCCTGGGCCACCAGGGGTGGAATATTTTACCGTCCGACTGGGTTGTTTCACGGATTGAGTTACACTTCCTGCGAGATCCCGGGAGGGACGCTAATTTGTTTAGAAAGGCTCTCGGAATTGCTCGGCCCGCGGAAAAGGCAACAGTGGAGACGGGACAAAGTAGCTGCAATAGAGCAGATGTAGACTGCAGTGTGCCACCCTGTGAAACAATGTGTGTATGTGTGTGTTTGTGTGTTGTGACAGGAAATGTTGATGGAGGCCAGTCATAAAAAAACAACAACAACAACAACAAAGAAAAAAGAATGTTGCTTGTTGATGATAACAAAGCTTTTTGCTGATGCCATGTGAGGATTCCAACATAAGAATGCAGCCAATGTGATACAACAAATATTTCTAGCTGCTCTTTTCATGTTTCCTACTCTGCCTGTGTCATGGGTTTATCTCCAGGCACTCCTCCAGGCTTCCTCCCTGAGCACAAAGACATGCACATTAGGCTAAATGACAACTCTGACTTGGCAGTAGGTGTTAGTGCGAGTGGGAATAATGATTGGTTCCTATGTGGCCCTGTGATAAACTGGTGACTAGTGCAGGGTGGATGGATGGATGAGTTTATGGATGGATGGATGAGTTTATGGATGGATGGATGGATGGATGGATGGATGAGTTTATGGATGGATGGATGGATGGATGGATGGATGAGTTTATGGATGGATGGATGGATGAATGCATTTATGGGTGGATGATGGAATGTGAAAATGGAGCATGTGTTTGTTTAACAGGTCAGAAAGCATTGATTAACCTCCATGTCGACCATATAATCTTATGAGGAAAACATGACTCAAGATGCGACATCTGTCCTGAACCTTTTCAATATACCATTTTCATTGATTTGAAAGACATTAAGTATAAATTTATATGTATATATATATATATATATATATATATGTATTTTTTATTTTTAATAATAATTTCATACTTATAATTCTATTTTTTGTCCATTAATTGATGTTTAATCAGCTCTTTTAATGCATTTTAAAGTCCCATTCGCCTGGGTTACTCAGAACCCAATATTATGATTGGTTATTGTCGTAGTTTACAGCAGAGAGACACTGGAATGCCTTTTGAGTTTGTCAAATTTGTTTCAAAGTTCACTCGACATGTGATGGCAGACAGAGTGCTGGCTGCATTTCCATCAGCTGCTGCAGTGTTTTTAACCGCAGGTCAGTTTGGAAGTTTAACTCACACACAAAATCCACACTTGAACCAAACAGCCTTCAGATATCTTCATGCCCCCCCACCACCACCACCACCTTCTCCTGCTGCACAACTCAACAAGTTGGAAAGTTTTAAAACCGCTTGGGTGGAAACGCGTTTCGACGCGGCGCCTCCTGAAAAAAAGAGTCTAAAAAGTTGAGAGCTGCCGCTTAAAATGAAACGAAGTCTTCAGGGTTTCTAAAGGGAAAAAAAAAAAAAACCTTGCGTGAGATTCTTTCCCTCCCGCCTGACGTGGAGCCTCCTAGATGATGCAGTCGAGAGCCTCAACATTTTAATATCTCTCTCCGACTCGCGACGTCTTTTGTGCCAAAGCCGCCGGGGAGCTGTCTTTTCAGCGCTTGCTGAATTCATCCTCTTTTATTACCTTTCATATCTCTCTCTTATTTTTTCCTCAGCCCACAAGCCCCAAGTTTGGGAAGGCAGACTCCTATGAAAAGCTGGAGAAACTTGGAGAGGGTTCCTATGCTACAGTTTACAAAGGGAAGAGCAAGTAAGTGGCGTGTGCAGACCTCACCGAGTTGCTTCAGGTGCGCATGCTTCTCCTTGCACGCGGCAAAAATCACATCCGTGCATGCAGGCGCAGTCTTGTAAGTGGAAGGGATTGATCATTAAACGGGGACATGTGACATATAACAGCTACACGCTAACAAACAACATACTTTGCATGCAGTAAAACTGCAAAAACACACTCGTCAGGCGGGATCATGTATTTGATAGCGTCTCATATTCATCCCTTCTGTAGTTGTGGTTCTGTTTCTGGTGTTCTGCTCCTCTCATTAAATTCTAGCGTAAAAAAAAAAAAAAAAAAAGCAGTTCACAATGTATGAAAGCGCTCGCAGTCCAATCCCCTCTGTAATGATGTTGCCCCGCGCCACGGCGGCTTTGATGGGCCGCGCTGCGTCCGCTTGTAATCCCTCGGCCTTGTGCACGAGACTCGCCGGGCGAATGAGACGATCCATCCGCTCTGCAGCCGCGATGGGAAACAAAGGACAGAAGGAAAAGCAAAAACAAATAAAAAAAAGCAGGATTACCATCCTTGGTAATGCGCTTTGTCCGCAGGGTGAACGGGAAGCTGGTGGCTCTGAAGGTGATCCGCCTGCAGGAGGAGGAGGGGACGCCCTTCACGGCCATAAGAGAAGGTAAAGAGACGACGGCGGTTCAAGTGGTTTTTGAGCTTTTGATTTGGAAAATTATTCTGTTTATTTGATGGGAGAAGGGAGAGTCATCCTGCACACACACTCACGCGCACACACACACACACCAGTCCAAACCTTTCTCGTAAGCGTATCAGAGGGGCGCTTTGAAATTGAACTAATTCAGCGATTACTGAGCAGGAAGCTCCCAGCGCTGATGTGTGAGTAGCATTACAGACCGCCGCTGAATAAAGTAATATATCCAGAGGTGTGTGTGTGTGTGTGTGTGTGTGTGTGTGTGTGTGTGAGTGGGTGAGTGTGTGTGTCTACACTTATTAAAACTGCTCATTACCTCAGCTGAGATGGGTGTGTGTGTTTGTGTGTGAGGTAGGAGGCTGGATCTTCAAACAGTGACGGACTCTAGATGTATCTGCAGTGCAGTGCTAACCTTCTGCATGCTTTTTATATATATATATATATATATATATATATATGTAATATATATATATATAAATATATATATATATGTATATTTACATATATATATATATATATATATATATATATATGTGTATGTGTATATGTGTGTATATATATATATATACATATATGTATATATATATATAGATTTATTTTTTTTTTACCTGCAGATATTTAGACAGGATGTATGTATGTATGAGGCTCCATCATCCACCGGTCCACTGTGGATTTTACAATTCAAGCTCCAGTGTCCTTGAGAGAGAAACTTTGTGGTCGCGTAAATGGATCAGACTAGCCTCTAAAAAAAACAAAAAAAAAAAAACCCTCTTTGATGGTGTTCTCAACCTCGGCCCCCGTGAAGGTAGTTTCAGACTGTGGCGTGACTTTTTTATCTCCTCGTTTTTCATTTGCTTATTTGCTTTTGGCTACAGTTCAAAAATTATAGAAATAATAAAAAAGGCTTCAGGTTTCCTAAGTACTTGCTTAGTCCTTGGGCTTAGTTTATTGAAAAACCAAAATACAGTCAGCAATATAGTACATCCAGAGGTGGCAAAAGTATTCACATTGTGTACTTAAGTAAATGGTGGATACTTGTGTAAAAAATGCTCTGGTAAAAGTAAAAATACTGATTCAACTCCTTTACTCGAGCAAAAGTAAGAAAGTACAGATTTTGAGGTAGGTGGACGAGGTATCCAGGTTTGGGTGTGAAGGCCACCGTAGTTCACTGGCAAGATCGGGAGAGGGAGCCTGCAAGTGAATGAGCGCTGCAATCTAAAATTTGACCACTAGACGGCAGAATTTTACACACTGTACCTCGAATAGTTGAGCCACAGGTTATGATTAATGTATCCCACGTACCCATAACCTGATTAAAAAATAATTATAAATATAAATATACCACACTGAAAGAGAAGAAATTATTATATTTAATATTTAGTTCCACCAGCGTTTTGCTTGAGGTCTTAATTTAGCCAAAGCTCATCTTGATTTCTCACACTTGTGAACTAAGAGGTGCTGCGGAGCCCCGCTGGCTGCCGCGCTGCTTTATTTACACCAGCATCTCAGACAATATTTGCACAGTGCTCCCAGATTGCACACGAAAGAAATCGCACGTGAAAGTCTTTCGGCAGAATCCGCTAATCGCGCCGCGCCTGCGAGGAGCTCTGCTGGTGAACTAATGGGCCGACTCGCCTCTCGCCTTCGGCTCGTTAACGTCGCCTTCCAAAAACCAAAGGTTGTTGTGAGGAGCGAGTGTGAGAACATGCGGCGGCAAATCCTCCCCTCCCCTCACTTTTAATCTCACCCTGTTCCCCTATTCCCCCCTCTTGCTGTATATGTTGAATCCTGAAAGCGCTGCTAGTTGAAGGAAGCAGGATCCTGGAGTCCGTCGGCGCCGTGCTCTGTTAACCGACTCCCCTTGTGTGCCTCTGCAGCGTCTCTTCTGAAGGGCCTGAAGCATGCCAACATCGTGCTGCTGCATGACATCATCCACACCAAGGAAACCCTGACTCTGGTCTTTGAATATGTGGTAAGGCTCTTTTATCATTATTGTTTTTTTTTTGTATGTGTGTTTTACCTGACAGGCTAGGCTGTCGGACAGAAAGTCGGATATTTTTGTCTGGTCTTTGTTTATTGGTGGGAATCTCTCCTGTGCAGCTGCTTCATTGATCTGCTCGCTGGCGGCCGTTCAGCTTTGAACGCTGTGCAGGCGAGTGGACCAGTGTAATCTGAGGTTAACGACATTCATTTTGTCTTCGTTTAACATCATTATACTTTTTTTTTCTTTTGTTTAGACAAGGTACATGATAAAAGGTTAACATGAGAAGATTTTTTTTCTTTTTTTCTCCTTTTTTCTCTTTTTTCTTTTTTTTATATGTATCTTATTTATATTTTCAATATAATGTGAATAAAACTAAAAGATAGACGTATATAGACCGTACCTGACAGGTTACTACAGCTTCATCAAACCATTTTCAGTGTTCGTTCAAAGTCAGTCCTCGTTTAGAAATCCCACAATATCATTTAGCTTTTATACATTTTAGTTTTATTCATATATTCATTTTTTTTCCTCTGTGAATCTGTTCAGTGAAATCTCAATTTGGTCCACAGAGAGCATGGATGCTGTCTCTTTTAAATGCTGGTATGGGGAGCACAAGGCCTGCACAGCAGCAGCATAAATCTGAATAAATAGCGTCGTCGTGTCTCTAGACTGTCAACTCCCCACAAAATGACCATGAAGTTCATCTTATCATTTTATAGACTTTTTTTTTTCTCAATTCCTGGTGTTCGTACCCACTGTGATGTCACAAAGGGCATTGTCACCACAATGTCCTCTTTCAGGGTCGTCCGTTAGCCCCTGGCTGTGTGTCTGTTTCCAAGCATTTTGAATTTACAGCAAAGTGAGATTGAAAAAATAGAAGAGCTAACAGAGGGCTAAATACATTACATTGTACTGTCTTTATACTTGACAGTTCATTTTGCGAAGTTTGATGAAGATACATGCATTTATTTATTAACACTTTTATTTAATTTATTGAGTTAAAACAATATAATTAAACACATGCATTAATACATTAGGGATGTAACAGTTTGCAAGATTGGATATACATATTAAGCCTGCCTTTATTCAAATAATGTAAAAATCATTTATGCAGTTTTGACAGACTTCATTGGTTTTAAGGTGCACACAAGTAAAAAACTTCACTGACACTTGAATAAAAAAAGAGGCTTACAGTTACATTATTTTCTGTATTTTAAATATTTATTCCACAAGTTGGCCTAAGTAAAGTATGCGATAACAAAGCAGATACTGCAGGGATTTCTGAATGAAAGAATAGGGTTGATGAAAGGTCACTTATGGGACTTTCCCCGCGCTCGGAGGACTGTTTATGCACACTGCGGAATGGAATGCAGCTCTAATTTTCGTCAGTGTCCCAGACTGAAGAAAGTGACATCAAACTCGCAGCAGCTGTGAATCTCAGTGGGGTGGATTTTGTTTGCTCAAGACTGCGGCGCAGTTTGGAATAAACCAGGAATGGAAAAATGTCACGTTGTCGTCGAGCTGCTTGTCTTAAAATGCAACAAAAAAAGAAATTTATACACACGACGACTATGTTATTACACTTATCATGCAGTGTAATACCATTGTCATCTTAAGTTCTGCATGGAAGTGAGGATCATGCCATGATATTGTCCATGCATACTAATGCATATCGTCAGTGGTGATTGAAGGTGCATTCAGCTCCCCCCCATGAATCCGTTTGTTTGGGCGTCTGTCAACATCGCGGTCGCTGCAGGTTCCGGAGCAAATCACCCAGGCAGAGCCTCCGATGAGTGGGAGGTCTCGGCCTGTTTGCAATCGACACACCAATCGATGGCTTGTCGTGGGAATGCACATTCCCCACGAACTGATACAACTCAATTGATGTACAGAGGAGCCCCGTAAACACTGCCAAACAGGCGTTTGTTTGTTGTTTGTTTGGCGTTTGTGAGCTGCAGATAAATTGTTTGGTGAATAGCGAGTTTATGTCTTCAGAGACGGACTCCCCCCTACGGAGCTCTCATGCAAAAATGCATATCTGTTGTGTATTATCTAATTTCTCAGTCGCTAATGTGAGACTGGCTCAGACTAAATATGGTGTTGATACACTGAGCACTGGTGCATATACCAAAGAAACGCAACCAACGTTGCGCTGTTATGGCTCGATGTCCGAAATACGATCGACTGAAACATCAAGGGATATTTTCTGCAAAAATTCTGACCAATCGCAAACCTGCTTGCAAGCCAGTCGTAGCAGACGTGCTCTGTTCAAAGTGCCTTGTAAAAATTATAAAAAAAACAAACAAACCTTGAATTGGGACAAAAGCAAAACAAGGTCAGTGTGGGTCCGTCTACCTCATGATCACCAAGTTGCTCGTGCAAGTACAGCCCAAATATATTCAGCTGACTATGGAGGAGAGCTGAGCAAGAAACCCTGATTTACATCTCAATTTTATTTTTTAATGACTGCGCGGCCTCTGCATCCGCAAACGGCAGTGATTTTACAAGTAGGAAAGGGTAAAACTTAAAATTGGATTTGAGGAAAACAAGAAAATAACATAAAAACAAACTAACCGTGACAACAAAATATCAAGACAAAGACGTCCAGTCACAAGTCGACAAGTCGCTCTGTGTTGAGCTTCAGCCTTCACATTCTCAGTTTTAGTCCTGAAGAAAAGCTGCACCTCGGGCTTTTTGTGTTGAAATCTTGAAAAAACCGAGACTTGAGTGATGTGATCCGTCTAATCCTCGGCTAACCACCGGCACGCTGAGTGACGAGCACATTTTTTTGTTGATGCTCACATTGATATTCAGGTCAGTGCAGGATCTTCAAAAAATGCTGACTGAGGCGCGATCTTTCAGCCAGAACGAGCTCACTCAGCCTTTTATCAGCGCTGCATTTTGAGAAGCCGGGGAAAGTGCAGTGCCCCCTGTTGGTTCGTCCAACACATGTACAACAGGGCTCTGCTCTTTAAAGTGCTTGTTTGATGAGTTTGACGAGGAGCGGAGCTCAGTTTCAGCTCAGATCGCTTGACCTTTCTTCTGTTTTTCATACTGAGCACACGCGTGCGACCATCAGGAGCCCGCAGCTTCCCCTTTAATGAATCTAATGTGGTCTCCAGCCTGTTTGAATGAAATATTTTATTCCAAGCTGTGCAAATGTGTTTGCACCAGTAGGTGGTTTTGTGTCAATCCATCATCTTGCACCCTGAGCTGTAATCAGCCAGTCCCGTTTTTTTTTTTACACCCAGACAGTTCTCCCACCAGGGGCTGAAAAAAATAAATAAATAAATAAAATGAAAATCAGCTCATTGTTCTCCTCTCAGAGGCCTAATGATGATGGACAGGGAGAGGGCGGTGATCGTGGGGAACTGACAGGGACCTAACAGTGAAACGTATTACAGAAAGATAGACAAGCGTGTCCGTGTTGAAGCGGCGCTGGTGTGAATAATTCAGCAGAGGCACCCGGGCCGCTGTTAGGAGTCAGCGGGAGATTACTGAGATTGCGAGGATCAGCATGATTTCAGAACGCCAGGCAAAACACACGGGTGGAGGGCAGCGCGCTGCCGCGCGGCGGACGTTGGAAGTTTTGACAACGAAGACACGCGCTCCATTTTTCACAGTTTAGCTCAAGAGTGACGTGATTAATGGCGCGGTGAAGGAAATCAGATGCAAAGGCAGGAAGGACGCACGCTATCTGAATACGAAAAACGCGTGAACACGCCCGTCCGCATGGACTTCCTGGCCACTCCACCTGGTCAGACTCATTCCAATTCCCATTAAGCGTGTAATATTCTCAGATTTTGAAGAAGAAACGGCGACATCAAGTGGTTACATTTAAGATTGCAGCGCTCTTTTGCTCCCACTCCCTCTCCCGAGTTTGCCAGTGAACTACGTTGGCCTGCGCACCCAAACCTGGATACCTCGTCCACCTTCTTCTTTGTTGGTTTATTTGAGGATGCAAGCGTTCAGCCTAAATATGAAACGCGCTGTCAGGCTGCTGGATTGTCCACACCAGGCTTCCTTAGAAATTTGTCGGTGCAGGATGGAAGCTAACTGGGAGCAAGACCCTCGATCTGTGAATATTCTTATGTATAAATAAGAACTGTTCTGTGGGTAGGAAAACCAACTTGCTTTGATTGTTCTGCAAGTATGCACTTTTATTAATATATTTGTGGGTGTTACATTAAGTTTTCACCAATATAAAAGTCATAAATCAGGCCAAATTTTACAAACTGGACTGTTAATGCTAATGGCTAAATACTCTACGCTCTTGACCATCAGAAATGGGAACAGAGATTTTTGTTCTGAGTATTTCACAAAGACAGAGATTTACATGGACATCCACATCTGGGGTTTACAGAGAATGGTCCCAAAAAGATGAGTCCACTCTGGGTCAGATTACCTTGTTGATGCCAGAGGTCACCAATGAGGAATGGAGAAGCTTATATCTGAGTGTTCAGCAGCAGAGAACCACACTGGGCGCCGCGCGTCACCAAACTTGAACAACCAATGATTGGACGAAGGTCTCCTGGTCAAGAGTCTTGATTCCCGCAGTGACATTCAGTATCAACAACTCAGGCTGCTGCTGACGAAATGCTTGGAGGGATATTGTCTCAACACATTGCTGACCTTTTAGTACAAATTGAGCAACACTTCGCTACAACAGCGTATTGACTATACCCCATCTCTGTGAGACCACAGTTGACCATGTCACAAAGCTTCAATCTTGAACACCTACTGGACTTTAACTGAGGTCACAGCCACCAGATCTCATTCTATAAGAGACGGCTTGCTGTGTGATGGGATGGCAGACTGACATCAGGCGACTTGAAAAACCAGCACAAGCTTTGTGATTCAATCACGTCTGTGTGGACCAAAATCTCTGAGGAATCTTTCCTGCAGATTACAAGACACAATTCCAAGTGGAATGAAGGCAATTGTGAAACAATATTGTACTTTGTATTAGCAAGTTGTGCCGGATTTAGTAGCCAATGACTTTATATTGTGTTTTAACCTTTTACTACTGTGAAATCCAACAATGTCATCAATCAGTACATTAATATTTGTCTAGTCCCTTTCACACATTGATGTTGACACTGTGGTCCTTTTCTTTTTTTCTCAGCACACCGACCTGTGCCAGTATATGGACAAACACCCTGGGGGTCTTCACCCTGACAATGTGAAGGTAAGACTATAATCGTTTGATATTTAAAAGTTAAAAACTTTTTCTTGAGAGAGATTTAAGTTTGGGTTCAACTTAATCGAGTCAATGTTGATTTATTTATTTTCATTTCATTTTAATTTTTTAATTTAGCTTGTGCACGTACAGACTTTAAGATTCTCATTCAGAATTTCATTCAGTGAGCCTATCACTGATCTGCAGCTACTCAAGACCTCTTTTTAATTATTTGCCTTCGCCGTGGTGCCTCTGTTACCTGGTGTGCGATATGTGGAACCACACAAAACCATTGTGAGGCAGATTAAAACTACCGTGCAGCATTTCTCTTTGATGTGTGTATTAGGGAGTTGGCGACTTCAGTGGCGAGGTTAGAGAAGTGGGGCTAGTTAAACGAGGCCGTGTGGTGCTGACGCCGGCGTCTGAACGTTCGCTGGGGCACAAAGGTGACAGTTTAGGCTGAATACATTGTGTAACACTCTGCACCTTTTGCTGCGGAGGATTTACATAAGTAGCTGATACATGTTTTATCTGCTGACAGCAGCCTCGCTGGGATTCACCCAGAAAAATTGGAATTATTAATAGCGAGCGGAGTAAGGTGCTTAGCTTTATTACCTAAAGCCGAGACTTCTTAGATGTGACTTCTAATCTGTTGACGGAGAGGCTGCCTTTGTCTCTGTGCACTCATACTTGAAACTCCCCCGGAGCTACTCAGGTGGAAAACAATGGCTGTAATAACCCCAAGGCAAGATACCGAGTTTGGAACGGTGGCTTTGCTGCGTGTGTAAATGGTTTCTCGTTATAATGAGCGCTAGCCTGCCACTAATATTTCAATAGGTGGCAAAGGTTTTAAAATGTCAGCATTATTAAAACAGCAGCTGGATATTTTGGATTGATTTCTGAAATTGAGCTCAGTTTGTCTTAAAAATGCTCTGAATTCTGAAACTGGTTAGCTTAGTATGTGAAAAATCCATACTATCCGTACATCTATACAAAGATTCAGATACATCTAAAGTTGTATACTAAGTTTCATTGAGTTTAGTCAAACACCTTGTGGCTAGCAAGCTTAGCTAGCTTGCACCAATAGGACACTCTGAGCAACCTGGCCTTGCCTAACTCATCCAATCGCTCCAAATCTTGCTTTATCAGATGGCAGAAAATTCCCAGGACCTTCTTTGTGTGGAGTTTGTGCATCTTGGTGCTTCTCTACGACTTCCCCCCACAGTAAAGGAAAAAAATAAAAAAAAAAAAACATTCACATGAGACAAATTAGAAACATTAAATTGGCCACAGGAGCAAATGTGAATGGTTGATTGTCTTTCTACGTGGCCCTTTTGATTTCTAAAATATTTATGCTTGTAATGTTCTGTTTTATGACCACATGCATACATTTAATAAATACCACTAAGTATATTTGACTTAGCTGTACCTTTAAGGTTTTAATTCAAAGTAGGGTAACCATTTCCTACTTCCAAGCCTTCTATAACTAGACATGGTGAGAAAGTATTTGGATCATATCACTGTCAAACAAGTGAGTGCAGTTTGGGTGTGTTTGATTACACACTGAAAGTAGAACCCAAAAGCAACAGAAACAGATGAACAAGATGAAGATGTGTTTATTCTGAACCATCATGAGCTCCCCGAAGCACGTTAATGTCCGCTAATGTGTCTTTTATGACTGCAGGGAAGCGCCGTCACTCAGCCATCCTCATATTTACTAATTAGGATCATCAATTCTCAGGCTGCATCAAATCAACATTCAGAGACGCACTCGCCGCTAATGCAATTTTACTGGTCAAATCCACGCGGCGGTTTGATGCGTCGCCGCAATTTCAAAATTCAAGTTTTTGCTCGAACTGAACGACGCGTAATAACATCCGGTGGAGACTGTCTTTCGCACGCAGTCTCATTAACTCCTCGCGCCCCTGCGTTCGCCACTCGACAGCGGTGAGCTGGGGGCGAGTGCTCTCCGCGTTAGAATGTGCGCAGTCGACTGAAGGGCCCGAGGTTCAGCGACATCTCGTCTGACGAGTGGGAAACCGACACCCACTATCACCAGTCGCATAACTGCATTTGTCCTGACAAATTGTATTAGAGGCAGGACAATTAGTCAGTAGTTACGTCAGTGTACGGGCAGGGCACCAAAGCAAGCATCCCTGTTCAAAGTCAAGCTTAGCAGGAAAAGAAATCAAAATTAAAATGGAAATATTGGCACTTTATAGTTTGACTCCAAAGTGTCAGTGCTTTTTCTTTGTTATTAATTTAGTTTTTGACACTCACTAATAAAATTCTATTTGCATTTAGTTTGTTTGAAAATTATTAAATTATCCAGATTCTCTGGATTTTCTCAAGAGTGTCTTTCTAAATGCAAGAATTTAGAACAGTAGAACATTAATCTCAGCTCAGAAGTATGAAACAGTGATAGGGATAGAAAATGGACAGGTGTTATTCTTACTAAAACATCATTTGGTGGATGACATACTGTAGTTCTAACAGTTATATACAATGATCTTTTTTTCCATTTGTAGAAAATATCTGATATTGCCCAGATAGAGTATAATTGCCATTGCTCACATGTGAATTGCAAAATAGAAAGAAATTGACAATGGCCACGCATGTTGAAAAGCAGGTGAAAAACTGGAACTTCAAACTGCAAGCATTGCTTGAGCCTTCTGTTGTTGGCGCAGTGGCATTACCGTGCGCAAGAAGACGCATTATGAATAAATGGAAGCAGCCTCAATAACCTTTAAAGTGTGTAACAAAAGAAAATGTTGTCAAATATAGCATAAAATCGCAAAACATATCGTCACAGTGCATCACAGCAGCACATTTTAAGCAGGGATTTGCAGAAATGAATCAAGCTTTCTGTGAAGCCCTGAATCTCCATTTGTATCTTGAACGTCAACTGTGCCTCTTTATTTTCTCCACTTCTGATTTTCCACGTTTTACCTTCATCACATCCGACATAATAAACTTGATCTGCACCTGTGAAACGGTGACAGCAGAACATTGCAGTAACAGTGTGATATGAAACCAAAACGCTGGTGAACGTTTGGCTCGGCGCTGGCTGATTTCTGAAGGTCTCACCTTTTGATGCCTCTTGATGAAACACATCCTGTCAACTTGTAGCGCAGCGTGCGATGAGAGGGCTCGTGGCAACTCTACAAATGAGACAAAGTCTGGAAATTACAGCTTCCCCACTGCAGAGAAAATCACAGGCCTCGTTTGCCCAACCCTGTCATCTGACCCTCTGCCTGCAGTGAAACACGGAAACCAGGCCGCGGTCGGAACGTGTCGGAAGTTTCATAGTTTGCCCGCTGCCGCGGGGCATCCCGGCGGTTCGTGTTAAAAAGAAAATTCCAGACTTTATGAGGCGACGTGTGCGCGCAGCTCGCTCCCGGTGTTCACACATATAATGAGACGCTGCTGCGTTTGAAACAATGGGTAAACGCAAACGTCTCAGCCGCAGCAAAATTGCCGTGTGGCCGCTGAGGGACGGTGCACCGTGGCCGCACTTTCCCTGTTTTTAAGTTTTACAATCGCGGCAGCGTCGGACATCAAAAACCCCGAGCAGAAATATATTTTTGGTGCGCGTTTGCTTGATTGACACGACCTTGTTTTGGAACCTAAAGATAGATTTGTTTTTTTTTATTGTAGCCTTGCAAAACACAAATTCAGACATCAGAACATGCCCGGAGTAACATGGGAGTCTGCGTGTGATGTTTTTTTTTTTTTTTTTTTACAGTGTGTGTCGGCAGTCTCAGTAGTAGTCTCTGGAGTTTTCCACAGCTGCCGGTTAAAACCGTAGCCAAAGATAATCGCGGGGACGAGGCGTCGCCAAAGCCGACGGTCGGCTGCGGCCGCTGCCAGGCTGCCAGGTCCCTGCGCTCTCCTCACTCAACCCATTAAAACCAACAGCGTTCGCATGCTTCCTGGGACAAGATGTGGACTCTTTGTGCGCACTGCTGCCAGATGGCTGAGCCTTCGCACTCCATTTAACACTGCTTTGCTTTAGCGCCCCCTCACTGACTGCCACCACTTTTTACTCATTTCAGCAAATTTTGCTGTGCTGGAGATCTGCCATCGCTTAGGATCCTTGTTGCGGTGTGCCATCTGATTTTGCACTGATAATATGAACTTCTGCTGGTGCTGGGGCATTTCGCTTGGACTCCGTTAGCCTCGTTCAGTTCTTGGTTAAATGCCCTGCAATGATTTACTTCACTTTGCCCATCATTTATTTTGGAATATAGATTTGGGCAAAGTTGGTGCAGAGAAAACAATGAAAGGAATGATAGCAACTTGCATACAAAACTACTGCAAATGGAAATGTACAGTTGATTCAGTACAAACTGATGACAAGAATATCAATCAGTCAATGAAGTTTTATTTGTACAGCGCTAAATCACATCCACAGGCGCCTCAAAGTGCCTTGTACAATTGGGAGAAAACCAACTGAACCCTACAATAGTAGAGACAAAATTCAAAACTTTTTATGAGAAACTCATTTTACAACACTGGAATAATAAAGAAGCACCATCATTCCCAGAATGGGTGGGTTTGGTGGTTGGGATGATGGGATGGGAGGAGGATGGCTTTGGGTTTTGGAGCGGTTTAGGTACAAGTTATGCTTTGAGGATGGCATGATGGAACATTGGTGAGTATAGCTGAGTGGCCAGCGATGACTCAGACTGGGAAGCGCGGTTTGATTTTGGGCAGATGACGAATGTAGACTGTAATGACTGTAATTTATCAGTATACACTCACAAACTAAATTCAATATTAAAGAAGAAAACTGAAAAGCTCAGATTTCACCTGTGAAATGTTGCCGATCTATGTTGCCAAACTCCAACGCAGTGTTTCCAGACCCTGATGGCAAATTTGCTTTGGCTCAGACGAGGAGCATGCGGCCCACCTTCACAAGTGAGTGAAATCTGGCCCCAGTTTGCTTTTTTTCCCCCACAGGTGTGAACCATAACATAGCCAGATATCTGCCGCACCTGTGCCAAATACAATTAATTAATGTAGCTCAGAGCTGGGCCTCACGCAGCATTGCAAAGCAACATCATCCCATCTATGCCTGCCTGCACAATGACTCACTAACAGTAGCTTCGCTGTTGCACCACCACATTAAAGAGTGTTTTTCTGATGAAGTGTTGCTATTCTTCAAGATCTATATCATCATCAACACCGTCTATGTTAGACATTTATTTCCACAAAGCATTGATGAATAGGACCATATTGACAGAGAGATAGTTCAGTTCAGTTTGTTTTGGCTTTGTCCATAAATACAGACACTAATAAATGTGTAATGGTAAAATGAAAGTGCATTCTGCAAAGCAGATCAGAGACAAGAATCAAGGTTTCCAGGCGTTCATTATTATTTTAATAAGGCAAGAAAACAACAATCGTATATTCTCACATTGATTCCACCAGCGAATACAGTCTGTTTATTGTTGTTAGGTCATACTCTTGATTTTTTGTTCGTCAGAAACATTGTTAGAAAGAGTCAATATGAACCCTCAGTCAAAATTGGCTCTTTCTACAGAACATGATTTATAGTTTTTTAAAGTCATCTAGATTGTAAAATATTAAAGAGCGCACCTGAATGAATAGTGGACTGCCCTGCTCATGCTACTTTTGCACATGTTCCCTCATGCCTTCTGGTGGATTTGTACCACGGTGTATGGGGCAACAACGGAACAGTGCAATTTCTGGTTTGCAATACATTCACCTTGTTATCATATTCTTTCTTTTTGGTGCTTCAAGCGTGTGCGCGCTTAGCTTCAGCCCATTTCCGTGTTTCACTTTTGTTCCCAACCCTCGTGGAAGTAGACTGGAACACACTGCGCTGCTGTCACTGTGATTCATTACCTCACGCTGTAGCTGCACATTGAGCAAGAGTGAGAGACACATTTCGCCTCCATTCTCGCAGATAGATGGCGCCGAGTCCATCCGGTCGCCCTTATCTTGACCGAGATATCTGCTCGCGCTGTGCATGACGGCAATAAGTATTTCATCATTTGACAATCGCCAGCGCGTTTATTGGTGTGCTCATGATGGATCGGTTCTCATGCGCCGGGGTCACTCCTCAGGTGATAGATTATGTTAATGGGTGATTTGACTACAATCACACGGCTCGTTTCTCCCGCAGTCTCCCGCGCCGATAATACATCATGATTAGAGACATGCAGTCTGCCTGGGGTTCCTCATCCAGAACAAGAACAACATAAAAAGAGTTCATCTGCAGAAATTAATGTTCATGTCAATTAAACTGGGTGGTTTAGGCAAAGTAGAAATCATGTGGATAAAAAATAGGCTTATTGATGACTGAAAATTATTCACTTGTTCAAGAGAAGCCTGTAAAATTGTACAACATTTAATTGAGCAGGCCGGCTTCAAGCTGTAATTCAAGCCTGTGTAGGTAGACGATGACAATAAATGAGCGTTTAACTGCAAAGGTGTAAAAATTCAAATGTTCAAACAACAAATCGTAACCACCACCACCCAAATTACTATTAGTAATCTTAATTTGTTTCAATTTTTTTTTTAATTATGTAAAAGGGGAACTGATTTGATTAAAACTGCAAAATCATTGATTTCTTTCTTTACCCAAGTCATGCAGGATCTGTGTAACCCGTGGCTTCAAAGAACTGCTTAGAACAAGTTGCATGTGCCAGTTTTAGAGTTAAAGAAAAATAATTCTTTCTTAAGCAAAAGGCTCAGCATTGTAACAAAAATGGACTAAACAAAAAATCCATCATGAATGTTCTCAAACACAACAATTCATTTCCCCTTGCTATAGGACATCACCAGTCTTTTACGCATGAAGGACTGTTTGTATTTATCAGTCAATGCTTTTTGAATCTGCATTTCCAAGTTGGAATTTGATACTATCTCACACTTATTGCTTTTTGAATCATAAATCTCCCAAGTGGCCGTTTCAAAGAGTAAAGTTGGAGTCTGTCTGGCCAGCAGATGTCCTGAAGTCAGGAAGCAAAAGTTCTCTACCAACAGCGCTCAACATTTCAAACTTCAGTGAAGGTGAAACGTGGTCTGCTTGATAAAAGCGGCACATTATTATGTTCGTCGCTGTAGACAAAAGTCTTTCCAAATAACCCTGGAAAAAAGGAGTTTGCATTTTATGATTTTGTAAAAGATGAAAAGAAAAAATAATTGTCCTTTAAAGATTGAATTGGACAACTGTCTGTAGAGAATAAAAGCATTTTTTACTTTTCACTTCATCTTTTTTCAGCCCTCTGCAGTTGAGCCACTAACAAGCCAAGGCCTTCTCGCAGAGCCACTTTGATATACATGAGTAAACACACATTTCTCTACACTAATTCTCAGCGGCACCGTTCTCTCACCCACTGAGGGCAACAGTGGCAATGTGTTAACCTGGCGACTCCACATGCCAGACAAGGCCACGTCCCTGATTGGACTCCACGGCGCGGCAGTCGGCCTAATTGGCTGAGACTGCGACATCACAGAGAGAGAAAAGAAATGAGAGTGGAATGCCGCAATTGGAAGAAAAAGGCAAAACGCCGGATCACGCGTGCCTCATTATTTGTTGATTGACACCGTCTGCAGGAGAGGCGCCGCATCTCAGAGGGAAAACAAAACACGTCTGACTCCGACTCCGACGTTCCAACTTTGTTAACTTTCGTCTCTGAAAGTTCACGCAGGCACAGAGGCGAAGGCTATTAATGCATTATGCATGTATTAAAAGCTATTTGTTTTGTTGACGTGATGGAGTTGGTGAGCCCTGCGGGCAGGTGGAGGAGCCATGTTTCATTTTAGCGCTGAGATAAAAATGGCTGTAAAAATGCAAATTCCAGCGTAGTTTCATATATGTATATGACACTTCAGCAAAAGTGCGTTCATGCATTTTCATGAGCCTTATCTGTGAATGAATTTGTTTTTGAGACATTGCCTGGCAGCGTCCTCCAGTCATTGTTTGTAGGATCGCAGAAATACAATACCACTTTGTTTTCACAGTTGTTTACTATTTAAGGATTTATCTGCTTTTCCATTACAGTTTTTCGCAAAACAACAGCGATATTTCTTAAATTTCGACAAAGGACGATTGTGATTTGTAGGTGTTTCCATTGAATGGTGTGAAGCGCGTAAGCCGTAATTCTCGTAAAATCTTGTTTGCTGTTGTTTGTTTACGTTTGTTTGCTGTCTCGAATGGTTCTTATATTTTTCTCTTTGATTACTTGTGAAAAAAATATTCTGTCTCCTCTTCCGTCGAAACATCACTCGCCATTTTCACTTGAAGTTAACTGGTCACATGACCCCGTCCGTCGCGTCCGGTGACGTGTAAATGTGAAAAATGTTTCCATTGCACTTTTGCGATTTATCTGGATACGTCTTAAAAACCATCTCATGATAGCGTAAAAACCTTTTAGCGATATTTGAGGTTTTTCGAAGTTTAGGTGTTTCCATTACCAGTTTTTTACCGCGATATTTAGGCTTTTTGCAATTCTAGGGATAATGGAAACGCGGCTGTCTACCTAAGAGCCATGTTTTCTTTCTCCTGCAGTGAAATGGTCGACTTAGTCTGGCATGCAAAATGGAAAACAGTGAGCTGTGCTTAGAGAAGTGATAGAAATATTGCAGCAACAATTCCTAATGAGCTGTAGGTTTGAAGCAGGAATAGCCCGGGAGCAAAGTCTCTGCTGTTTCCAGCCCACTCAGTCACTGCTGTTTGCCACTTTGATCGTTTTTCACTGCATTAATCTGTATTTCAGAATTTTAACGGATGCTTTTCCCCCTAAATCCCTGCAAAATGAAACAAAGAAAGTACCTTGAATGTATAATTAAGACAGTAATGGGAGAGTCATCCAGGCAGGCAAAGACAGTTTTACTTTGTCTGCAGTTTGATGAGTCGGTGCTGCAGTAAAATCAGATGGATAATTAAGTCACATCTGTGTGTTCAATGTTCAATCGACCAAATGACAGAAATGATGACTGCATTCTTGCTGAATGGCTTACTACTGTATAGACTTTGTTCTAGCTGCCTGTGACAGAAATAGAATCTTTCTGAGCTATTTAGAACTTACATTGGGGCTCCTGTTCTTGTGTGGCCACATTTTGTTTCCCCTTATTAATCGGCAGCTGCTGTTGCAGTCCAAATAGATGCATGGTTTTGGACTGTGAGGCTCTAACTGGTAAGTTACACAATGTCTTGGGAACGTACCACCCAAGACCGGTGTCTTGGTTTCAGGTGTCGTCAAATAACTCGACATCAGTCCATTCCCGTGATTTTCTCTTCTTCTGCTCTTGAATCTTCCAGCTGTTCCTCTTCCAACTGCTGAGGGGTCTGTCCTACATCCACCAGAGGTACATCCTTCACCGCGACCTGAAGCCACAAAACTTGCTCATCAGCGACACCGGAGAGCTCAAACTTGCTGACTTCGGTGAGTAAGAACAAACAAACTTTTTTTTATTATCAGCGTGCTAACAATCTTCACCATGAAAAAATGACAGGAGAATCAGTTTATTTTAGATGTTAATGCTGTGCAATTTTCTGCAGCATCATCAGCATTGACTTCCCTACTCAAAATACCTCTTTAATAATCTTTCTCACTTTTAAATCAAATGTTATCAAGTGTTTTGATGGCTTGATAGCCTTGAAAGCACATATACTTCTATGTTGTGACATTAATCATACTTCATTAAATGACAATCTACGTTACTGAAACCGAGCCCTGAATCCAGGGTGGCTGGAAGAGCTGCAGAGGAAGTGAAGAAGGAAGAATAGCAAACTGATTTGCCTCAGTTTGCTAAGCGGGTGAAGATAAAAGGCTCTCTGCAGGGATAATCCACACCCACCTGTAGTGATCCAATCAGTGTGAATTGTTCACCCACATGGTCGGCTCTACTTGTTGATGCCTTGGTAACTAAAGATGTTCAGATTTCCATTGTGAGTGAGACACTTTAATTGGAAAGCAGTTTTTAATTCAATTAAACCCAACTTGATTTAATGCTCGAAAGCCGTAGACCTGCATATAAATGAACGAAGGCTTACAAAAACTGCAGATACCCGAGTTTAAGGACAAGCTGTTCTCTCATTATTATTATTGGGAATTCTATTCTTTAGAATTATTCACATGAACACACAACATAGCTTTTGAGACATTCACTTTAAATCTTGGATGCTTGTTTGAGCTAAGGTGTATGATGTCCTCTACTGCTGCTGCATCAATAGACCAGTTGTTTTGCTCACATTGCTTAATAAACCGACTGGACTAAAAAGAAAGATCTTTTACAACTTTTCCCATCACTAAATGAAGCTTTAAGCATTCAATGGTTTTGGTGCCCATGGGTGTATTGATGAAATCTCAGGAGTATTCTCTCCGTGGAGGAAAACCTGTTTGTGAAAAGTCATTGTCTGTTGCGATGGTGGAGAGGTGGGGCTCTTTGAAAGACTTTTTGGCGCAAACGTCAGGTTGACTTTGGGTCTTCCAATGGGACGTCCATCTGCCAAATATTGTGGCCAAGACGATGACAATCCACTTTCCCTCTCATTCATTTTCCTTTCAAGACCCTTCATCAAGAACTTAAGTTGAACTCCTATAAAACTGCATAGATCCATTTCTATTTAAATGGAAGCAGTAGACAATGTGTTTGAATTATCCTCGTTCTTTCTCTTAATATTTTTTGTTCCACTACTGAAGTGGCACCATATGGCATGGATCCATGCTTGGTAATCACTATCTAGATGGTCTGTCTGACACCCTCCGGGGATGGCAAACACGCCCTCCATCCCTCCATCCATCCATTTGTTTGTCCATCCTTCCTCCCATCCAGTCCGGCAGGGCTCGCCCATTCTCCAAATCCCTCAAACTGCCCCTCCTGTCCAGCATCCACCCCTCTGCCCAGACAGACAGATGGTTGGGGAGGCGGGCGGCAGCTTCATCAATAATGCAAACCCTGTTTTAGCGCAGAAACATGACTGCCAGGGAAATGAGAACGTGGAAATAATAGACACAATACCGAATGAGCAGGATGATGTATAAATCCCAGAGCTGATGATTCTGTCGCTGGAGTCGCGCTCTTCGGCAAACACGCACAAAGCACGGAATCAGCCTTTGCCCGAGGGCGGGCCATGCCAGGAAGGTGTGTGTGTGTGTGTGTGTGTGTGTGTGTGTGTGTTTGAGTCCTGGTGGCCCTGGGTCTTGGCAGCAGGAATACTAACGGCCTGCAGCTGAGGCCCGTGGCACTGGTTGGGGTGGAGAGCGAAACAAAGGAGGGTCTCAGGGCTGGAGGAAGAGTTGGCGGAACAGGAGGACTAGTCTTGATAGAGTGCAGAGATGAAGACGTGTTTGGATGCAAGGTGAAGAGGGCAAATTGTGAAGCTCTCAATTTCCGCTGTTGGGTAACCATGGTTTTAGAAATGTATGATTTAAATTCAAATTGGTCCTTAGGAAAAGCGAAAAAAAAAAGTGTATAGCCCCTGGTCTCAACTGAATTCAACCCTCAGATGCAGGTTGCAGCGCTGTCAAAATCCATGCTTATACACACACTTTTGAGACAATTGAGTATTATTAGGAGTGATGTTTCTCTGTTGGTCACATCATCAATTGTGCTCTACAGCCAAAATCAATTTCCTCCCCAACAAAAAAACAACCTAGACAGACTATAATTGGATTGGACACTTAATGGATTCTTGGAACTGGGAATCATATTTACAGTTTAAGAGATAATAAATGGCTGGATTGACTTTTATGTGTGCAAGTGCTTGTCCATTAAATTTCTACATTAAATTGCCTTAAATTGTACATTGAATTTGTATGAAATACTTTGGCAGGATCATGATTGTTTCCTTGAACAGTGAAAATAAAAAAACCCATGCTATTGCCACTACCACTGTTACAACTAATTTGTGTCAACAGTACACATGAATTGTGCCTACGCTGATATGGAAATTTCCTACATCCAGAAATATCTGGAATCCATCTTTTCACTGACTCTCATTGAAAGGACAAAGATAGTGACTTTGTTATGCATTTCTAAAACAATGCAATTTTATAAATCCAATGGAAGAGACTGTTTATGATTATAATACATATATTGTGACTTGTTTCAGCAAAATAGCCATGCCAATGCAACTGAGCAGTGACATTCAGAACACTGAAGGCAAAATCACTTTTTAATGACTTGATGGACTTGCCCACTGGTCGAACTGCACTGTTTCCAAAACCATCATGTGAATTTCTCACCAGCCGCAGTGGCCAAAGCTCCGCTTCCCCGCTGCCGCTTGTGGAGGTGATCCAGATGCTTCCCGCGGCTCCTCGGTGGGTTTGCACACTTTTTAATGAGCAGCGCAAACAACCAGCTCGTAATTGAGGCTTAGAGGATCCCCTGCTCCATATCAAGGACACAATTAATTGAGGCCAAATGAAGCAGTGTGCTGGAGTCTGTGTCTATTGTTTATGTGTTGAGAGGGTCACGAGGGTCATTACCACAAATCCATGCCGCTTGCATATGTATCCACATACATTTCCATTCGTCTACTGTGAAACCAGACCAGCTTTTTGACTTCAGTTCACATGATTTTGTTGCATAGAATTTTCTTTTTGACCTTTTTACATTGCACAATGATGGCAACCACGATGCAATTGTGATCATTTATTGGCTAAGTGCTACTTCATCAACACTCCCGAGTGCCGCAGTCTGCAGTTTTATTTCCCTTTGTTGTGTCTTCCTGGGATTTGCTCTGTAATCTGTCTCCGTCGATAATTAGCAGAGAGAATATCGCCAAAGCGATAAAAAGCACCACATTAATCAACCATTTTCCCATCATTAAGTGGCACGAGTGAGCGCTGTCCGCAACATAACGACTTCCGGTGCAAATTAACCCCCTCAGGATCGTGTTTGTGCAGTGGTGGGCCGTGCATTTTCACGCCGAGGCATATTACCCTGCTCGAGAATCCATACAAAATCACAATAACACATTACATCACCTTCATATAGGTGACCAAGTTGAGCAAAACTTAGTTTCTGGAGCATTTAATCATAATTAAGACAAAGTAACTAAGGCCACAGATACTGTCAAAACTTACAAATAAAAGATGATTTTTAAAAATTCCTCAACAAAGTTTTATTAAGTCAATCAAAACTACACTCTGTGAACTTTATCCAAACGCATTGTTGCCGATTTGTACGAAAGACCAACGAGACGATAACGAAACAAACTATTGAACTACTTAATTATTAAATGGTTGAACATGTTGGAACCACGCTATTTACATTTTAAATTGCAGATGATTCGGCAGCTAAATTTATCTTCATACTCTCCTTCAGACGTCGTGGGTCACAGGACACACACTGTACATGTGAAGTTCAGCGTAAGGCCAGCTAGCTGGTCTCGGCATCGCAGACTCCAGATCCGATTGGCTATCGCAACTGACGGTGGTGCGTTCACAGCCTGCAGTGTTGATTCTTCTGGCCGTCGGCAGATTTCATAGAACCTGACAACACAAGCTAGCTGAAATATAATTGGATAAAACCTCTACTATTGTATACAACAATGGAAGCAGTGCAATCAAGTGGTTATGATATAGCGTGAAATAACAACTATGGAGAATTTATGGGAAAATGTACTTAAATAAGTAAGTATCTTAAGGCCAGCAGAGAATGCCTTGCTGTCAGGATCCTGTGGGGGCGCCGTAGCATCCTTCTCTTGCCAAACCTTCCTCGTCATGACTTGCAGCCCTGAGACAAATTCCCTGATGACAAGCCCTTAATTACCGGAGCCAATGACACAGCAGATGAGTCACGGGCGCCGTGCTCCGCGGCCTTGGTGAGAGGGTGAGCGTGTGCTCGCGCACTGGGCACGGACCTGCCGAAAGGCAGCGCTTGAATCGCCGCAGCTCGCCCATATGCCGCCGCCGACCGGCCAACCTGGAACGGCTGAGGTGCCGCCGCTGTCGCCAGGAACCTGATGAGGTTCATTCGGAGAGCAGCTTGACTGTGGAGCCGCGACCGCGCCAGGTTGTCCTCGGTCCAGCCGGTTTGTGACGTGTTTTCGTGTCCGACAGCCCGCGGGGCTTTCTTGCAAACAAAGATTCACAACCCTCTTCGCTGACCGACAGACAATTCCAGAAAAATCTAGGCAGAAGTGGTGTACTCATACTTATATCATATATATATATATGTATATATATATATATATATCATGACTAGTTAAAGAAAATAATAATATTAGTAAATTGTAATAGAATAAATCAAAACAAGAAGCATTTATTTTGAAATCTCAATCTCTCCTATTCCCAAACAAGTTCATTTTGCAGCCACAGTGTGATGCTGGGATTTTTTTAAGCAGCTCCCTCATGTTCCTGGTCCTGTGGGGACAAGGAAAAAAACAGCTTAAGGAAAATTGCAAAGGCTGCACCGCTGCCAGCTCCCCTAGTTCTCATATCCCTCCCCTACTTAAAACATGTCATAATTTAAAAACAGTCTCTCATCATAGTGTTCACGCCAGTGGACAAGCAGAACGCTGCAGCTTCACCTTTCTCACAGTTGTGGGATGGACCAGGGGATTTTGGTGTTTTTGCCGTCACTCGCTGCAGCTGTAATCAGCTAATGTCTGACGGCGTGCGCAAGTGTGTCTGGGTGTTTTGCCTCGCCGCGAAGCAACAGCTGCCGGGATAATGATGTGTGAGGAGTGAAGCAATGTGACAATGGAGCTGCAAGAATGTTGCAGACTGTTTTGCCTCTCCCCAGTGTGCACTTCCACGCAGAGTCTTGCCACAAATCTGGGATGTGTTTGTGTGTGTGCGTGTGTGTGACTTTTTTAGAGGCGGCTGCTGCTGCTGCTGCTGCTGCTGCTGCTGCTGCTGCTGCTGCTGCTGCTATTTTAGAGTCTGCTCCATGAATCAGAGCTACATGTGCGTGTCTGTCCATCTGTTTATTTGATCTAAATCAAAAAGCATAGTAAAATGACACTGGGAGGTTTAAAACAGCCGAACCAGGAGCGGCGTCTGTTGATTGTGTTGGTAACGACGGCTTCACTGGCTTCACATAGAATTACGGAGAGTTCATTACAGTTAACTTTGTGTCTGAAACGAGCTGCGGTGATAGCAGATGGTGTGCTGCACTCTCTCTCTCTCTCTCTCTCTCTCTCTCTCTCTCTCTCTCTCTCTCTCTCTCTCTCTCACACACACTGAACTACAGCTTAATATGAGGCAGTAAACTGTCCGGCCAATAAAACTATGATGTATACTTAACCTTAGTCCTGATAATTGTGTTTAATAACTCAATTTTTTGATGACCAAAGCACTGCGGTCCCCCTTTTTTCGTGCAACCACGGACATTGCTTTGGCTGACTGTGTCACTTTAGTTGGAAAAACAGATGCGGTTCCTCACTAAACGGCCCATAAGAGCTACCTGCCTGCCTGCCTGCCTGCCTGCCTGACTGCCTGCCTGCCTGCTCGGCTCCTCATCAATATTACATGTGTGTATTTTCAGCTGGGCAAATACATTAAGGGACTCTGTCAGAGAAAGTTTCAGCCAAACCTCATCTCATCTCAGTGGGCTTTTTGCAGGGTTTGAAATACCAACAGACTCTGTATTTGCAGTTCTTAAAGGGAAGCGTGTAGTTGCCCACAAATGTATGAATGCAGAATATTTCCCTGCGCTGGATTCACTGACGTCCAATCTGTCAGTCAAGGGGTTTGTGTGATTTAGTATCCTTTTAATATATCTCTAAGTAAATTAATTATTTAACTAAACAAATATGCTGACCTGTATAAATATCTGACTATCTACAATAGATATCTGGACAAAGAAGGTTAAAGTCACATCTTGGTGGCAAATTTGTCCTCCACATTTGATCCATCCACCCCCTCATGGAGCAGTTGAGCAGCAGCCACACTCAGGAATCATTCGCTGATCTGACCCCCAACCCTTCCCTCCAAATCTGACCCCACATACGGTGAGCCAAGCAGGGAGGCTGGAACTGAACCCACGACCCCCCCGCTCTCTGGGAGGACACTGTAACACTAGGCCACAGAAGGTCACCGAGAAGGTGACCTTCATCAGAGGAGGTCAAAGACAAGAATTGTCAAGCAAGCATAAAAAGTAGCAGTTAAAAAAACAATAATGACACAACTGCTTTATACAAAATAATTACATTTTTTCATGTCCTAGCTGCAAACCTTTTGATTAAAAAAAAAACACACATTTATTGGAAGCTGTAAAGCAAAACTGACTTTTTATTTCATTATTTATCTAGTTAGTTTTTTTTCATTTGTTTGATATTTCCAGTCTATTTATTTCCTTTCATGATGACATTTAATAAATCTTGGCAGGAATCAGTGTATCTCTCCATCTGCAGAGAAGAGCGGAGGATGAGACGCAAAGCAAACCCTGCTGCTTCTTTTTTTTATTATATCTAAAAATCCAAATGAACTTCAAGAGAACAGTGGGGCCGTTCCCCTCGGGGACACAGACTATTTTAGACCCTTTTTTTTTTTTTTTTTTTTTTTTTCTGCGTTCCCTCCTCCCTCCTTGCCGTTCCCCGCCCACCTCTCCTCACCCCACACACATCCTGACCCGGGCTCGACATATTGATGTATAATTCAAGGTGTGACCTTCATCCTGGAAACTACCTGGACAGGATGGAAGGCCAACTGGTGAACCAAAACACATTAAAGCTGCGACAGTAGAGGCCTGCTGGGGGCCGCAGGTCAGCCGTTTGAAGCTGTCCCTCGTCTGAAGTGGACTCTGTGGGGTTTTAATGGAGAAGGTCAGTGCTGAGTGTCTCCCATCCCACATATAGTGTTTCTCCTGAAGAAGTGCCCAAGGTCAATAAAACACCTGAAAACCACCTTGGAAATTGCTCTTTAAACTCCAATCAAAATGAAACACAAATCCACCAAATATTCAGGCAGGAGCAGCAGAAAAGTTGAAATTTCATGGTAATTAAATCATGCTTGTGTAATAATTATTGCCAAAGTCAGATTTGGAGTTTTTTTTTCTCAGTTTTTTTAACAGATTGACCAACTACACTATGGACAGTTTGATCATAAGCCACAATAGCTCAAAACCACAAGCATGTCTTGTATGGTCAAACACTAAAAGTGTGAGCCTTTACATATAAAACATCTTGCTCAGTAACAAATGACTAAACAAACAAACCTAACAGAATATATTGCAAATAGTTTTTTTTTTACACCTAAACACCTGCCATGTAAATGTGTGTGTGTGTGTGTGTGTTCCTAGGTGGCCCTGGGCCCACTTATATAAATGCTTGCGTCATCCCAATCAAAAAGATAGAAAGATTTGTGTTCTGGAAGCAACAAAAACACTGTTAGTATTGTTTATTTAATGATATGTTAATGATTATATGTCAGTACAGCTTAGTTTACAAAAATACTCATTAAGTCTTGGATGGCAGTTTAGCTGATTCCATCGTTCACCGAGACAATTAAGAATATGTTGTAATATATTTAATCGGGAGAGTGAGACATCCCCGTGTTTCTGTGGGAAAATCTTTGTAGCTTCGTAGCTTTATTTTTCTTTCTTTCACCCACACTGTGATTTCTACTTAATTTCAGTTGGGAACACAGCTCAATACTGGACCTGAGGCAATACTGTTTGACTGAACATGCATATTTGAATTACCGTAGATCTTAACCACAACTGAAAGATGGTTTCATTAAACATCTAAAGGGGGGTTGTTTTTGCACGCAGTGCAATTTGAAAAAGCCGTGTGGAGACGGTCCTGGGGTCTCTGCATTAAGACATTCTTTTGTTTCATGTGGACTTTTTTTTTCCTCCAATACACCCACACGCACATGCACGCACCAGGGCGCACGGCGTGGAAATGATTGCCTCTCAGTATTAGCTGGCGGAGGGGAGCCGTTCCGTGTTAGATCAGCGTGTGGAAATTACAGTGCTCAATTCCGACCAACGCCCCCCCGCAACTCCCCTCTCCTGTGGGTGTTCCAGCCAGAAAATGTTAAATACCACCTCCCTTCTCATCTATTCTCCCTCCGACGTCCTTCTTCCTCCTACACACAAGAGACGGGGGGGGCAGGAAGTCCGCCTTTTTGCCGGGCTAAATGCTTTAATTAAGCTCTCGGACCACTCGGGAAGAGACAAAGAGGTAATGCCACCAGCCTCATTAATGCTCGCTGCGTTTGCACTCTGCTCTGCCATTAACTGCCACGGGACCACTGTTGCGGGGTACTTAACTAACCTGGCTTCGTGTCACTGCATGGTTGATAAATGTTCGGACGGGGTTAGAACAACCTCGGAGCCTCTCGCGCACTTGGAAAAAAAAGAGAAAAAAGACCCCCGATGACCGGCTTGGATAGCAGCAGCAGCATTTGAAAGCCTGAAAATAAGAACAAAATAAGCAATTTGTTGTTGTTTTTTTTTTTTTATCACGATTGATTAAGTGAGCGCATGCAATCCCACTGACTTGATGGAAATGGACTTCTGCAGAGATATTTCATACATTGCCAGTGACGCTGACAAAAGTCTCCCGTTCTGATTTCCATTTCAAAAAGCAATCTCAGGCTTGTTGCGGTTGGATGTACACAAGTCAGTGCTGAAGGCGGACCGATCAGGTGCAGTCACACTGTGTCTGTTCCAATGTTACACATTCCCATGAAGGAATATTGAACCGCTAGCGTTAAGTTAATAGTTAATAGTTAATAAATAAAGAAAGTATTTTCATATACTGCAGGGCAGCTGCAACAGAAGACAACTCAGGCAACCTTGTCGTGGCACTTTAGTTTTCCTCAATCCGCGTCTGAATAAAAAATAATCTGAAGTGTAATTATCTCCAATAACATCTGCAATGCTTGAACTCAGTTCATCAGAAGCTGCGTTTCCATTACAGTTTCTCGCAAAATAAAAGCGATATTCCTAAAATTTCGGCAAAGTGCCACTGCGATTTGCAGGTGTTTCCGTTGAATGGCGTGAAGCGCGCAAGCCGTGATTCTCCTAAAATCTCGTCCCGCGAAACCCCACCTTGAGGAGGATGAAGGTACAAAACATTTTGCGCTTTCACTTGAAGTGAACTGGTCACGTGACCCCGTACGTCACGTCCGATGACGTGTAAATGCGAAAAAGTGTTTACATTATCGATACGTTTGAAAAACCACCTCATGAGAGCGTAAAAAACGTATAGCGATGTTTGACAGGTTTTTCAAAGTTTAGGTGTTTCCATTACCCGATTTTTATTGCGATATTTAGGTCTTGCGCAATTCTAGGGGAACGGAAACACAGCTACTATTGCACTCCTTGCACCCTTAAGGCAGCTCGAGCACTGACTTTTTTTTTTTTATAAGAAATAAACATGGTTATGATAGTATATACACACATCTTCCTTAGCTGAATGAGAAAAAGCTTAAAGCAATATTGAGGAAGTTGCATCGCGTACTCAAATTTCAAAAGGATGGCAAACGTTTAAGCACCATCCGCCAATTTGTTGAGCACCACCGTTTGAACTGTGATCCAGATGAATGGTAACACTGAGATGTGTGGTCAGTTTCTTAGAAAAGCTGTTACAAAACCAGATTTTTGTATGCGGTCGGTGTGGTTCGTGCAGGTGCAGTGTGTTATTTGACGCAAGACTGCTGTGATGAGATTAGTGCACCACAGGTGGGCTGCATTGAAATGTCCTGGGCTGAACTGCATTCATGGAAACATTGAAACAAGCCTCATGTTCAGTTTTATTCTAATAGGCAGTCTGATCCTGCCAACCAGAGAAAAAGGAAGAAGGCCTTTTTCTCTGATTGCCTCCCACAATTTCCAGGAGAGGAGAGCGCAAAGTTAGATTTTACGCGGATTTTATCAATAGAAGCCTCACCTCTTTTGGAAGCTTCTTTAATTGGATTTCCATATAAATACCAGTCAAGGCAACTCGGTCTCTCAAATGTGTTTCTCTGTGTTTTTGTGGGACTCACAGTATGAAAAACAAACAATCAAATCAAGTGAGATGGAGGAGGGAGCAGGCAGAGCCAATCGGTGCAAATGCTCCCATTAGCCGGCTACTATAGATGATCCGGAATTCACTGTTCTCTATAGTGACGGATCTTCAGAAGACTTTCCACCATGCCAGAATGTTGTGCTGCCATCGTTCTTAGTCACTGACTGTTTAATACGTCAGCAAGCAGTGACAACTATCTGGTGCAATCAAGTCAAATGAGGACATTCACATTGTCTTGTTCCATTCTGGGTGCTTTTTATGCAGAGTTTTAAAGCTTAGTTATGTTTTACTGTTAATGCATATCAAATTTTGCAAAACTGTAGGTAAACTTGTATTTATGTGTAGATATCACATTGACAATGACTTGATTTATATATTTATATATTTTATATATTTCCACAGCACACAAACAGGGATAGAATAAACTAAGAAAAGGATGGGAATAAAAAGATTATCACTATGATTCATTATTATTATTATGATACTGGTATATCAATATCCTTTTGCACTTTTGTTTAAGCATGGTTTCAGTTTATCATTCCATTATAATTCTAAACTGGGTTCTTGATAGCATGCTGAATCATTATTATCAGCTACAAGGGCTGAATTTCCGGGCCTCAGATTGAAAATTTAATTGTATCTTGGATGTATTTCAAATGTGTGTGTGCGTGCGTGCGTGTGTGTGTGTGTGTGTGTGTGTGTGTGTGTGTGTGCAACCAGATGCCGGGATAGGAGGGGGAAAATGCACTTGTTCTGGCTGCTTCTCAGCGTCACGCTGTTATTTTTTTTTGTTTTGTTTTCCACCTCATCCCCAGTGAAGGTCAGACAATGATAATGCTTTCTGAGACGGTGCTGTTGTTCTGCTCCCCCAGGCTTGGCCAGGGCAAAGTCAGTCCCCAGCCATACCTACTCCAATGAGGTGGTGACCCTGTGGTACCGGCCTCCAGATGTCCTGCTGGGATCCACCGACTACTCCACCTGCCTGGACATGTGGTGGGTATTCCTAACCTCTGACCTCAAGGTCCTTTTAATATTGTCTCCATTAAAGTGCGATCCATACTCCTGCTATGCTTCTACGAGGGGCCTCCTGCCACAGCCAACTGCATTTTTTGCTGTTGCGAGTGTTTTTGTTTGCATGTTAATTTGTCCTTGACGGAGCGAGAGAAATTTTCTGTGCCTTTACAGCTCGTAGACATATGGCCCAGCATGGTGGTAGACCTAATTCAAAGACTGGCAATCAGCCAGTCTTTGAGCTTGAGGTTCAGGGAAGCCAACATGCAGGATACATCTTGCATAATGCACAGTGCACCCCATGTTTTCAGGGTTCTTAAATGTTGTGTTAGGCTTAGCGTGCAATCTGACCAGTCAACGATACGTTGTAGTATGTACAGGGAGATTTATTAGGGAGGCTTGTAGGTTGTAGTTGCCGATTCCCAACCGCAGGTGCTCTACACTGTAGCCAAGGTGAGTTAAAATGCTCTTCAAACACAGGAAGCCTAACGTTAACATCCTGTGGAGGATTAGAGACAAATTGTTATTTATTTTATTGCATTGGCTCATTTTCAGACATGGGCTAGAAACTGTTTGGGTCTTCCAGATATATTTTGCAGTGTAATCCCCCTGATCAGCGGTCTGCCTTTTGTCTCTTGCGTAAGACGGAAAATGGTGTTTATGCCATCATTTTTTTGCCTGCCGTTTGTTTAAGTTAAGCTATCTGAACGAATTCACGATAGAAATACAAATGCAGCAGACAATTGTCGCCGCTTTTGCGGATAAGGTCCATCTGTGCGTCACCAGTTTATAAGACGGCATTTGATTTCTAGAATGTCCGAACGGCAACTGTGCAAAAGGAACAAAAGAACGCCACTCGCTTGATGATCTCTACCTGAGCGGCTAATTCTACAGCCTGCCGCTCTAAATATGAGGAGTCTAACAGTTGCAATCTCCTGTGGCGGAATTGAAAGTTGGTTGCTGAGTTTTGTGGGCACACAAATTCACACAGCGGCGTTCGAGCCCTCCGAGAATGGCCCTGCAACACACACACACACACACACACACACACACACACTTCCCTGGTCACCTAGAAAGCACTCTTCCATGAAAAAGCAGCTCTCTCGCAGCGCTGAAAGGTTGGCCAGCTCCGTCTTGCTGCCACGGAAAACATCCATCACACCAGCCCGCAGGTTAACAGCTGCCATCTGTGAGGAGACGGGATGTGATGGAAGATAGGGAGAGGGCCACTCTATTTTTACATTTCATAGCATGTCACCCAGCCGCAGCTCTCGACAATCTGCCAATCAGAGAAAATGCAGAGGAAAAAAAAAGAAAAAAAAAAAAGACAACCTGCGTGATGATGCGCTGACTAGTTGCAGGTTCAATAAGGAGTACATTGAATGTCGCTGAGCTGGAGTTGCTAAAAAAAAACAACAACGCTAACTTCCCTAGCCTGCGCTACATCAACCCCCCTTTACACTGGGAATTATTTCTGCCTTTGGCTCTGCATATAAATCCTGAACAATGTCTTGTGCACAGAGTTTTCATTAGAAAAGGGCTCAGTGATTTCCTAAAGTATATTTCTCGCAATGCTTTTCTCGACAGGCATTACTCAAACAGATGCACGGATGGTGGTTTTTTTTAAAATGCACCATTAATAGCGCAGTGTAAGGAAGTTAAGAACGGCATAATACATGGATATGCCAGCTATCATTCTTTCTAACTGTCTTAGATATACAAAGGGGATATAGATTTTTTTTTTTTTTTAAAAATGCTAGAAGAGCCAATGTGCAGCTGCTCAGAGGGATGGCAGTGGAGGAGCAGAAGCCTTAAACTAATTTGTAAAGCTTCAGGCTTATGTGTTTGGTTTTTATGTCACTGTCAGAATAAATTAGCAAATATTAATATTTTACAGTGAAATGTACAATCAGTATACTGGGCCAAAAATTATTAGAACCTAAAGCTTTTTAATTATTTGTTTAATTACCCATTAATAATAAAGTGAATCCAACTGTTTTCTCCACTTTTACTTTGGATTTATTTTATGGTAGTCGTAGTGTGATTACAAATTTGATTTCTAGTCACGCACCTGTTTCCCAAGACTCTTGCATCGACATGTGTAATTATGTTTAACCATAATTACACCTGACAGTCATTATGCAAGTCTACATGCAGTGAAATTTCCCAAGCTTATTTTTTGGGAAGCTTGTGATTCTATTTTATAGATTGAGTAGAGGGTATTGTGATGACTTTGTAGAGGTTTCTTTCATACCTTGTCATTTAATGTAACTTCAGAAAACAAATGCATTTAGTATGAAACACGCTGTCAATGAAGCATGTGAATGCGCTGGACATGCTAACATTAGCCAAAATGATATTAGACAACCCTAAATCCAGAGGGTGTCCTTCCGTTGTCAGAACTACCATGTTGTGTTTCCAAGGAGACCAGTATCAGTGTCTGGCGCAGAATTTTGCTACTGTACTTAAGACTTAAGACAGTTTTAAGACTTAACACTTAAAACTGTTTGTATAGCTAACGTTAGCAAGTTGTTCAAATGACACTTCACGCTTACAAGCTTGTGACATTTAACCTCGCGTTTTTGAGTGATGAAATTCTCTCATTGCCCCTTAATATTCCCATATGGTAAAAAACTGCATCCTTCACATATTTTGAAACAGTTTTGCGTTAAACAATCTAAACTACGCATTTTAATGAATTTTATTTCCATGGTAAACTTTCTGAACCTTAAAGTTACCAAAGTGCAGTCAGTACACTGATGAACACGGTAGAAGCAGCTTGCCTGGAACGCGCCAGCCTCCTCCGTTCTGCATGGTGAACACCACAGATGTTTCTGTTGTGTTGCTGCGACAGGGGCTCTCCTCCCAGCCAGCTCTGCTGCCAGCGCGGGCGTTCATTAGTTGTCTCTGAGCACGCAAGCTAGTATTTACCGCGGCTAATTCACGGTGGCGCACAGTGACTCACCGATCACCAGGACGCGGCGCTCAAAGGCGTCGCTACCACTGTGCAATTAAGAATAAGAAGAAGAAGAAAAATGCCTTTATTTATCCCACATTGGGGAAATGTGCATAGTTATAGCAGCAAGTAGAGTGCAGAGAGAAGAGTTAAGAGAATGCTGATGTTCTTGATGTGCTTTTTTTCATTTAGTTATTGTACGTACAATTACCCAATTTAATCGTCAAAACACAATTAGGGAGAAATTTTCTCAAATATTTTACGGAGGTGTCGTTTCTATTGTTGTCTATTGTTGTTGTTTTGACATGGGGGAAAAAAAATAATAATTTGTGGCCACGAAATAGTTATAGCATTAGCACGAAATACCTTGAAACTGCAGTAGCCTGCTAGATGTCTTTAAGGACCTTTTCTCATTATGTTCTGGTCAGTATCTTAGCTGACGTTAGCAGACTGCTCCAGACTATTTTGTTGCCACAAATAAGTATGCCGTGCACACGTTATATTTATTTTGTGGGAACAAATTAACATTTTGTGGAAACAAATAGTTCCTGGGGGCAAATTAGTATTTTCTGCAAACGTTCAATCTAGATTGTGGCCGCACGCATTTTTTTAAAATCATTTTCCCTCACCATTTTACCTATTGAAAAAACAACAGGGTTGTTGTTTTGTTCACGCTAAAACTGAAAAAAAAAATAATCTTATTTTAAAGTAATATATTTTCTTCAGGCTTCTTGCGCTTCCCCCAAGTTAAAGCAACACCGACCAAGCTCCCCTGAATGGCAGCGCCACCGTCTTATTATCAACCAGTGTCTGCTTGGTCTAAGAGGGGCTGACCCCTCGGGCTTAAGCTGACAGAAATATATTGCACCATAGATGGAGCAACATGGGGTTAAGGCTGACCTCTGTCCACGTGGCGCGCACACACCTCGGCTAACAGAGCTGTTCTGGACGCTCCAGTGGAAATCCTGCACGCCGAGGTCGCTGCCGTGTCACCGAGATGGATGAATCCCCGCATTGGCTGAGGATCGCTCGGAGGGAATGACTGTATAAATTCCCAGAGATGGATTTTCAGAATCTCTCTGCCTCTATCCAGCCCTCTTCTCGGCGGCTCGGTGGATAGAATGTGCACTGAAGCAGCAAGTGAAGCGGCGTTAGCGACAATAGCTCCTTGACAAACGAGCAGGGGCAACAATTTATGCGTCCACACACACACACACACACTTGTGCACTTCACTCAGCTGTTCTTGCGAAGGCATTGCACCAGCTTCCATTTATTTTGCATGGCCTCATCTGAATTCCTGTAGTTTGCCTTTATCTTAATTCAACCTTGATCCACACAACAATATTGGCCCCAACCATGATATACAGTGACGTTTCACATGGCAGGTTCGGTCCATAATCTTAATGAGGCGCAGAGATTCAAGCGTCAGCACCAGTGGGAAAAAAAGGTGTCAAAAAATAAGCCAAATTTACCAATATGAACCTACATTTGCTGTTAGCATTTAATAGCGTTAAAGAAATTGCGGAATTTGTTGCACTTGAAAAGTGCTTGTGAAAGTCCCTAGATTCTCTAGCTCTTGTTCCTCCACCTTCAGAACTGTATCATCTTTCTCACATTCCCAACACCATGTCAACAAAGAAGTAACCGCAAATGCTAACGACATCGTAGCCGGTAGCTTAAAACGAAACAATAAGAACGATCGCTGAGGCTCAGTCCCGAACAAATCCCAAAGCCAAATTCTCTCGCTTGGAATACAGTGTACTGACTTTGCCATTTGCCATTGTATATCCTCTGGTGACAGTTGTGTTATGTCTGTCATAGCTTCATGTCACAGTGGGAGCCGCTGAGGATGTGCAGAGAGCCGGTCCTGGTTCTGGTCCTGGTCCTGGTCTGTGCAAAATGTCTAGTCGTGGCATTATATTGCAAATTATTGAAACCTTTCCTCATGAAGGTTTTCATTTGGCTGGTGTCTTCAATTACTTTTTGAATGGGTTTCCTAAACTGCAGCCAACCACTCGGGACCATCAAAAGGTTTCAGCTTGAGTTTTGGGGAGGTCTAATTTCATTAGCGTTTTTGATCCTGGCAGTCCTTGAAGAGTGAATATCACGCAGAGCACTTATCGTGGCATTACTAAAAAAGACTTTATTCTGTGTCTTTTGCCTTCCAGGGGAGTTGGCTGCATCTTTATTGAGATGATCCAAGGAGTGGCTGCCTTTCCCGGCATGAAGGACATCCAGGATCAGCTGGAGCGGATATTCCTGGTGAGTCAGCTTGTCGCCGTAATAACCGCTATCTTGAGGGATGCAGATTTCCAAACCATTTTGCATCATTATTAATGTCATATTAACTTCTTAAATTTAAAATAGCAAGCCTGTCCTGAATGTAAATGGACGCTTGGCAGTCTGACACTAAACCTGCAATGGAACATTTCAGTCTATTGCAGTTCCACATCATAAGTCAGTAATAAAGTCCTACTGCATAGTGGAATTTACATGCTAAGATACTTATTAATCACGATAAGGTTAGAAAAAAAAAAATATCCATCATCCATCATTGTCATCTGTCACAGCAGAAAAAGACGGCCAGTTCAGTCCATGGAGTCTTTATTCTTTATTCATGTCTCCTGACAAAATGACTCCTTCCACAAAATGAATCTGCTCAAGTGTGATAAAGGCGAACACCGTAGTTTATGTTTCATCATCGTCATCATTTTACGTTTATTCTCACATCTTGCTTTGTTTCCCCCTCGCGCACTTGTAGCCAACAAGGAAGCACTTTTGCTCACCAGCTGCGTCTCCTTTACATTTCCCTCCAACTCCCTTCAGCAGCAGCATTGTACATAGTGTGTCTGTGAAATTAGTTGAGTGTTGACCGGCATGTTTTCACCCTTTACTGTGATACGTTGCCAGATCTCTGAGCAGAATGGATGTGTTTGTATTCATATGGTGACAAGTTCAAAGTCCTGTTTTGGCATAAATACATGATTCTAGCTTATGAAAACCTCCTTGATAGTTTCTTATGACTATTCATTTCAGCTTGGACTCATTTTGTATAGAAGTTACTTTGGATTTTCAAGTAACAGTTTGTGGCAATGCCAGGTGAATGGATGCTGATTTAATAGATATTTCTTTCACAGACGCTTAAGGTTATTTTGGTTTTTGAAGTACGTTTAGAACGTTGCGGAAAAACAAAACAACTGTCTGACGGTCAGAGATTCAGTCTGAGCTGGCCAGCAAGGACAGACATGGTTGTTATTTTGGCAGAGCGCCGCAGATTAAGTGACTGTGCGGGAGACCCGAATATAAAGATCTCCGTTTGAGAGACGAGATGCGCCTCGTGTCAAAATTTGTTCAGTTGAGGGATGGGAACGAGGTTCCAACAGGCCTTCTAGCCTGCCCTTGAAACAAATGAATCTGCTAATAGTGTAATCACTGGCAATTTCCAGACACCCATGGGCCCATTAATACCAGTCTCATTTGAATGCCACGGCACACAGTGACGCTGCTGCCAACCAGGTGCCTCCATCTGCGGCCTGCGTCTGTTTCCAGCTGGACAGCCTCGAGCAGGATGTGGCTCCGTCTCACCAGATCTCTAAATAATAAAACGACACGTCCTCGGCAGAGTCCTTTCACCGTCAAAAACAAAGACGCTAAGCTAATTAACGCTATATTCAAAAGGAAGCTGGCCACGGTGACTCCCCACAGCTGCATGTGACTGCAAGGTCCTTCCTCCCTCCAACCCGTGCAGCACCACAGAGCAACACGTGACCACAAATATGTCTTCTTCTTTTTTCTTTTTTTTTCGGGGGGGGGGGAGGGGGTGCGGCAGCGCGACGTAAATATTTCACGGTGATAATGTACGAACGGCGTAATCGTGGGATCTCCTGTCCCCCGCCCCCATGAAATATCATCTCCAGTCTCCTAATTGAAGCGGGGGATAGCAGGCAGACATAATGGATTTATATTCATAGGCTGGAAGGGGCCTGAATAATTTATGTGGAAAATTACAGAGTTGAAAGTGTGAACGGATTGGTCTGCAGGAGAAGTCAAGGATGGAGAACAATGCAGGTCCACTGCTGTTTGGCCCCTGGGCTGAAGATATGCATCTGAGGATGGATGGATTTTTGGGAAGTCGGGGATGAGGATAGGTGATGGTGGGGGGAGGTTGGAGAGGGGGGGGGGGGCTGCCCTGCAGGCAGCGGGTGGGGGAGGAGGGAGGGGGGTCTTTTCCAGATTGGGGAGACCAAGAGGGAGGAAAGGCGGTAAAAAAAAAAAAAAAAAAAAAAAAGTCTTCTATTGATTGTTTCTTGTGCCAGAGAGGACTTGAGGGGGCTTCCTGCAGACATCTGGACGAGCCCCCAGTGATCCCAGACCCCCTCCGAGTCACAAAGACACAACATGATTGGATGAGGGAGGCCCAACACTGGGATGGCCGCCGGCCAGACTAACTCAGGGCTCAGCTGTAGACTCCTTGGTCGCAGACACCAGATTAGTTTGAAATCTATTTTTAACCTTCTCCTCGTCGTGGAGGTCCACATTGCAGGAGAAATTGAGGCTAATTCGACATAAAGATGATTGTTGTGGCATCTTGGAAGAGACTTTCAAGCTGCCAATCTGAATTTGTCCACTGTTTCTGTTCTGAAAAAAAAAAAAAAAGACCCCTATCTGAAATGACGGATTTGGTTGTGTGAAAACTCAACGTGTTCATGTCTATTTTTTTATTCATTTATTTTTTTATATTTTTGACAAATCTATTTCAAAACCTCCAATATTTCTTCACAGTGGCCAGTTCCAATTTTAAGAAAGAAGTAAATAAGAAAAATACATACACACACACACACACAAACACGCATGCACAACATAAAGGACTCTACAATATTTAAATGAATAAGCGACTATGCAGTCTGGCATCGTCTTTACTTTAAAACCCTCTAAATTATTCATTGATAAATACTCAGGAATTTGCTTTCACTGTCTTTTGGAATTATGTTTTCGATAACTAATCCCCCTCACGCACCTCATAAAATACTTATTTTTTTATTTGGCATGTCAAAAAAAACCCTGCATTCCTTATCTTTGATGCACCGTTTCCTCCTCCAAGTCAAACAAACACGTTTCTACTCCCAAAGCAACACTCGTTGAATTCCATCACGGAGAAAATGAGACAAGCGGAAGCGAGCTTTCTCATTCCGGTGAATTTTTGCGTTCTCCGCCTGTCAAGCGAGGTGCCGACGAGAAAGATATGTATGTAAATGGGGAGGTCAGAAAAACCTGTCAGAGCACGTAGCAGCGATGACATTTCCATCCATCCAGCGCGTCGGACGGCCCCGTCAGAGGGGTCAGAGTTTGGATGCGCCGCCTCGGAGACGCGTGTGAAGGGCACCGTCGGTGGTATTATGCAGAGTCAGAAGCATCTTAAAGGCCAAGTTGTTTGAAGAGCGGAAGAGAAAGGTCAGCTTCCGTCAGTGTTGGAGGGGCGCCCTGCCAGGACTCAAGTCCACGAGGAGCTGGAGCCTCGCGGGCGGTGGCCGCCCACTTTACCTCCTGTTGACCAAACCTTTAGGTGGAGGGACGTGCGGTCAGACTCTTAGGGCGGTGTTTTTCAACCGTCTTTGAGCCTCGGCACATTTTTTTACGTGAAAAAATCCCATGACATACCACCAACAAAAAATCTGATAAAATCACACTCATTAGGGCCTAATGCCATGCAAGTCTATGGGGTCAAAAGTCAACTTTGTCCTAGAGACATGGGACCACTTGCAGGTTCATCAGGATCCCTCAAGACACAGCCACGTCAAATTTGGGGCTTCTAGCCCATGAGGAACCCCGAAACCCTAACCCTAATTCCAGCAGTAACCCTAACCCTAGCCCTAATTCCAGCCTTATGGCTAACCCTAATGCCATGCAAGTCTATGGGGTCAAAAGTCAAGGAACATCAAAATGCAGAAGAAATTTTGTACCTCCATCGTCCCCAAAGTGGGGTATCGCGGGACGAGATTTTACAAGAATTACGGCTTATGCGCTTCACACCATTCAATGGAAACACCTGCAAATTGTACGCAATTCTACTTTGCCAGAATTTTAGAATTATCGCTTTTGTTTTGTGAAAAACCGCAGTGGAAACGCAGCTAATGATAATATAGTCTCTTCATCTATTGATACTCATTCAGTGTGAAACCTGGGCCTGTTTAGATGCACACAAAGCTGATATCTTGGGAAGAAGGGTTAGGTTGTCCGCAACCAATTCTGTTGTGAGTCCCTTCGCAGAATTTGTTCAGCCGCAGCCGCAGTCATCAAACACGGCAAGACAAGACACGGGTCGTCAAAATTTTTCCCTGCTAGGCAACCTCTCGGAAGGCTGACATTTCACGGAGATTTCACGGCCTCAGCGAAATTATAATGGATAGTGTGTTTTGATAAAAAAAAAATGAAATGTTTGGGTAGTAGTGTTGTTCTTTCAAGGTCAAAGCAGCAGAATCAGGGATGCCAACGGGATTTTACCAATGCTGAAAATGTTTGCAGCAGCTATTTGCATATATTTGCAGCGTTGTTTAGCACCTTTGAAAGGCAGGTATTTAACTTTGCGCAAAACATTGGCCTCACTCTGCTAGCGCACACAAAAACGCTCATTTTAAATAGGGTGGTGGACTTTTGCTTCTGGTTTGTTTGTGTGTGTAGATCACTCGCCACACGCAAACTAATGGAGCACTTCCTGTTTGCGTGTGCAGTATATTCTGCCCACCTTATCATGGATCTTAGTCTGACTATATCAGTCTATGGCTGTTTTTTGCCTAAAGCATATTTGAGCAATGCAATTAAACCGATGTGCAAAACCAGAGCGATTTGTTCTAGCAAACCTACTTCAGACAGGGCTTTCAAAAACAACAGCTTACTTGCACTGTGTTTTGACTATGAAGCCTGTGTCTTAAATCCAATTGAATACAAATAGAAGAGAATGAATCTTAATTTGTATATATAAAAAAAAAATCATGGCGCACGTCTGGTTTTGGACTGATCGTTTTGCTAATTAGCGCCCTCTGCGTGAAGAGATTTGTCATTCTTTTACAATCCATCCAACAGCAATTACCTGGCAGTGTTAGCAAAACTATGGGACCTTTCAGTGTTACATGTGGTGTGGTCCATCCACAGCGCACACACGATATTTTCCTTCTACCTTGTTAATTAAAACCTCTCAGCCTCTCGCCTGACAATTCATTTCCTGTCGCCTTTGACAACCTGGGGTACAAAGTGAGGAAACGATCTGCTTCTCTGCAGATTTGCCTGTCGTTGGATTTTGTTCTAGATGAAGCAGTCATTCTCTCTTGGTATTTTCAGTGACAGTCATTGCGGGTGTTGCGAGGAGGGAAGCACTTCACTAATGAGGCTGTTGTTAATTAAGCACCAGCAAGTCTCATATGCCAAATATCAACGCAAATCAATCCTCCGACAGTTTGCCTCTTCTTTGTTTTGCCTCTGAGGATTTCTGCTTCTCTGCATGGGCCAATTTGCCCGTGACACCTCACCTCCAGCAGGGTTATTATCCTTGACAGCGTTACGTCCGCGGCTCTGCTTACTCGGGCTCATCGGCGTTACCTCGCAGAGCGTGTGGGTGAGCGACGCGCGGATGCACGCCCCGGCTTTCTTTTAAAGCTGCCGCGTTGAACGGCGATGAGGCGAGGCCCCCCTGCGCGTTTCTGTCCTTCCCACGCGCGCCGAAATGTCTTCGCCGATTAATGTGGATTCGGAGGAGGCTGGGCTCAAGCGAGGAGGTTAACCGCCTGTCAACATGCAGAAGATTATGTCCACCGGAGGGATGGCAGGAATATGGACAGGTCTATCTGCGAGGCGAGAAATGGCCTGTCGAGCAGAGCTGGGCTCGGTGCAGGGCTGTGCGTTTTCATTTGGTGTCAGAAGACAACAAGCTGCATCTTATTAGCGGGACTGAAATAGATGTGCGTGCTGAAACGTGAGCCCAGCCAATTTGACAGACATATGTTAGCTTATTGCGTGAATCTGCCAGCACATAGGATCTATCATTGACCCAAGCGCACAGGGTCATTTTAAAGGAATACAATACTAGCTTTATTCATGTGGAGGTGTTTTAAATATCTTACATCATATTACACATTTTAAACTACGTTAAATAATACAAATTATTATAATTATATTCTGGAACCTTTCAGATTTGAGTTTTACATGTGAGGGCGTCAGCATGTGGCTGTCAACAGTCAAGAGTTTGCAGTTAGCAAAAGCCAACAAAACAAGCAATGTCCATGTGTATTTGCACTTGAATCAAGTGACTGTTACCCCTCCACATTTCACACAGGGATGAATATGAATATGAACATTGACAAATGGTGTGTACATACATACATACATGCCAAGTCAGAGCACCTGTGACCTGTACAAACTATAAGTTAAAACATGATCCAGAATGTTCTAAAGCAAGGTTGTTGTTTTTTTTACTATCATGAAAAAGGCTATTTTGTTCAGGTCAGAACACCTTTTAACCTCTTGTTATATAGTTTTAAGGTGTATGGGCTTAAATCTGAGAAAATACATTTTACAAAGCCATACAGTACTGAATATTGTAAAGCACTAAAACTGAGGAGTCAAATTTTTTTTCTTCTATCTGATAATATACAGACAAGTAGATGCTGTTCAGAAGCTCAGTCTTTAAAATAAAATAAAATAAAATAAAAACTGCAATGCCAGTGGTTGTGGCAACATTAAGTTACATGTGTTCATGTATAATCGCAACATTTTATTCAGATCTTTACTTTAGGAACTTTTCTTTTTAAAGTGAGTTTTTGTGAAAATAAATGTTTGTCTATTATCATAGGGACAAAACGCATGTGTTTTTAGAAATATATGTAAATGGTTTTAATTAATAAAAATGCAATGAATGGCTAAATTACTGTCAAGCCACTCGAACCTGGTGCTCCACAGAACATCCCTCAGTGTTTTGTTAAAGCAGCGGCAGCAGCAGCAGTGTCCTGTGTGGCACTGCCGCGCATGGTGCGAATACCCATTTGCTCTCCTCAGAGACCTTGTTTATTTAGAGTGTATTCCCGCTATGAAGAGTAATCGAGTGCACATGCCAGTTGATCTTCCCTCAGGAGAGAGCGGGAGGCTGCTGCGAAGATAAATAATGCCATTCAGCGACAGCCGCTGTGTCAGTGACATGAGCGCCCATCTGCTGAAACCCAGACAGGATGGAACGGGGCTTACCCAACACATTCCACCAGTTCACAGTGGGAGTCAGCTGATCCACTTGGCACTGGTTCTGATCTGTTTGACCCCCGCCTGGAGGTGACCCCAATCTGCTCCGCTGCCGCCGCCGTGCAGTTGGAAAGCAGCATCGTCAGGGTGGGACTGGGATTTTTTGGAGGGTGGCAAAGAAGTAGATGAGGGATGGGGGTCAGGATGGGGACAAAGGCTGACTGTAGAGGTAGGAATGTGGAATCAGGCAGGGGTCAGATACGGCCGAGGCTGGGGTCAGTACAGGGATTTATGATGGGATTAAGGGGTTGCTCTCTGGAGGGGGGCTCGCTAGGCCGGGCCTGCACCGAGAAAGACTTAATACGAAGAGGAAATCAAGTGACTGCCTCTGTCTACTTTCTTTAAACGGGGGCATCGCAGCAGACGCTAAGGTTATTGTGACTCATTGGTTTGACGTGCTCGTCATCAGGTTGAATGAATGAGGCTCACTGTGTGCTTGCTTGCTTGGTGATGTGATATGTGTGCAGCGACCGGTATGCTCAGCTATCGAGCAGTGCAGTGACTGAGAATGAGAATGTAACCCAGAATCAGCGTCCAAATTTGGAAGTCAATGAGAAATTTTGCACAGCTCCCGGTTCTTCAAAAAAAAAGCACTCGCCAAGACACTCACCTTGCAAAGCCAGATGGCGCTAGAGTTGAATGGTCACAAGAAATGTGCACTGTGAAGCTATTCTGAAGGCCTTTGCAGACCGGGTACATCACAAATGAACAAGACCAAATTGCGCGTATTAATCAATGATTCCAGCTGGCGACCGCGATGCAATTATGCGTCATTTACCGGAAAAGTTTTGTAGAGGAAAACTTTCCGCGACCGCTTAAAAATAACTGTATATATGTTAGTAATTGATGGAGTCGTCTTCCAACTCCAGGAGCGATGAAGAGCGAATTTTTCTCCGGACCAAAATGAGGATGAGTTTGTGGGTTTGTCCCGTTCTTCGAGCCAACAGAGCAACGGAGCTAGCGCAAAACAAAGTCTCTGCTTGTTTCACCACGACCGTCAAATTGTTGGGCGATGCAGCTCAACGGCAAATCCTGCGCTGCTCGCTGAAGTTCTGTAAGCGCTAAAGCAAGCGCAGCCTTTGCGATGGAGGAAGCAAAACATTCAGAAAAACTGCCGTCAGTCAACTGCCTAATAAGTGGCGAAACATTTTTCATTGTGGAGAGAAACCTTGAAACTTGCCACAAAGCATGGGGAGTTGGCGATGGTCTCAAGAACTCTCCTGACAGCTTGGACCAGGGATAATAAAATTTAATCAAACATCCTGAAATAAAATAAAAAAATTAAAAATGAGTAAAGATAGAAGGTTGATGTTAGCAGAAAAATTTACTTAACCATAAAGAATAGCAGGCTATGTTTCAGAATGCGCCCCACACTATGTGAAGTGTATGCCCACAATGCATCCTGTGATATACCAGATGGGTGATGGTGGGTACATGAACAATGATCATAGTAGTAGTTTCACACTTCCTGTTACTTGCCAAATTGATAATTAACTTGAACTCAGACTCAAATCAAGGTGTAGTGAAGCGACCGTGCCCTGAAACACTCCACCTCAATTATTAAGTCAAGTTCATCACATTCATTTGTCACGTGTCAAGTGAGGCTGACCCACAAGCTTTATCTCCAACGATCCCTTTAAACTCTCTTTTGTCTCTTCATCATCTTCATCATAATGAGGGGGCCTCTGTGTAAAGGTCAGATGGTCCGTTCCTGGCTGCCTGGGTGGTCGGTAACTAAAGCCAGTGGGGGGGTTGTGGGGCTTTGAGGGGGGGTCGTCAGAATAGCAGAATATCATGCACATCTTTGGGTCATGACCTATGACCTCTGAGGAATTCCTCTGCAGCAGAGGGGTCTCGCTGTCTCAACACACTCCGGCCACACCCCAATATATCGCCCTGTCGTTCAGCAGATTGTTTTGCATTTCCACTGTTCCACCTGCGCTGCATTCAGGCTTCAGTGTCATTGGCGCTCGCTGAAGTCATTCGAATTCTCTCAGCACAATTTAAAACATACTATAAAAGAATAAGGTTTTTTCATTTGTCCGCCTAAATTGATCGGCGTTCGCTCGGCTTCAGGCGAAACAAATGCAGGAAATGACTTTTGGGCAAACACAATAAACAAATGCTTGTGTAATATGTTGCCCTGGATTCACCAAAAGAGGAGTGAGTGTTATTTTTTTGTAGTTCATGGTTTAATTCGTAGTTAGCTCATTGTTTGTCTTCTCCTTTAGTATTTCTTGAAACGCCGCTTACTACAGCTAAGGAGCGGAATATGTTATTCAAAAGGATTGGTTTGTTCGGAAAAATAGCAATGTGAAAGCAAACCAGCTTAACGTTGCATCCCCAATCAAACCGAGTCTACACCTTTTAGTCTACAGGACTAAAAGGTGTAAAAAAAAGAAAACGACTTTCATTGAGGAAAAGGGAACAAAACTGAGCAAATCGGTTATCGTCAGCAGGTTTTACACTCCCACTCCATATTTCCTCATGAGCACTTGGACACCTACTCCCATCGGCAAAGCCATCCTCCATCCAGAATTCCCATTCCAACGCTTCAAAGGTCGGTGAACCTCCCCATCAATAATGCAAGCAGGCTTCAGCTCGGCGGGCCTGGCTGGGATCCACTGACAAATCTGCTCATTCCCCTCTCCTCACCCCTGAGATGCTCCCACAACCTTTTTCCTTCTCTGCCCCTATAACTCACCCTGGCCGGCCCTGTCTGCATCAGACTCTCAGAACCCTGCTATTATCCTAAAATGCTCTTGTGGACTCCTGAATAACTCTTAGTCATCAGTAATCCTAAGTAGGTCATTGAAATCGATTTCACCCCAGACAGTTATTTAACAGCCCCCCTCCTCTTTTCCCTTGTGTGTTGGTGGCTGAGCTTTAAAAGATGGAAAAAAAAAAAAACAACATGCAGGCACAGAGTGACGCTGCGTTCCTTTAATTCGACGAAAAATGCAGGAAGCCAAGAGATGTGTCGCAGGATAGCTTTCAGATTTTTATTCTTCATGCTAGAGCATCCAGCAAGCTTGCAAACAATCTTAACGAATGGAATTACTTAATCACAAAACCTTGTCTCAGCAGTTCTTCTAAAAACCCATGCGATTTTGAATACTGTTCTCCGGAACAATAAGTTACATCTAAATGCAAATAATTGCCCCTGCAGGTCGTGGACGGAAGTCGACCAGGTGTGTGCGCTTGCGTGTGGTGAAATTATTTTTGTCGTTACACTTTGAGTGCTATGCACTCAGACAGAAACTGTCAACGGATGCTCAAAGGACATAACGTTAGCTGTGTTTAGTTTTGAGATTTGTTAAAGGCGTATTTATTTAAGCCAAATACTCTGTATGACTGTTCACTTAGTAGCTAAAGTGCTTAATGTTGGAAAACTGTTGGCTACATGCCAATAGAGCCCCCTGTAAAATGGTTATGTTTTATTATCCTGTAAAGTCAAACCAGATCTTCATGGACCTTACATATGAGTGGATCGAGGGTAGCGTGGTAGCATGGAGGGCATAAAAAAACACCTGGTCGGATGAGTTGTTTCAGTGTTAACCATTGTGAGGCTCAATAGTGAGCACATGACTATCTTTTTTGGGCCACTAAACTTTCAGGATGGACATCATTGCAAATAGCTCCAAAATAAATAGGGGGAAAACTACTGTCTGTTTACACTCCATTAGAGAACAATCAGAAATCAGTAAAATATTCACTCGGACAAAAACAGGAACAACACAACGTTCCTCACTAATCTTAAGTTCTTATTTAATAGTAAAGGCATGCACCCTTCTGTACCTATCCGATGAGAATGGAAACCGGATGCTTTGAAGGTCTAGAAGTTTATGTTTGGGGGGTAACGGTGTAAACTATTCGCTCACTCACTGCCTACTGTGGCTAGCTTAGGGCTGGGATGTATGTTGTCTTCACTGAGCCCTACAATAACCTTTAAAGACAGAGGTGTAAATCATTGGTTATTGAAAATGAAATAAATAGTAAAACTTGTCAAACGTTGCTCTCGAGACTCGTCACTAAAATCATTGTTTACGATGCTTTACTGCCACTCAGTGTCCTGTTTTGGTACTGCACCGTCTGTGACTATTCGTGGCCGAGTTCCGCCTCACTGCCGCACTTGGTCCCTTTTCATTAAACATTTCGTCATGCTGATTTAACCGTTTCATTCTATAATTCCTAACATGGGAGCTGTATGCGGCAGTGACATTGCAGTGGACCCAAAAACACACCCTGTGACTTCACCGCCCCTCTCCTTTCATCGGGTGTTTTCTTTGTGTGTCTGCCACGCCAGCTGTTGCCATCTGAAACTGATGAATTTGAATGATTTCACAGCCCGCCGGCACAGTGTTTGTATGTGTTGCACAGTAACTGGCGGCAGAAACTCCCCGAGCAGTTCCTCGACTGCTGGAGTGTGCTGCGGATCAGAGACAGCGGGACAATCTGGAAACTATTATGCTGCTCTGCTATGATGGATCATGCAGAAGGCATGTCCGTTGCTCTGGATTTTGTCATCGTCCACCAGGCCTGGGTGCGTGAGAATCCATTCAGCCCCTCCAGAAAAGATGTTGCTGCGCGTGACTTCAGCGGAAACTAATGGAATGCCTTTATGATGCAAGTTCCACCATGTTTTACAGTGAAGAACAGCTTTTTTTTTTTTCCCCATTCTGTATTTCAACAGTGTTTTGTTAAAATGACTGTTACAGAATCATGACATGTTTATTTTCAGAATCAGGAAAACATTATTAATCCCAGCAGAGAAGTTGAATGAGTGTGAGGTAATCGTAGTGACTGTGTGGAAACGAAGGTTTCCATTTTGATTAAAAATGCATGAGTTTGTGTGTGAAGTTGACTTTAACTCTTCTCCTCCCTTCTTGTGTTTATGTATGTCAGGTCCTTGGCACCCCATCTGAGGACACCTGGCCTGGGGTTCACACTTTGCCTCACTTTAAACCAGGTGAGACATTATTTTTTTGTTATTATTGCTTAACAGTTCTCATTTCAATGTTTGCTAACTTACTATGAATTATTTAATTATGAATGTGAAGCGTTCATTAAACCATAACTCAATTATATAAAAAAAAGTGAAAAGTACTGTATAAATCAGGCAATACTATGTACCAGTGTCATGTGCTAAGCAATCAAACAAATGTATTCCTGACAGGTAAATCACCTTATTAATGTCAACAGCATATCCACCCCAGATTTTGAGGAATAAGGAGTAAAGTCTTGTGATATCAATATCTTGAGCCAGAATTTAAAGCTAGCTAAGAAAAAAGAGCTGTAAAATTCAGCCGGAATGATAAATGTTGTCTTCATCTGTCAGCTGGTGTCCTATTGATTTATCCTGGACAAACAGCAGCCCTCAGAGGGTTTGCGCTAGCTTTGATGGGTTAGCTCGATTAGGGTTGCCACCTCCTAGAGTTTCAAATCCGGGACATCTCGGAACAAAGTGAAGTGCGTCCCCTATCAGTTCATTACGGGACAGGTTTTTTAGTTGCCTAATATGGGACAATCGCGTATTTTACGGGAGGGTTGGCAACCCTATCTAGACCACAGACGGAAATCAAATGAGGTTTTGTAATTTTCCCTAAAAAACGGGACAAATTGTGTCCCGGGAGAGATTTTATTTTTCCCGGGACAGGTGGTTAAAAAAAAGAGAACAATTCTGGGAAAAACGGGACGGGTGGCAACCCTAAGCTCGATGGTTAATGCCTACGTGGGAGGCTTAGTAAATATGGCCGCCATTTTGTACCATTAATGTAGAAAACATACTCTCTTTTTTTTAACTTGCCAGTTTTTGGAGTGTGTAATGTTGTCATACTAAAAAGTAAAGTAATTACCTTCAGAGCTAACTTGCTCAAACGGACCGTAATTTTGGATTTCGTGTCTGCCATTTAGGCTACTGCTATGCTAGCTTTGGCCTAGAGAGCCTCGAGATCGTTGAACTCCATTATGCAGCTGCAGGAGGAAGACGAGCGGGAGATGGGGTGGCAGCAGCGCCCTCTGGGAGCTCATTAGGGCTTTTTACAGGGAACATGAACAGAGAGAATGCAGATTAGTGTTAGCTCATAGAGGGGAGGGGAGACGAGCCGGAGTACAGGAGAGGGGACAGGCCGAGACGGACATAAAGGGGGTTAAAGTGCCGATACGGGGCAGGGCGGCATCACAGGCACCGCGCTCCTGCCGCCCTTCTCCCGTGACCAATTAGGAACCTAGTCGGGCGGCTCCCGCTGCTGTCCCGCATACGCCACGTACAAATGTAGCCTCTTGTCCTGTGGCCATGGAGACAACACACTGCGTTGAACAGCTGTGCAGCTGTCTGAGCCACAAATACACACACACACACACACATGCGCACACAAACACACGTCCGGGCGGCTTCGCCTGGTTCCATCCTCCGAGCGCTGCGGCTGTTCGTGGGGCGTCTGCGCCTTTAACAAACACATGGGGAGCGTTCATAAAGATGGGCACGTCAAAATCCACCACACGAGGGCGTACTTGAAGTGCGTAAAAAAAAAAAGAAGAAGCTCAGGGATAGTGAGTTGTTCATTTGCAAAGCATGCGTGACGTCATGACTTGAATCAATGAATGTGATGAGGTCAGTCTAGTCAATTATTTATTTATGATTTTCTTTCCCCCATGAGAAAATAGTCACCATAATACAATTTTTTTTGTTTGTTTTTTTCCCCTACAACTGATGCTTCAGTACTGGGATTGTGTAGGGAAGTGGCGCTTATCAAACCTATAACAGGGCAAAAGTCACTTAGGCATAGCAGTTTAGCACCGGACAAGCATGAAGAGTTAATGAATGATTTCATTAAAATGATGTTAATTTGTCATCCCCCACCCATCCATCACCACTTCCCGTGCACTGATGTCGCAGGCTGTTGAAGAATTAAACAATGTCAATTTATTATAAACAAAAAAAAACTTAATTTAAACTTAAATGTTCAGCTGTGTCAATTTTTTTTTTGTTGATGTTTTACAAGTTTTTATTTCAACGTTACAGTAAAAATACACATTTCTTGTACGTCCTCTGTTGATATTGTAAAGTTAAAAAAGTTGTTAAAATATTGTAAATATCCAAACATTGGTCATTTGCTTTTCTATATGGCAATGGCTTCATGTGTCTTGCCTAAACCAAAACAAAAGAAAAGGCAGTTTCTGACGTCTCCGGAATCCATTCAGTGCAGACGTGGCAATGGCCAGCAGAGGGCATTATTGCTCCAGCCCGGAGAAACCTTCCGAAGTCGTCCTTTCGCTTTTCCCTCCCTCCCAAACAAGTTACTTGAATACATTTTCCCTTTTTCTTCCTTTTTCAAAAACACAGCGAATCTTCTGATTCATCACATTCTCCCTGTGTCTATGTGCACAGTACTTTCCAGTCAGTTATTTTTTCTTCATCCCAACCTTTGTGGTATGTCTTTCAGGCTGGGATTGCAGACTCGGCACTGCGGCTTGCAACACTTACTTTTCGCATTTTGTGGTTATAGAATGTTCCACGTATTTTTTTTAATTTTTTTTTGCTCAATCCCCCTTGTATGTCACTGTGACCCCAGGTCGTCTTTACCTATTGTTATGTGCCGGGTTTCTCCTTTTTAGCACGTGACTGTTTTTCTCTTATCATATTGACGAAAAGTGTGGACGGTCGTCTGCAGTAGGAATGAGAATTGGTGTGTCAGTGCTGTGTAGATTTGGGACTTGACTGCAGTATACAGTTATACTGCAGTATATAGTTTCTCTACTTTTTTTTATGTTACGCATTGGAGAACTATAAACAGACAATGCAATCTAATGTAAAAAATTGTCTTTTGAATATTCAAATCAGTTGTTGAATAGTCTAACAAAGTAAGAAGATGCAACGCAACTGCAGAATTTTTAGAACGGTATTGAACTTTTCTGCCTTGTTGTATAAAATACGGAACATATTATCTGCCATTAATGTGCTGTCATATGTGACCAAGAATAGAAAAAGAATATATTTCACGAAGCTTTGATTGGAAGTAGAGGCACCAGTTTATTTGTTTGTTTTTGCTGAATTTCACACAGTTTTATCTCTCTGAGCTCCAATGCTAAAGTATTGCTTGCAGTCACTCAGTTACAATGACTGTAAGCATTGCAACACAGACAGTGAGCGGACTGGGGACTTTTTAGTGACCTTAAACTTAGCATGAGGTGTAACAGGAATAGTAAGAGCCGAGTCTATTTCTTCATTTTGTGGTTGCCAGCCTTGCCTCCTCATACCCAGGAAGCTGTAGCCAGTCTCGGCCATCCTCGGCAGAGGGCTGGACAGGCGTAGCTGGCAGGCTGAAGGCCAAAAATGAAAGGCTGCTGGGTTGATGGCTGCAAGGATTAGGCTGGCAGCGCAGGAGGCAGCCTAGCTGGTTGGGTGGCTGCAGCGACTGCTGGTGCGGTTGCCTGTTAGTGTGCAGCCCAATCTGACTGTGTCCACATGGCAGTGTTGACAGAGATCAAGGACACACTACAGATGCCTCTCTCTCCAAGCATTATAAACATAGCTGTGGAAAAATGGAGGGACTGACTCACCAATCTCAACCAGCAAAATTGTGGCAATTTAGTGTGGTTCCGCATCTTGGCAGGGCTACATAGTTCAAAACAAATGTTAAAGTTATATAGTTGCTTTGGTTACAAAATCACAATAAATAAAATCACAATCTGCTCCAACCTAGTTTTGAAACAAATTAAAGTGTTTCCAACATCTGTCTTTAAGGGCGAAAAAACTAAATATATTTTAAGCAGATGCACAGAGAATGAATGGAAAATTAAAATGTTTGCTTCTCCTTAATATTACATTTAATCTGATTTACAACCTTGATCTGTTTTGTTGCAGCTGCCAAAAAGCTGCATCTGTTTGGCAGAGACATGCATTGTGGAAACACTGTATATTTAAAAAAGTTAGAGGCAATATGGATATGTGTGAAATTCTGCAGCCCAACACAGCGAATGGAAATTTGCTAACTGAAATCTTTGTTGTCTTTCCTTCACAGACCGCTTCACAGTGTACAGCGCTAAGAAGCTCAGACAAGCCTGGAATAAGTAAGTCAAGGATTCAGATATATATATATGTTTTAGGATTTGCATACATCCCCCTGTTGTCCCCATGTGTTTGGAGTCAACAGATGCTCACAGTGTGCTGCATGGCAGGATAAAGGATGTGGTGGCTTGGCGCTTTACCCGCCCAGATGTGTGCCCCCTCTTGGCCCTCCAGGCACTCGTCCTTGAGTAGCGCTCGCACTAGCGCCGTCTCTTTTCCACTGGGGAATCTGAAAGCAGCAGCAATGTCCTGGAGATTAGTGTAAAAAAAAACAAACAGCTGTTTTAATCTGCTGGAATCACAAAGTATAGCTGCTTCAGCGATCGAGTCCCCTCTGCTAGCCGAAGCGCGCGGCTAATACCTGGCTTCCTCCTGTGATTCTCCATAATTACAAAGGTTACTGGTGTCCCTAATCCTGGCAGAATCTCCCAGGAATCTGCTGAGCTTGTATTCTCCCCCCGCCCCCTCCAAAGAATCAAATACACCACATAATTACTGACCTTGGCGTGCCAGGAATCTTACCCCTGTCGGAATCAGCATGTTCAAGGTCATGAGGAGTGGTGCCTTCCATTCCATTTGAGTTTTGATTGTGTTTTGGAGGCTTAACAATAGAACAACAAAAGAACATTCATTCATTCATTCATCTTCTATACCCGCTTATTCCAATTCAGGGTCACAGGGGTCTGCTGGAGCCTATCCCAGCTGTCTTAGGGCGAAGGCAGGGTACACCCTGGACAAGTCGCCAGTTCATCGCAGGGCCAACAAAAGAACAAACTTCAATTTTTTTTGGAGACAGACATCCCAGTTTCTATGTCAAACTAGTTTTTGCAATGTCAATTAGACTGACAGTTTACCACAAAATCCAACATTATATTTCTCCTCCGACCTATTATACTCAGTATGTTTTCTGCGTGATGTTTTGACTGTTGGATATTGTAAATTAAAAAAAATTATAAAAAAAAAAAATATAAAAAAAAGGCTCTCCCTCCAAGCTGTCCCTCTGCTGCACTTCTGCTTCTGTCCGGGAGAAAATCAAAAATGTGAAGGCAAAAAAAAAGTGTGGTGGAATGTTAATGATCATCACTTCCCCTCCGCTGCCTTTTATCCACAGCCAGGGAGCGATGAGGCTGATATGAACTTAAACACCCACTTGGTTTCAGCCCCTCAGTGTTGGCTCGCCCTCTGTTGCTCTCTTGTGTCGACTTCGACCTCCTCATTTCCTCCCCTCAGCTGGGAAAATGTCAATAATGGACGACTATCATAGTTTCAAGGTTCCAGGTTATTTTCTTTTATGGCTGTCATGGATGAGCTTTTCGAGAATCGCTATTTACTTTGCGCATTGTAAATTATGCCTTACTTTGTACAACTCTATCATGCCAGAAACTTGAGAGGTCAGACTGTTCAGTAAATCCGTTCTCAGCACGCAACAGTGCACACATATTCTGTTTGGCAAACAAGGCAATTTCATAGTAGCTTGGCTTGTCTTGGTTACACGATTTCCTTCTCAGTCTGGAACTCATATACTTGAATTTATTAGCAAAGCTAGTTCAAATTGTACACAAGTGTGTACATATATATATATATATATATATATATATATCTACACATATATAGTATATATGTATATATTGTATATACTGTAGATACAGTGATACAGTATATATGTATATATATATATATATGTGTGTGTGTGTGTGTGTGTGTGTGTGTAGACTCATACATATGTCTGAACACGCACACACGTGTAAGCTCAGGTTTGTTATAAGATTCACCAGGTCGACCTTCATGTTCCACCCGACCCCACACCTCCTCACAGCTTGCTTGCTAAGGCCTGTTGGCCACTTACATATCCATGTTGAACCTTTTCAACACCCTCATCGCCGGATGACTCCGTCATGCTGAAGCTTTCATCAGATGCCCCCCCCCCCCCCAAAAAAAAAAGAAAAGAAAAGAAAAGATGGAGGTTTCATTTCCAAAACAGTGCCTGGGCTCCTGCTCCCGACAAAGGCTTCGCTCGATGGGTCGCGGCGGCCGCACCCTCTCTACCGCCTCCAGCTGGCATTCGCCGTGGTTTCCGCTAGAACGCCGCGAAAAAAGCATCGCGCCGCGCACCTCTGAAGGAGGAATGTTCCTCCGCGCCGTCATCGCGTCGTCACCTGGATCTGCGATGCGATGGTTCGCGGAGATGCTATCGATCTGACTGCGATCAGCGCGATTATTCACTCAGTTCGGCCTGACAGCAGTAGCAGGAAGGAATGCGCGACTGCGCCGCCCTTCTGTGAAAAAATTCCAAAAAGGAGAAAAGGGCCAGCGAGCTCACATGCCAGGTGACTTGACGCACATCTGTTCCTGCAGAGAGCTTAAGTCAAACTACATTCGGCAACACGCTGCCCCAGCTGATTTGGTTTTCGGGGAGGGGATTTACTGAAGGAATCAGTTCAGCCTATCTGGAGAAAATCATGCAAACTTTCAAAAACTTTCAGGACTTGCAAATCGCTTTAGCTCAGCAGAATGAATCGGGATCGGGGGGGGGGGGATCTAATCAGACGCTTTCTTTGCGTCTCTTGTCGTAATCATGTAGTCACTGAAGATGATCTGTTCTGGGATCACTGGGTTGGTGTGTTGCAGTTGCAAGTTCAGCTCTTATTCCCCCAGAAATGTCTTGTTTATCCATTTTCATTTTTAAAAGGTCACTTTTGATGGAAAACAGATGGCGGGCTGCCTTTTGCGTTGCATTATTATTATTTTTTTGATGGGTTGTGGGTGAGGGGTGGGCGGCGGGGGGGCTTTATAGCATGCCATTGTTGCAGGAGATCATGAAACTATGCAAAAACAAACCTGTTCTGCTTTATCATGACTTTATGTTACCCAGAGGTCCAAAGTTAAACCGGGACATATAATTTTTGTTAAAACAACAGCGGCTCTTAGGGGGCCTTTATTAAAAAACGTTTCCTGGAAGCCTTCCACTGCTGCAGGGTAAATCTGACATCTGGTATAAGAGTTTAACTTCACTGAAACACGAACGCCGAGCGATGTTCAGGTTTATGAACTGTAGCCGTTATAACCTGAACCCTGACAACAGTTTGGGTTTAATTCAAGGAATCGCGGCTCCGTCTGAGCTGCAGCAGTTTTTCTTTCTTTTTCTTTTTCTTTTTTTAACATGTGCGCTAAGTCATTTCACACGTTCACTCGAGTTCACCGTCAATATAGCGGCGACTGAAGCCGCGGTTCCCCTTTCTGCCAGTAGGTGAAGCGAATCCCAGGAAGACGCCTGGAATGGTGTGAAACACATGCGCGATGAGAGATTCCACAGTCGCCGCGAGCGGCTGGGAGGTACAGTGACGTCAGGACTTTATCTATCCGTAAGCTGGCGCGCTTAACGTGGTGCCAGGTGAAACACAAAGAGCAAAGTGCTGCGGGTGAGCAGTTTTGTACAGGGAGATGGTCTCACCTCTCTGTGAACTCTGCGTTTCACCAAGGAAGCTATACCAGGAGCATCTAGAAACATCTATAGTCTGATATGGGGGGGGGGGTGTACACTGAGGGCTAGAAGGCATTTGTAACACATTATGATTCCACACATATTGCTTTCCCTCCCTGCATGCCTTATTATCGTGCAGTCTAAGATCTCACTGTGGCCGGCTCTTCAGGTTTTCTTCGCTCAATCCAGATATTATTTTAAAGTTCTGCTTGAAACTGTGGTTTTTTTTTTCCCACTATGTCTTAGAAGACGGATCAGTCAGACTATAATAAGACACATTGCCCAGTGATTGGCCTTTCAAACAAAAGGAAAAGCGCCGACGTGCTGGTAGCTGCTTTGTCTCGGTCGCAGTATTGCAGCTGAAACAAAATATCTCAATATCTCAAAAATATCACAGTAGATATGCTGTATGTAAAATTAGGTACAAATGGCACAGTAGGTGGACACGCTCGAGGTCTATGGGACTGCACATCCAGTGCATTGCTGCATTTTGTCATCCAGTGTCGTTACGTAGCAGACTCACATTGAGAAAACTTTATTGATCCCAATACGGGCAGTTCATTAGCAGCTCACCTCAGCTGACAGCTTAACCATTCTCACATTCATATGTTCTAGTAAGCTATTATGAGCAGGCCTTTTCTTTGCTGGCTTGACAGAGGTGAGATGAGATATTGATTATTAATGTGTCCCCCCACCGTTTTAAAGCAGACATAAGACAAACACGCCCACATGTTTGACGGCCGCCTGTCCCGCCCACCTCGCCTTCCTGCTGTTTGCGCGTTCCCGATTTGCCCAGACTCGAAATTATAATCTCCACCATTAATTTCCAAATGAAAGACCTGCTCGGGCCTTTAAAGACCACATAATTAATCCAGTAATGTGAGAGGTGGTTTCCATGAGCGCGCAGCGAGCGACACACGAGACGGGCTGGTGGGGGTGTGTGTGGGGTGGGGGGGGGGGGACTCCTCTCTTTAAACTTTGCAGTGGAGAGACGCCGCGCCGAGCCAGAGAGGCCCTGATGGACTTCATTAACTTTATCTCAGCCTCTTTAGCTGAGTGGCGTTGATGAGATGAACTGAGATTTATCCCTCCCGCACAACCCCCCCCACCACCACCACCACCCGACTCCGCGCCGATAAGTCGAGTCCAGATCCCCATTGCGAGCCCTGGGAGTGGCTGTCAGACTGCCTGACTGGAGAGTCGACCATGAGAAGCCGGCGGAACATGAGAGGAGTTTGAGCAGCGAGCAGCCGGCCGGCGGAGCTGCTTCTGAAACCGCTGCGCCATGTTTATTTAATGGCGCGGACGCCTCATTACTGCCTGAATTTGTTGCTCTCGGTTTACTTTACATCTCTCCGCCCACTGGCAGAGCTGCCACCACTGGCAGCGCCGAGGTTCAGGAGTTCAGCCGCTCGCAACTCTTGATTCACGAAGAACTTTTTGCGCCGATGCGTCGCGCGTGCGGCCGCCATCTTGGATGCTGGCGCTTAGCCGTCGCTCCCGCGCTGCTCGCGGTGACACAGTTGCCAGAGGTTGAGGCAGGCAGAGGGAGAGGGATATATATATATATATATATATATATATACACATGTATATGTGTGTGTGTGTATAAAATATATATACATACATACATACATACATACATACATGTATATATATATCTATATATATATATATATATATATATATATATATATATATATATATATATATATATATATATATATATATATATAAATCAAGCCAAATTTTACACACTGGACCATTAAGTAACTTGTTGTGATCACTCTGTCTGATCATATATGTGTGTGTGTGTGTGTGTGTGTCAGGTTGGGCTACGTGGACCACGCTGAGGAGTTGGCCTCCAGGTTCCTCCAGTGCTTCCCAAAGAACAGGCTGTCGGCCCAGGCAGCACTGAACCACGAATACTTCAGCAACCTTCCTCCACGGCTCTGGGAGCTGCAGGACAGTACGTACACACCACGCAAACCGCCACTCGCACACACACGCACGTGTATTTACAATACAATACAATATATGTACAATGTATGATCAACTTTATTGTCCCGCTCAGGGAGATTTGTCTCCACAATGACAACAATCAATGCATCACCAGCCAAACCATCCCAACAACATTTCCATCACAGTATTGTACATATTACAGATAATACTTGCATACAGCGACCATACATTACACATGCTAACAAGATCACCATAATAAAAACGCTGTAAAATCACAGAAATAAGAGATTATTGCACAATCTTTGGCCTCAAGCAACAATGTTTAAGAATTAGGTGGAGGTTGGAACAAATTAATTCTGGAACAGTTGAGTTTACAGTGAGGAACTCTATATGGTCTGCCTGAGGGCAGGAGCTCATATTCTAAATGAAGAACATAGGATGGGTCAGTCACTATCCTCTGGGCTGGTCTAAGAGCAGTTTGCTTATAAATAGACTGCAAGGTCTGGAAATCGCTTCCTCCAATCACCTGCAAGGCCGTGTGCACAAAGCAAGTGAGCTTAGTTTTTTCACATTTCACCACGTCACAAAGCGAACAGCACACGTGGCGAATGTATCACGTCGGAGCCGTCGCGCTCTCTTTCTCGGCAGAGATCTGTGTAATCACAGAGTTACAGGAGTGGCTCGAACAGACATGACGTCAGGGCTTTAGCTGCTTATAGCAGAGCAGCTGTCATGCTAAGTTTGAAGCTAGGTGAAATACAAAGAGAGAGCGCCTGGTGAGTGAGCGGCTTGTGCGGAGAGATGGTCTCACCTCTGTGTGAACTTGTGTCTCTGCTTTGCACCGAGAAATCTCCGTGAGTTATTTTCCCTCCGCTATCTGGCCCCACAGGTAAAAGAAGAAATGAGAAGGGAGCCTTGAACACAGATTAGATAACACGTCACACCTGGATACACACCTGGAGACATTTTTATTTCACCATCCGACAAACTCGCATGTGTGTTTTCATCAAATGTGAAGCACATTTTGGGCAAGCTATAAAATTAGCTTTAGAAAATTAACGAGAAAAAAAAGTTGTAAATTGAGATTGGCTGGCTTTTTTTCATGTTACTGTGCTGAAGCGAGCCATTTGGATTTTGCGTGACTTCCTGGTTATCATAGTTAAGCCTCTGCAGACTTTTTTACATTTGGGCAGAGCATGACTGAATGACAGCTAGCAGCAATCTTCCCCACTAGCTAGCGCTAGCGGTGAGCTTGTACTATTTATTGTTCTACCAAATCCATCAAAACATTCTTGGGCGCCCTTTTCTGATTCCTGATGTGACATCACTGCTGCTTTTACCGGCTGCGGTCGTCCTCCTTCATCTTTAGCCTGTATCGTTTGAAGTATTAGCAGTAACAGATTTACTTTGCTATTGAAGGTCGAGACCGTTCTTGGTCTGGAGACCCGCCTAAAAGGTCCAGTGTGTAATATTTGGCTCTGATTTTTATGTTGGAAAAAGCTTAAATACGTAAAAATACATATTTTTAAGGAAGCCTGGTGTGGACAATACAGCTGTCTGACAGCAAGTTTGGTAATTAGGGTTTGCTTGCGTCCTCAAATAAATCAACAAGGTATCCAGGTTTGGCTGCGCAGGTCACTATAGTTCACTGGCAAGCTCAGGAGGGGTGGGTGGGAGTGTGAAAGACGTTGCAATCTGAAATGCAACCACTTAATGTTTCTGTTTCTTCCTCAAAATCTCCAAATATTTCACACTACACATTTCACACTAACGAATAAAACAGGAAACACTAAAACAACAAACCACGACAGGTGTGGCCTGCCTCGGTCTGGGTGGGGTCTAGTCTAGACTACATCACTAGCTGGAGGGAAGAACAGGGCAATGTACACTTTGATTGGTGCGTTCATGGTTTCCTTCAATGTAATAAACTGAGGTCACCCACAAAGTGCGAGGCAGATTATTCACACTTGCTTTCGCTTTTTCCACCTAAAAACTCTGATTATCTTGAAACGTAACCCTCCTCCACCTTCGTCTCCTCTCTCCCTCCCTTCCAATCTGTTGTCACTCTATCCATCTTTGTGTTTTTCTTTTTTCTCTTTTTGTGTTTCTTCTTCTTCCTCAGCTCCTCTTCATCACACAGTATCTTTCTCATCTCTCTGCCTCGGTGCCTCAAACCAAAAGAGAGAGGGAGAAAGAGAGAGAGAGAGAAAAAAAGGCAGCGTGCAGTGACCCGGGGTTGTTTTTGTTCGTGTGGAGAAATCCTGTCTTATTATGTGAGTGCCGTTGGGACAGTAAGCCCAGCTGGACCTCTGCTGGCTGGCCACAGCTCACTTAGAAATATATTTTTTATTTATTTATTTATTTATTTATTTATTTATTTAATCTTCCTGACTTGTTGTGGGCCCAAAGCAACAGCATGCTTTGGCACTCTGTAAGTAAGAGCTCCGGCTTTATAAAGAAAGGAAACGGGGCACCTCAAACGCACGCGGCGTTTGACTTTCCTACACACTTCCCATCTCGAGAGGCGTTTCATGAGTGGCTGTTGATTTCCCCTCGTGCGCTTTCGCTGTAACACGGGCAGGTTTCGGGCGCAGCTTTTCGAGTTGCGTCGGAAAATCAATTACTCCTACAGTGGGGGGGAATTAAGGGGGGGGGTGTTAGTGGGGGAGTTACTGCATGGAAACATGTCAAGCGATAACGGCAGATCCATATTATTCCACGGGCGGCGTTACGCCGTACACGGGCCAATCCCATAAGCTGCTGTTCTTTATCGGCGTGAGGAGCCTTTTCAGCGGGCCCGAACGCATCGCCGCCGCTGACATGGTGGTAATATTAATGGCGCAACTCCATTTTTAATTCCCTGTGATTATGATTTTTTTTTTTCTCCCTCCCTTTTACCCTGGCGTTATTAATCCCGTTATCAGCGCCCAGCAGGTTGTCATGTCTGAAAAGAATTAGAAAGCAGCGGTCACGAAAAAGAGAGGCAGCGGAAGGAAGAGAAGATTCCTCATTCTGAATTTTGTCAGCCTCCTCTCTCTCTCTCTCTCTCTCTCTCTCTCTCTCTCTCTCTCTCTCACTTTCTCTCTGTCGTTCTCTCGCTTGCCTTTATCTCTCCCTTTTTTTTTGTGAGCCTCTCTTTTTCTGCACGCACATCTGAGCCACACAGGCGCGCACATGCATGCATGCACGGCGGCAAAGTAGCGGAGCTGCCGAGGGAAGAATGGAAATGAATTAAAACAGCCTCATAAAATGAGGACAGGAGTGGATAAACAGAGACGCGTCCCCGGCCTGTGTGTGTGTGTGTGTGTGTGCGTGCGCGCGCGCGTGCGTCAATTTGCCGCTTGCACTTTGGTTTGGGGAAGGATGTGTCAAAATTATGCAAATGAGGAATGAATTTGAGATAAAGGACTGGCTAATTACTCCAGTCCTGAGTATTTGGCTCCATTTGGGCGGCAGCATGGTTAATCATGTTCTTCCAACAGAAAAAAAGAAAGCACTGCAGCCAGTGGGACAGCACAGTGTGCTCTATTGCTCCATTCCTTTTCAAAAAGCATTGTCTCTAGTATGAAGAAAAAAAAACCCGAAATAAAATATATACGCACACATTTCTTTTGAAAACGCCATTAATTATTTTGCGAGCGCTGGCTGTTGAGGCTCGTGTTTGTCCCTCTGAGGGGGAGACACTGCGCTTTGACTGGCCAACAGTGCGCTCAATTATCATGTGTGTTATGGATTTATCCAGACAATGGCCAGACAGATTACTTGGAACAATGGCAGAATTATTGAGACAATGGAGCTCCTTGGTTTAGCGTTGGTGTGCGGATTGGATTGTGACATTTTTTTTTATTTGATTTGCCGAGACTGCGTGGGTGTCTGACAGCGCAGGAGCAAAGGACTCGGGAGAAATGATGTCTCTGTGGACAGTGATCTGGAGCAATATTTTCTTTTCTTTTTTATTTCACTGGCAAAAAGAAACGAAGTTGGAAACACTGCAAGGGTTGACTCTACAGTGCTTTATTAGCACTTTATAAGGCATTATAATACTTTCATGATAATGCTGTTAAACATGTAATCAATGTTCATTATCACATATAAAAATTAATTCAATGAAGCATAATAAATGGTGGATATGTAGCATTGTATTATAAGATACTTCCATGGCAAAGTCACAGCAGTTCTTTATGTAAGATCTATGTATGCATATATATTATAATAGATATATATAAGAATGCATTATTCTGTTTTTTCAGTCGTGTCTTTTATATATATATTTATATATTTATTCATTTTTACTTATTAACTTTTTGTCCATAAATATAAACAGAACAAAAGGTTCTGTTCTCAAGGTGGAACAAAAATAATTGCACCACAATCACTGACTGTCGGCTGGCTGGCTGGCTGGCTGGCTGGCTGCAAAATTATATTTGTGCACGTGAATCTGCTCCTCCTCCTCCCCACCTTTGAAACAGCGTGTCATTAAGTAAACAGCAGCCCCTCCGCTCCATGCCAAAGATAGCGTAGCCTGCTAAAGTGGTAGCCTGCATTAGAAGTACAGGAGAGGAAAACAATAGAAAACAGTTATCTAGAAAGACATCCTCTTGCTTGTTGTGTTATGCACTCAGATCATTGCTTGACAACGTCCACACAGTGGCGATTCCACCGTGACGCCCTTGTTTTGCTCCGTGTAGATTCAGTGCTCGGGACATCAGAGGACGTGCAGGAAACCAGGTTGTTGTGGTCTTCTAGCATCTCGTGCACTGACATCGTGGCGTTTCTCCTTTTGATCAAACAGAGGATACGTTGCTTATATAGTAGAGGCAGTCCTTCAGGTTCACTTTCACTGATTTTGAAAAAGCAAAACTCAGTGTTAAAGATCTGGACTGGAATCAACATGAAATTCCTTTTTAATGTAATGTGTTTTCCTTTGTTTTTACAGTTAGCTGAAATAGTATGAATAAATAATAATGTACAAAGTACAGTAGTTCTTTGAATTGCAAAACAATCGCTCATTTCCAATCTCATCCTGCTTCACACACAAGATTAAAATCTGTAGAGAAAAGCAAAAATATTCCAAATGCAAATAGCTCACTTGAAATGAACCACACGCTACGGGACATCTGAGCCGCCTATCGTCCCATTACTTTTGGTCCCTTAAAAAGTTGGAGGCACATATACAAACTGTTGTTATTTCTACATGTTCATCCAATTTGGATGTAAATCCAATCAAAGAAAGCCTGCAGTTGAAGCACATCTCTTTCCTTTCAAATCCACTGTGCATCGAGCCAAACAGCTCCGTTGTGTTCATGTTGCAATATTCATGGACCTGACTGTACATCATCGCAGCTCTCGCCTCCAGTCAGGCTCACCTTCTTTGAGTAAACAGTGGTAAATGTGACATTCAGCACCGTAAAAACACATTTTCTTCGGAGCAGAAAAGCATCTGCAACCCTCAAAAGAAAAGTGTTGAAGTAAACTTTCAAACTTTTTGAAGAGGCGCTCCGATCTCTCGCACGCCTCCCACCCTGTCAGCCTCTCCTCTCCGTCTAATCCGTTTGCATCTTTCCTCCCCGCAGTGTCTTCTATCTTCACTGTACCAAATGTCAAGCTGCAGACAGAGAGCGGGGACAGCATACAGGTGTGCGCGCGGCGGAACAGCCACGGGAAGGCGTCCTCTGGCAGCAAGCACTGACCTGAGGCGGCATCGGTGCACGACTGGCTGACAGGTACGACGCTCATTAGCATGCGCGGCGCGGACGGGGAGGGAAAAAAAAAAACCGTCAGTCCCCTTCTAAAGTCGTTTGTGCTCGCTAAGCTAAATGTGGCGGCGCGGCGAGCGCCAGCCGCCATCAATGGTTCAGAACGACTTGAAATAGTGTTCATGTCTTTATTGTGTCTCCACAGCGAGTTTGAGCCCGTGGTGGCAGTGGGCGAAATACCCATCAATATATTTTTATTTTTTTTTGGGCGGGGGGGGGGCACCATCCTACTGATTGCTACTCAGTACCAATTTAAAGTTCCTTAACATGCAGGAGGCCTATAATAACCTGACAAAATGCAATGGATGCAAACCATGACAGTCCACAACACAGACACACACAGACACACACACACACTCACACACACACACACACACACACACAAGCTCCACTTGGCAAAAAAAATTCTGACCAATCGTGACATTCATGACATGTTTTTTATTTAGCTTTTTGAAAAAATACGAGACCATAAAATGTTGCTTTGAGGTATTCAGGGGGGTCTCGTGGGTTAATCGGGGGGCCCGACCCTCCTGAAGCCCCCCTGTGGATCGCACACTGCGTCGACTGCTTGACGCAAAAAAAAATCAAAAACAAAAAAAAAAAATTGCTGTTGAACGCAGCCCTGCAACCTTTAATTGCATTTAGATGGAGCTGATGAAACCATGCTAGTCCAGCAACAACATGTCAAACTCTCTCATGAGCCTTTTTTAAACCAGCCACTAACCGATTGTGAAGTTTGTTTTTCTCCACGTCACAGAAGTTTCTTTCTCTTCCTTCATTGTTTTGATGGAGTTTAACCCTATTTAACTGGACAGCAGTGTGGCTGTTATTGTAAAGATGCATCTCAATGCCCTTTTTGCTTGGAACCCCCCCCCCACATCTACTTTAAAGTTGCTTTAGGAATCCAAGTCGTTATTCCGACTGCTTGTTAATGCATCTCGGCGCGACGTAACAACCAAAAACGGGACGAGGAAGAGAGCAAAACTGAGTGGAGTGTCTGGCCCCTCGCCTTGCTATGTTGTCCACCCCCAACCCCACCTCCCCCGACACTTATCTGCGTCCCACCAACCAGCGCGGCTTTTTTCTAAAACACTGACACCATGAGATCGGCGCTCTCCACAGAGAGGCAAAGAATGCAGCGAGAGATCAAGGGTTGGCTTTGAGTGGGGTAAGGAGGGTCCTATTCTTTGGAGGCGGGGGTCTTATTCACCGCTGAGATAAAGCTGCACTATTTGCATGTAATAAGAGGTGCAGAGGCCAGGCGCGGGAATAATGGTCGGCCTAATGATGGATTTGGGATTGTGAGGGCCAGCGCCGGGCCGGGCTGGGCTGGGCTGGCCTGGGCTGGGCTGCGCTGGGCCTCTGCACAAGCCAGTCGGCGCTGGATTATAATTGCTGACAGGTGCACGCCGTGCATCCCCAGACATCTCCGCAACCTTCACCCAGTCGGTTTGCTTGAGGTTGGTGTTGGTTGGCGAGCAGGTCGCCTGCCTGTTCCTACCCATCTGCAGAGTTGTTGCCTCTCAGCAGCAGAGTTGGCAACTTGATTGTTTTCGGTCGAGCGTGTCGGACTGTGTGTGTGTGTGTGTGTGTGTGTGTGTGTGTGTGTGTGTGTGTGTGTGTGTGTATCCTGGTTTGAAGGCTCACTGTGTGTGTGTGTGTGTGTGTGTGTGGAGGGTGGAAGTCACCCCACTGAGAGAGCTGTGTCCTCTCAGCTGCTGCATTTACATTGAAATCAGCCTCTTTGTCCCCGCCGTCGTCCTAAAGCCTGACAGGCTGGAGGAGCCTCACTGATAGCAAGCAGCCTAATCCCTGCACACATGTTCACATTAATACTCTGACAAATTACAGCAACACATGCACGCAGGGCCTTTTTTTTTCTCTCCTTATTTTTTTTTTTTCTTCTGCAGTCCCCACCAAGCGTAACTCATGCACCGCATTTAAATAACATTCCGACGTCAACTTGAGCTATTTGAAAATGGGGGACAAAAATTAACTTCAAGACACAGACATGTCAAATTTGGGGCGTCTAGCCCATGAGGAACCCCGAAACCCTAACCCTAATTCCAGCCTTTTCGCTAACCCTAATACCATGCAAGTCTCTGGGGTCAAATATCAACTTTGTCCTAGAGACATGGGACCACTTGCAGGTTCATCGGGATCCCTCAAGACACAGCCACGTCAAATTTGGGGCTTCAAGCATGAAAAATTTTCTTCCTCCAAGGTGGGGCGTGACAGAGAAAGTTTGAGAACCACTGGCTAAAAAATGTGTTTTTTCTTCTTTTACGAAAACGTTCATATATGTCTTAGGCAACTATGCTATTCGGCTAACGATATTCAAACTCTGTGTTGACAAACTGTTCATCAAACACTTTTTTGTGTTATTATTCTCCCGCAAACTTTAGCAAAATGACGTTTCGTAATCAATTTGACTTGCAGGCTGTTTCATTGAGCGACTTGACTCTTTAGAAGGTTCAGGGTTCAATATTGACAGTGGCACAAGCGTATATATCACTGAACTCAGCACTTTACGTCAAAGCCCGCTGACAGTGTACAACAACACCAACCGGGGCAACCTAAACATCTGCCGCAAAAAAAAAGACTTTACATCTTTAACTGGACGCGTAAAAAAAAAACATTCTGGGAAATGTTATTTTAATGTTATTTTGCCATTCCGGTTAAACCAGAGCTCAAAGCGGTGAAGTGGAGCAAGGTGGAGTCAGTGGGAGGAATAAAGGGAGGGATGGAAGCAAAAGCTTGCCGGAGCCCCCCCCAGCCCGACCCTCCAACCCCACCCTCCCCTTTTTGTGCGGAGGCACCGCTGTATTATTTATAGGAGGTGGTGGACGCAGGGCCGCCTCAGATGGAATGGAGCAAAGGAGGCGAGCAGCAGCAGCAGCACCCCCTCCCGCCCCTCCCCACCCCTCCACCCCCTCTCTTTTGTGGGTCTATTCCCAGTGGGCAGGCTTTGTGCCGGCTGGATGGCTGCCTTTGAGGATACCCGGGCAGCCATTGAGCTGAGAGTGAAGGCCGGGGCGTGACTCGGCCTCGCCGAGACACGGCAACACTACAGTAACACAATGTCTGTCACCGCCGCGGCCAGAGAGGAGAAGAAAAAGGCAGAGCGAGAGAGACAGAGAGAGAGAGGGAGAGAGAGAGAGAGGGAGGTTGGCGGCGGACAGAGGAAATAGTGGGAGTGTTTGATTTTGACAGGAAGGGGAGACACAAGAAGGGAGCGCGTTTTGTGTTTTTTTCCCCCCTTTGGTGAGAGACGAGAAAATCAGAAAGAAATAGAAGAAATGAGTCTGAAGAAAAAGAAACGCGGCGGCGAGGAGAAAGATGAGAATAAAGACGAGGGCGGCGGGGAGGGGGGGGGGGACTGGGGGGACAGGTCGTCTTTTACAGTGTAGCCGCGCTGCATTGATCTATGTTTATTCATGATTCTGCATTATTCACAAGATTAGCTGATGCAAGCCGCTGCCGTGGGGAGGCAACGGCTCGCCTCCATCAATCCGCCCGGTGACCGCACGGTTCAACTCGGAGACCCCACCCTCACCCCCACCGCTGGCCCCACCCCCACCCGCTCCGACAACAAGTGGGAGACGGCCGCACTGTCTCTGTCTCTGGGATTCAACACACTGCAGTGCTACCAGTGATGGGAATTCCGGCTCTTTTCAGACAACCGGTTCTTTTAAAAGATCCGACTCTTTTGGCTCCCAAGCGGCTCCTTCGATTTTTATGATGCCTGAGCGCTTCAGCGCGAAAACAAAAAAAATTAGTAGACGCCGTTTCACAGGAAAATATAGACGGGGGGAAAAGTCAGTCTGTTCCAAGTTGGCATCCGGTGACGAACACGCAGGGCTGATGCCACGTTAGCTTCCATTCAGTGGATGGATCCCTTTTATTCTCTGTCTGGATGAAGTTGATCTATTTCAGGCAGTTTCTCCAAATTCAATGGCGACGTTGACCAGATTTGCATATCTTTCTGTTGGCAAACTTGTTTCGACGACGATCATGTTGCAGTTTAACGTTGTTCCAATGAGTTACATTGAATCGGCTGTTGAAGCTTCGTAACAGCTTTACACTCACATTACTGAATCTTTAGTAAAAAAACAAAAAACAAGGTGTCTAAAAAGTGGTGTCCGGGCGCCTCTTGCGGCCTTTCGCACAAAGCAGCCAGCAGCCTCGTCTGCAGGGTTTTAGAAGGTTCTAGCCGGTCGGCAGCAGGACACGGCGGCCCTGGAGCATCACTGTGTCGCTTTGAAGATAACAGCTGCAGGCAATGGCAGGCTTCAGTGTCCAGGATGGAGATGTGCCAACTATTTATCTCACCATAGACACAAACACACACACACACACACACATACACACAACACAATACAATGCACTAGCCTAAGGTATCGTCCTGGTGACCAACTTCAGAGGCGTGGAGACGTTTCTCTTGAAAGTGGGAGCAGCTGTTTGTCTCCTGGTGTGTGTGTATATATATATATATATATATATATATATATATATATATATATATATATATATATATATATATATATATACATATATATATATAAATTCTTTTCAGTTTTGTTTTTTTGTATTTCTTTTTTTGGGATCCGTAACAGGAAGAAATGCATTCGTGCCATCCACAAAACGACCTGTCAGAAAGTTTCTTGTTTTTTTTCCCAGGCAGAGGACGAAGTGATTTAAAGCACATCCCTGCTATGAGCCGGAGGGGGGGAAATAGAGGGCGGTAGGGGAGGAGGAAGCATAACCAGAGGCATCGCCTTGAGAAACGGAGAGACTTCAGTGAAATCAGCCACTTTCACTCTCCCACTGCCTCTTCCAACTTTACTTTACTACGGCGGCGGCCGCTGCCAGTAATGTGGGTTCTCATTTCGTCTCATCCTCGCAAAAAAAAAAAAAAAAAAAAGAAAAGAAAAAAGCCCAGTCGAAGGCTCTGGATGTTTCAGTAGCCGCTGGACGGAATTTGCTGGAGAGCGAGTACGTCTATAGACTCATCCCACCGCCCCTGTTTACCTCATTTGCCATCCTGCCTTGAAGGACTTGCTGTTTGCACTGCAGACTCCCTCCTCGCGAAACATGAACCGGCTTGCAGTTCGAGCGACGCTCGCCTGTCACGTTTTCTGTGAAGGGATATTTACGCTGCGCCTCTTTCAATATTAACTTTTTCAAAAGGCTGCGCGCTGCTCAGATTAAAATGCGCTCGCCAGCTCGCGCTCTCCTCGCCTCTGACTGCTCCTCTTTCCTCTTTCCAAACCGCCACACAGTATCTTTCTTTTATGAAGCAACGCATCCCTGCTGTGATTTTGCGAACATCATTCATTAAAGATTCTGATGATGATGGACCAACAAAAGTCCTTTTTTTTTCACTGAAATTCTTGTAAATTGTCGACTTAAAAAAAAAAAATGAAATTTTCAGCAGGGCAACCGCTGTGTTTTCACATCCTCTTCTGGCCAGGTCTCAACATTTTCACTTGCGGTGGAGAAAATGCCGCCCGACCAAAAAAGACCAGGAATTTCCCAGGCATTCTCTCTCACCAAACATGCTGACATCTTGTGTTTTCACATGAGGTGAAAATGTGAAACGTCCGAAAACGACCTGCTTTTTTAACACGTAGTAATGGCTGTTGATCAGTAATCACGAGAGCCATTTGATGGGAGTCCAGAAAATGAAAGTGAAAAACTCACGGCCATAGTTTGTAGCTGAAAATGGAAGTTTGTTATAAGGGTATAACAGTAACATTTACACAAATAATATTGGATTTTTTTATTTTTTTGTTTACAATAATGGCCATTCAAATGGTAACTATTGCAAATTACATGTAATGAACAATGCTCAAACTGACTTTGCCATTGTAAATTATTAATTTTCTCTGTAACGCTGTCAAACTTGCGCTCATTAATAAATTGATAGGGCTTTAGACATATTAGATTACAATCTGTCCTTTGTATTTACTGGAAAATTAAATTCAAACAGAATTCTTCCCGGTGGCTTTGGCGCACCAAGCTTCTCAAACGCAAAAAAAAATGCCTCGTGTTTTGCCACGGAGTAATCCCATAGTGAACCGCAATGGGAGCAACACTGGTGTAGATGTGATGGAATCGTCATTTGTAGTGGCGTTAATAATTTACAAATACAGAAAGCGTTCCTCTTCTCTTTGGCTGTCTGCGGTTGGAATGATTGTCAGGTCAGGGGATTGAGTGTGATGAAACACGCGCCTTCAGACGGTGCAGGAGTGACGCAGTCTTAGGCAGAGTGGATAAAAGAAAACAGTCAGAGGAACCCGGGAATGAGGGGAGGAAGACGGAGATGGGGAAGGGTTGCGTTTCGTCTCGCCGCTCCCTCTCGGTTTTGGACTTCTCCCTTTCGAATGAGGGATGGCGAGAGAGAGACAGAGAGAGAGACAGAGAGAGAGAGAGAGAGAGGAGATATGGCTGTGATTTTGCTGAGCGGAGAAAGGAGGTGAAAATGACTTTGAGTTTACGGGGAGGAGCCCTTCCAAGAGGTGGAAAAAAGAATTTCACACTGACTGGCTGCCTGGCTTGGCCTTATCATTCTGTTAGCTAGCCAGTAATATTATTTTCTGAGCCGAGGAGCGACGTGGGTCTGCGTCAACGAGGAATTCGTGATTTGCTTGACTTGTGCCACCTAGTTCGTAATCGTCTCCGCTAATGGCTCTGATAGTGTTCTAATTCATCCATGGATATCGTTGCAGACAAAGATTTTCTCCTTTATTTTACTCAAACAAAGTAAGTAGATCTACCCAGTGTGCGAAATACCAGACGATATTCTGGGGGGTCCCCATCCATCCTCCTGATTGTCACTCAGTACCAATCTAAATTTCCTTAACATGCAGGAGGCCTGTATAAACCTTACTGTATTTCATGGATGCAAGCCATTACAGTCTACATGAGAACACATGCACACGAACGCAAGTGCCGCTTGCCAAAAGAAAATGTGAAAAATACTTATTTTAGGGCTGTCAAATGATTACTTTATTTAATCGTGTTTAATCGCAGAATCTTCATAATTAACTGTGATTAATCACGGTTTGAATTTCATGTGTGAAATTAGGTTATTTTTGCTTTTCAAGGCAGTTTTAACCCAATAAAGTAAAGCATTTCTTACCAGAAATCGACTAGAGGGGCTGACTACGGGTTAGTAAAAGGGACAAAAAGGTTTATGCCGGGTTCACACCGGACGCGGAAGCGTCATAGCTAGCCCACTCTGTTTTTCTTTTTTGTGTGTGTGTGTGTGTGTGTGTGTGTGTGTGTGTGTGTGTGTGTTTGTTTTAATCTCTTTTGCACTCTTTAGATACTGACAACTATAACGTACACAAAAATGATTGCATTTGTCAGTGACGGTGTTTTATTTTGAAAATTGCTTCAAAAATTTACCGCTGACAGATAGTATGTAATATAGTTATATAAGACAGGGTGATCTTAAAGACATTTTAGTGACCATTAGTGACAATATATATATATATATATATATATATATATATATATATATATATATACATATATATATCATTTGGGCTTTAAAAAAAAAAGAGACCCCCTTAAATTTTGCTTTGAGGATTTCAGGAGGTCTCATGGGTTAACCGGATTGGTCGGATCCTCCCCGACCTGGAACCCCCCCCCCTGTATTTTCCACACTGGAACTACCACAACATTCTGAAAGGTTCCCATAAAGAGGATGCGAGCTTGGTGCAACACTTCCAAACTGCTGTAAAGCAAAGTCTCCAAATGCTCGATGCTTCCCTGTTATCTAGACAGAACGCTGGTACCTCTTTTGCTGCTCCACCCACCGCCCCTTCCATCGTCAACCCCCCCCCACGTCCTCCTCTTTCTTCCACCATATGGCTCTCCCTAATGAGCATTGCGTACGTACCTTTCCTTCCTTTTTTTCCCCCTCCAAAAAGAAAAGACGCGCCACCAATCCTCCCTCTTGTGTGCCGCAGCCAACAGCCTCCTCTTGCAGCGGCGGATCTGGAGCGTCTCGTCTCAACCGACTGAATCGGTGTCAAATAAAGTATGCTAATGACTTTTAACTTTGTCAGCATGGAATCCGAAGCGTTGTGGGATAATAAGTTGTGCGTCCAGATGGTTTTACAGAAGGGCGGTCCAAAATTTTCCCCGTGTACTTAATGGGTGCCTCTCCTCTCATCTATCGCGTGATTTTTGGGACTGCAGCTCATACTTGGGTTTCGGTAAATGAACATACGTGGTTTAAGCAGAGATTAATAACAATACTGGTGAATCTATGATGTAAAGGTAACAAATGGAAATGCTGTGTAGCACAAAATTCTTTCCAAAGCAATTAGCAAGAGGGTCTTGATCATTACAGGGTCAAACACATAAATGGAGTTTTTCAAATTACGTTCAAAACTCTCAATTATCCATGTTTGTTTTGTTTCTGTTCTTGAGGGGACCATATTCAATCAATACCGTGCTAGAGGTCATACATGCATGTACACCACAATGAATTGGCTACCGGCCTGAAAGAGGTACAAGGTTTATAATCACACCCTTTGCGATTTGCAAGTCGCGCTGTTTGAAATCGATTTCGGTTTGAAAATGATTCCTCTTTCAGCCTTGCTCATTGATCTGTAGAAAATGCCAAGTGACTCAACCAGTGAATGTTACTGTATGAGAGAGAGTGCCACTAATTCAGGCTACCATTTTGCCTGGGTATTTGATCATTGGCATCAGCATCATTATGGATTGCACCAATTTTGCAACTCACTTAATCTATTGACTGAAATCCGAACCAATAGTTGATTCATTTTCTCATCAACTTCATCACGCACTGATGCCTTTGTTGGCCAAAGGCATGCAATTTTCTCAGTTTTAGCAGCCAAGTAACGATAAAGATGATTTATTTCAAAATGGGAAAGAGAAAAAATAGCTGAACTCAAAGAGCTCAACAAGAATGTGGTCTGGTTTTAATGTCTAAAGCAAACTTCTGCTTTAGAGTGAAGCTGCAAAAAGCCTAGAATGGCTTGTCTGTTAGTTAGAGATGGACTTTTTTTTTAAAAATGTGCTGAGTTCATTGTTAGCATTGAAGGCAAAGGAATGCACGGTAGCTGCTGGGAAAACAGGAAACGGCGAAGGTTTTATGAAAAGTTGAGAAAGAAAGACTGAAATGTGTCAGGATCAGTGAGTCGCATATTTATATTTTAGCATTATCCCTCAGAAAAGTCTTTCTGCAGAGAAAATCTATTTACTATTGAGAGGCTCCAAAGCCAACATAACTGCACCAAATATAGTTCTAGTATGGACTGTTGAGTGAGTCTGGAAAAGAAATGATAGCGTCTCAGACGACAGTTCGCTGACTTCCTGAAATGTTTTGCCCTTAAACAGAGACTTTGATTTCTCTTCCACACTGCGTGGGACATGCATATACTGCATTAGTACATATTTACTCATAAAGTGAGGCTGGGAAACCAGTCTGAAGGGCGTTGCACACTGACAGTGGCGCTTTTGTCAAGCGAACGCTCAGTCGCTCAGGTGAACTGAACAGGGCTTTTGTGCACCGAGGTTGGTGCCAACATGTGTGTGTGTGTGTGTGTGTGTGTATAAGAGAGAGTGAGCGAGGGCGGCTCTGTGTACACGTGTGTGGTCCTGTTCACGGAGTGTAGGAGAACTATACATATTTGCATCGGTTTCCAAATATAGATCCCATGTATCTCGCTTTCATGAGCGAGATTCAACGGATGAAGATCCCTCCGGTGGTCCCCGCTGACTCCGGTGTTTATTGCAAACAAAGTGCTTATGATGTTCCCGTTTCGGGCTCGTTTCAGTGCAGCAGGGCATAGATGCTGTACGTCATCTCGCTCCTCAGAAGGCGGCGCCAACCGGGCCATAAGGTCATCTTGATCTCCGATCGTGGTCTTGAGTTTAGACAGAGGTATGAGGGCGAGACTGTGGGACAATGGGATGTTCCTGCAGCTTCAAACAAGATCCCCAAAAAGAAAAACTTGCATGTGAATTACTGGAAGTATCGGGCAATTGGTGGGGAATTAACTGTTTGAAATCCTGATCCAAAATCAGTGTAAGACAGGGAGGGACTTCCAGCTTTCCATGTTTTAAAAGGGTCTAAGCCAGACGCAGGACTACCCAAGTGGCTACAAGCAACATCTGTTCTCCTGCACGCTGCAGTCTGCGGCTCTCCGACACCCTCACTCTGCACTTTTTAAAAGAGTGTTTTGTCCTGTACTGTAAAAAAAAAAAAGGTGCTACATTGTCTATGCATGATAAAGTCTGCACTCAGTGGCCGGTGCAAATGATCGGATTATACAGATAACTTGCCTTGACCATCGTTAATGTGAGTCAGTACAGTCACACAATGTTTTTCCCCAGGTTCATATGACCAACATCAGGAATGTGACATACAGTAACAGGTGTAAAATAGGTCAAACAATTTTTATTGTCATTTTTTTCCTGTATATTCAGGAAAGACAGAGAAACTGAAAAGACTTTACTCTCTCATCTACGTGTTCGAGCCGAGAAAAGAGATTGTGTGTGGTAGGAGGTGAAGGCAAGAAGAGAAAAAAGACAGATAGAGTGACAGCTTGTTGGGATGCAGTAGTGCATCTGGTAGCAGCTTGTGTGTAAATGGTTCGGATAGGGAATCTTGTGCTGAGGCGCAGTTGTGGTGTGTGTTTGGTTCAAGGTGTACATGGTAAACAGCGACAGTGTATGATGTAATATATCACATTATCTTCTAAGATTGGAGGCACATTAATGGGGTAAAAAAAAGTGTCCTGCAAAGCTTAATTCCATTGTGTTGGAATACGTTGTACAGGATGTAGACATTTATTTTGTCACGACCGCGGGTGGATTTGTTTTTTGTTTTTTTTGCACCATCTGAGACGTGAATGAAAACATTGGGCTTGAACCATCCATCATGGCTGTTGGACTCTGTCCCAGCTGTCTTGGGGTGAAGGTGGAGTTACACCCCCGGACAAGTCGGGCCACACAGAGAGGTAAACGGGAATCGGAAATCGGACCTGCAAAATCAGGTCCCATTAGTCAGCTGTTTCCAGGACGACTGTTTCAAATAGCTTTTGTCACTGCGATTGGGTGGAGACACCATCTAATAGTTTGATATGTCTATATATATCTACTGCCGAAAATAGTTTCAACAGATGTGTCTTTCATCGTCAGAATCAGGCATGGGCAAACTATGGCCCGGGGGCCATATGCGGCCCGTTAAGTTTTTCAATCCGTTCAATAATAGTAAGTAAGTCATAGTGTTTCAGTGTTTTAAGAGTCATTTCAATAAAGAGCCAAATACCGTGGGGCTTCAAAGACATATTTTTTTGTAACTTTGCTTTTGTTCATTTTTAATGGACATTAAAGCAAGTTTTCTACATATCCTATGATATAATTTTTCCTCCTATTAGGTGGGTCACCAAAACACTCCATCCATCTGCTGCTGCTCCAGCCCCCTCTGTCAAATTTTAGAACTGCAGAATGATGAGGAATATTTAAATAAGAGATTAAACATCTCTCAGCCCAGAAAGGGCTGAGTCATTCTGCAGCCTCTCACGCTGCTTGTTTGCCTCAGCATGAGGGTCTTGTGACTGCACTGCACTGCACTGCACTGAACTGCACTGCACTGCACTGCACTGCACTGCACTGCACTGCACTGCACTGCACTGCACTGCACTGCACTGCACTGCACTGCACTGCACTGCACTGCACTGCACTGCACTGCACTGCACTGCACTGCACTGCACTGCACTGCGCTCGCCCTTCTTTTTTTTTTTTTTTTTTTCCACCAGTGTTCGTCAGCAGGAAGCAGGAAAGTCAGCAGGAGATTGACTCAGTCTGAATTGGACGTGATTCACAGATTATACACTCGGGGGAGTCGGCATGGTAGCAGCACACTGTCAACCCCTGTACGCGAGTGGCCGAAATAACACTGGTCCCAGTATACATGAGGCGACACTGCAGGGGGACGAGAGCGTGCGAGAAATGGATTTGCGTGCGTGAAAGGCAGGAGTGTTGAGGGGGAAGGTCGCGTGGGGCTTCCCTTGTGTTTGACCTGTGTGGATAAACTGCGAGGATTATTCTGAATATTGATCTCCTGTTTGAAGTTGGCGCTTAGTTGACGAGTGGCAGTGGCGGAGTGAGTGCTCTCATTCTGCCAGCGGAGCTCGGCAGCGACAAATGCAAAGACTGTGTACCTTTTTGACCTAAATTTCCCTCCCGTTGGGCAAAACTGCAGCTCAGTGTGAAAAGTAAAAAAAAGGAAATTGCAGAATCAGGCCATGCAAATGTGTTAAGAAGAGTGGTTGCAGTTTTGTTAATGTGTCAATACTCAATAGTTTTTTTGCTTTCAGTTTGAAAAAAATTCAAAAGGAGTCACATGAAGTCTTGGTGAGCATCACTGTAGTGGACATTAATTGTATTACTGAATGTTGTAATGGCAATGCGACTTGGGCTTTTGGTTGGGTTCCGGAACCTGAGAGAGTGAGTTGACTCTGGAGATGTTAAAAAGCAGTCATTATTTACTATCACAGCAGCAGCTAACTTTGTTTTAATGAGAGAAACCTACCTTGCTACAAGTTATATGTGTGTATATATATATATATGTATATATATATATATATATGTATTTCTGTAAGGTTACCTGTATGTGCACATAAAGTCACCACTTGAGTCATTAGCATCCCCCTGATGGTAGCCAAGTGCAGTACAGCTCCATCTAATTTGCCAAATTTATTGTCATTTAAAGCATAAGCAGGCTGTACATTGAATATAACTCACTGCATTTGGACATGCACTGTACCGTGCGTGTCCACGCGGCCATGACAAAACGTTTTGGTCTTCTTGTCTTCGCCTCCTGTCTTCTCTGGAGACTGCGGGGATTTTATTTGTTTTTCTTCCAGTTTGCGTCCAACTTGCATGAATGTGTGTGGTTCAGTAATCAGACCAGTGATGAAACAGAGAATTCAAATGTTCAGGGCAAAAGTTGCCTTGCCCCAAGTGAAAGCTGGGCTACACCCCAGTGAGTGCAGGGTCAGCGGCAGGAGAAAATTGATGGTTGAATGAGGTTTTTCATTCTTCGCGTCGACCATTTCTTGCATAAACCATGCAAGCTAATTCAATTCGCCACTCAGTGATGCGCAGAATAAAGTAAAAATATACCAGCGCGTTCAGGTCATCGGTTGGGTCTGGATGCAAAGCTTTTTTTTTCTTTTTTTTTTGAGTCACGCTTGAGATTTAATGTTTTTGAAAACCGCAACCGCAATCCGACTCAATTCTGGGCAAAGCATTTTGTTGCACTTTATCCACTTTATTTTCCTAGAGCCATGACCTTTACCTTCACCAGAGTTTCCATGCACACATTCTGCAGAGCAGCATTATTTAAAAAAGCTCACCGCTAAATGCAATTAGGGTTTTTCTCTCTCGTATTATTCCGTTCCAGCAGTTTGGGTGGAACGGGTTGCTACGCCGAGCAAAAAAAATGAACGCGGTCCGTGAATATGATGCGTGGAACTTCCTCCGTTATGTAATGCTCCCTTTTACCAATGCTCTCTAATAATGATAACTGGCTGGAGCCTGTCGACTTCAGGGTAATAGGAATCTTTGGTTTGCTTCCTCCAATTTTGAGGTTCAGATTGCTTTATTAGCCCCAGGGGGCCAGTTACGGTCAGTCCTGCCCATATCAACAACATAGCTAATAGAAAAATGGCAGGGGGGGAAATACTGCAATATTCAACTTCTCAATCATCTCATCATTCATCTGCAGTTTATTGTGCATTTTGCAGCCATTTGCAGTTAGTTTTTCTGCACCACCCATTCTTCTGGTAGTTTTTAAGCACACAATTGCATACTCACTCATTCAGTCACTTCTTATCCTATCAGACCACCGAACCAGCAGATCAACTAAAAGGCTAAAAGACTCTCAATAAAAGTTTGATAAAAGGTGCGTAAAATATTTCTGCTGATACTGAAGCAGTCGAGGTTCCTCAGCAGATGGATTATTTGGTTTGCTTTCTTTGCTCGCGACATTACTGTCAATAATAGTTTTCACTGAATTCCAGTTATGGGTCAAGCAGAAAAAAACAAAATGCTGTTCTGGAAGTCAGTGCTTTGTGACGACCGCTGGATCAGCAGCAACACCTGCACCCCAGTGTTCATCCCACCCGCCAATCAAAATGAGACAGAAAATAGCAACAATCCCAGTCAACAGTTAACATGTTTATTTTACCCACCCCCAAACCACCCAAACCCCCCCCAACCCCAATCCATGCCTGCCTCCCCTCCCCTCCCCTCCCCTGCTTCCCAACGTGGTGCCCGCCTCTGCCATCCAGTTGCAGCCCGACAGTGCTGAGCTTTATCTGGGCCGAGCAGTTCTGTGGTGTTGGCTGCTACAAGCACTCGGCCACGGCTGCTTGGCTCTGCTGCAGCCGCGCATTCCTTTCCAAAAACGCGCTCGTATTTTTATTTTTGCATTGTATTGTTTTGTTTTTGTTATTTTTATTTTTTTATTTTTTTTATTTAACCTTTATTTTACTGAGAAAGACTCGCCGAGTTTTGAAGAGAAACCTGAAACTGCTGCTTTCTCCACCTCCGCCTCCACCTATTTTTTCCTCCTCTGCTCCTAAACCAATCTCGGCCAATCGCTTCTGCTCCACAAGCGCACGGCTCTTCACTTCTGCATCTTTTTTTCCCGAAGGCTTGAAAAATTGCGCTTTGTGCTCTCTCTGTCAGGACTTGTGTGTATGTTTGAATTCATCCACAGATATTAAAAATGTATACAGCTTGATCAAACATATTCAGGTTTTCTGTGATGCTTTGATGTCATTTCGCGATAGACAAGCAACAGAAAAAGACATTCAGTGAGATGATGATACTCGACCCTACACGGACATGGATACGGCTGGATTACGGAATGTGATTGGACGATAAAATTGCATCAAACTTGAAAAAAACAAACATTGAAAAAACTAACATTCAGGAAGAAATTTGATTTGAGGCCCATTTTATGCTTAGTGCTGGAGTGTGTGTGTGTGTGTGTGTGTGTGTTTCCTCTTGTTTCCGCACAGTTTCTTCATTTTCAGCACTGCTGACTGTGTCCCTGTCTCGGGTTCAGTCCAGCCCTCCTGGAGGCCAGAGGTTTCTGCTGGCAGAGGAGCTCCCCCCCTCCGCCCCCCCCCCATCCCCCCTCTGCTGATCCTCTCTCTGGGCTAAATACGACCCGGCACCTCCCCGCAGCCCTCTCTGCATCTTCCCATGCCCCAGCCAGTCTGCCCCGTAATGGGTTCACTCTCCCATACAATCCTTTCACTCCTCAATGCTCTCAATATCCCCTTTGCTGCCTTTCTCTCCGACCGGCAGCTACCCCCCCCCCGCCCCCCCCTCACCCCCGCTCTCCCCCAACCCTGTCACCCTTCCTCCCCCCCCTGCCCCCTCCCCCCTCCCTATCCCTTTAGGAGTGTGTCTGATGTGTTTCTCAGCGGCTGGTCTTGTCTGAAGCACTCGGGGCCCTCTCTCTCTCTCTCTCTCTCTCTCTCTCTCTCTCTCTCTCTCTCTCTCTCTCTCTCTCTCTCCCACGGCGGGCACGTTCTGTCCGACCCAGAGGTTTTACCTGGAGCATTTTTTTTTTTTTTTTTTTTAGTTCCTCATTTAATATATATATATATATATATATTTTTTTTTAAACGGTGCCATATGTCAGCTTTTGCTCGCAAAATGTCAAAACAAGATATTTTAACGCGCGTGAGGTGGGGGGGAACAAACGCCTCACATCATTTATGCACCGGCACTTACCGCCGTGCCCCACCCCCGCCCCCACCCGGCTCCACCCCCCTGTCGGCAAGACTGTAAAACATTTTGTATGTTTATTATTTTGGGCGGCGGAAGGCGAGAAAAAAAAAAAAAACATCTTCTTTCTTCCCCGTCATTCCCCGCCCGCCCCTCCTAATGTATGCATGTGACTGGGCGAAGGTGGTTGAAGCGCGGCGTGGTTGAGCAACAGAGAGGAGACAGTGGATGGCGAGGAGGCTCTTGCATTATTCATCATGTTGGATAAGGTTTAATTAAAAGTGCTGCTCGCCATTGTGCGGCGAATGAATGTGTGTTTTGCCTCGCCTGTCGCTGCCTCATTCATGTTCACCATGCTCGACTTATCAAAGCAGCCCCTCGGCCCCGCCCCCTTTTTGCCAGTGTAAGTTAGCATAATGCTGCAGCCGGGGAAGGAAGAAGAAGAAGAAGAAGAAGAAGAAGAAGAAGAAAAAGAAAAACCTTGTGATTAGTGGAAGCGAGCGAGTGGCACAGAGCTTCAAGGCGGCCACTGCTGGCCCTCGCCGGCTTCTGTGGAGAATTCCAGTGGCATGAAAACAGGGAACTATAGCAGGAAGTGCTAATGCCTTTATGCAGCGTTTCAGTCTGACATGGTGATTCTATACAAGTGAGAAGGTCGGTGTTTGCATCTTAATGCCGTCCACATTGTCCCCCGTCCCACTGCTGCACTGTTTTAGCAGAGATTTCCCAAAGCGGTGTCGCATGAATGGCGCCGCAGGGATGCACTTCAACACGCTCGTCCAAGACGGACAAACCGCCAAACTAAAACCAACATCAACATTCAAGTTTGGCTCTGAAACATGAGAAACAATGGTCTTCGGCAGAGGTGGGAAGTAACCAAGTACAAAGACTTCTACGATACTGTACTTGAGTAGATTTTTGTATCTGTCCTAAAAACACTTTTACTCCCTACATTTGTACACAAATTGTGTACTTTATACCCCTTATGTTGCAAAATCACGCTAGTTACTTTTGTGTTGAAGTCTTTAAAAAATACAGATTTGGTTCAAAGTAATTCACTTATTACGTATTGTAGCTGTTGTTGGTTGAAGTGGAGCCATTTGAACTCCAAAGCTGTTTGCTTGTGTAAACAGCTAAGGTTGTGTAGTTCAATGTAAAAGTGGGCCATATTTTGGAGGGAGATTATTTTGGTGTATCTCGGCTTTGGGGGTCACTATTCAGTACATAGAAAACTAAACATGTAGAAAATAACTTTGGTTATTGTAATTAACATGTCGTAATGTATGTAACTACGAATTTATTAGTTGAAAAAAACATTGTTACATTTTACTTAAGTACATTTCAGAACCTGTACTTTATTACTTTTACTTGAGTAAAGGAGTTGAATCAGTGCTTTTACTTTCACTCAAGTATCCGTACTTTTACTTAAATGCAATTTGTTAATACTTTTGCCACCTCTGGTTTTCAGACAACCACTGATCTGTCCCTGCCCTATTATGTCGTTTATGACCCGCATTGGATAATGAATCTGTATATTTCAAACAATGTATATTATGACCGCCCTTATTCTTTCATGCATCGTTTGCACCATAATGAACACTTAGCAATGAATGGAGGAAATTTGAATCATGTGAGGAAAAAAGGGGCAAAACTTTGAAAAAAAAAAAAAAAAAAATACAGCAATCCTCACGTCCCGCTTTCTCACAAAATGTGCGCAGCGTCAGGGAGGCGTGCGAGCGAGAGACGCTCTCGACTAAAGTCGAGGGAAAGTTAACTTAATCCTCTGATATTGTGTTTAGGATGCACAGCGCGAGGTGCGTGTTGGAGGCGAGCGGCAGAGGAGTGGAAACAAAAGGCAGCCTCAGCCTTGCAACTCGGGCAAAGATAGAACTGTACATGGCCCGGAGGAACAGCAGCAAAACACGCCGAGCCTCGGCAACACACACGCACGCACACACACACACACACACACACAGAGACACGAACAAAGAGAAACACGAGGTATAGATTGACTCATCGTGGTGGGAGTACGGTGCAGCGATTTCACGCCTGGTTGTTGGCTAACAAGGCCCTGCGCTTTCTGCACTGCGGGGCCTTGTTATTAAAAGTGTGTGTGTGTGTGTGTGTGTGTGTGTGTGTGTGTGTGTGTGTGTGTGTGTTACCTGGGAGATGGACTTAAAGCCACAGCACTGTGGGACACAGAGAGAGAGTGGTAGTCCAGGAGGGGTGGAGCCCACTTTGTCCCACTGGGACGTGAGGAGGTCCAGCTCCCCCCCATCCTCCCCTCCCCCTCCTGCGGCCCAGTTCCCTGTGTCCCAGCGCAGCTCCGGGGGCTGTTTGGCAGCTTATTAACCCTTTGCAGCGTTGGCCCAGTGGCAGCCGCACGTCTGCTCTCTGCAGGACGTCGCATCTCTCTCTCTCTGTCTCTCTTGCCCTGGAACAACAGCAAAAAAAAAACCCAGCTGATTATCTGCACAAAACCGACCCCCCCCTTTTTTTTTTTTTTTTGCCATCTAGGGTAATCTGATTATGTTGTTATGTTATTACTGTGTTTATTTGCTTAGCTGACTTCCTGAGCCGGAGAGAAAGCGCCTTAGCATTTCTTGCGAGGCTTTTTGCCGCGGTGCCGTTCAGCTTCTTTTAATGAAGGATTACAGCTTAACTGTAACTTTGCGCTCCGCCGCCGCCGCCGCCGCCGCCGCCCCCTTGCCCACAAAAAGTCACCACCCTGGGTTTTTTCATTCAACATCCTCCGCTGATGCAAATGGGCGGCCTGCTCACCTGGACGCCAGCAACAAGCTGCGGAGCCTCACAGACCTCAGTGTTGCGTTGTGCCAACGCTTTTCAGTGTTGGGGGAAAAAAAAAAAAAAACCCTGTCATGTGATGCTGAACGTATGACCGAGGGTCATACGTTCAGCATGTGTGATGACGCCCTCGACGTAAAGCAAAGTCTAACGGATACAGTAGGCTGTACGAGCGTCCAGTTTGTGTTTATCTAACAGCCACATGACTGGAGCAGCGTGGAAATGACTGTGCAGGCGGTCGGGGGAGGGGAGGAATGGGGGGTAGGGGGGTGTTACGGTCGGTTCAGTCACTCTTGTTTCAGATCATCATGCTTTATCTTTTAATAGGGAAAATATAAATAGAAAGTCAAGTGTGTGCCCGCGCCTGTGTGCGTGTGCGTGCACTAAATTTAGCAAAACAGCTTGAAACACACAGAGAAATCAACTGAAAGTGACCCAGATGTTTTGTTTCTGACTAACGGGTCTTAGTTTAGTATTTCTCAAAATACTCGTTTGTTGTCCTGTAGATCTCATTCATGGATGGATGGATGGATACTTTATTGAGCTCCTGGAGTTATTTGTGTTCTAGCAGCTTGACAAGGGAACTAGTGTAATAAAATAAAAGGCATGCAAAGAGCTAAACTATATCAAAAAGAGAGATATATAAAAGTACAGTATAAAATAAAGAGACGGTGAAAATAACAAAAACCTGATGCTTCCACCATATATATGTATATAAATAATATACAGTACATTGCAGTTTTGCATAATGACAGTGTGTGGCATACAGTTGTGCAATGGTTTTTTTTTGGTTAATTCCAACAAGTGAGGGGATGAACATACTGTATAATCATGACGTCGTGCTCTCTGTAACCCTGCGCACAGTCACAACCTTTGCGTCAAAACAGAAAGTCAGGCCAACCTCCACGCTAGCAAGTCAGTACTGTGTCATGAGCCAGAGTCCTGCATGCAGTACAGTACAGTACAGTACAGTACAGTACAGTACAGTACAGTACCCCTGCTCACTGCTGCCTGGCGAGTAATTAGTCTTTTTAAGTGTAAATGGGATCTCTCGTGGGTTGGCGGCTACTGTGGGGTTCACGGTGCTCACTCACTCTGCTGTCTCTGTTCATCAACTGTGCGTGCGTGCGTGTGTGTGTGTGTGTGTGTGTTAACATGGGAGGCGACTGAAGTGTGCTGGCGGAGTGCGTGAGTTGTGCTAACAGGAAAGCGCAGTCGCTAAATGATTTTCCTTCTCTTTCTCCCTTCCTGCCAGAAATATCTCCTAATTGTTTGCATAAGCAGCCTCACGCTGACTGCTGGGGGTCTCAGCAGGGCGGTTCTGAATGGAGCCAGGACGTAGAAACGGGAGGGAAGGGGGGATAGATCGGCGTTGTCACCCTCCAAAAAATAAATAAATCCTGCCATTACATGATGTCTAACCCGGGCACTGTTGATATAGTCTAAGTCTTCAGAGTATATGGCTTCCACTTCACAGGGAGAAAGTGAAAATATTACATTTAGAAAAGTTCATCTTAACAGCCTCAGTGCCAGACCCCATGCCTGCAAAAATGAATTATACATACACTTGATTAACCAGCTGAGTCCCTGTGCACAATCCTTGAGCAAACACAAGCCTTTTGGAATAAATTAGAGCCCGGGAAAAATTTCCAGTTTCAGCATCAGCAGGAGCTCCTAAATAATTATGTAAATATGAAACAAATTTTCCCGAGCAGATTTCCTCCTCTGCAGTCCTCCTCCATCATTCTTATGCATGCCTCGTAAATTAACTAAACTATGCAGATCGTTATACTTATACAAAATAGGCTAATTAATACACTTGACAATAGTGTTCTCCAGAGTGGGGGGTGGGGAGGTTGGTGGGGCGGGATGCTGAACTAAATCTTCATCACACGGAATTGTAAACCGCAGGCCAAACAGCAGCAACGTGCTGCTGAACTGGATCTTTTTTTCTTCTTCTTCCTTTATTCCTCCTCGTGACGCCGACGGATGAAGGATTCGGAAAAGATTCGCATCCCTCCGTGCGCTCTTTTCCCGACTCAGTGCTAACGTTGTGTTTGTTGTGCGGTTGTATGGGTAGGGGCGGGGGTTGGGGGGAGTTGGGTGGGGGCAAGGATTTGGATCAAGACCAGCTTTACAGCCTCTCATTTGGTTCGTTTGCGTGTTTGTGTTGCGTTTTTCTGGCCGTGTAACGAAGAGGAACGCGCGCGCGAGCTCGTTATCCGAACCAGCGGTCATTTAAATGATGCTCCCTCCCCTTCCAGCTCCCTCCAAGATGAATAGGGGGGGAGGAAATTAAAATAATTAAAATGTGGGGGGAAAAAAAGCAGAACGCATCCCCAAGGCTGGGGGACCGAGAGCAAGAACGGCGCCGGTGGTGCTTCTGTGGTCTCCGCGGCGCTGTTTCTGTGTCAGCGCCGCATTTGAATATGGATTATGGAATGTACAGCTGGTGGGGGAGGAGGAGGGCTTTAGACTGGCTAATTACACCGCGTGTTATAATGACCATCCCCGTCCGGGCTCACTCGCACGTCTTCTCCTTGAGAGGGATCTAATGAGGACGGAGGAAGCGCGGGGTGCGTGCGATGTAAATCCACCTGGCGCTGCTCGCTGCTGCTGCCGCCGCCGCCGCCGCCCTCGTTGTCGGGCAGGAGAAGAAGGGGAAGAAAACGCGCGGGGATGCGCTAATGGTTGCGTAGCTGGAGTCGCGCGGGAGAGCGCCGCAGAGCCCGTCTTTAATCATTCCTCCTGCGGGATGAAGGTGTCGAGCTGCCAGGATCGAGCGTTCCCCCGCTTCCCCGCTCGGTCCGTTCGCTCCGTTCAGTCGGAAATACAGATGCGGATGTAATAAACGAGGCGCATTGCTGGCGTAAACATGGAATTCAGCCTGTGAGCCCGGGGGGGGATTCGCCAACAACTCTTCGTTATAGAAGCCTATGGAGGTGGCAAATCTATTTACATTCTGTACTTCAGTAAAAGTACAGATACTTTTGTCCAAAAAAAAAAATACCCCGGTAAAAGTGAAAGTACTGATTCAACGCCTTTACTCAAGTAAAAGTACTTTAGTAAAAAGTAAACTTTTTTTTTTTTTTTACCATTAAGGAAATAATATTTTCGTTGGTATTTTCGCAAATATTAAAAAGTTGTGACGGAATAATTTGGACTGAACTGGTGAGAGGTCAGAGGTCAGAGGATTTGGTGAGCATCTGGGTAAAGCTAAAGTCCTCTAAAATATGATCCTAAATTAAGTTAATTCTGTCTTTTCTTACAATTATCTCGTTGGTTCTTTATCTCAGACGTAGATTTTAAGCTTTTTATTTACCTGACATGTTTCGGCATGTTCATCAGAGTGTCACACGATGTTGGTGTGTGACTGGTCTTTATCAGCTGATGTTTATTGATCACATACCAACATCATGTGACACTCTGATGATGGCAGAAGAATACGGCGAAACATTAAAACATTAAAAGCAAACATTACAGTATTTTATTTTCCTATTAATTGTGCACCCTTTTAAGGATTCCAACATTTCATCATGTGAAAATGATGAAAATTCTCTTAAGAAAGGGAAGGGATTTTATTTTACTGCACTTCTACGAAACTTCATGTGATTTTTTTATGGTCATTGTGCAACTACGTCTTTCACAATCCACGTTTTGCAACGTATTTCTCTAAATTTAACCTACCATCCCAACTCTCTTCTGCATTGTGCTTTCTCTCCAACGCAAAAAAAAAAACCCATGACGACCAATCATGTGACTGACTGATGGATGAAAGTATCGTGTAAATATTTTAGACTGTAAATCATGCACTACATAGTTGTTTTCTGATATTTAAGGACAAAATAATGGAACTAGTCGACTGTACCAACCAACCGTGTGTTCATTTCGAGGTAAATTTCCTTCCAGCATTGTGGTTTCGGATAAAAGTGAAAGGCTCAGAGATTCTCTTGAGGTGAACATCAGAGTGATGAGATAAGACTTTGCTTCATGTCAGGAGTGTCAGTGATGCTCAGTCCAATTACAGATGTATAGACCAGGCATGAGCAAACTACGGCCCGGGGGCCATATGCGGCCCGTTAATCTTTTTAATCTGGCCTGCCAAACTTAAAAAAAATGTTATTAATGGTAAGTTAGTCATAAAATAGCTGTATTTCATCCATTTTTTCAGTGTTTTTAGGAGTCACTTTAACAAAGAGCTTAATACCGTGGAGGTTCAACAACACATATTTTGTTGTGGCACCTTTAAAGAATGTTTTTACATCCCATGATATACCTTTTTCTCCAATGAGGTGGTTTACCACAACACTCCATCCATCTGCTCCTGCTCCGGCCCCTCTGTCAAATTTTAGAACCTATTGTGGCCCACCAGTCAAGAGGTTTGCCCACCCCTGTTCTAGAACCTTGTGAGTTTTTGGATTTAGTTGTGAAGTATTTTTTTTAATTTATATATAGTGAATATTTCATAAGCATAGGAAGTCAAGTTTTACATTGGCACTTTAACCTGAGTGGTTGTCCCAAAACAGTCTCTCTTGACAAGGGTCGGACAAGCGCATCTGATTTGATCCGTGGCACAAACTCAAAGGCAAACTGGTTTGTGCGCTTGCAAAGAAATATATGACGAATTATGAACATACAGTTCAAGCGATTCATGGACAGAATGGGAACAGGTCAGTGATCGCGACGGTAAACGATGGTCGTGACGGTCAGTCACACCTCTTCGGATACTTTTTAGCCAGAGTCCCTCACTCAGTTGCACAAAGCAACCTTTAAGTGCAGGGTGTTTGTGTCAACTTAACGAAAGTCAGGAGAAGAAGTGCAGTAAACAAACCCTTGTAGGCTCTCCCAAAAACAAACTCAAGGGAAGTGTCAGCAAGCCGGACATGGATGCCAATGAGGCTGATGCCCATCAGTGGCGGGATTAATGGGTCATCTGGCGGCGGCAAAGGTTACAGCATGACAAATTGTCAAATCCAAGCATGCCAAGGTTGCAAAGCGATAAAAAGAAGAAAAAAAAATCATGAAAAGAGTTCAGCCTCTAAATTTGTTGCATAGACGTCACAGAATCTGCATTGCCTTCGGTGAAAGATATTTGGCTGATGGTGTGATTGAAAACCCCCCGTGGGATTTTTGATTTTTTTTTTTCTCCACAAACCCATTGCACACGCGACGACAGAGACGGGGGAAGCGAGCAGACAGACGCGCGCATGAATTTATGCAGATGAAGGCAGCGACTCAACATTCTCTCCCACATCCTAAACGCCTAAATGTTGTCGATGAGCCATGCCCGGGCTGCCTCCATTTGCCTATAATCCCATTAGGAGGAGAGAGGAGAACGTACAGAAATAGAATGGTATGTTCAAGCTGATTTCCTCACTAAATGCAGCCGTTTAGGGCCCCAATAAAGCAGCTTTCACAGCCACCAACAGCAGGCGCTTCGCTGTGATGGGAGAAGACTAACGTGCTTAGATGGCCCCATTTACCATTTATTTGGTCCGTGCTCATCAACTCTTAAGGGGGGGGGGGGTGGAATGATGACTGCCCTCATCTACTGGATGTTGTTGATTTGAGTGTTTTTTTTTGGGTTTCTTACATTTTGAGAATGTGTGACAAGTAGGGAAGGCCTTTCAGTACTGACCGATACCGATACTGAGTACTCAGGCCATTACACATGACAGAATTACTTTGGGTTTTTTTTTCCCGTTCTATTCTGTTATTTGAACAACATTCCTCAGCATATTTTTCCAGAACGTGGGTGACTGTCATAAGTCTCACGACAGTACGAAGACAGATTTAACCAAATTGTCATATACATACATATAGAACTGGTATCGGCACGTGTTTGATGGCTGCGTTCAGACTGCAGGTGAATCCGATTCAAATCCGATTTTTAGAACTGCCTCTCGGAAGGATTTCAATCCGTCTTGCAAAAATCGGATTTTATGTGATTTGTGACTGTTCAGACTAGAAAATAGCCATCCGGTTTCAATCTGGATGCGCTAAAAATCAGATTTTGGCTGGCAGTGTGAATGCGGCTTTTGTGTACAATTAGAGTACAGTATTGTACTGATACTAATACCAGCATCGGTACTAATACGAGCACCGAGTAGAGTATCGGTACCGATACACGATATCCCTAGTGACCGGTATTGTTGCTTCATTTAATAAATGGCTATGAAAATCTGCTCCCTTGCTATCGAATGGAAGAAAGTCTCTGCAAAATTTTCAAGTAGGGACTGGGAACGCGACGAAGTGGAGTTTTGTCAGGCGTCGGGGACAGGAACAATAACTCGGCCAAACAATGCAAATGTCAGGCGAGCTCCCCAGCGTACTGTTGGTTGGAACTGGATAGGGCCTCGCAGGTCCAGAGCCGGCTACACCCTCTCTGACAACACAAGCTGCTCTTTTGCAGGAAAGTGACACCGCAGCCACCACGACCGCCCGATCTCACACTCCTCCGAGCTCCCATGACTGGCGGCTCGTTTCAGTGCTTTGGATAGATGGTGAGGAAGGTGGCGGTGTGTTCGGCGAGGCCAAACGGAGGGTAGCGGCAGACAGCCAATCACAGCACAGAACTCTTAAGTCTGTCTGCTGGCATATGCTGTCATTTTAAAGCGCGCCAACTTCCCCCAGAGTGTTTGCTTACCTCCTGCATTCTCCTCATCCACACAAAAAAAACTGTTGATGGGGAAGAAACAGCGGGCCGTTAAAGGGAAATGTCCATTTGTTTGGCCAAAAAAATTAAATATGCTGCAATTATTCTTTTTTAAGAAAGACGTCAGTGTATATTTTAGTTGAGTTTGAGCTCGACATCATAATAAGGTGTACGCTGTTTACTGCCAACAACTGGTGTCAGTTTCTGGCATAATTTATTAAGTAATACAGTCAGTTAAAAGGAAAAATAACCAACCAAGCTATTTTGCTTGCAAGCAGTAACTAAAAATAGTACCAAGTAGCTAATGCAGTCGCTACATCTTGCTACGTGTTAACGCGAAAACATCCCGATATGAATTATATTAGCGCCTCTATTTTGAACCCAATAACTAATCGAACTTGTGGCCCGTCCCCTTGTTTGCGCCTTCCCGTGGATCCGTCGCAGCTGTTTTATGGCCTGTCGCCACCTTACATACGAGAATTTAATCTCCCGGCGCTTGCGCCCACATGCTCGGCGACAACGGCGGCAGATGATGCGAGAGGGGAAACGGGCGTTTAAAGTAATACAGATCTGCTCTTTTTCTTCTATCATTCTCATGACAGATTTATCTGCGGAGAGATTAGGGCGAGCGGCGGTGTGTGTGTTGACGTCTTCATCGCCAGGCTCGCTCGGGCGAGGGGCTTAAAGCCTGGCTATATAAATAGCCTGTCAAAGGGATCAAACTGCGCAGTGTTTTCGACGATGTTGGGGCTTTAATGTTTTAACTGGTCATGCAGAGGCGCCGGGTGCTTCCCCGGAATATTTATGTCGGCGAGGCGGAAGATGCTGAAGTAGTAAGCACCCCCCCCCCCGACCCCCATATGACAGGATTGTAGCCCTTCTCACGGCAACATGGCGTTGGTCAAATCGATGCGTACACATATATACGTGAAGCCGAGTCTCACGCCTGCACATGCCGGGATCAATGCACGTCATATGATGCGGAATCGTGCTTTTTATCCCTCGTTTTATCATCTTCCATGCCTTTGATTGATAGATATAGGTTGGGGGTGGGGAGGGGTTGGAGGAGCTGCAGGTGGAAGCTAAACACAGGCGTAGTGGTGGGAATAGATTAATGTATGGAGCGGCATTGATCAGCCCTTTTTCACTCCTACTGCTTCATCAAAGCGGGGCGATGGATATGGAGATGGGATGTGATCGCACAGGCTCTGGCCTGTCAGTGTCATCAGCTGATGAATAAAACATTGCCGCCATTGTGACAGAGGCCCATGACAATGTTGTTCCAGCAGGTGCCGTCAGGGTGCTGAGGTGTCGCCACCCACTGACATTTTCACTGATAAAAATTTACATCTCTGCAGTCGCTTTTGCTGCATCCATTGATGTACTTGAATTAGATTTTCACGAGGGAATGTACTAATGTACTAATTTGACTCTCCGACAATGACTGAAAGCCAAACAGATGGCAGTTTATTGTTTCTTCCTTTTTACATCTACTTTGATTGTATCTCTAATGTCGCCTGTGGTTTGTTATGCTGTCAATGTGTCTTATAACTAACATTTCTCAAGTCAATGTAAGTTTGAAAGCCACCGTCTTACTATCAGAATGGCTTGCTTGCCTTCAGCCCTTTTTTTCATGCCTTTTAGCATTTTGTCCTAATGAAATAAGAATGCTTCATTTTTAAAAGACATTTTGCAACTTGCAGTAGCTGCAAGTTTTTACGATAGTGGTGTGATCACAAACAGTAGGGGGCGCACTTTAAACCAAAACGGCAAAGAAGTGACCGACTCTCCCCTTTGCGTTCTTCTTACAAGAGCACATAATACTTAGTTACAAATATTTTTTCCGCAAAAAGACTTAAAAAAAAAATGTACGAAAATACAGCTGTATTCCACATTCTGCAAAGTACATCAAACTTTTCCTGAATACTGGCACACTGATTCTAAAAAACTAAAGTGTTTTATCAATTCACTGCCTATTCACATAAGAACATAAATATATGGTAATATCCCATGGGTGACAATTAGCCTGTGCTGTACAACAAGTCATGTAAATAATATAATGCCTTTGTGTGCTGATGTTTACTTACATGGACGCTGCAGTCATAAGTTACTTAAAATTACAATGTACGTGTATTTGTCTAAGTCCAGATTAGTTCTAGGATTTGATTTAGACCCTTCCCATTAGTCAGTGCTCTATTATGTACATATTTGCTTCTTGATGTAGTTGTTGCTATTAATAGAATTGTAAGGGGTTTGCTTTTTCTGGCCTGCCTGACCAATTACTGAACAGCATTTCATGCACATGACTTATTAACGACTGTGTCACTCTTGACAGACCTTTGCTTTGTGTCCTTCTGGAGCAAAAAGGACAATGTCATGACGCAGTTGGAGCGTCTGTTGGTGAATGAGATGCTTCTAAACTCAGTGACCCCAGGACATGCAGGAATATGTGGATAATATTTTGCACCTGCAGTGGTGAGATCAGGACTTGGTGGCGTAACAATGTGCTGGGGTCGAGAGGGTTTGGCTGAGTGGTTGGTCAGATGAAACTCCATTTCTTTAAATGATGAGGAAAATGTGGAATTACTTCTGTTGTGCAATTGATCTCCTGATTTTTGGAAGAAAATGTGACTATGAGTGGAGTCTTTGGCCACAACTTGACTTAATAGAAAACATGTGAAAGTGTAGCATAGTGAGAGTCATCTGGGTTTAAGAGCAGTGCATGTAGATTTGTCCAGGATTGAGTTTTGTGCATATTCTAAATCCTCACATTCACCGAGTCTGGCACTGACAACTTTTTTTACACACAAAAAAGTGTAAAGTGTTTTTGAACAAAGGGAGCTCGGTGAGCTTTGGATCATTTGACTGTTTCAATCAAACTGAATATGAATATTTCACAGACGCTTTAGTGAGGAGCCACGAAGAGAAAAGCAGGAACCAGCCCAACACTTTTGTTCCACACTTTTCGCTTTCATTCCCGTCCAACTTCACAAACTCGGACCGGGCGTTGAACACGCAACGTGTGATCGGAGATACATCGTAGATACATCGTAGATTTGGCGTTGTTAAAATTCATTAGCCAGAACTTCAAATCCGCGTTTAGAAAAAAAAAAAAGCCTCAGAAACGATCTGATGAAGCTCGACTCGGTGCTCAGCCTCCACGGCCTCCATTCACACACGAGCGCGTTAGTGCTGTGAGCCGTGAGCGTCGAGCTGAAACAACTTTCCCAGCCGAAGCGGCAAAGTGAAGATCAACGGGCAGAGCCCCTGTGGAATCTCCTGCTAACGTAAAAACAGGAGGCCCCCGAAGAGCAGCGGCTGCTCGCCATGCCAGCTCTCCACAAATCTCTCTCTCTCTCTCTCTCTCTCTTTCTCTCTCGCTCTCTCTCGCTCGGCCTTTGTTGCCGCTCGCCGACAGCTTGGGAAATCAATGGCATCAGTGTCCTTTTGTTTCGTCATGTGTCCGTTTCAAGTCTTTCCATATCTCGGAGAGCTTTAGATTTATTGATCCGCTAGATCGCTTCTTGTGAAACTCCAAAATGCTTTTCTGGACGGAGTTGTTTTCCATGTTTGTTTTTTGTTTTTGTATTGAGCATGAAGGACTTTTTTTGGCCACTATAAGGTCTTGGAAATAATCCACATCTGACCAAAAGTGTTTGATTTTTGTTTCGCTGTCCAACCCGGACCTTCAAAACCAAATGCATTTGAGTTCATAAAATGAAAAAAATCTCACTTTTGTGCGTCTTGTAGGGGAAATACCTGCTCTTCTGCTGGCTGCAGGACTGAAAGGTCCAGCGTGTAAAATTTGCTTTGACTTGTGATTTTTACATTGGTCAACATTGAACATATTGTCCATAAATACATTAATAAAAGTGTATACTCACAGTACAACAAAAGTAATTTGGTCCCCACCCTTAGAACTGTTATCATATATGTATAAGAATATACATAGAGCAGTAAGGAGGTTGCTCCTAGTTAGCTGCCATCTTGCACTGCCATTTTTCAGTGGCCTAAAATTGAAACACGTTCGTAAGGAACCGGGCTTCCTTAAAACTTTACGCACTGGACCTTTCAGTTTGGTGCATGGCAGGTTGTGTAAACCCACAATGCGTCGTTTTTGCACGTTAATTCAAAGGTGTGAAGACGCCTCATGTAGGACGTCTTGTTGGTGAAAGAGTGCAAAACAAACAAACAAAATCAACATAGATTAACTTCAGTTGCACAGTTTTTTTAAGAATTATTTTGTGAAGCAGGGAACAATTAGATTATTTTGTTTTGTTATTTTAGGTTTATGGGAGTATAATGTCACAGTAATATCAGTTGTAATATACAGCTGCTTAGCTTTTCCTTCCCTTCATAGAGAACTCCTACCACTTCTGCACCTAATAGGATTCCACTTGTTTTTTGTCCTGAGTTTGATTTCACACATGGGCTCCTTTGGATTTTGCCCCAGCTGCGACGCTCTGCACATGTGCCGCAGATGTCGAGAGCCAGAGCTGTCCTCATCCCACTACGTTCAATGAATTCACGCTGGATTACCTGCGGGACCAAAGCAAACAAAGGGCCCTTCCTTTTAATTTAAGTTTGAATAGTCTTTGTATGAACAACCTTCAATAAGTCAAACATTAAGTCTTGGCTGGACTGTCAAAACAGACCGCTGGCTGTCAAAACACTCGGAGCTGGAGCTGCTGAAAACCACTGGGTGTCGGGAGTTACACAAGACGGAGCCACGGCTGGCTCGTCCCCGCCGCTGCCGTTGATGATTTTGGACACGATCGAGACAGTGAACTTTTTGTTTTGCCTGTTAATGTGTCTCAACGCGGACTCGCCGACAGAACACCGCATTCCTCCGATAATCACTGGAAACTTCCGTCTCCCAAGTCCCAGTGAGGCATTCGAAAGAAAAAAGAATTTGAATTGGTTCCAGCAGTACTTCTTTATTATTTTGTAGTGTTAGTCAAAACCAAAACCTCCAGATTCAATCACAGTTTTGTTTTGTTTTTTTTGTCCAACAGCAACACACAACCTGAATGCTCTTGGATAACACACAGCACTAAATGCTCCTCTCTGTGCAATGCTGTGTGCAATATAACTGACTCTTCTTTATGTGCAACGTCCTTACTTAATATTACTGATCGGATTGAGTTTTGATTTATGTATCTTTTATTCTTGGGTAGCATAATTGTTGTGTTGTGTTTCCTGTAGTAGTTAACAGAGCAGCGCTTTAATTCTGTTGTATTGTTCACGATATAAAAGGCCCCTTGAATTTTGACTTTGAGTTGAAAACCACAGCCTCACATACTCTTAGTGTTGAGTCAGAAGGTCAGTTTGACCCCAAACAGAAGAACCAGCTCATGTAAATTTATCAACATCACTCCCATGTTAAATAATGCATGTCGGTATTTTCAATGAACATTGAACATTTAAACATGTATTATTTTGTGCAAAAGCAAGTGAAATATCCTCAATGGACCATGATACACGAAGTAAATACCACCATTACACTGAATGTTGGTTGAAAGGGATATTGTTTGAATTATTAATGAGATATAAAGAATTTGTAATGGGACTTCTTGGTTTATGATGTTTTTGGATAATCAAACGTCCACTGGGTGGAACTGACTTTGGAGCGGCGTTGCAGTTCCTGAGGAAACAAAACGTAACAGGAGGGTTAAACCATCAGCTGGAGGTGTTCAGTGGGTGACACTGAGGGGCAGCTCGACTCAGTTCATTAAGCAGGATCAGACATAACGGGACCTCCCTGCAGGGGTGAGGGTCAGATACCGTGATCCCCCCCACTACCCCCACCCCCGGGCTTTGGGGGCCATCAGGGGGCGGGGACGTTTTGTCACTTTGCCCGAGCCGTCGGAGAGACTCGCAACAGATGAGCACGACACTCGAGTTTGGTATTGGTTTGGTGAGAATTCAGGATGTGATGAAAAGTCGATAATAAAAAAAATCACAGGAGTAGATTTAAATTGTTGTTTAATTGATATTTGTCCCCTTCCAGCCACTTTCAGATGTTTCTGGATCGGGATGTGAAGTTCTGAGGAACAAAATGTTTTCAGATTTGCGAGGTTTGAAAGAAAATGTGGAGCTACGCATTTACACGACAGCGCTCGGTGGTGGTCGACGAGGAGGAGAGAGAGTGCTGAGTCGCAAGATTAAGTAAATTAATGTGCAGCTGTCAACTTCCTCCTCGGTCGCGGGACTGATGTTTGTCATGGAAAGTGTGCGACGGTCAGATTTAATTTCGCATGTGGAAACAGTTTCCACAGCTTCGGAACGCTGCGTCTGCTCCTACCTACGTAGCAGCCGAATGCAAAAAAAAAAGAAAAAAGAAGAAGATAGAGTTGCTGATTCAACCTCTCTAAATCTGTCCTTGGTCCCTGGTTTTGCGGTCATGTGACTCTGGTAGAGGTAGAAAAAAAAATTATGTATCAGGCTCTCTGAGGTACTGATTAATGTCATGTGAAGCACAAGGGCAACATTAAGGACCTGTGGGACTAGTGTTGTGTTGTGTTCTCAGTGAAGTGTGACAAGCTGTTGTCTGGGAAACAAGCCATATCCAAAAGAAAATGTAGCTGCTCTGACAGTCGCTCCAACATTTACCCACATGTAGCTGTAGTGTTACGTCCTGCTCAGAACTGGACGTTTCAGCAACTGCAAGAAAACTACCTTTCCGTTTATTTATGTGCCTCTGATGCAGTCAAAATGTTCTTAGGCAAACATTTAATAACAAAAATTTGGGATTGAGGGAAATTTTAAGGGTGTCCAAAAAAATAAAAAAAAAAAAAAATCCACAACTGTCTATTATGACAAAATGTTGAAAATGGTGTTTTTCTCTTCTATCAGCTTAAAAGAGTGAGACGGGAAAGGAAGAAAGAAAAACAAACAACCAAATCAGTCACTCTCCTTTCATGGCTGCAAAGTTTTAGCATAGCCATCAATTATCACATCCTTTTCCAGTTTCAGAAATGCACATTTCTGGACACGGCTTTATGTTCCTCTCACTGTCCCATTGCCCATTTGAGTTTCCCTTCTGCTGTGGCATCACAGTGTGTGTGTGTGTGTGTGTGTGTGTGTGTGTGTGTGTGTGTGTGTGTGTGTGTGTGTGTGTGTGTGTGTGTGTGTGTGTGTGTTTGTGTGGTGGGGGTGGGTGTCAGGGGTTGGGGCCCCACTCTATCAGAGGACAGCTAGCAGCTGGCCACGCCTGCTAAATCCCCTACACAAAACACACCCACCAGCTCCATCTGCTTTCCAAGTGGAACCCTGGTCCCACACGCACTCTCTGTCGTTTGTCTCACACACACACACACACACACACGCATTGAATTTAACCACTTCTTTATTCCAAAGACAGAGGAAGACTTCAACTGTTGTTGGTGCCTCAAATCTCAATAGGATGATTATCACCTTGCTGGCCTTGTAAAGTGGAGCAATGACTGTAGACAACTTCTATCTTCTTCTTTTTCATTTCCTTCCCAATTTTTTGTTCCACATTTTGGGATTCTTCTTTTTCTTTTTTCTTTTTTTAATGATGAAGATACTCTAGGATTGTATTTGGTACTATGTGGTGCAGAGGGACCTAAGAGAGGCGATGCATTATTCAGTGGTCAACTACACCTTTGTTTCTCAGCACCTCCGTTCCTCCGCCTGTTCTTAAGCTTCCTCCTCTCCATCTTTCGCTTGAACTAAATTCACCCTCACATCCTATTCCCTCATGCTCAGCATCCTCCAGTCTTTTGTTTCCAACCTGAACTCCATTTTTCCTGTTCTACTCCCTCTTGGTCACCTTTCACTATACACTCCTTAGCTTAGCTTCCGTTTGCGCGTATGTGGGTGTGTGTGTTTTTCCCTGAACTTCATAGCTTCCGCTTCAATGTTTGAGTTGCACCATTCGTTTAATAGAGATAGTGAGTGGTGGACAAGTAGCTTTTAACACTTTGATGTCGAGGTCAGCCGAGTGCTGCCAGATGTATTGATTTCCATCTAAGACAAGCTGGCTACCACCCTCCTTTCGATCAATGTCCCATTTGCCACTGTGGTTGCAAATCTAAAAGGAAAATTTCAGAAAATGGCTTTGAAAATAGAAAAATAAGAAGTGTTAGTGCCGCGCCTCCACTATTTAATGTTGAATAATTAGGCTATGTAAAGCGTATCATTTGATATGTCACATCATATCTGATGGGACATTTTACTGCGCATTTGCTTTTTACTGTGTCCATTTCTGATGATTTTCATGATGATGCAAAACTGAGTCTCACAGTATCTTGCGTTGAAACATCTGGTTCAAGGTGGCTTTTAAAGGTCCGGTGTGTAATATTTGGCAAAATTTATGATTTTTATATTGGTAAAAGGTTAAGATACAGTCCATAAACACATAAATAAAAGTGCATACACACAGTACAATAAAGGTAATTTGGTTTTCCTATCCTTAGAATAGTTCTTCTATGTATGTAAGAATACACATAGATCAAGGATACACCGTAGTTCGCTGGCAAGTTCAGGAGAGGGAGGGTACGAAGTCTCTAAGGGGATAAAGTTGAAGAAGAGCGCGAATATATACCCACACTTCACGTTTAAGTTTCTTATCTCTCCATTGAGAGAGTGTAACAGTTTACAACCATCCAATGACAGCTGATGGACCACGTCTCTAACGGAAGTGCCTGTTGTGTTTCTATGTGTTTCAGGTGGCTGTTGTGGAAGAAAAGAAGACGTAACAAAAGATGCTGACGCGGAAGATCCAGACGAGTGAAAGAGCCCCAGTTCTTTTTATTTATTACTTTATCCACGTGTGTGCAAAAGGCGCACGTTTGTGTGTGTGTTTGCGCGCGCGCGCGCATGCGAGAGAGTGAGCACTGAAGACTGCCGCAGATGCGCGCGCGCTTGGTGGTGGAAGGAACCTAAGATTTCGAGCTATCATTTGCAAACGTTGTTTACTTTTTATAACGTTCCAATAACTCATATATCATTGTCACAAGTATAAACAAAAGGACTTTACTCTTGGTACATATTGTGTTTTGTGTTTGTAACTCCTCCTATTTAAGAATGTATATTTGTATGTACGATATAGACACCTAGAAACTATATAATGGACTATTTTATCACCTTCTCATCACAGTACTGCTTTTCTCGCCAAGACACGTAAACTCAGCAAACACATATAGCTAACATGCGTATTCGCAAAAGTAACAGCAATGTATAAAAACCAAAACAAATGCAGTGATCTTTAACGTAAAAAAAAAAAAAGAAAAAGAAAACTAACAAATGAGTTAAACAATTAGCCATCCGTCTCTTCCTTGCCAGCTCCGATTTATGGTACCGCAGACCGAAAAATAAGTTGCTGTAACTGGCAGCCATATTGGACGTCTGGACTGTAGCTCAGATCAGCAAGTGTTTTGTTGTTTTAATATCAAATTTTATTATCAAATTTTCTTAAGTTGACGTCTTGAAATCTTGAAACGTCGACCCCAGTTGCAGAAAAACAGGACGGCTAAAAAAGGGGGATGCTCCTTTTGTTTTTCCAAGCGGACCACCGTAACAGAACCAGTGGGGCACGCTAGGGTTTTTTTAGCGGCGGTACTGACGGCACACACATTGCATAACAGGGACAGCACCGAACCAGTGCGCATAACAATACAAACGCAATACTGTACGTGTGAGTGGGCACGGGGTACAGCTGTCATTGTGAGAACTTTTAATTTTACGCTTCAATTTTGCGAGGGCAACAACGTTTTAGCGGGCTTGGCTCTTCAAAGGACTCTCGGAGGGCTCCGAGGTTTATTTTCAATCGGAGGCTTATTGGATATCGTCGGTCACGGCTAAGATCTGGGAAGATGTTTAGCGTCGATGGAGGTTCCTCACAAGTGCGGCTGTGCGTGCGTGCTGGTGCATGAGAGTGCGTGCATGCATGTGTGTATAAAAATCCATAGGCAATAGCTCAGCATTAGTGCTTCCATCCATTAGCTAATGTGTGAAAGATTAAAACAACGACGAGGCAATGGGCGGGGTGGCCTTGCGGTGAAGTCCGGCCCTCGACAATCCCTGACTTACCTGACGCCATATAGTCACCTGCAATATTCTGACAGGAGCTGATCATCCGTATTGATCGCCGTAACTTGTTTTATTCAGACCTCCAATATCACGACTGGTCAGAGGCCTGCGAAACGAGCAAGCGCATGTGACGAGCGTCGAGCGCAGTAGTGCATGCAGTGTGGGCCCTCTAGGTGGCGAGTGACACCGGTGTGTGCACCCGTGCGACCACCCGCCCACCCCCCTACCCCCCCTACCCCTGTAAAATGAGGGTGGCTGAATAATGCAGTATCATCTCACAGAGTTGTTTATGCATAGTTTTCGATCTTTCTTTGGGTGTTTCGTGTGGAAAATATCTAAATATTACTGTTTTGACGTATGGTGATAATTGTGAAGTACTATCAATACAATGGCTTCCTCTTCGATCTTTGGTTCCGAATGAGAAACAATGATACACTCCCCCCCCCCACCCCCCGAACAGTTGACTCGCAGTGGAAATGAGGCTGCTCCACGGGAGAGTTGGAAACTGTGGGTACTTGTGCCACTTTACTGCCTCTGAAAACATACACACATACATGCACATGCACAGTGCTGATATTAGTGTCTTGCCTGCAATCATCCAGCATGAGCTGCAGAATACACCTGCTACCCCTTCATCTGCATGAGCTGTCTAATCTTTTGCTCGACAGCTCGTCTGAGAATTTGTCGGGATTATTTCATGTCTATCTTAATGGATACTGTGACCACGCCTGCCCTCCCACGCAGATATTCATTAGCTGAGTTTCGGGAAAAATTCTGTACCAAAAAGTCCCAGTGCTTAGCGGAAATATGTTTGAGACTTTCACGAGGCTGACTTTGCCAAACTGTTTTGTTCCAACCTTTGGGCCAGTTCATTGACAGTAAGTGCAACAAAGAGCTATTGGACCAAAGTAGAGCTACAAACACAAGCAATACTCGACCCTAATTGTCATACAATTGTCATCAACTGCCACCTGTTACTCTACAATGGTACTCCAACTGCATTTCCATCAAACCCTGTTGTCCGTTTTGGAAAATTGCATTTGGGAATGTTTGAAAATGGCTGGAAGACCAAAAGCTACATGGTACATGGCAAATGGGCCAATGTGAAGTGCAATAGCCAGTCAAATCAGGGTACAAGACGCGGTAAAATGAGTTGGCCAGTCACGTTGTCGATTGGACAAAATCAACCAACATGTCCAACCAAAGCAGTGTTAACAACATATTTCTGTGTTTGATTAGCAATTGAATCAGACAGCAGTCAGCCTGCACATACAGTTTTTTTGTTGTAAGAGAAGTTGAAATTCACGTCCAGACTTCTGGACATTTGTTTCTGTTTAAAAAAAAAAAAAAAAAAAAAGTGTATTTAGAAAGAAAAAGAGGAAGAGGAGTGCCAGCTTTGTTATTTCTTCACATCTGTTGCAAAAGCGAGAGATGATGGTTGCATCTGATACCTCTTCCACTGCGCAAGTGATGTCGATGACGTTGTGATTTAAGATAGACTTGAACGTATCCAGACCTATTCTTTTGAGGAGCAAAACGAATAAAGAGAGATTTATGGTGCTTTGACTCTAATCATGTTCAGGATCCACTTTTTGACCATTGACAGGTGGCTCTGAGGCGGACTGACTCAACTGTGGGCTCGGATCTCCCCAAATGCGTTTTGAAAAATGCACTTTAGAGAAAAACTCAATTTTGCCCTCCATTCCAACCTTTACGGTCACGTTTAATGCACTTGCTTTGACCTTAATGATAAATATTTAAATGTACGTGTGTGTATATCCTCGCTTTGGCCGAAAGATAGCAGACCAGACCCCCCCTAACAAATGTAAATACGTCCCTCGTTTTCAATCCTCGCCGCAGATTGAAGAGGAAATGCTCGCGCAAACGCTGCACTTGAAGTTATCGCGCCGCTTTCCAGTGTCCTCCCCAGGCTGCGACTGCGAGGCGCAGAGAAAAGGGGGAGGAGAGGATGTGGGTAATGCCAGTAAGCGGCGTGACAGAAGAGGGTTAATACCATCGAGCCGTGCTAAGAATGCCCAGCCTCGCGTGGCTTTAAGGGATTGCAGGCAGTATTAGCAGCTGAATAATTATTTTTGGGATGTTTTTCCTTGTGCACACTTTTTGCCATGGCACACACTGTCTTTTTGCCCCCCCTCACCCTCCGACACCTCCCACCCACCTCAACACACTAGACATACTGTACATGGAGCTTTGGCAGCCTGCAGCCTTGTAGAAAGACGTATATCATTTCTGGGGTGCTGCGTGGGACAGAGTTCCCAGAGGCGCTCTGCATAAACTTGAATGTTCTTCATATCTTTCAAATGCGGTCCAGAGAAGATGGGGAACTGCACATTTAGCACTGTGACAGGACAAAAAAAACAGAGAGAGAGAGAGAGAGAGAGAGAGAGAGAGAGAGAGGGAGGGATAATATCGGAAGAAATGTCGAACAAAAATTGCAAAAGTGATGGGACCCCTTTGTGTGAAGTAAACAGGGTTGCAAATTACCCATTTATGCTTATTAAAGAGACATCATATATGAGTAGACATGTGTGATGAATATAAATAGAAGGCATCTATTTTTTTGGCATCCTTTATCTTGTGGACAGAGATGATATCAGTTGGACAGCATACAGGTTGGGTCCTTGCCATCCTTGCTGCATTCAACAATGAACCTGTGATTGCATTTTGTTTTTTTGTTTTTCAACAAAGCTTCTCGCATTTGTTTAGTTTTGTTTGTTTGTTTGTTTGATTGATTTTCTTTTTGTATGCTGCACTGAAAATACATAATTTTCACAAGTAGTTTGGAGAGCAGAAGTGTTGTCAGTCACTTCACCAAGTAAAACAATCTAGTATACAGTAGAATAGCTGTTGCATTATTTGTTACAACCTGTATGTAATGTTATTATGGAAGATGTAATGTCCTTCTGTAAATGTTGTTCAATGTTGTTTTATCTGAAATAAAATTTATTAATGCTTCAGAAGTGTGTGTGTGTGTGTGTGTGTGTGTGTGTGTGTGTGTGTGTGTGTGTGTGTGTGTGTGTATCAGCAAAAAGTTTTGACCAATAAATTACGTTAAATTAGGTAGAATTCGTTTTTTTTGTTTTTTGTTTTTCTAAATAGCAGTGGCACAGACTTAATATTAATATTCCTACATGCACAATACTAAATACCTAGAATTCATCTCATGATTAGGTAATGGCACCAAATGCCTGCAGAAAATAGTATTTCTGCCTGAGTTTTCTGTACGTAATTCACGTAAAGAACACTTTGCATAATGCAAAAATGAGAATGTGATTGTTTTGTCAACAGACATAGAACAGATTTACCACATAACTTTAAAACTGTGGATGGACGGCCATGCTACTATAACAACCACAACACCGATACCACTTGCATATGAAAATTTTGTGTTTCTGCAGTGAAACTTGTAACTTTCAACCCATGTTTGAGGAATGTTGTTCAAATAACAGAACATCTGCGAATTAAAAAAAAAAATCAAAGTAATTCTATTCTGTGTAACGGCCTAACTAAGTACTCAGTATCGGTATCAGTGAGTACTGAAATACAAGTACTGGTAGTCATCTCATTCTGTAAAAAAGTGATATTAGTGCATCCCTGGTTAGCTAGCTTAGCTTAGCTAACCACTTGAGGACCGCAAATGATTTGTGGGTCTGGATGGATGTGCCCCAAACATGCCTCCAGAAGAAGGTGCACAGGAGACTTCCTGATCAAAAGGTCAACCAACTCGATTGAGCCTCTCCAACATTGTGAACCTCAGCTCCCTCTGGATGTCTCAGCTGTTCGCCCTGGATTTAAAACCCAGCGCAGCCATCCATCAGAGGAAGTGCACAATCTCATCCCAACCCATGGGGATGTATAGATTGACCGCTAAATCAAAAGATTTGCCTTTAAGGTCTGCTCTATATCTCCTCTAAGCAAGACTAGGACTACTGTAATGTACACCACAGATGTCTCCAGCTTCTGAAAGGATAAAGACATTGCGTGAACCCTTTTAAACTGCCATATTTAGCTGCTCTAAGAAAAAGAAAAAAACAGAATCATCCCTTTTGTGAACAACATTTAAATCACAGTGCTGTTGTGAGGCAGCTTTGAGATAGATTTGGCAAAAGTAGAATTAGGAGGGCTGTGAAGTGCACACATTTTTGTCCAAAGAAACACTGCCGGTTTAAAAATAAATGTTTTGCCGTGTAACGGAGGTGGAGATTACGGCCTACTTGCATGATAGCCAATAGCAAGTTTTTTGTTTTTTTTGTTTTTTATTTGTATTTATTTACATTCTTTTACATTTTCGAATTAGGTATCTCCCCATTCTCTTTGAACAGTTAAGATAGTATCAAAGCAAATGTTGGTTATATTGGGGATATGTTACCTTTGAAATATGTTTTATCAGCAAAACGGGCGGTGCGGGGGGATACTTGCAAATTCATCTCTTCTACTCAGATTTACGTTTTAAGAAGAAGAAGAAGAAGAAGAAGAAGGAAAGAATGAAAGAACTGCAACCTGATAAATGTATCAACCACATCAACTATTGTCAGGTGTCTCTCTGAGTCATTTGTTTTGATTTAGAAACAACATTTAAACTCACATTTAACAGTCCAAAAATGAAGAGTTTGTTCACCAAACCTAACGGGTGAAATGGCCCTTTAAATCGGTGAGCGTCACCGTGCACCCTGCATTCAAACCAGAAACACGGTTTAGATGAACTGAAGTGAACCTTTGCAGTAATCCAGCGAAACACCGAGGAGAGAGGGGGAGGTGGCGACAGAGAGAGAGAGAGAGAGAGAGAGAGAGAGAGAGAGAGAGAGAGAGAGAGAGAGAGAGAGAGAGGTTGCCGAAATACAGCAGAGGCAAACAGGAAATGAACAAAGTAAAACGTCGTAACGCTGGGTTGTTTTTGCAGTAGCAAGCTGAGGGTCTTTTTTTAGGCGCCGCTCAGCAAAAATATTGATGTACATTTATAGTATTGAGGTCTGTAGCTGAGAGGGGACGCAATACATTCATAAGTATATTTTAAAGAAACGTAACACAGGCAATATTTTGTACTTGTCATTCCAAAGGTGAAACGTGCTTCTCTAAAGATAACTATGAACCTTGTCCCCGTCCATTGATCTAGATCAACATCATTCGGCGAATTGCAGGTTTTCGGCTCGTTCACATTCAAGCGTGAAACGTACAAAAGGCCTCGGTAAAGACCGCCGGGGATTCGACGCCTTTGCGAGCTAAGAGCCTTTATTTTGAAATGTCTAGCCGGATGTGCTGCGGAACGGACCCTACCTTGACGTCAGCGGGACGTTGAGGGAGCGCAGAAACGGGTTTGAACAGCAGAGAGTGACACGGTGTCGGCCGGCAGCACAGGAACAGTCCCTCCGCCGGAGGAGCGCGCTTCGTCTGCTGCGGTTTTCAACTTCCGAGGACCCGGTTGTTTTGCGAAAAATCCTGGATATTGTTATTATTATTATTTTTGTTGTTGCTATTGTTTTGGTTCCTCTCCAGCCTCCCACGTTATCTCGTCTTCTCCTGCGGCTGTTTTGCCAACCACCAACTTGGACAGGGACTGTGGAATTCCATAGGAAGAGGCAGATTTTGTATTATTATTATTTTATTTTTTTTTGTATAAGAAAAGAAGGCGACAAAAGGACGAATTGAAGGAAGTAGCCCGCTGCCTGGTGAAGGTAACGCAAGTTAACGCCGCAGTGGGGAGGGAAAGTGTGGATTTAAAAAAAAAAAAAAAAAATCAAATCAAATACGAACAATAACAATAACAATACAATCAAACCTTCCGCCATGGCTCGCGGCAGACCCTCCCGCGCGGCTCTGCCCGTGGCGCTCGTGCTCACCCTGTGGCTGAGCGCGGGGATGGTGCGGCGGGTCCGCGGCCAGTACGGCGACCGCGGCATGTCGATCCCGGAGCACGGCTTCTGCCAGCCCATCTCCATCCCGCTGTGCACCGACATCGCCTACAACGAGACCATCATGCCCAACCTGCTGGGCCACACCAACCAGGAGGACGCCGGCCTGGAGGTGCACCAGTTCTACCCGCTGGTCAAGGTGCAGTGCTCCGCGGACCTCAAGTTCTTCCTCTGCTCCATGTACGCGCCCGTGTGCACCGTGCTCGAGCAGGCGCTGCCGCCGTGCCGCTCGCTGTGCGAGCGCGCGCGCCAGGGCTGCGAGGCGCTCATGAACAAGTTCGGCTTCCAGTGGCCCGACAGCCTCGCCTGCGAGTCGTTCCCGGTGCACGGCGCCGGCGAGCTGTGCGTCGGCCAGAACATGTCGGACCGCGCCGAGCACGACGGCCCCGCCGCGGCGCCGCAGCCGTACCCGACGGAGCGCGGCGCCGTCGCCGAGCCAGGCGGCGGCGGCGGCGGCGGCAGCGGCAGTTCCGGCGCCTCTCACTACTTCCGGTGCCCGGCCTCGCTGCGGGTGCCCCCTTACCTGAACTACCGCTTCCTGGGCCAGGAGAACTGCGGCGCCCCGTGCGAGCTCCAGCGCTCCCACGGCGTCATGTACTTCAGCGAGGACGAGCTCAAGTTCGCCCGCGTCTGGATCGCCATCTGGTCGGCGCTGTGCTGCGCCTCCACCCTCTTCACCGTGCTCACCTACCTGGTGGACATGAAGCGCTTCAGCTACCCGGAGCGGCCCATCGTCTTCCTGTCGGGCTGCTACGCCATGGTGTCGGTGGCCTACATCGCCGGCTTCCTGCTGGAGGACCGAGCCGCCTGCAACGAGCGCTTCTTCGGCGCCGACGAGATGCGCACGGTGGTGCAGGGCACCAAGAAGGAGGGCTGCACCATCCTCTTCATGACCCTCTACTTCTTCGGCATGGCCTCGTCCATCTGGTGGGTGGTGCTGGCGCTCACCTGGTTCCTGGCGGCCGGCATGAAGTGGGGTCACGAGGCCATCGAGGCCCACTCGCAGTACTTCCACCTGGCCGCCTGGGCCGTGCCGGCGGTCAAGACCATCGCCGTGCTGGCGGCGGGCCAGGTGGACGGCGACGTGCTGAGCGGCGTGTGCTTCGTGGGCGTGCGCAGCGTGGACGCGCTGCGCGGCTTCGTGCTGGCGCCGCTCTTCGTCTACCTGCTGGTGGGCACCTCCTTCCTGCTGGCGGGCTTCGTGTCGCTCTTCCGCATCCGCACCATCATGAAGCACGACGGCACCAAGACGGAGAAGCTGGAGAAGCTGATGGTGCGCATCGGCGTCTTCAGCGTGCTCTACACGGTGCCCGCCACCGTGGTCATCGCCTGCTACTTCTACGAGCAGGCCTTCCGCGAGCAGTGGGAGCGCACGTGGGCGGGCCGCACGTGCAAGGCGTACGCCGTGCCGTGCCCGCCGCACGGCCACCCCAACGTCAGCCCCGACTTCACCGTCTTCATGATCAAGTACCTCATGACGCTCATCGTGGGCATCACCTCGGGCTTCTGGATCTGGTCGGGCAAGACGCTCAACTCCTGGAGGAGGTTCTACACGAGACTGGCCAGCAGCAAACAGGGCGAGACGACGGTGTGAGACACGGACACGCGCGCGCACACACAGACAGATCAGTGACGGACTGAATGATAATAATCCTCCTTTTTTTTTGGGTTCTTTTCTCTCAAATTGCTCTCGGAACTTGCAGGAGAAACCTGCTCTGTTTTCTTTTAAATGTACATACGCATTTGTGAGATTTTTTGTAACTATATATTTGTATTTAAACGACTTTTTTAAGAAAAAAAATTCTTTACAAAAAAAAAAAACAACACCTTTTTTTCACACTTTGGACATAGTGGAATTGTACTCAATCATCGCGACGAGCCATCCCGAACCGTGGAGGATCCCGTGACCTGAATTACTGTGGACGCCAAGAAGTGGAGGCGGTTCGCACGCAGTGTTTGTGTAGCAGGTCTGTGAAGTGCCACCGAGCGGCGGTCGCCTCGATTCTAAGCAGAGTCCCGTGAAACCCAAGTGCTTCCTCATGGCTCCCTCTTATCCCGATTAACCAGCTGCAGCCGCTGCGTGTGAGTGTGTCAGATGCGTGTGTGTGTGTGTGTGTGTGTGTGTGTGTGTTGCACAGTGGAGCAGCAGTTGCCTGGGTCTGAAGGGAAAATGTCAGCAGTCTGGGACGAGAAGCGGCGGCGCACAGGTTGTGAATGTGAGTCATTGTGACAGATGGTTGCGGCCTGCAGCTCAGGCCCCGACAGCAACAACATTCCTTTCCAAATAAAGCACATGGAAAAAAAAAACAAAAAAACACAACTAACCAGGTTGAAGAGCCAGACCATTGTTTTTTTTTGTTGTTGTTGTTGTTTTTTTTGCATGTCTTAATCCTAAAAACAAAAAAGTATTTTACAGTTGGACCTTTTTCTCTGGCAGTTTGGACATTTTTGCATTTTTAGGGTGAGGCTCTAAAATCACAGAGCAACGATCTCTCTGCGGAGAGCATTACGGCTGTCTTTGTTCACGTCGACTATTTTACCTCATGCTGTTGTTAAGTGCAGGGCGTTGGATTTACACGCTTAGACGGAAAGCAGAAGGCAGGTTTATTGTTCTCAACAACTTGTGTACAGCACAAAAAAAATATAGCAACAATGGCCTGTTTGCGCCTCCATTCAAACACGCAGGAAAGTACAAGTGGTGCCACTTTAACGGTCAGAGCAGCATCACCGAGGAAAACGAGACAAGTGTTTGCAGTCAGTGCATTTTCACGTTGGGACCAGTTTCACGTAAACGGTACCGATGAAGACCGTTGGACACCCATTGAGCCTTCGTTTTTTTATATCACTGTCTGCTATGTCTAATGTCAGTAGGGGGAGAAAAGAAGAAGCAAAACATCTCATGCACTCGTATACACTTGATTTCAAATGTTCCCTTCTTAACAGCGTAAAATCGACAGCAATAATCAGCAAACCCTGACAGCCAATCAAGCAAGAAAATGTCAAAAATACAAGCAATTCCACATCTATATATATATATATATATATATAATATTAAACAGTATTTGGAGATTTGAGACTTACAGCTCAGTGTCAGCCATGACGTTGGTCCCAGTCTGAAATGCCTGAAAGAAATAACGTACAGATGAATGATAAGAATATGCAAGATGTCTGGTGGGATCAGTGGGGTCTGTGCAGTTCAGCCGCGGACCCCTCAGCTCAGCTTTAAAGACTCCCGTCTTGCCTCGCACAGTGGCAGCAAAAGGACAAAGGTGTTTCTTGTGATCTGATCTGCGATGTGGCGCTCACGTCAAATTCTCCAAATTGGACATCCGCCCGATCTCTCGCCCATCAGGACTGTTTTGAATGTATTGTCTCGTGCTCGGCGGCTCCCTGCAGCACTGCAGCGCTCGTTGCATGCTAATATGATGTAATGTAAAGAAGAATGCTCTCTCCACCCCCCTGTTTTATGTATACAACAAGGCTTTTTTTTTTTTTTTTTTTTTTTTCAATTCAAGTAATTTATTTCACGCTATTGCTCTTTCAGAAGTGCTTTTATTCCTGTACATTCTTCTTGAGGGTTTTTTCATGGGTCCACTTCTGAGACGTGGACCTTGTGGAAATCGAATTCAGCTTTGTGCGAGAAGTGTAAAATTACAAGAGGACGGCTGTAGATGTACATACACACTAAAGAAGATGCTCTCATTAAAATTTGAGAATTTGCAGTTAAGGGGGAGCAGGAAAAAAAAAAAAGGCTAAACGGGTGCTAAAACCTTGAATAAAACACTGTCACCATGGATGCACAAAGAGATTAGAGAGGGGGAAGAAGACGCTTACAGCCCCCCCGCCTCACCACCACCACCGACATATGTATTTTTTTTTTTTCCCCTTAATCTGGACTTTGAATGCGTTGGCTTGTTTCGGAGGAGCCTCGGTGCTGATGAGACGGTGGCTGCGTGTCTGCGCTGTGGCACGGAGGAGCAGCCAGCAGCCTGCATTGGCTTCCACTGCCGGAGAAAGGAAGCGTTGTGCTGGAGCACGGAGCGGCTGCTGTCAGCACAGCTCTCTCTCACACACACACACACACACACACAGGATGACTTGTGTTTCTGTCAAATGCTCCTCCACTCGGTGCTTCCGGTTCATAATAATCCTCTCCTTGTGTTGACGGCTCTACAATAGTCACAGCTTTGAAGTAATTTCCTTTGCATTTGCTATGAAGAGAAACCTTTATATTTATAGAAAAAAAAGAATCTTATATGTACACTACATTGATTGCTTTATGAGAATAAAAAAAAAATGATCTCACATTGCAACTGTCAATGCTTTGTCACGTTTTTTTGTTTTGTTTTTAACTGAAATGGTTCAGAAGCAACATTTCTGTGTTTTTTCTTCTCTTTTATTGTCAAAGAGTGGAATTGCTGAAATGCCACCAAGACAAAAAAAAAAAAATCAACCTCCAAGTTTAGACACTTTATTTAATGCCCAAGTACTTTGTGAAATATATATATTTGGGAGTCCAAAATATTTTCTTTACCAACAGTCATCATCTGCACTTGATTATAACCCTTTTTAAATACAAAGAGCGGTGAGGGAACATTGTAATTAATCCTCCAGGCCAGTTATTTCCACGAGTGAAGCCATTACGCTTTGTTATTCTGAATATATTTTCAAACAAGAAAAACTTCAAACGTTATAAAACAGCATTTTAATAAAAGACATAATAAATGATGCAACATATTTCGAAGGTCATAAAAAATGTGCAACACAGAGACATTCTGGAAAATGCAATTTTACTGAAAAACTTCAAAAGCCAAATTTAAGAGTTTGACTTTTACTTAATATGAAACGCGTTCATCATTTTTGTCTTACAAATGTTTGTCTACTGTCAATAATGGGACCTGCTACTATAATTTGCTTAGACCTCTTTGCATTGTTTCTGCCCTGAAGGAGTTTCATAAGTCCAAAAGCTGAGCACCACTTGGTGTTTCATCCTCGTGACCAATCTCTGGCAAAAGAGTGAGACAGCTTGAGGTATCCTCTTGTTAGCTCTGATGAAACTGTCCTGCAGTGTTCAGTGAAGCTGAGGAACAAGTTGGACCCACCTGAGACCAACGTGAATATCTGTCAATTCCGTCAGTCGTGTGGACACAAAGTCTCACTAGTTCGTATCGTGTACTGAACTAAAGTACAAACAAACACATGTTTATAAATGTATTATTATTACAAATTATTCTATTATACTTTTAGATATTTCCCCTTTCTTGCTTCCAACCATCTGACAAGATTGGCATAATGCTAAGATAAAGTGATAATGAAATATGTTGTTTCACAAGTGAAGCATCAAAACTAATAAATTAAGTAGATCTTTTATTCTTATTATTTAATCTGCAGTTTTTCTGGCCTTTTTTGAATTGTATCAAACATTTTAAACATCTTCAAAAGTGTAAATATCTGCTGAATCAAATTAGAATTTCTTATTATTCTTATTTATCAGTATCATCATAAAATGTTGGGAAGTTGTTACTCAAAAAAATCAACAGTATATTTTTTATGTGAAAGAGTATTCTTTTTTTTCCAGGTTGATTTATAAGTAACATTTGTTGTAAGTATTGCTTCTAATGGTCTCCACCCTCACTAAGAATTTAAGCAATTTCAACACCACCATAGTTACTGTCAACTTGGCTATTTGCGTAAGACAGAGAGAATCAAATTTTCATTTCACTTACATTCTTTAGTGAAAAAATCTAGAAATACAATGAAATAATATCATATAAATCAGCTTTAATGGAAATGTACCAAATTCCAAGTAATTGTTGTATGTCATCATATGCAAACACTTTAAATAACTTCCTACATGGTAATTATCCCTTACTTTTCAGTTCATAATATTTTAATGGCCATGCTTCCAATACAGTCAGTGTCATATTTTTATTTTAGCAGGCATAAATGAAATATTTCTTCCTTAGCTCTTCATAAAACTGTGTTATTATGTTTTGTTTATTTGTTTGTTGTTGTTCATTTGTTCTTATTTTTGTTGGTTCGTTGGTTGTTGTTTTTTTTTTTCAGTGCGACTGAAAACAGTCAATTTTATCATGGGAGAGGAGCTGAGGTTGCGACGTCACGTCTGTTCCGGCAGCTCCTGTAACTTGGTGCAATCTCCCATTCAGCCTGTCTTTCATCTGTCTTTGTGAGAAAACATGAAGAGCCTTCCGTGAATTCACTTCTCATGCACACCGTCGCTTCCGACACACATGCTGCTACGCGGAATTCAAACCTTGGCGATTTCAGAGGAAAATATCTTTTTTTCTTTCTCAGTATTTTTTTTCCATAGTGTTGTTATTGCCACTTGCATTACAAAAACTATAAGTGGCGTTTTCATCCAGTCTGGTTCTGCATTAGTGACTCTTAGCTTTTGTTCAGTTCTCAACAGCATTTTTTTTCTCAAACATAAAAAAGAATTTTAAATGCTCCCTTAGATAACGTATTAATACCTGAAATGGTCCAATAGGTGCCTGAAAATATAAACCAGCCCTGCCATCCATTGGAGTTCAGTTTGGTTGAATTCAAAATGTTAAAACATTTCTAGCTTCACGCAGGAACTAGACAAAACAAGCCTAACGGTCGGGTTTTGGGCCATTCTTATGGACATAACTGCAAAATTATTTCTATTTATCTCTGACGCTACCATTGCTGACAATGTATTGATACTAATATATCTTCAATACCAATTAATTGAGAGCTTTTCAAAAATAAATCACCATTTCAAAGGCCTTGGAATTGGAACAGGATCTTTTTTTTTTCTTTTTCTTTTTAAATTATTGGTGTTGTCCAAGCGGTCAGTGTGTTTATATGGCAGGATTTTTTTTCTACATCTGAAAGAGAATACGGAAAACATTTCACTTAAACATTTCTCACACATTATCACTTCGTAACTATATTTTTTGTTTGACACAAATGTGTCTTTCTGTGTTTGCAGCTTGATCAAAAACTAATTTAAAAAAAAATTGTACGTAAAAACAACATTTCCAGAGCAATGAATTGTGCCCGGAGAGCTTTTGAATGAATTCCACATCACTCAAATGCTCTGGCAGATTTTTTTTTCAACAAAGTGGAATGGTGAAAAACACTCTAATGTAACACATTAGGGGGGAAAAAGTGAGTTTAATGCAAAGATTTTGACTTGACTCAAGTAAATATATATGATATATTAGAGTGTCGGTCGTCTTCTGACCTGCTGAGTGGTTCGCTGGACCTTTCACCTGCTTTAGCGTTCGTGAAGTTGACACATAATCGCGCACGGCTCTTGAGAAACGCACTGCATATTTTTTTTATTAGCCCGCCCCCCCTACCCCCCCCCCCACCGGTCTGCTCTCTGTGGTCCGCAGTTGCAGCCGTCACTCCTCGCCCCCACGCTGCTTCCCTCTTTTATTCCTCCACGGCCCTCCCTGCTCCCGCCGCGGCCCTGACGCCGACGGTCATACGCACATGACAAGTGTGAAGAGCGGCCTTCCATTGTTGGACGCACCGGGAGCACATTCCCCATACAGTTACAGTGAATAGGCGGCGTGTTCCTCATGGGGAGTTTGTCAAAGACTCTCCGGCCCGCCGCCAGAGCAGTCGAGCGGCATCCGCCGCTCAGGGTCGGCGGTCGGGATGCCGACCCTCGGCGAAGCTTGTCTTCATTACGACCGGAGCCAAAGTTTGGTAGAGGGCTCGCATCTGGTTTGCGCCGTGTCATCTGGATTCAAGCGCTAGCTGTATTGTTTTACACATGTTTTACTTTTTTATTTGATGGGGGGGGGGGGGTGAAGCTAGAGGTTCCATCGAGCAGGACTACAAGCCCTAGCTTCCCCAACCCCAAGGCCTGTTTTTTTCCCGTTGACGAGTGCTTGAAATGACACAGTGTCTTTAGTCTCCCTACGCCGCCTTGAAGTCGTTATGTCTTCATTAGGGTGTTTAAAGGCCGCAGAGAGGCGTGAGGCGATAAGACGAGACGACTTGGCTGTTCGTCATCTTCAAATGGGAGGCAGGGCGGTGCAGAGTTTCTCACTCTGAGACTGGGAGGTTGTGGCTTCGATTTCCCGGCCGGGTCGGACCAAAGACTATTGAAATGGTACTCATTGCCGCCCTGCTTGGCACTCAGTATTCAGGAGTTTGGACTTTGGGCGTTGGATCAACTAATGAGTCCCAAGCCGCTGCTAACCGCTCCCTCAGGTCAAAGGGTCAAATGCGGACGACAGATTTCACATACTTAGGAGCTGTGTTTCCATTACCCCTAGAATTGCGCAAAAACTAAATATCGCAATAAAAAATTGGTAATGGAAACGCTTAAACTTTGAAAAACCCCTCAAATATCTCTAAAAGGTTTTTACGCTCTCATGAGGTTGGTTTTTCAGACGTAACGATATAGAGGTATATCGCAAAAGTGTCATGGAAACACTTTTTTCGCATTTATACGACGTATAAACCAGTTCACTTCAAGGGAAAATTGCGCGCTACGTTTGGACGGAGGCGGAGATGGAATATTTTTTTTTACAAGTAATCAAAGAGAAAAATATAACAACCATTCTTGACAGCAAACAAACGTAAACAAACAAAAGCAAATGTAATCTCGTCAAATCTCGTCCCGTGAGATTTGACGAGAATTACGTCTTACGCTATTTTGTCAACATTTTAGAAATGTCGCTTTTATTTTGCGAAACACTTGTAACAAGGTGGGATACAGGAAGTGGTGTAAGTGGGAAGTAACATCACACAAGGAGGAGGAGGAAGGAAGTTAGAAATCAGAGAGACCTGTGCTGGAAAAAAATAGAGGGAACGAAGAAGAACAAAAGAGCTGAAGCAGAACCAAAGGAAAGTGAGAAGTGAGATCAGGAGAAGCTGAACCTGGATGTGGATGAAGAGAAAATGGAACGACCGGAGGGAACTGGAGGAGGACCAGACAACCAGCGTCTTTAAGGAGGAAGAAAAGTGAACCCCCTGGAACAGGCAAACAGTCCCCTGTTTGGAACACCAAAAGCCTTCCTCGGACCGGGTCAAAGGCCGCTCTCCTCTCCCTCAGCTGAGTCCCTTCACCTCCTCATCCTCCAGGCTTCTCCACCTGGCTGCTGAAGTTACGTGCTCTCTCGCTTCCTCACAACTCTCCCTCTCTGACTACACACACACGCACACACACACTACACACACGCACCCGACACTCACACACACACCTATATTCACCCTCATGAACTGAACTGAACAGGACTACACAAGGACTAATTTGAATATTGATCGTTGAGATTCTGATTTTGTGTTTTTCAGGAAATTTAGGTTTGCATAAATGTTTGTTTGCTGATGTGTATATTTGATGAGAAAGTGACTATGAAGCTCACTGTTTAAGTTGAATTTTGTTGGACCTTAAATTACCCTTATATTGCAAACTCATTTTTGGTTCCCTTGTTGTGCTAATTTTGTAGGGAGACAATAGTCGGGTATTCTCTCCACCTTTCCAACTATAAAAAAAAATATCTATATAAAGATTTAAATTTATCTTCTGACAGTGTGAATTCTGTCTGGCGCCCAACACTAAAACATTTTATATAGGTCTGGAGAGCCGTGCTCCGCTACAAACTGTAATGGAAACGCAGCTACTGATGTGACAAACAGTGCAACCAACTGTACACCAAATGTACATTAGGCTTGAGTGTAGTTTGGTCATTTGTCCTCTGGTGAATCACCGCAGAAAAACCTCCCGATGGCGTTTTGTGTAATTGCAGTCAGTGAAAGTTGTATTGATATAGGAAAAAAAAAAACTTTTAAAACTTGTGCCTGAGAACATATTTGAAAATATTTTTTATTTGTGACCTGCACATGATCAAGGAATTTTTCCTTCCCCATCCTGAACATTTGGTCTGAGTTTTACTGATAAATCTTACAGCTGCAAAAGCATCTGTTCTTCATCCAAGCACCTGCTCATGTTTTTTAGGTGCACTACAATTTCTGTGCTTTGCAAATTTTCCAGCCCCACAACAAAGCAATCTGTGAGTCAACACTAGACGAGTCTGGAGCTCACTGGCGATAAATCTGACAATTTGAAAATACTGAGGTATTCATAAATACAGTGAATGCCTGCAAAACAAAATTCCACAATTACTGATTTTCTCATATTGGGACACCAAAAAAATCAGCGCTGAGGCAACTGAGGTCATTGTTCTGTATGTACTCAGATATTATCTTGCCATGGTCAGTAATGTAGTCATGTAGTACCACTCGGTATTGGTGTATTCTGCTGTCTGTAGGTTTTTGCACATCCATTTTTGCACATTTCTATCTCTCTCTCTCTCTCTCTCTCTCTCTCTCTCTCTCTTCTAAAATAAGAGGCAGCGTTGGTCCCAGAGCTGTTTACTGCTACTGCACGTGTTTTTGTTTTTAACAAAATGGCTGTAACCACAAGACGCTCTCACATCTGAAAACAGGGTAAAAAAAAAATTAAAAAATAAAAAGTCGTCTTTTCTCTCCAAAGCCTGCGTCTGAATCTCCAATTGTGTTGTTAGATGCTGCTGCTGCTTATCAAATCAGAAGTGACAAAGATTTTTTAAAGTTTATTAAAAAAAAAAAAAAAAAAAAAGCTGTTCTCTATTTTTCTTCCTCTTCTCCTGTTTTTCCAGGACCTTCAGTCCAACTTTCAGACTGATTCAAGACAAATGGACAAACTTTAAGAGGTGCATCTAAAGCGAACCAGCTGCCTTGTAAACCAACTTAATTTTGATCATCCTTCCTTAGTGTTCTTAATTATTACAATCTGTAATAGGACCTCCCTCGGTCAAAGACAATTCTTTGGAATTCTGTCTGTTTTGTTTGAGCAGTTGCTCCAAACAAAACAGACCTAGTCACAGTTGCAGTTAGGGTTGGCAGGCTGGCACTGGCTGGCCCGTTGTCACCTGCTCTACGTCTACACGCCCTGGTGAGAAGGATCCCTCCTCCGTGGTTCTCTGAGGTTTCTACAGTTTGCCTTTTAAGGGTTTTTCCTCTCCTTGTTTGAGGAAAAACAGTCGACCTCCTACCGTCTGTAAGCATATGCGGTCACCACTTTTGCTGTGGCACAGCACCCTGTTCCATTGGGCGCATCTTTACATCTTGCATCTTGGAGACACTCACATTGACTGGAACTCACACTTCCAGTGGGTAGGAGCCTTTCCAGTACAGGGAGTTGCATCTGTAGAGACTGTTAAAGCCCTTTGAAGCAGACTGTTGTTGAAAAGCTGGGATATACAATATAACTTGATTGATTGATTGATTGATTGATTGCCACAGTGGTGCAGTAGTTGGCACTATCACCTCACTGCAAGAAGGTCTGGGTATGCTTCCCTTTCTGACTCTGGCTTCGTACCACAGTCTAATGACATGCCTGTGAGACAAAGTAAGGACTCTAAATTGTCTGTAGGTGTGCGTGTGTGTGTGTGTGTTGGTGTGTGTGTGTGTTTAAGTGTGAATGGTTATTTGTCTTTGGCGACCTGTCCAGGGTGTAACCCTATGACAGCTGGGATAGCCTGAGTGCAGGAGAAACTGCTCATCAATTTGAATTCTGCACTCAAAAATGAAGGGCTTCAATAGGATTAGTAGTAACAATAAATGACTAAAATAAAGGAATTTGTGATTGCAAATTTGTTTTTTGTTTTTTATAGAATAAGCTGTCATGATTTTCCAAGGTTTCTTAGTGTAGGATTTGGTCAAGGTAGAATGTAGGGGAGGAAACTGTGGAGAAAAATGAAAGCAATTCATTGCTAAACTAGTGACAAGGGTAACAGTTGATATAAAATGTTTCTAATGTGCTGTGGACCAGCTTCCTGACAGATGGACTGTGGAGTCTAACAAGGTTTTGCTTTTGACTTGATGTGCACACAACTTTTTTTTGCTACGTATAAGAAGCTGAATTTTGAATGCAGTGCGGCGATTTTCTATAAATACAAACCCGAAGACCTCATGAAAATGGACTGCCGCTGTTCCTGCTCCCCCCTCCTTCTCTCCTCATTGTGGGATTCAAAACTGTCTCCGGATCAGCGGCATCATTCCGCCGCTCATCTCGCTCTGCGGCAGCGGCGGCGGCGGCGGTGGCAGCAGCGTCTTTTCGCCAAATGAGGAGGCACCACGCTGCCTGACACTGTGAACTCCACCTGCTCGTCTCCACCTGCGGTTGACTAATGTGTTGTTGTTTTCAATACTTCTTAAGCTGTCGCTCGCTGATACACCCACAGGTGTCACTGCCAATGCTGTGCAAGTCAGATCACCGCCTTTCACTTGTTGTGCCTTTTTAACTTCAGCCCCGGCTTCGCTGAGCTGACACACAATGCATAGACGTGTTCATGTTATTTGCATTCAAATTCAGACAAGGTTTGCTGAATCCCTGAGAACACACACGCTGTTGCTTCTGCACAAATTCCACAGCGGAGATCAATGCATAGCGGGGAACAGCGGATAGCGGATACCCAGTTTGTTCACAGAGGCTTTTGCGAATTCTTTAGTTTTTTGTTTAGAACATTTGATTGGATGTCTAAAACCCTGTTTTCACTTTGCAAAAAAGCAGGTCATTTACAGACACTATAATATACGCCTAGTGTAAATGGTCACAAATGTAAAAATCCAGCATTTTTGGTGATTTTGAAAAATGCCCTGGAGAATTCCTGGTCCTAGGTTAGTGTGATAACACTGTGTATGCTGCATATACACAATGCTTTACGTAGTAGGAAGTGACACCATGTATTGCATGTCATTCTGCCTTCCAAATTCTGATGATTTTTTGTGTGACTTAAGTTTATTTTTTGTTTTGTTTTTGCAGAAAATAAACATATTCAAAATGTATAAATTTCACAATTAATTTACTATAAATAATATATCATAATAATATATAATACATAGGAGGTAATAGATGAATAGTAAATGAATGTAGAATTTTACATTCATTTTACAATCGCTAGAGTTAGACGACCAGGCTCCACGGCACTCAGAGCTACACAATGTGAAAGAACACAACGCACCGCCTTCGCTACCCAATGGATGTATTGCAAGACATGGACACAGTACCATTGCTCTGCTAGCATGACAATTTTTTTTTTTTCTGGTGGCCACCCGTTTTATTGCAAGAATGGGTGCCAAAAATGATTTTGCCCATTGATTGCAATACAAAAGTAGACACCTGGAAAACAGTTGACTGTCTGCCTCTGAATGGAAACATTGTGTTTTTTTGAGTCACGGACTTAAAATCTTTCAAAGGATTTTCTGCAAGCCAAAAGAATCTCCAAAAATGTGTTTATTCCGAGTGTGACATCATGGCTTCTACGTGCTGTGTCATGGCTCATTCTAATTGGCTGATCGCGTAAGTTACAGAGGCACGATGGCAAGTGACACTACTGTCCATAACTGACCAAAAATGGCTATTAGGACCTCTACTTCTGCCAGCAGCTCAGGGGCAATACAAATGTTTTTCATTATGTTCATGTGGCTGATTTTTATTTTATCGTCAGTACATGTTCAACCTAGAAGCTGGCAACACAGTACAGACTGAGGACTTCAAGAGATCTTGGTGTACCAGTGCCACGTGGGATTCGCTCTGTTCCGGCAGACACAAAGTCTGGCAGGAGGAGTGGTGCTTTGTGTCTCTCATCAGACCTGACAAATTAACTGTAATGGCAAGACAGAGAAATTTCCACAGAATCACTGTGCTGCCCATGCAGCCACTCAGCCGTCAAGTGGTAGTTCCTGCAACCAACTCCTCTAAAACCACAAACTGTCTCTGTTTGTGTGCTAATCAAACAAATGCGACGCAAGTGTTAATTAGTGAGCTGAGGAACAGTTAACAGATCTTTTATTATATCTTTGGGATAAGGCAGCGCCTCTGGCTCCCAGTCTTTGCACTAATCTCACCACATCCCACTTAATGCAGACACATGACGCCAGTCTCTCCTTGACTCTTACGCGAGGTTTACCGAGAATTTCAGAACGGTTTCGGAGTCAAACCTGAGTTCAAGAGGCGGGAGAATGTTTCTGGATTGGCGCGCCACAGCTTGTTTCAAGCTACTGGGAATGACAGCCGTTGACCGTCTGAAAGCACCGCAGCAAAACAAACTGGATAAATTCAATTTGGAAAGTGGCTTTGGGGAAATAGTGAAGGACTGACCTGTGACTCTGAGCAAATGGAAACCCAGCTATGAGTAGTTCTGGTGTGATTCAGCGCTAGTTGCTGTGTGGCACTGTGTTTGACCCTCTTCGGTGACGTAGTTTTCAGGGCCTAAAGCCAATAGCAGCCCTGTGTTTCATATGGGACGGCTCATCCTGGTGCCTACTTCACGTTATTTGTTCCTCTGAACGGCCGCGTGTCTGTCCAACTGATGCAGAGGCAGTTTTATCAGCTATGGATTGACTACTGGACTAATTCTCACTTCTGACCTGTGAAGCGGTCCAGCCGTGCCAGCCTTCATCCAAGCCGTTTTCAAAACAACAGCACCATGTAACTGTCTTGCCCACTTTCAGATCTCGGTGTCAAATATGAATGAGCTGCGTTTGGATAACACGGCAGTTAAAGTCCGCATCCAGTTCAAAGCCTGTCTTTAAAAGATATTGTAAAAACCACACAGACCAAAAGAGGCACCGGGTAAAACTCGAGACGTGTTAACTGCTCCTCTTTGGCAGGTTTATTTTTATCTTTTTTCTCATCTGACACAAAGCCTGATGTAATAACAGCAGTAGTGACAAAATGCCCAAAATAGAATACTTCCATAGCAATGTTTTCTCTTGAAGATGACGCTGAAAGGAGACCAGGCAAAATAATGAATGAATAAATAACACTGTTGTGTGGACAGAGTGTCGTTTCAAAGGACAGTTTAACACGTTGGCTGACGAGTCTTTGGGACCAGCAGTCGTTCAAGCAGTGAAGGGCATCACAGGATTTTATTTTTCATTTTCAAATTTGGCGCTTTTATTTTCGAAATTTACTTCACCGAAAGTTCCATCAACGTCAAAGTTCCAAACAGTTTATTTAGTTCCGGCGGCATCCAGAACCTCGCAGCGCTGCCTCCAGTGATCCGTCGCAGTCCTGCAGGCTAAATCTTGAGGAAGCAGCTCGGGAGGATTTTCAAGTAGCGTTCACAACAACTCAAACCTGGGGAAGTTAGTGCATTATGGGTAATGAGTGACAGGGGACAGTGTGGATCCAGAACCGACCTTTCCTGTGCGCCTTGCATTAGGTCACTTTTTCTGAAATGCATGTAGGTCCGATGCACCATGTATTAGAACTCACTGACACGCAGCTCACATCGAGGCCTGAATGTTCGTCCAGGCAAGAGTAAAAATGGCAAAATTGGTCGCCGTTTCACCTTTTCCACAGTCTAACCAATAACTGAACAGTATTTCATGCACGTCATTCTGGTGACAGTTCACTGTCTGCTTGACAATTTTAATCTAAATCAAACCATTAAAAAAAGAACCATTGTATTCAATATGAGATAATAAAATAAATTGTTAAGTCTTCAGTTTAATACAGTGTTATACAGGCACATAAGTATGTATTTTACAATCTATGTTGCTTTATAAACTGTGCATTAGAAGGACCAGATACATGCAGAGGGTGTTCAAGCGGGTTTAACTTTGGGCTATTTTCGGTTCTTTTTCCTTTTTCTTTTTTCTTTACTTATTATGCAAACAAAAAAAGGCACAAAAACACACAAAGATGCTGATCAGCGACCCATTCAGCTCCGCCTGTGATTAATGCCGAGCGTCACAGCGACTTAACTGCTCCCCAGAGAGGGGGAGAGGAGCTAAAGTGAGGAAATCCATCAAAATCAGGTTTCTGTGCGCCCGTTCTCTTCATGTCTGCGGCTGAAGTGAATGAAACTATGCGAGCATGAAATTCCCTAATGGAACCCGTCTGTTTTCAACCTTGACTGTTTCTTAAAGAGGCAAAGATAAGAGGCGGAGGAGAAAGGTTTTCTGCTTTAAAGAGCTACGGGGGGCTAGAAAGGAAACTGTCACTGCGACGAGCGGAAGAGCCACATGGTTTTACTAGTTCAAATTCAGCGAGTGCTGACACGTATCGCGGCGGTTACATAAAGACTTTATGGCTGCACAGTAACCTTGGATGTCGTGAGGGCTTGAAGCCTGTTAAAATACCTCTTTTATTTTTGGAGTTTCATAGGCTTCACTTTCAAATAGCCTTCAGAGGGAGAGTTCACCCGTGCCATAGCCACTGTAGTGGAAGAAAACTAATTATCTTTGGGATATTTATACTTACTTATTTGGACTTATTATGGAACACAGAATGTGACAATGATTGTCTAAAATTCTGAAAGAGTTATTGATATGTGTAGAACTCATTAGACACATTAGAGTTAATAATACAGGTGGACAGCCATAGTTAAGGCGGAGAGAGAAAATAGAAAATCACTGTAAAATTGCCTGACTAGTCTGACCTTAAAACATGTTTTATTTATACCTTAAACCCTTGTTTTCATAATTAAAGTCACAGTTCTGGTTTTGTCATAGTTGCACAATTAACAAATGCAAAGTTTCACCATTCAAAGCACCACCAACAGACACTGGGAATCGTCTTTTTTGCGTTGTTGCTCTTGACAACTCAAGACTAGCAAGTGGAAATATGCAATTTTGAAATGAATAAATACACAAATAATAAATGTCGGCAAGAGGGTTAATCTATTCCTATGGACTGAAGAGACTTGGAGATTAATAATCAGGAGAAACTAGTTGTTCTATTGTAAGCCACTCTACTGGGCAATTGACTCGCTGGTATTAGTCATCGATGTTTGCATTTCTGTCTGAGTTATGATAAGATAATACTTTAATTATCAACTGGGAGGTAATTGAGCTGTTACAGTGCACTGTGAGAAAACATTTAGTCATAGGTGATAAATAGAAGAACGTAATAAAGCTCAATACAAGCCAGTTTCACATGTTGGTATTTCTCAAATGTTTTCACAATGTTTGCAGGAGAGAGAGAGAGAAAACAAAAAAACAGGCAACAAAAACATCACTTCAGTGCACGGACACAGGCGGTGTTTACCCTCTCCTCAGCGGGCCTTGAAACTCCCCACATGTGACTCTCATTGCACTTTGTATGCTAACTAATGCAGAGCCCTGGGTTGGATGGAGCCGGCGAAAATCAAGTGGCAACAGTTTCCTCATCCCTTCCACTGCCCTTGATCCCTTGTTATCGTTGAGGATTTCCCACGTCGGTGCCTTATGACAAGAGCAGTGACTGCAGGCGACTGTCTGTGTGTGAGGATTGAGCCCCGCCGCTGCGTTTTCCCCCAGCGAGCTCAGGGAGGTGAAGAGGCAGCGGCACGGCAGTCCTAATGGGAAACACAGACCTGAGTATAAATATCCGCGTGTGTGTGTGTGTGTGTGTGTGTGTGTGTGTGTGTGTGTGTGTGTGTGCATGTGTGGCTGCCTGCGCTGCCAAAGGGCCCAACGGGAGGGTTAATCCAGCTCACTCGAGGCTCCGGTGTAATGAGAACCATGTTGGTGGGGGTTAGGCCTCGCTAAATGACTCATTCCTTAACAATGCTCCATACCCAAAAAAGGTGTGCGGAATTAATCTTGAAATCTCGCAAAAAAAGTCCACCCGTGCCTGGTGAGCTTTTTGTCTTTGAGCGCGTGCAGAAAGACCGGCTGGAATCAAAGGAAGTCGGTGGCGTTTGCCTGATCCAACTGTCTAATTCCTGTGTAAAGGACAGTTGTATTCCTGACACGAGTGAAGCTCGCCGCCACCTTTTTTGCCATTGGAGAGGAATCTCTGAATCTCGATCTTAATTGGATAAGCATATCTGCTCCATGGACAGCGTTTGGAAAGGTTCAAAAAGACTCAGATTGATGCCGTTACACCAAAATTGGGCCAGTCAGATTTCTTCACCGCCTGTTGACTCAGTTGGTGAAAGTACTAGTTACGGCATCTGACATGTCACAGCCCTACGGCGAGCTTAGACATGCCACAATATCTTAGCAAAAAAACCAAAAAAAAAACACAAAACGAGTCGCGACTGGCGTCGTCCTTTTCTTTCCTTCCAGTCAAGAAATATGGGCCATCGACTAAAAATCCATACAGATCCGTCGTTGTTTATATGCCTGCATTATAGGTTTTGTGTGTGTGTCTCCAAAGTAGATCCCACTACTTACAGCCGCTCTTTCCCTTCCAGAATGCCAGAATTTTCAGTGGCTGGAAAAAAAAGTTCAAGTCGGGACCTTGTTTGAGATGGATCTACAGAAATCCAAATCGAAAGTCTCTGCAACTCGGCTTCCTTGAAAGGTCTGACGGTGTTACTTTCATGAACAATTTCAAACCCAGCCCTCAAGACATTGTTGAAATGGTTGGGCGCTGCAGTTCAGAAGGGCCTGCACACTGTAATGATGACTTCAGAGGCGACTTCAGGATCCTTTCAATCTAAATATTGGCAGATCCTCTGACAGCAAAGAGCACAAGGGAGGTAAAGAGGGGTTTCAAGGTAGCAAACAGTTTTGCACTTTTCCAACTCCAAACAAAATTGCTTGTGCACTCTGTGAACACAAGTAAACACGATTTCTCCGATCGTTCCCTCGCCGGTTTTACACGTTTTCCACTTTCGTCTTTAGTTTGCCTTTAAAACCCCAATAGGCTGTCTGGGTCTTACACATCCCAAAAGCCCTGAAACACTCAGCGGTAAGAGGGCGAGGTAACAAGCCTGTGATGTTATTTGGCAAAGTTAGCATGGCTAATGCCCAAAGTTTTTTTATGTTAGCATTTGGCTTTTACGACCCTGCGTCAGCACAAAACCATGCTGTTCAGGTTAGTCTCCTCCTCAGAAAATGGGATGCACATTGATTCATTTAGACTCGGCCAACAAGGCCCTGCACGGTTTAACGTGTTTTTCTTGCGTTGTGTTTCAAAGCACCATAGCTCAGAACGTGCTGTCCATCCAGAGAGTGACTGGGACATGAGGAAATAAGAGGGAGGGTTTCTGTTTAATGTCAAACACAGAGAAAAGTTGGTAAGCTGGAATTTTCCTTCCCTCATATCAACTAGATAAGAAAAGTCTGCCCTTTATAAATTTCTTCACACTGTCCTTATACCACGACCACCCTTGAAATATGTCTCTTGGCTTTTCTATATGTTTTGCATTGATACCTATTGGGAATTTACTGAGTTTGTTTGTGAACGGATGGAAATGGTGACATCAGCTGGTTTTGTCTGCGCTGGTGCACAGTTGTGGGCTTCTAATTGGTGGAACTGGTGGAACTGGTCATTAAGAAGAAACTATTCAGTGACAACTGCCGTCTGAAACGTTACAACAGTTAAAAAGAAAATAACCACGATAAGGAACCATAAGGATTAAATATTTAACCAAAACGTCACAAAAATGTGATAAGATATATGTTGCCCATACTGTGACCTGCCTCTTGACCTCTGACCTCTGACTTCTCTAACCCCAAGATCAGCCCCGTCAAACATCACGTGACTCCCCTTTTTGAGTAACAATGTCTTTATTCATTCATTTATTCACTTATTTGGTATTTTTTTAGGGATGTCCCAATCACATTGTTTTGCCCTTTATCATTTGACTGCAAGTCAAAGCCAAAGCCAAAGCCAAGCCACTGGCGCGATATTATGAATTAGCGCACGCAACGCTCAACGTCATCCCATGTGGCAGGTAGAAAATGTGATGTTGTTGCATGACTGATGTTGTTGATGTGGTCAATTTCATCAAAACAAGACCCCTGAAAGCGCAGCTATTCTCTGCACTTTGTGAGGAGATGGGAGCACAACATAAAGCTGTGTTGTTTCACAGGGAAGCCAGGATGGTGGATGTTACAAAAGTGGTTTGCCAAAAAAAGTTATTTGCACAGCAGGAAAGTAAAAGGAGTATTCTTGTTTAAAAAGTAATGTTGAGGATTTGATGTCACAAAGAGTGATTTGCTAAAGTTGTTTATTTGTACAAAATAAATGATAAAAAAAAATTTTCCTCCAAGGTGGGGCGTGACAGAGAAAGTTTGAGAACCACTGCCCTAATGCCATGCAAGTCTATGGGGTCAAAAGTCAACTTTGTCCTAGAGACATGGGACCACTTGCAGGTTCATCGGGATCCCTCAAGACACAGCCACGTCAAATTTGGGGCTTCTAGCCCATGAGGAACCCTGAAACCCTAACCCTAATTCCAGCAGTAACTCTAACCCTAACCCTAATTCCAGCCTTATCGCTAACCCTAATGCCATGCAAGTCTATGGGGTCAAAAGTCAACTTTGTCCTAGAGACATGGGGCCACTTGCAGGTTCATCGGGATCCCTCAAGACACAGCCATGTCAAATTTGGGGCTTCTAGCCCATGAGGAACCCCGAAACCCTAACCCTAATTCCAGGAGTAACTCTAACCCTAACCCTAATTCCAGCCTTATCGCTAACCCTAATGCCATGCAAGTCTATGGGGTCAAAAGTCAACTTTGTCCTAGAGACATGGGACCACTTGCAGGTTCATCTGGATCCCTCAAGACACAGCCACGTCAAATTTGGGGCTTCTAGCCCATGAGGAACCCAGAAACCCTAACCCTAATTCCAGGAGTAACCCTAACCCTAACCCTAATCCCAGCCTTATTGCTAACCCCAAGTCTATGGGATCAAAAGTCAACTTTGTCCTAGAGACATGGGACCACTTGCAGGTTCATCAGCATCCCTCAAGACACAGCCACGTCAATTTTAGGGCTTCTAGCCCCAAATATGGGGGGGGGGCATGAATAAATTTTCTTCCTCCAAGGTGGTGGGGCGTGACATAGAAAGTTTGAGAACCACTGGCATAGTGGCCCCTCCATACAGAAGACACTCCTCACCACAGAGGCCCCTACATGGTTCTACCTCTGTGCACATTTTTGTTACTAGCTGTGTTTCCATTACCCCTAGAATTGCTTAAACCCTAAATATCGCAATAAAAAATTTGCTAATGGAAACACCTAAACTTCGCAAAACCTCTCAAATATCAAAAAAAGGTTTTGACGCTTTCATGACATGGTATCAATATAGAGGTATATCGCAAAAGTTTTACGGAAAGGAACACCGGACTCGTCACCGGACGTGACGTACGGGGTCACGTGACCAGTTCACTTCGAGTGAAAATGGCATGTTATGTTTAAACAGAGGTGGAGAGGGAATATTTTTTAACAAGTAATCAAAGGGAAAAATAAAACAACCATTCTTGACAGCAAACAAACATAAACAAACAAAAGCAAACGTAGCGCAAAAGTAGCGCAAAGTCTTTACGGACAAGGCGTTATTCCTTATTAGACTTATTTGCATAAAGAGGGTGTCTTTTTGCACGAAATGTATGCAAATGATCAATTAGAATATGTTCACGAGTCTACTGCAGCTACTAACACTACTACCTGGACCCCATCGCATTTTGTGCCACTTTTCCTACCTTTGCGTAGAGTCTGTGGAGAAAACACTTTTTTTTTTTCTTTGGCACGCCGGCGCGGGGTTTTTTTTTTCCCCGCCGCGAAAGCCGGGCGATCGCTTTGTGGATTCTGGGCGCCTTGCGTTTTTTAAAACCTCAGATGAGATGAGGCCAGGCGCCGACAGCTTCAAAAAGCCCTCTGTCTCTCGGAGATGATTTTGTAGCTGGGCAGAGAAGGAACTTGGACGGAGGGAGCTGCATTGTCTGAGCATTAACACCGTGTGAGGCCTGAGTGGGGAGAGTGTGCCAGCGCGAACCTGGCAGCCTCATCACAGGCTCGGGAAGTGAACAGCCTGCATGTGTGACTGTTGTGATCTACACAGAACAGCTGTCGGCGAGGGGGAGGGATTAGAAAACCACGGCGCAAAGTAGAAGTCAGCAGTTTTTGCTTCTCGAGGAAACAAAGTTGTTTATTTTTTTAATTCAGTTTTTCTTTAATGTATTATTGTATTTGTTCTTTATGTATTAATAAATTGTTTTAATTGAATTGAATTTATTATTATTTATTTCCAATATTATTATACATTTTTATGTATTTTCGGACGAATTCAAAAGAACACATCCCTGACCCTCGGAAGGGAGAGGCATTCCGAAGGGGCCTCAGAGGGAAAAAGAGAGAGAGAGAGAGAGAGAGAGAGAGAGAGAGAGAGAGAGAGAGAGAGAGAGAGCAAGACATGGAATCTTAGGCAGGCACCAGCCTTTATTAGTGGTGTCCCAGTAATATAACCACCTCTCAGAGGAGAGCCAAAGAGTTTCCTGTTCCTTCCAAATCTCGGCCAAGAATGAGGCCATCGTTACCTCTGTTAAGGAGGAGCTCTGCCACAGAGAGAGAGAGAGAAAGAGAGTGAGGGAGAGAGAGAGAGAGAGAGAGAGAGAGAGGAAAACAGGGAGCGAGCCAGGCTGAAGCCCGGCAGCACCGCCGAGCACGTCCACGCTTTTATTTATACCCCCACAGTCTTCCATTTGACTTTTTTCCGCACGACATCTTCATCTCTCGTCCAAATCTCCGACGCTTCAGTCTGACTCGTGTCCCAAACCGTCATTCCGCTGGTGCGCGCAGATGTTTCCCCACTCAGACGGCCAGTTGAAGCGTCTTCCTATCCATCCAGGTCCGCACCAGACGTCACTGAAGGAAGCTTGCCTGACAGCACCTTTCATATTTAGGTCACCATCAGGCGGGCTTCCTTAAAAAATGGCGGCGCAAGATGGCAGCTAACTGAGAGAAAAACCCTTGCTTTATGTTTATTCATATACATGAGAACTGTTCTAAGGGTTGGAAAACCCAATTACTTTTATTGTACTGCGAGTGTACACTTTTATTACTGTAATTGTGGGCAGTATATTAAGCTTTTACCAATATAAAAACCATAAATCAAGCCAAATTTTACACACAGGGCTGTCAAATGGTAAAAAAATACAGTGAGAATCCAGACGATAATTTAAAATTCACTTCTGGAAGCCTATTAAAAAATAAATAAAAAGCACCTTCAGAAAAGCCCACTTCACCCAACAAATTACCTGTAATTAGATAGAAACCACACATATTTGCTGGGCAGACGGCCTTAGTTCTAATCCTGCAATCTAGTTATTATGCCTGTCTGGCAAGTTTGCCAAAACAGGGAACCCCTGCGACCACAGGAGTCTGAAGTCTAGCTCGACCAACTCACCAATCCCCACCCAATACAATAAAACACAATTCCAGTTTTTCAAAGGGAAGACGTACCAGAGAGGTTTTGTTTTCGGAGAACTGGACAGTATGTTCACATTAAAAGAATAAAAGCAACTCTGGAGGCATTTCAGTGAACATGATTTACCCTCACTCTCAACTGAATTTGGCAAGAGTGCTGTTCATCGCTGGACGTCTAGATAGACGCAACTAATACTGCAGAAACTCGTCTGATTATTCTGAAATTAGACAGAACAGGTTTTCCCACTTTAGAAATATGCTTTTGCTTCCTTTAAGAGTTGGATGTGTATATGAAATATTTGGATGGTGAAACGAAATCTGTAAAATAGAAACAAAAAGTCCACAAAGATTCTCAATTTTCCTCATAGGTTACTCCTTGTTTACAAGGACAACACTACACAGCTTTCCTCAACAAACATTCAGCTCAGCAGCAATTTAGCCATGCCATTCATCGGATATTGAATTTTGAGGTCTTTTTTCCACACAGTAAAACTAGTCGAGTTAATATTGACTGAGTTATATTCATTTAACCCAACATTTAAGACCATGCCTCACTGGTTTTTAATAATCCATGCAGGACGTCATCATCTAGCCGCAGACTCTTCAGTCAAGCAGCGAAGAAGCACCGATCCAGAACCCATCCTGAACTGCAGAGGAACTTCATGGAAAGGCCACAATAGTGGGATCTTATGGTAGAGCCCAGAGGAGCCAGCAATTATTCATTTAAATCATTTTAGCTCTCAGTGACCAGCACCATGTCCTTGTGCACAAACATCCCAGTATACAGTATTACCGTATATGAAAACTACGTTACTGACATATTTGTTTGCATGTGAATATGAATAAATAATCGTTCCATCCTCATTTCATTCTCTTTGGTCTCCCTCTGATGTACTCACTCCCGGTCCGACCCACTCTGGTCACTCCCATAGACGACATCAACATTGTCATCTCTGCCACCTCCAGCTCTGCCTCTTCTCTCGATGCGTGTTGGGATAAACTAGCGGACGACCAAGCAGCTTGACTTGCTTCAAGGAAACATCTCCCACATAAGACTGGCTGGCGACCACGGGAATCTGGACAGGCCATGTGATGACAACATCGATGGAATGATACGTCTGATGACAGATTTACTGAAAAAATATACCAGCCCTAGAAGGTCACCAGTTCAGATACATCATTTGGAAGGAACTCGCAAAGGGGGAGAGAGAAGCAACAGATGTTTGGTACATGCAGTGGTAATTGGAGGTTTGTCTTTTATTGGCGATTATTTTTTTCTCCTCAGTGAAAACTATAGTGACAAACAAAGTTATTTATTCTTTTCTCACTTGAAAAGATTCAAGTTAAAAACAACCGGTGAGGGTATCAGGTGACTTATACCCCCTACCCCCCCAAACACACACACACACACCCTCCATCAAGCACGAGTTTTACAAGAGGCGGTAACAGGAACCACACAGTCATGTAGCTGTGGTCACAAACCAGGACATGTTTCAGAGCTTTGAATGTTGTCAGTAGCTGCGTTTCCATTACCCCTAGAATTGCGCAAAACTGAAATATCGCAATAAAAAACTGGTCATGGAAACACCTAAACTTCACAAAATCCTCTCAAATGTCGCTAAAAGGTTTTTACGCTCTCATGAGGTGGTTTTTCCAGATGTATCGATATAGAGGTGTATTGCAAAAGTGTCATGGAGACACTTTTTTCGCATTTACACATCACCGGACGTGACGTAGGGGGTCACATGACCAGTTCACTTCAAGTGAAAATAGCGCGTTACGTTTGGATGGAGGAGGACACAGAATATTTTTTTTTTACAAGTAATCAAAAAAAAAATATATATAAGTACCATTCTTGACAGCAAACAAACATAATCTCGTAAAATCTCACGGGACGCCTAAAAATCGCAATTGTACTTTGTCGAAATGTTAGAAATATCGCTTTTATTTTGCGGGGAAAAAAAACTGCAATGAAAACGCAGCTACTGTAATATTAAAGTGTTTTCAGTTAAAACAAGGAAGGAATTTTATCCGACTGAGCCAGAGTTAAATCAAATCAAATCAAACTTTATTTATAAAGCACTTTTCATCCAAAGAAAATGCAACACCCACTCCTCCCAAACACAGAAACCCGGCCACACCCCTACCCGCCCATCCACCCACCCATCCACCCACCCACACCGCAGAAAGAGTTTGTGTAATAACATGGGAGTGCACTGAGGAACCATAAGAGGAAACAACCACCTCTGTGTGTGGGGGGGGGGGAGGTCATCCACACTGAAACACATGTTCTCGAATTTCCTGGTCAGTTAAAACAATTCCCCTGCAATTAGTCAATGACTAAAAGATTTACCAGCATATTCACTCTCTTTACTCAATCATTTTCTTCCGACGTCTCATTTGGGATTTGCGCCCTGTGGATCAAGTCTCTCTCTTTCTCTCTTTCTCTCTCTCTCTCTCTCTCTCTCTCTCTCTCTCTCTCTCTCTCTCTCTCTCTCTCTCTCTCTCTCTCTCTCTCTCTCTCTCTCTCTCTCTCTCTCTCTCTCTCTCTCTCTCTCTCTCTCTCTCTCTCTCTCTCTCTCTCTCTCTCTCTCTCTCTCTCTCTCTCTCTCTGTGAGTTATCATGAATGGGTGCCTGTTTGTTTGGACCGCGCTGCCCTCGAGGCTCCGGAACCTCTCGCTGAAACTTGACACCTGGGCCGCTGGCACATTTACTCACCCAGTCAATTACCCATATATCTAGATTAGCCTGTCCCTGCCCCCCCCCCCCAAAGAGAAGGAAGTCTAAATCAAACTGCGCCAGAACAGTTTCCTCCCAATATCCTGTTGCAAAACGAGCCTGCTCATTTGATATTTCTCTGGCCCGAGGGTCAGCGGATCTTTCCAGCCTGCTAGCGCTGATGTATGGACGTGGTCGCTCCTCCTAATACTGACTGAGCTGCGCGTTTCGCACAATGAGACCTCAAAGCGAACCCATCCGTTACTCTCCAAGCACAAAAATGGAGCAGAGTTTTCCGCTGTTCTGGCCCCCGCAGGAACTCTAAGTTGCTTTTAGCTTGCCCACCATTTAAACGACACAAACCGCATCTAAATTATTGCCCCTGGTAGATTTTTTTTTTTAAAAAAAAGGGTTTATACTTTTCATAAAATGCCTGGCAGCCCCGCTGACCATTTCTTCCCTCATTTTCCTTTCCACCATCACACACAGGAAAAGATAAAGACTCATTAGAATGCAATGAAATCACTTTTGTGTTTCTTCATTGTATCTTTATTTCAAACATGTAAACAACAATAAAAACAATAAAATTAAAAAACAAAAAACACAGAAAAGCAAATAGCAAAAGAAACAAACAGACAACAGAAGAGTACAAAAAAAATGGTGTTTCTCATGTTCGAAAGGGGGAGATAGTATGTGCAGTTTTACATGTTATGTCTGTTTCATATTAATGTCTCTGCTGCCTTTCCTCTGACCTTCGACTGATCCAGGTGATTAAAATTATAGGATTGGGGGATTGGATTGGAGATATACAAGCACGCCGAGTCGCAACCAAATTCAAGGCAATAATAATTACGGAAGTGTCTTTCGCAAGACGCACATCAAGACTAAAACATCAAACAGAATCTTTCATTAGTTCTAAAGTGATTAGACCAGAAACAGAGCGCTCTGCGCTTTCCCAGGAAATTTGATGTTTGGTTTACTTGTACTTTTTTTTTTATTGCTGTGTTTGCACGTGTTGTGTCAGAGTGTTTAAAGAGTGGATGCCAAATACTGTAAATGTTAATGAGACTCAAGAGTTCAGCAACCTCCTGCGGATAAATAAGTTTGACTTTTTCATTCGGCTCAGGACTGAAAATACATAGTGAGGACCGTTGAACAGTTGCTTGCCTCCCGAGACGATCACACGCTGTAGATAGTGTTTCAGTGACTGAGGTGCAAATGCCGATGACCTCTCCTTCTATCACGCTTTCTTCTTGTTCTGCACGCAAGCAAACACAGCACTCAAAACACGGCTTTCTCACCAGTCCACCACTCCCACCCACGCAGAGGCTATTTCATCACCAGCCAATCACCCTCAGTCGGCATCTTCGATAACCGCATCCACTCACACGTCTCCACAGAAACACCTAAATCACCTTGTATGAACTGGAACCTTAATTTGTCATTCCTCATAGAATCAGATGATGTAAAATTCTTGAAGAGGAAGTGGACAGTGTTCCTCCAAAGTAAAGACTTGCCAGGAACCAACGCCCGTGTACTCTGGGAGTGATGTCTTATTAATGCCACAAGGAAAAGAAAGAACAGGCTCTAGAGTCAGATATTGAAAACAATATCAAAACTGTTGAATCCACATAAACCATCCAGCAGGAAGAACACCTGATGATGGAAATTTGCAAACTACTAAATTAATTAGATAAACTCACAGGACCAAAGGTCAAGTTCCAACTACAAAGCTTGCTTGCAATGCAGTCTAATGCTGAGAGATACAGAGATTTCTCCTCGTCCATTTTAATTAGCCTACCAGTTGGGCCTCCGTCGCCCGCATTGTTATGGCAAAGCAGCTTGAACTTTAAACCCCAGTGGAAAGATTTGGGTTTCCCAGTTTCCTGGATTCAATTATGCTCTCCAAAAACTGTCACAGCGGAGTCACGCGTCAAACCCTGGGCGGCGTGTGGAAACAGTTAAGCCACTGCGGCTGCAGTGCATTGTGTTGGTCAGGACTTGGAAACTACTGGCATTAGTTTTTTTTGTGTGGTTTTGTTTGTTTGGACATGAGTGCCTGTGGTCCATTAGAATCAAGTCTTGCAGTTTGAAGCAATGAAATGTCATTAAAATTCTACTTGTCAATTTGTCTGTATGACCCATATCCATTTTCAGTGCTGATGCATTAATCACAATCTATGAAATAGTTTTAAATGTGCAGATTTTGATTCATTCAGGATTATATTATAGGGTGTTATGGCGTTATTGGTGTACACATTGCTAAGTACAGTATGTAATAATGTACATTGGATTAAAATGGACTCATTAGAGTCTGATAGTTGTTACACCTGCAAATCGCAATTGTGCTTTGTCGAAATTTTCAAAATATCGCTTTTATTTTGCGAAAAACTGTCATGGAAATGCAGCTATTGTAAGACAAAAGTCTTATTTTGAATAGTGTTGGTTTTATACATAAATAAATGCTGGACACAAAACAGGTCAATCCTGATGCTCTGAAGAAATAGTTGTTCTTTAGGTTTAATAAACTTCATTCATATTTAACTCTTGAGCTTATATTGAAACGGAAAGCGCTAGGCTTGGTTTTTTAATTGCCGTCCCTCACAAAGTGTTTCAGGCTAAAACTAGATTAAAGCTTTTTGTGTCGAAACGAGTCACATTTGTTACACCACAGCCATGCAGTCATGTGTGTTGAGTCCGCGTGTGTACGTACATGCAAGTTAAGGTTTGTGTGCGAGGGAGAGCGACAGGCGGACAGAGCGAGATTTAATTAAGGACACCAGCTCGAGTTTCCTGGACGGGACTCGGTGTGTTTGCCGAGCAGAAAAAAAGTCCTCCAAGAAAAGGGCCGTTTCCTCGTCCCGCCCAGGGAGAGATGAAAGGTCGGGGGAGGGGTCAGGAGGTCAGCTGCGGCGGGATGCCGACGATGAGCTGTGTTGTGGCTGGCGGCCCCGGGCGCTGCGTGGCCCCCGGACGGACCGAGGAGCCCGGCATTCTCCTGTTACCAGCGTGTGGACGGAGATGAGTGAGTCGAGGTCAAAGGTGAGGACGGCTTCCTTCACAGCGTGCATGAAAGCGGGAGGAGAGGGCGAGGTCAGGAGGGGGATCCATTTCAGCTTTTGTTATTGTATGTATGGAAGTTTTTCATGGTGCTTCAGCCCGACTCGGGGCGGCGGGAGTTTCACTCGCTTTTGTGAATGTTAAAACTGGTCAGTGGTCAGCGGTAAAAGTTGCAGTGGATTTTTGTGCATGATGACGGTCTAAAACTTTGGAACTTAAAGACTTAAAATAATGTTCAATTAACGCAAATAGCTTAAACAATGTACCAAGAGTGTTGAATTACGTGGTGACAATCCAGCCGTAGACTTCAAAACCAACCAAAGCCACCAGCTTTCAGCCAATCACTGGACAGCTACAGTACCTACAGTCTGAGAAATATACTGGGAATCATTCTGGAGCCTTGCTCTCAATTAAGATGAAAAAAAAAAATCATTTTGGGAGGGAATGGATGTAGGAGCGTAAAATATATGTCTCAGCTCAATTCCTTTACTTTCATTTTAAATGAGGCCATCATGTTTATTTTACTTTTTTGTAGTCTACCAATAAATAATACTGTACATTTAACAGCCAGCAGTGTTGAGAGGGCACAGGGCAGCGGTACACTGGACTTTTCCCAGTGAGAACCTGAAATTCGATGCAATTTGTTGAAATAAGGTCATCCGTGTTTGTCTTTGTTGAGTCAGCCTGCAACAAATGCGTGAGATGAAACCCTAACCCTTCACCCCTCCCTCCCCCGAGACCTACTGTAACTGCGTCCCTGAACAAGACTTTCCTCAAAATAAACAACTTTGGACTCTTGTTATGTTTTCCTAACAAAAATGGGAATGATGTGAGCTTTGATTTCTCCCATGAGCAATGTGCTGATCAGTGAGCATAACCACGGCCACAGATCCAAGGTTCAGTTAAAGCTGTCAGTCGTCATCAAACCTCAGCCAGAGACCAAGTAGTCTGGAAAAAGGTTCATCAACGAAGACGTAAAATCCTCTGATGTTTTGTTTAGTTTCCCCCCCCGCACGATCTAATCAGTGCATGCTGTTGGTGCGGACATTGTCGTGAGCTTGACCTCTTTGTTTTAGTGTATGAAATTTGTTTTGTTTCTTTTTTTCTACTGGTATTTTCGTGTCATCCGTTTTTACGAAAGATGATTAATGCCTCAAGAAGTGAAAAAAAAAATATTCCAGGAAGGAGAGTTCTATGTAAATTTCATCTTGAGTTTAAAGTTGGAATTTCGTGAATATAGTCAAAATTTCTTGAAAAAAGTCGACGTAAAAAAGACAAAATTTTGTGAATAAAGTCGACGTTGAAAAAGACAACATTTCGTGAATAAAGTAGAAATTTCATGAATAAAGTAGACACAAATAAAGTGGACATTGGCGAGTAGACTGGATGGATGGTGGATTAACCCAGTTCCCGACAGTTAAAGGAAAACTGCAGAAAACAGGTGTACCCCACAAGGTTCGCCCACAGTAATCAGGAAACTGGCGAAAATGGAAGGACTCCACTAGACTTGCGTGCAGAGCCTTTTCAGAGACTTATTCTCAACATTTTGACTTACTTCACGTTGACATCAATTGCAAAATTTAAATTTTATTCACGAAATTCTGTCTTTTTAACGTCCAATTTATTCTCAAATTGGAAGCGTGACAAAAAATATATATGTTAGCGTTTTTTTCTGTTCTTGTGGCCCTAATCCTCTTCCGTACTATTTCATTACTTGATAATACTAAAAACCGAATGCTATCCGACTGGAGTCCATCCTCACCTTTCTGAGTCTAACAGCCACTCTGTGTCCAATTCAGATGACCTGAAAACGGCTCAATATCACAAATACATTCAGCCCGGGCAACCAAACCTGCGCCGGGTCTATTTGCTTAATCCTGTTAATATACTTGATTGTGCTGCAGGGGAGGGGCCCCGGCCCGGGCCCGGAGGTGCTGCGGGAGAGAGACCCTGATTGGGTGTGATGTCATCTGTTCCCGCTACTTAACTGGTCTTTGCCTTTAAGTGCTTTCCACTGTGTTTGGAGATCAAAAGCCACACTTGCCAGAGCAGCTTTAATCACCTCCTCTGCTAGGGGCAGGTGTGTGTGTGTGTGTGTGTGTGTGTGTGTGTGTGTGTGCGCGGTGTTGGTTGTGTGGCACGGATATGCAAAGGGTTGCTGGCATTTCCAAAGATAGCCAGGCTGACATTTCTATTGACTTTGATGTCGATAATCCCTCACAAGTTCCCCAAAGCTAACTGATATTATTATTTTATTTTTTTTTTGCGTGCGCACACCTATGGGCGTGCGTCCGTGTGTATGTCGCGCACGTACGCGTGTTGTGCACGAGCAGGTTTGCAGGGGTCAAATCAAATCAACGTTATCAGTGTTTACCTATGAAAATGTTCCAGAGTAAACAGGTTAACAAGTTTTTTTTTTTTTTTTTAATGAGATTCAAAAACCAGAAAAACATCAAGGATTTTTTTTTCCCCGAAATTCACCTTCTTTGATCCTCACGATTTCCTCACGGACAAATTACCGTTAAAGGGCATGACATCACAGTTTAAAAGACACTTTAATGTTGCGTTCGTCTGCGGTCAGGCGTGGGAGGTCAAAGGCGGAAAACAACCTCATTAGCGGCGAAAGGAGCTAAAGGTGAAATTGTCTATTTTTGAATAAATGCTAGCAAAGAGCTAAATCGTTTTTCAAGAAGAGCGCAGTTAAAAACACAAACACAAAATCTTCTCATTTTAAACAAAATCCACCAAACTCTTTTTTTTTTTTTTTTTTTTTTTTTTAATCAGTTAAGTTTTTTTCCTACAGTGACACAAGGCTAAAAACACAGGGATTAGCTTATGGAAAGCTACAAAAAAAAAAAAAAAAAAACAGAATTCAAATTTAAAAATAATCAGAAGTATGCATTCCAGAGTACACGTCAAATGATATAACCTGACCATGATATAAGCATTAACATATATTTATATTGTCACCAACAGATCTCTTCAGATGTTGCAGCTCTACATAAAAAGTCCAACGTACTGCACCACATACTGCATGTTAATTTGTATGTTTGTGTATGACTCAAATAAAAACGATGCTTGTTGTTGATTTGTGAGCTGTAAAAGCACTGCCATCTTCTCACTGAAGGAAAGGGACATTTCTAAAGTATGTGCCCCTGAAGCCATTATTAGAAAGTCTTGACATCATGAGAGGTTGAAGTCAAGAATGTTTTTTAAAATTAACATTTAACACTTTACGTATGAGCCATTTTCTGGCTGGAATGTATTTGGAATGGAATTCGAAGCCGTTTTGAATTTAAATGTGACGTTGTTCATGACAGATTATGTGAAGATGATTTTTTTTTTAAATCTGACTACAGAGGCTCATTGTTAGCTCAGCATTGTTGAATATAAACAAGTGGCTACTACCAAAGGGATGAATTCAGCACCAATGCAGGGAGACGGCAGCAGGAACCTGGGGGCGTTTACATGCGACCTAGTGGCAAACTGGGTCACTCAAAACCTGAACAGGGGCTTTTCCAGGAGTCTGTGTTGGGACCTGACGTTTACGACAAGCACAAACAACCAAAACATATCAAACCCTGGATGCTCAAGTCCATGAAAAACCATCAGTTGTCCGACCGTTTGTACTTCACCACAGGAATTTGCTGAAAAACAAAGTGGAACAGGGCGAAAAAGAGACAGTGACAGTTACCAGACGGGCTCGACGGGGCTCATCCAGTTTATGTTTATCTAGTAAATTCACAACCCTCCCCACTGCCACCGCTCAACCCCCGCAGAGCTGTGTTTGTGTGTCCGTCAGAGGTTAATGGGACTGTGTCATTAGCCCTGCAGGACGGCGAGGAGCTTGAAGGCGTGGAGGTCAGTCTCCGCCGCCGTCTGAGGACCAGACGGAGTATCTGATCGTCTGACAGCAGCAGTAATGGCAGCCTGTCAGGAAAAACACACAAACTGCTTTCTTCCCCCTCAGCAGCCTCCACTATCACTGGATCAGCGAAGATGCGGCTGTGGCAGACGTGGCGCGAGAGACGTCTGCGCGCCGCGTTTGCTGTGTCCCTTAGAAGATAGTGGACCGATGCAGGAGGAAAACCTTCACCACACTGTATGCTGAAATATAATATATTATCATTGCATTTAGCAGTATAATCAGTGATGCACGGATACCGATATCAAATACTGGTATCGGTACCGATACTGGAGTTGAGTATTCAACTCGTACTCGTAAAATAAGCGCCGATAACTCGACACCATTATTATTTAGTACTCGGCATCGGTATGGGTGAGTTCCGAAATGCAAGTACTCATACTCTACTAGCTCTGCTCATTCTGAAAAAAAGTGGTATCGGTGCATCCCTAAAGCGCCTCAGTATCTGTTAACATCTCAAACGTTTGATGGAACTTGACTGCATACTGAGGAATACTTATCTCTCTACACGTGTGCTTTGTACTATCATGTCCTTCAGTCCAAATTTTGATCAATCTACCCAATTGTTAGTCCTACGTGCAGATCTTTTCAGAGTTTTGTTTTGTTTTAAGCCAAACGAATCAAATAGGATCTCACATGGCTGCCCAGATCCTTTGTTTGATACAATCCACAGACTGATCAAGGATACGACAGGTTCCTGCTCAGGATCACTGTCACGCAGGGAGTGCATGTTGGGAATGTCAGTGCAGCTGGAAACACTTCAGGAGTTCCAGTCTGCTGATTGTCAGAATCCTATCAGCACGAGAGAAGTGACAAGGACCGAGGACGTCCATCTGCCATCCTTGAAAATATTGCTCGTTCGTCTTGGGTGGTCTTTGCTTAGGCCATATGGTTTTTTTTATGATATGGTATATGGTGTATCTGATGATATTGATTGGATTGACACTATTTAGCCTCAAAAGTGCCATGTGAAATACTTCCACTGGCCATAGTGTTCAAGTGTCGTTCACTGAATTCTTCCGTTTTCTTTTCTTGTTCTTTTAAAATGTCATCCAGTGTCAGTAGCAGCCTAATGTCACACTTACTTCCTGTATTTCTTCTTCTTTGGTTAATCTTAAGTGAAGCTTGAAGCACTGGCTCCCTTGTTTGGTCACAACTAACTAAAATAAAGCGGATAGATAACATTATATTGAAATGCTTTCTATGGGTAGTTGGCAAACTGGATGAGCAAGTCCTTGGAGTTGAAATCTGGGTCGTCACAGAGAAATGATTGCGGAATATTCTGGCTAGAACAACTACAAAGGAAGCAGTGAGTCTTTAAGTTCTTCGCATGGAGCTCGTCGGGGTGAACGCTTGGCCTTTGCACGCTGGCCGGCTCAGTCCTCCTCACGACAACGCTGACATCAGGTCCGCTAAATACAACCATAGCTGTGTTTTCTAGGAAAGCTACTAATAGAGCATGCTAGCCTCGCATTCACATTATCATTAGCGGTGGCGCAGACAGTAAATAAGTGGTGTTGCAAAAAAGAGGAAGCCGAGCGCAGACCACCAGTGTGCCGTACCCTCATATTAGTACGAGGTGCCTGCTAGCAGCCAGCGCTAGTCTGTGCTTGTCTGTTGACGTCTGTTCCGCAGTCTGAACGAACAGGTGGTGGAGTCAGTCGGGCGCTCAGTGCAGCGAGGATCCCCCCTCCCCATCCCCAACTCCCCTCCGTCTGAGTAGAAATGAGCAGTTTCTTGGACAGGTCATCTCCTGCTGGAGGTTGCCCTGTCATCTGATATGCACCATCCGAGCCTCTCCTTCCTTCACCTCTCCTTTATCCCACCTTTCCTCCCGCTGCCCTGTTTCCTCCTCCGCTGGTAATAGGTGAAGACACCCCACCCCCCCACTGTCCCCTGCTCAGTTCAAAGGCACCCGACTCCGCGTAGGCACAGGAAACCCGCAGTCGTGTGATTGACACGGAGGAAGCACGTGGAGGCACCTGTCTTTATTTTTAATGTAAAGTGAACCTGATTCACATAGCAGAGCATAGAGAGAGAGATTTCTTATGTTACCTTCTGAAGCAAAAAACTGAAGAAACCAAAAAAAATTATATTCCTATTCACCTTTTTGCTTCCTGCTTTTTGTTGAGCAGTAAATATAATCTTATCTTGAGTGTATAAATGTTTAATGACTGTTGGGGATGGAAACAAAAGCTTTAAGTTGATAATGGTATTTAATAGGAGAATATGTTTGTATTTTTCTCAGTTTCATCAGGTAAAAAATAATACACGTACACACACACCTAGATAGATAGATAGATAGACATCAATTAAAAATAACTTGACGAAAACATGGCTGGGTGAGTTTATGCCACTCAAACAATCTTTGACATATAATTAAATCATAGTTGTCAATAAGTGAAGATATGTGGGGGGTGGAGTGAAAGTACCAGTCCAAGAAATGTCTTGTTTTATTTTACAATAATGAAAAATGGATACAAATTGACTTTGAGTGTTGTGGAATGTTTGGAATTCATGGCATGTCTTTGGTAGCCCTTTCAGGATGAAAACAGCTTAAAGGAGAGGACTAATATATTTATGGTGAAACAGGGTTTGTAGTGGGGCTTATGAAATGTTTCGTGAGCTGCAGCATCGTCTATCTTCTCAGCCGTGTAACACTGCTGCAACAGCGGCGGCAGTGTCGCAGCCGAAATGTCCTACAAATTGCACGTACAAAAACTTGCACTGGTATTGCAGACCTCTGTGGAGCCGCCAAATTGGTTGAAATCTAATGTACAAGTTGACGAAAATCCAATGTTGAGCCCTGAAATTCAAATCTGGAATTTCATTTGTGTAACTTATTTCTTTTTAAATTGTTTTACTGAAAGTGATTTGATTTTTTTTTTTTACGACAGCCCATAACTCAGGATTTTTGTATCTGGAAAACACATGACCAAGAAGTGCATAAAATGCCTTATTTTTTGAGATGCTTTTATTTGTTAATAAAGACACTGCATGTCACCGGGATCACCAAGTTTCTATGCTAACATTAATTTCCTTCTGTCTTGTGTTTTGTGTTCATCTTTCATTTAATCTTTTCTTCTTATGTTCATAATGGTGACATTTAATAGAAATGTATTGATTTCATGCCACAGGAGGAAATATGTATTAGAGCAACATTCTAGCATTATGATTTTATCGATGTAAAACATTTTACATTATATAATTCACTTTAGGACTGATTGTTTTGTGTGTTTTTGATTGTTAGTTATTCTGTATTCTGTCCTGCAGAATCACTCCCCTCCTCTCTCACATAACCATGGCTTCAATATTTTAAAATTATCGAGCAGCGACCGCATTATTTTCACACGCTCAAACCCGCACCAAGTAATTTTTTTTAGCATTTCTTTTAAGCTTAACTGTCTGTAACTTGACAGAAAAGTGCCCTACGTTGGTTTGTCGTCTCAATTACCAGTTCCAAGTTTACGCCACCAGTGCACAGGGTTCATTTCCCAATTAACTTTGCTTGCAAAGCATTTGAATTGTGGGAGGAAGTAGAGCACCCACAGGAAACCCACAGAAAGCAGGGGCTCACGAACGTTCTTGGCCGGGAAACAGACAAATGAAGGCAATAGTACCAACCACTCCACCACTTCACCACCAGTCCACTGCTGCACTCCAAAATAGGCTCAGTCATTAGTGTAGGAAAGATTTCAGGTAGAATTTTCAGCCAATATTTTTCATTTCTTGCACCTCTGTTTTAGCTGGATTGGTGCAACCAGGCGAAATTGCTGCTTTATTCCAAGCAGAGGGAGTCTGGACTTGTGGCAAACCAAGAGATCTCTGTCACCTCCATTACAATCACGTTGCCTTTGGAAGGTCTGTGTACCTCGCAGTCATTTCTGGGCCACTTGGAATTTCTGAGACGTGACCAAGAAAGAAAAAAAACGCAGATTGAAGCACCCATGACTAAATGCGGAACCCGGCCGTCCCCTCGGAGAATCGAAGGAATGCGTACGCAAGAGCGTGAGCAGGTGGGCAGCAGCCTCTGGTGGCTCGTCCGGCTTCAATCTGACCATTTGCGTTTCTAGGAGAGGGCTTCCCGTCTGCTGCACCAGGCCAAGCTCCCAGCTTCCACACCCGTCTTCCCACACCACTCACTGACCTGGCGCTCTGCCTCGCAAGTAGGAAACCGAGGCGGCTGATACTGTCAAAACTTCCAGATTAAAGGTTGATTTGAAGAGATTCCTCAACAAAGCTTAAATCCTGCAAAAGTACAATGAGCCTAATCCAGGGGTGGGCAAACTTTCTGACTGGTGGATCACAATGGGTTCTAAAATTTGATAGAGGGACCGGACCAAATAAGTGTCTTTGAAGCCCCACAATAATTAGCTCTTTGTTGAAATGACTCTTAAAACACTGAAGTAATGGATGAAATACAGCTATTTTATGACTTACTTAGTATTAATATAATTTCTTCAAATTCAGTGGGCCGGATTAAAAAGCTTAATGGACCACATATGGCCCCTGGGCCATAGTTTTCCCATGCCTGACTTAAACCCTTGTCCAGACTTGTCCAATAAACGCAATAAATGCACATTGTCTACATTTTGTAAAGAGGTACCAACGAGACACAAACAAAAAAACTATTAACCATTAAATCATTAAACAATTGAAAATGTTGACGCAGCTGCTCCGCCAATGGGCCACGTGTTTTACATTATAAATTTCAGATCATGGCTTTATGGTGGTGGCAACCGGATCTCCGGGTTGTGTTCAGTCTCCCAGTGCTCATCCAATCACAGGACGCGTACGTATAAGATTCAGAGTAAGACCTTCTCGCTGGCCTCGGCCTCTCAGACTCGGGATCCGATTGGCTATTGCAACCGACTGGTCCGTTGACTGACACGCTCCCAGCTCCAGCCCCGCGCACCCGCCTTCCCACACCTCTCACTGACCTGGCGCTCTGCCGCGCTCGCGTCTTTTCCCCCTCCTTCCTCTCACTGACCTCTGGCAGTCGCCTCGCGGCCTGACGGCCTTCCAACTGCTGCTATCTTTCATCTTGCCATTCCCGGTTCTTCGCGGCAGTGACAAGTATCCCGAGTATCGCGTAGCCGAATGCCGGATGCTCCGGTGCAATGGGCTCCCGAGCGCTGAGGGGGGTCGGGGTGGGGGGGCGGAGGCCGTGTGCGAAAGGCCACGGGTGTCTCTCACCGCCCTGGCGGAATCCGGAGATGAAACCGCGAGCCGGATGTTGTGTTAAGAGCTTATAGATGTAGGCTGAAGATAAGTGACTTCCCCCTACTGTAATTGCACTCTAATTACGCCGCGTCATCCGCGTGTGTGAACACGTTTAATTACACATCAGAGTGTCCCTTCGTATGTTCACATGCGCGCCAGTACAGCTGTCTAGCTGGCTGGTGGGGTGGGGCTGGCGGAGTGGGGTGTAAGACGGCGAAGTTGCAGAGCCGCTGGAGGTGAACGCGGCAGAAGCGGGAAAAGCGTTGACTGTGATTTATCCAGCGCGGCTGCGCTGCCTGCCTGCCTGCCTGCCTAGCTGCCTGCCTGCCCTCGGGGCCAAACCCTCCCATGTGACAACGCGGCAATCTGTCATTCTGTCAAAGCGGAAAGACGGAGCTAAAGTACGTCACGCTCCGTCTCCGTCTGTAAACCACCTCGAACTTCCTCTGAGCACACTGCGCACGACTCTTCGCCAGCGCGTGCGTCGCAACTTAGACACGCGGCGAAGCAGCTGGCTAACCTGTCGAACCCACGAGCAGAGGTGCGAAGTAACAAAGTACAAATACTTTCAGTCCTCTATTATTTTTTTTTTTTACACAAGTATCTGGACTTTTACTGAAGTACAGAATGTGATTACTTTTGCCACCTCTACCTATGAACAGATACTCTTGGCTGGGGACGTAGAGTCGATGTAGAGTCTTTAGATTTTGGCGTTGAAGCGGCTCAACTGAGACAACAGTTCTCGATGCCCGTCAGTCAGACATGTTAATGCGCCATAATCATCACATGTAACAAAAGCCAATATCTAGCGCACTAGACAAACTATAGCTCTGGAGATGAAGAGTGGTATTAATGGTAATAGCACATAAAAAGTGTAGAAGTGGGCGACTGGACTGGTTTTGCTGTCTTGAAGACGTTTCGCCTCTCGTCCGAAAGGCTCCTCCAGGTGGTATTTAACCACCAGGAGGAGGTTGGAGATGGGCCCAAAGGCTTTAGTATCTTTGATTGGCAAATTTAGGATGAAACCCATGTGGCTCATTACTCTGATGACCCATTGGGGCGCCCCTTTTGCCTGCCCTGCCATCATGTGAATTATGATTTATGCAGAAGTCCAGTCTTCTCAAGCCAAAGTTGCCAATTCCCAATGTGCACACCACCATCGGAATTGGTGCAAATACATGATTTAAATCTCGCCACGCTTGGGGGAATTCTGCCGTGATGTTTAAACATGTCGGCGAGCTCTAAGGTAAGTCGACTAAAACCCCAGGTGTTGTCGTTTGAGAGCCAAGATCAAATTTTTATTTTGTTCTCTTTTTCTATCAATTGCCACCTTTCGCAAGGTTCACAGTGCAGCTGTCCACTGAGTGATTTTAGAAGTCTTGCAATAATTCAGTCTGTTTAAGTCCAACTTTGTCTTTCAGGCGATGACCAGAATAATAGAACAAAAACACTTTGAGTACAAACAGCACACAGTGAAATCTGTCATTAGGTGAAACGCAACGCGCAGCTTGATTTGCGCGCTGAATAACTTATGCTCTGAGCTCTCCGGTCTCAACACGCTGTTTTTGGATCACAGACAGCTTCTCATCCCGTCGTGCGCACCTGATGCGTGGGTAAATGATTGTTATACATCACAAACACGCGTTCAAAGAATAGCTGAAGTTTGAGAGCTCAAAGACAGCAGCTCAAAAAACCAAACCCCAGATGAAAATCACCGATGCGTTTGCAAGCGAGAGCTGAAAGTGAGAGTGAGGAGCACTGGGGCGCTTGAATTGTTTGTTTGCTCATCCCGCTCCGCGGCTCTCTGTAGGTGATCAAGAGGCCCAAACTGAGCGCATGGAGGCATGGGGTAGACAGAAAAAGCATCATGTGAGCAGCCCAAACAAAAACAGGAAGGCTCCGATCCGAAGTAAGTGTGAGAGTGCAGCTGTTGTTGTTGTTTTAGCTCATTTAAAGTTGCAACTTCCCGCACATGAACGATCAAGGGATCGTGTGTTTCTTTAAGCCACTTCAAGGTACAGTGGAGGGCTTTTTTTTTTTTTATGCGGATATAGTTCCTATGTCTAACCAATTAATCCAAAAATCAATACATTTAATGAAACAATGGTCAAAGTTGTTACTCATATATCGAAATGCCAGTTCGTGATTTGAGAAAACCCTTGAATTTTGTCATTTGTATGTCATTTTAATAATGGCATAGAAATGGATAAAATGATAAAAGTGACTCTAGGCATTGTAAATATGTATACACACCACGGGTCATTCTAAGTAGGTGGTCATAAATAACTGGTTTGTAGATCTCGATCTTTATTTGTGTGTGTTTGTCAGCACATCTCCTCCTTCAGTGCCTGCTTGATCACAACGGAGATGAATTTGGCATCAATATTTCAGGCTTGCTTTTAAGTAGGAAAATGCTTCAGCAAAATTTAGTAAGCAATGATGTCATGGAACAATCAGAGAGATTTCCGTTTGGACTGAAAATACCCAAAGGCCTGAGTAAAAGACTGCATGTTAAAAAGTTTGAATCTAATCAGCTAAACTGAACTACTGTCTAGTCTTGGCCAGTATCTGCTGTATATCTCACACCGCCCTTGCCATCCTATATGATATGAATCTTGCCTGTCAGGAATCCAGCCTTTCTGGCTGGTTGTGTTTAACGCGAGGCACATTTTCTCATTTCTTCCCACACTTGTCTGTCAAGCCGTCTCGTTTGTTTTGAATTTATGATTCTTGACAAATGTCGTAGCGGAAAGGGAAAAAAAAATGTTAATGCGGTTGAGGGATGTCAGTGATGAAATGATTGATGCCTTTGTTGAGGAAGCTCCTGAGAGCTGCCACTGTGATGGATTGGGTTGTTGTTTTCAGTGTTCATCACAATGAAGGCCTTAAGCCACCAGGGGCCTGAGTCACGACGCAAGACTTTCTCTTTGGCGAGACAACTTGAGGGTTAACTTTGGGTTTTCTCTGTCTCACGAAGCTGGTGCGATTCTTGTCGTGGTGCATTGCCGCCATGACTTACCACGAACGGTTGGCCTGCTCGGGAGCGTTAAGGCGTGAAACATATTTCCCTGGACGGAACTGGTCCATCTAAACAACAGGTTCTGATTGTCACAGACTGAATTACATTATACATCCTAAATGTGGAATCAACTTGGAGTTCTTCAGTAGGAGAGAAAAAAATAATTCAAGTGCAGTTATTTCACCCAGTCAGTTTGATTGACAGATAGATACGTAGATGGATAGGTAGATAGAAGGGAGAATACATTTTTTGGCTCTTTGCCACTGACACAAAGATAATGGGACCAATTTATTAATCAATAATTAAAACTAAATCAACAATACATTCACACTATCAACGATTATCAGTTTTGCCATTACTTTTTGTGGTTTCAACTTTAAGCTTTTTTTTCTTTGATGTTATTTTGGACACGTTCCCACTTTCTCATGAGCCCTGAGTGATTACGTCTGAGAGAATGAGACTCACGGTGTGATCAGTGTCAGGTGTCGCCGTTTCAAAATAACGCCTTTACACTGTCTGTTTCCTCCTGGGAGCTGCCACGGTTCAGTTACAATGTTTCTCTTCCTCATATTTCTGTAGAATGAAAAAATCGGAAAAATCATTTTCAGCTCTTTTCTGTACAAACTGTCCATCCACACTTGCAAAACCTTAATGTGAAAGCTTACGGTATGACCTGTTGCTATTTATGCTTCCTAGTTCCTAGATCACCTTTGAATACGTAACAGGAAAAAGTGAAGTGTGATGAAGAGAAATATGAAGATGAAGAGAAATATGTGAATGCAACAAAACTAACTAAAAATACCAGTGTAACAGGTATTATTATTCTGTATATGTCACAGTACGGTCTTACTAAGTGAGGCTCTTGACTGAACCCACAAGAGCAACTAATCCACTCACCTGCACAACAACACACAGCGATAGCTGTGTGCATAACCTTGCTAAGTTCTCGTTTAGCAGCAACCCTCCGGCGTCATCGTTTCAAGACTGTATACCGTCACTTTAAAGGGTAAGACTCCACCGCTTGTACAAATACATGGCAATTTAATAGTCATGAAGCTGTTTGATGTCTCTATGTGTGTTTCCAAAGCTGGTAATGCTAATGATGTCTTTAGGGTTATCATTACACAAGCACACCAATTTAGGGACGTGGAATCGAACAGCAAACAATGAAAAGACAAGTAAAGTAGTTTTGCTCCACTACTTTCCATTACCTTGAACCTCTGCTTACATTGTTTGGAGTTTGATGGAACTTCTATGGGACCCGTAGGAATTCATAATCGTGAGAAGTTTCAATCCTAAACAATCAAAAGCAGTTTCTTGTGGAGCAACAAGGAATTTATGGCTTGACGGAAGCAAAACAAAAACGGAAGTACATTGTCCGTCGTCACACACACACATTCTGTGAATGAGGTTGCATGATGTGTAAGACGTGTGTGAGTTCATTTGTGGACGCGTGCAACTTAGTGTGCGGCAAATGTCGTGAGAGTAGGAAGAAGTTGGGCCAGAATTATAGTGTTTTGCTCAATCTAGAGGTGCTGCCGACACAACCCTGTAATTACCGCGATTGAAGGCTCATTGGGTGCAAGCAGGAATAAATGACCTATGCAGAGTACCACTCTGATGCAGCCTAAATAATTGGAATTTACATGCTGGTTAAATGCATATGAACGAGATTGCAGATTCATGGTCACTTTGTAAATTAGCATGTCGCTGAAACTGCTTCTAGCTAACGGATGCCAGCAATTTTTTTAATGTAGCATTTAGGACTGTTACTGTTAGATTGTTACTGCAGTTGTTGTGGTATTGTTATTCAGACCCAAGCACATTTAGCACAACCTTTTAAAAGCCTTAGAGCCTCACACTGATTGACTGGTTTTTAAACATGAAGACACGACTATTTGAAATACCTTTATTTTAAATAAATGTGCATCTGAAGACCAGAGGGATGGGTCTATCTGATCTCGCAAGGCAGATGGTGGAAAGCGGGCTTGAGTGACACCATTATCAGCAGTTCAACGCTAACCAGGAGAACGAAAACAGGAAAGTGAGCCTCCATATGTGATGGAATGCGTCCAATGTCTGTTCTCGGGGGAAGATCATAGCCAGGGCAGCTGCGCTGGAATAAGATGAAAGCCAACAACAGGATTATTTTAAAGAGAACAAACATACATTGTCAATGACGAATCCCCAGTGAGCAGCAAATGTGAAGTGTAAAGCCAGTTGGAAAGAGAGAAAGTTGGGGAATTCAGTTGATTTCTGAAGCGAAAATACCACAAGATTGACCTGTGAGCAGCTAAATTACTATCTTGAGGAAAATAAGCCAAAAATAATGTGGTCAAGATTCTAAACACACAAGAACAGTGTTAAAAAAAACAAAAAAAAACAAACATCCATCTTCTATACCCACATACTTATAAGAGTAGTTGACCAGCAGTTCTCAAGGGCCTTCAGTCCCCTAACAGTAAAACAGGTAAGGAGTTGTTTCAAATTTTGCATGGAGTTGCAACTGAATGGTACATATTAGAAAACATCTGCTGTAATTGCTGCAGTCTTGTTGTAATTGTGTTTTATAGAGGTGTTGTCTTCCTCCTCCTTAGCAGGAGACATATTGTTAGGGTTTTTTTGTCATGTTGTATAACGCTGAATAATCTGAACCCAAATTAAATATAAACTTAAAGGTACAGTGTGTAAAATTTAAAGGCAAAACATGATACACAAAATATGTTTATGTGTAAAATCACTGGAAAATAAAAGTTGTTTTGTTTTCCTACGCATACAACATTGTTTTTATGTATACAATATATGCGGCCCGTTAAGGCTTAACAGGCCGCATATGGCCCTCGGGCCCATGCCTGGCCTAGACAGTGCCCTCCACTGTCTGCATTCTCTAATACAAAGCATGACAAGTCCTGTGAATATTGCCATTTGTATTCATGAACACAACGTCGACTCTCCCCCTAAAAGCAACAACAATCTCCCTCTGCCCTCCAAGTGACAGACGTGCAGACGCAACCAACACAGTCAAATGGCCAGACAGCATTCTTCCAGCTCTGCAGAGTCTTACCAAGCAGAGTAGCAGCGAAATGTCTTGGATCACTGTAACTCTGACATGTTTGGATGGCCTGATCGGAATTCACTGATAAGAGGGAGCGGTACAGCACACGGAGAGGGCAAAGCTAAATGGCTCAGACAAGCAGACAGGAGTGTGTGGTTATCAAAGAAAATGAAAAAAAAAAAAAAAAGAAAGAAACATTTGCACTCTTCTCCTTGTTTGATCACATTTCCTTACTTTTAATTATTCATATTTGCCTCGCATTCACATGCTGTCACGCCCGTAAAGCACACACAGGCTTCCCTGTGGGCAACCTGAGCGAGATAAGGCCCAATAGCAGTCAGGGGCCGATGAAGGATTAAGTGCGAGAGTATGTATGTACATGTGCAGACTGCGTGTTGACGGGGATGCGGAGAGCGGTGTGGAGGGCGCTGATGGCATCTGTCAGCGTGGCCGGCGACTGACAGGGACCTGCCCAGTGAGACACGGCTCCTCTCTGTCTCCTCAACAGGAATTCCTGGAAATTCCAGTCAGTTCAAGCTGTTATCAGATCGTGGCAGTCAACCAAATAATTATGTTCTTAATGGGCAAAAAAAAGAGAAGAAAATCAATAGTAATGTGCCAAAGACAAATAATAACTGAAAACTATTACAGTTATCCCCTTTTTTGAGGAACTAAATATATATATTTGTATTACTTTTAGCGTGAGATTTTTTTTTTTTTTCACAAGAATTCCTGGCATTCTTAAAGGGAGCTATTAAAGGCTGAGACATTGGAGCCAGAACGCAATTGACTGGTTCCTTGTGAATGCCTTCTTGTATATATGAGCTTTGAGAAAATGACTTAATTTTCTGTTGATTTATTACTTCAGATCACTTTCCCCCCATGACCAATGGCTTTTTCTCAATATCACAACAATGTGTCACATGCATATAAAGAGACATTTAATCGTGTGACCTCCTCCACTCCCACCTCCTAACGTCCAACAAAAAAAAAACATTATGTTATGACGTCAGAGCTATACTCCATTTGTCATTAGCTGCGTTTCCAGTACAGTTTTTCGTAAAATAAAAGCGGTATTTCAAACATTTTGACAAAGTACAATTGAGATTTGCAGGTGTTTCCATTGAATGGTGTGAAGTGCATAAGTTTGCTTTTTTCCGGTGACGTGTAAATGCGGGAATAAAAGTGTCACCATGACACTTTTGCGATATCTCTGTATCGATACGTCTGAAAAACCACCTCATGAGAGCGTAAAAAGCTTTTAGCCATATTTGTGAGGTTTTTCAAAGTTTAGGTGTTTCCATTGCCAGGTTTTTATTGCGATACTTAGGTTTTGCACAATTCTAGGAGTAATGGAAACGCAGCTGGGTGACACCACAGTGCCATCAGCAGTTATTGTACAGCTTTATAGGGTATTTTAAACCTCATTCGCCAGGAAATGTTTCGGCACTCAAAGGATGTAAAATAATGTCCTTTGATAAAAATCAACAGTGAACTTGTCTGAACAAGCCATCTGGAACTGAGAGGAACTTGTTATCCTCCATAAACTGTCCCTATTGCCTATGAGGGGATGTCATGACAAACTGATCTTCAGTACTGAGGTGCTTTGATTCATCTCTCAGCAGACGTCTGCCGTGAATGGACTCCATCCTTTTAAAAAAATCTGTTGCTGCCCTGACTTGTAAGCTATAAAAATAGCGAGTCCTCCTATGTCATTATATGGTCTGTTTATACGGGCAGAACCTTCTTGTCAGGTCCAATCTGTTGACATCTAGCACCGCTGCTGCTGAAAAATCAAAGATTAAGTTCAGCCTGGTTTCTCACACACTTGCTAGAATGCCAAAAATGTGTCAGTAAAAAGCTGCTCCGTGACAAGTGAACTGTTTCTTACACCCGGTGTCATCAATTATATACAACCACATCCTTTCTCGAAGGGTTTGAACAATTCACGCATTCACACATGAGGCATTTTAAAGGTTTTATCCCCAAGTGCAGAGGTCAGATAGTATTGTTTTTTTGTGAATTTGTTAAGCATTATGTATAGCAACAATGTCCTTATCATTTGAACCACAGACTCAACCATCAGGTCCTGAAGACTAAGTCAATGTCAATTCAAAGTCAGTGTTCTAATCTTTACCTTTTTGCCAACTATTATTGTGTTTTTGAAGACCAAAAAGTACAAAATCCTTTTTCTGCACTGAACGTGAATGGGTGTGTGTGCAGTGCGCGCTAAAAATCTATGATTCCCACTAATGAGGGCAAAACAATCACTGTTGGAAGCCTCGGCTTCTAATCTATAATTCAGACGCATCATCACATCAGCTTGACATGCGTGTGGATTTTTGAGGTGTGTTGCTGTGGTAACACTTTGTAGAACTCATCTGTCAACAGATCAGAAGATGGCAAAAACAATGCTTCTCCTCCTCTGTGAAGAGAGAACGAGTGGTGCCGACCTTTTGCAATTGGAGAGACTGGCCATGAAAGATATCAGAAGCACCTGCAGCCACTGACCAACAACTGTTTCCCTACAGGACAAACCAGTCGACAGAGGCTGCGGCGGCCCTGCTGCTTCATGCTGCACCGGAGCACCTGGAGTTGAAGAACACATACAGTACATCTCCATACTGTTTGTCGACTACACCTCAGCTTTCAACACAATGCTGCTGAGCAAACTCATCTCCAAAACTTCAGGACTTAAACCTCAACACCCTACTGTGCAACTGGGTTCCGGACTTTTTAAGGAACCACACACAATTAACTGGGGTTAATTCCGTCTTAAAATTTGTTGATGACACTTGACCGCCTACAGGCAAGATGTAAACAAAGTAGCAGGAAGATGCTCTGAATGCAACCTTGGTCTGAACATCAAGAGTAATTCCACAGATCTGTCCGTCTACATCAATGGCTAGAAGGTCGAACATGTCACTTTAGTCAGGTTCTTGGGCCTCATGGGGCCTTGACATAGGTGCACATCATACACTTCATGGAGTGTTTGTACTAATCTGTACCTGGTACCCTGAAGTTCCCCTGTCTGGAACTACTCCGGTCAACGTTAAGACGTCATATTTACTTCCAACGGACAGTTTTGCGTAGTTGATTGTGACATCAACAAATGTACAGGTGGTACTGGTTGACCATTGGCCCCTTCAACTTCCAAAAGCTTATGGAGGGGATTGATCTTTTTCTCAGGTAGGTATTGGAAAGTAAAATGATTTGTTGACTGCAGTCGCTTGCAAACATGTGTCCCCAACTCTGCCTGCACTTTCTGTACTTCTAAGTCTTTTGGGGACTTTGGGGCAGCTCAATCTAAAAATCCCTGTTGTCCAGTGAGTGTTCTTTGGCCTCCCAGAGATGCTGCTTTCCTCTGCTGGCTAACAAGCACTAGTGGTGAATAGTGGTGTGGTGAACCAAATCACAAAGCCTTTGGCTCTGCCTTGGCTCTTAGAATCTGCATGTGTACAGCTAAAACTTGCAAGAGATATTAATCATTCATAAAGTTAGTCATTAAAACACATTGGCAAACTGCTACGATTAATACACACTTGTGTCAGTTTATTGCACATACTGTAATGCTAAATGTACACTGTTTTTTTTTTTCATCTTCAGTTCTTGCCAGTTAAGTATACATTCCTCTTTAGGCAGCGGCATGGAGGTTTTTATATGATGTTTTACATTTTTGGATGAACAGCAAGAAGTCCGAACAGGTCACTTGTGTTCACTTTCAGGGATTTTTTTTTTTTTCCCTAAGTCGGACGAGCCTTGATAAATTGCACTGACAGACAGCACCACTTATTGTTCTGCGGCGTTTTCCTCTTCTTCAACAGCTGCATGTGAAAAAACCCTCTGAAACACTGACCTGGACCTCTTCTATCTGCTAGTTGATCTATTAGTTCAGCTGCTACGCTGACATGCACACATGACACGCTTCCTTCCCGCTCCACCTTTGTTCCTCTCTCATTGGGTATGGACCGAGTGTAATGTGCACCGGGACATCTGGAAACTACCCCAGAGCTTACGGGTCTGCGGCTGTGGTATGATGGAAACCTTACCCTGACGTTGGACAGGAAGGACATGTTCAATAAGAAGATAATTGTCGCAATAATTTGAGAAAATGCATACAATGTGTGACATGGGGTTATGGGTAGTGAGCGCACGTCAAAAATCCAGAACATTATGAGATCCAGTTGGTCTGCTAACGTCTTGAACCTGACCAATGCGGTCACCTTTCGCTGGTGATACTTTGGAAGTATCTAAAGTAAGAAGCTAATAGGCCCACGACTCCATTGCTTTACTAATGTGTTCCATGGAATAGTTGTTATGGAGTATATTTTTGTCCGCAGCCATTTCCAAACAAAACATTCTACCTCTCTCCAGTAAGCTGTAAGCTGTGAGGCTCCCCAGGGGGTGTCTATTTTTGAGGAAAGCCAAAATAAACCTATAGAAAAGCCTGAAAGAATTGCATGAATTTCCTCTGAATTTAAAGCAGAGCGCTGCCTCATAATTATATCCTACCAAGGCATTCTGGGGTAAAAGTGAAGTGGACAGATGAGGGGGGGGGGGGGCAATATCAGCAAGTCACTCAACAGTGACAGTGAAACACCCTGTGATTAAAATGTCCCAAGTTGGATATCATGACGTATTGAAGATGGAAACCACACTGCAGACATGATTTAATAGAGCCATTGGTGAATTAGGAGGATTAAGGGACGTTTAAGTGGAAGGAAGTATTGTAAAGGATAACAAAGGTCTCTTGAGAACATTCAACATTGTTTGCTTCTAATCAGCCACTTAAAATGTAACCAACCTGGAATTTTTTTCACAAAAGTTATTTTAAATATTTTTCTTATTGTATGGACTGCACATAACAAATGTATCAAAATACAAAAAAATGTTTTTAGGAAAATATGTTATTAATTCTAAACTGGGGGTGTATCAACTGTGGAGCAAAAATGTCATTTAACAAATGGCAAGGCAGATTAAGTCATTAATAATTCATTAATAATCAACAATTTCATAATTAATTATGAAATGTATTTGGACTAGAAGTAAATAGGTGGTCCTGCTTTAAACACAGCACTGTCGAGTTTCTGTAAAATTCTGAATTTAAAGTAATCTCATATCTAACGCATGAGGTCAGGTGATTGAACTGTACGAGATATTAGGCTTGTCATTGCTTGCATTCCAAACATGTGACTACGGTCATGATGATGACTGTTGATCCATCCTGCACGGACTGTCACGGGGCGTGTCTGTAATTTCTATAGACAACAGCCCGAGTCAGAATGAAGGTCCTGTTGGTTGACGACTACAGGAAGCACTAGCCAGTGGTCCGCTGCCCTGCTGCCAACCATTGGTTGAAATAAACGATGAGCAGCCAGCGAGCTGTTTGTCATTTCGCAGGTTCCCGAGAGAAGGTAACTTTGATCTTTGTGCGTTCTAAACGAAGCTGACCCATTGCGCTTCAACCTGTTTCACATCCAGAAGGTGAAGCTGCACAGCAGCATCCCAGCAACGATGTAACACAACACACAAGACAGACAAATGGTTCAGCATTCATCATACTTTCCTCTTCGTCTATTTGCCTCATTTAAAATGAGTTTTTTTTTTCTTATTGCTGTCACACTTTCCTGTGTTTACATATGAGTTAAAAAAAAAAAAAAAAAAAGTCCCTTTGCGACTTTTCTCTTCCCTTTGGTAATTCTGAAGAGTTTACTATCTTTTCATTGGGGCGCCATCTGTGTGTCCTCTGTGTGAACTCTGGGTGGGTGTGCAAATCATTTCTGTGAAAGACATTCTATAACGTCTTTTTCGCTCGCGAGGAGACTCACATGCTGCTAAGGTTTCAGGAAGGTATCAGAAAACGTCTTGGCAGTCCACGTTAGATAAACACACTGCAGATAGCCTGTTATTTATTCTAAAGAAAAATGTCTTTTCATGTTTGAATGTAATATGCATAATATGAGTGTGAAAATACACTTCCTATTTTACGGTGCCCTTAGAAACACTTATATTCACCGTGGTCCAACAGCAACATTTTTCAAGTATAGAGTACTTTTAATAAAAGTCTTATTTTATCATTTTATAAAAGATGTTGAAAACAGTTGATGCTTCATACAGAAGGCTTTCATTTTATTGTTTTCTTTTTTCTTTTTTTTTGAGCGGGCAATAACGCAGCAGCTGGAGCATAAAAATTCTCCACCACACATCAGAGCGCCATGATTTATTTACCAGTTAGCTCTGCTCAGGTCTCATTAGTGTTATTCAACTTGTCAGTCCCCTTGGGTTTATGTAATGTAAGGGTGAACTGAAACAGATGAACTGACACTAGACTTTCTTTTGCAGTAACTCTCGCAGGAAGCGCAGTGCCGACTCGGACAGGAACATGCAGCTTTCGGGGAGCATGATTTAGTGGAGGTTTGCCCGTGTAAAACCATATGTAAACTTGACATGAGTGGAATCCGAGCTGCTAACCGGACTGCACTGAGGTAGGTAAGTGTCTGTCAAATGTGCACAGTAAAGTGGTGTCCATTAAACATGTTTGCCACTACATGACTGTACTTTAAATCATGTGTTTAAAAAAAAAAAAGGCAGGTGCAAAGTGTCATAGTGCACAGTAGATTGCATGTTGCAACAAAGTGCTTTTGTGAATACGGTCATATGAGATATATATATATATATATATATATATATATATATATATATATATATATATATATATATATGGATTAGGTCTAGGGTTGAGGTTAGCCCTTCCTAACCTTAATCTATCATCTATAAAGTATGAATCCATGATCAATAAACACTTAATAGATATGCTTGCAATAGCATACAATAGTAATACAAACTGTAACTTTATTTTAATAGTTTTAGTGTGTAATAATGTATGAAAAATGCTTTACCAGTGATTAATTAAAACCTTCATTTGTTTCCAGTCTGAACAAACCCATTTTAATGTTGAAGATGGGATAAATGATACACAGTAGCAACTTTTACCCAAAGAGCGGTGCGAGATACACCACAACAGTTCCACACAGTCGACGCTCTTGTATTCACAACCATGTGTGTGACAATCGTAACAATGCTCGCTACTGGAAATAACCCGGAGGCCATAACTCCATATCCTCGCGCTGCCGAGAGGTATGTGCTAATTCCTCTGACCTTTGCAGGGCTGTAGAGGGGGGGTGCCAGTGAAGGGGTTAGGGTGCCAAACTGATCTGGCAGAAGTTCAGAGAGGCTCAGTATCCGCTACAAAGCAGGCCAAAGGAAACCAATTTAGCCCACCCAAGGTCATGTCTCGTAGGCAGCTGCGGGGGAAAGCCAGTATTGCAGCCTGTGTCCGTCATGAAACCACAGCATCAGCCCCTGCTAAGCCACACTACACATATGGAAAAGACACTACGCTGAGCAGTATAGTTTTAGATCATTTTGCACGGTACAGACCCTGAAAGAAACCTTTATCCATGTACATGTGTTGTGCCTGGTGTGGGAAATGAATGAAAGCCATACTCAGATTTGGACTCTTGGACCTTCTGTAACATGCTTCTGCTCTCCCCATGGTCGGGTGACTTGAGAGGAGATATTTCTTTGCTCACTCTTCTTTGATGTTCACTGTGGGTTTTTAGTGATGAGGTGAGGCGGACGGTTGGCTAAAGTATCTGTATCCCAGGCGCAGACCAGACCACAGCACACATGCTTGGGCTGACAGATGGCATGTTGACATATGACTGATAGCTGTCAGCGGTCTCGATCCTTTCCAGCTGCACCCGAGTGGAGCGCTAACCAACGATTCTCACCAGCCACAACAGCACGGCTAGTACTCAGTGCTTTGTTGTAGCCATTGGTGTGTTTCTTGCTTTCTTTCACTTTGGACTGTAGCCATGGTGGAAGTGGTAGCCGTTAGAAGCAGAATACCTTAATAATCCCTTTCAGAGAGTTCAATCGTTAATCACAGCACTGCCTGTGATCACATGCTAACAATAATATATAGTCTTTCAGAGCTAGAGTGCTAAAACACAAGGCAATGGCACCATTTTAAATGGACAAGAGCTAAAAAACCAAATCCATGATTCAACTACTTGAATTCCACGCACATCAGGAACATGGCAAAGGCAATGCATAAATTTTACTTGCTAAAGAATTAATGTTCTGGTGCAGGGGGGAAAAAAAAAAATACATAATACATAATACTTACCGCAACTATTTCCATCATTCGTGTTTTGGAGGGCAGATGTTTTTATTATATTAGTTATTATATTATTAAAAACAAGTAATGCAAGCAGTGTTTTCATAATATCCACTTTGGTCCAAAACTCCACTTAATCATAGGTTTTGGGTAACTTGTGTCTGTTCATTATCAGACTGCCTGCTCACCAAAGGGAGACTGATCACAGGACCTGGATCACTGTAGCACCACAAGCCCTCTCACTCTGACAAGGAAACCAGCTGTCTTCAAGACGGCGAGCTATAAGCAAAACACGCCTCCAGTCAGAAAGGTTTTGCTTTCTGCTCTTTATATCAACAGCTGAAGGTCTTAGACGTTTCTGATGAACGTTAAATGAGAATTTAGATTGTTTAAGTAAGCAGACAAATCACTATAAAGGAGAATAGGAATAAAGCCCTTTGTGACCGAGCAGTTCAGTTTGCACTGAGAATGACCAGATTAAATGTTTAGCTCAGTTTTACTTTTAAATTCCAAATGAAGATTTGAATAGTTAGGTTAAGCTTTCTCTGTAACAAACACTGTAGATCAGGTTTTGAACAGAAATGTAGGGTTTCTAAAGTTTCCATTAACTATGAATTTTAATAAGGGCCTGGATGATCTCCTTTCCTATTAAGGTCTAAAAAATGGCTGACAGGAAATTTTTATGATTTTGAAATGCTTCCTCCTGAATTAGACATTTGATCCCCTTAGGTTTTCTTTGTTCTGGAATCTGCCATACATAGAAATGCAATTGCGGTGGACCCCCTGTTGTTTAGTTTTCTTTAAAGTAGGTGTTGATACATTCACTTCTCTCTTACAGTTAAATAATACATATGCTCTTTCCGGCTTCATGAAACTGTGGGATTGAGCGTATTAAATGCATAATTTACTTGTGCCAGAATATTCATCCCAACAGCTGGGGAAAGTCTGTTCCAGTTTTCTGTCTGCTATAATTCTGAGATTGGTCGTGAATCAGAGTAGTGTGGAGAAAGTTGTTCGGGGTGTGAAGAAGACAGCCTTGTCACCTCAGTTAAACACAATGAGCCGATTCATTTAATCAGACTGTTGTCTTCAACTGAAATATTTCGACAACGGTCAAATGGGTTTCCACCTCTATGTAGACACCTGTTTAATTTACATTCTTTTAGACAATGGGTACACAGGTTAAAAATACAAATAGACAACCCTGTCCATATTTACTGCTTCTCTATTTGGATGCACTGTATAAAGAAGATGACAATGTCTAGCAAAGTCTTTGTAACTGAAACATTATGTTATGAGTTATGAGGTTTTAAGTTTAAAAAGCAAAGACTTGGCCTGGAAAACAGCCTGATCAGTCTAAAGCTGAAGACCTATTGTAAGATGTTGGAAGATTGTACAACAAGTAATACAGTATGCACGTATGCAGTTCATGCATTTAAAGTTTGTAAAGTTTATGTTCGGCATATCCTAGGGATTAGTAACTATAACGATATTGTCAGGTTGCTTCGGTTGATTCAGGAAAGAACTGTGCTGAATAATTTTCCAGCTGAAATCATCAGGAAATAACCTGTTTGCTATCAATACTGACACTGAGGTGTACGCTGATAGCAGGACATTCTATATAAATTGACATTCTGCATTTGAAAGAAGTTCATTTTTTCCTCTACTTTAACGATGCAGACATACACTCGCATATTAGACGATGCCTCCATCTATCTCCATTCTCAGCTTGACCTCATATCAGACGCTCTTGCTTGGAATGCCAAGCATCAGCGCGCAGACACGTACCCTCAACTGGAAAAAGTCATAAACCGCACGGCACAGGGGGTCACGCTTTGTACTTTCCTCCTCCCTTGACAAAGTTCTGCACAGTAAACACGCATTTTCACAGTTTGTCCTTTCGCAACATTCCCCGCTGCTATCAAGACCCCGTAAAGCAGTGGCACTGGTGCCAGTTTGGCACCTTGTTTTGCTGAAACTAAAAGCCTGAGCACGGCTTTGTGATGCACACAATTATGCAAACCGGGCTGTTTACCTTGGATTACAATCAATATTGAGGTGCCCTGTGAGAGTTGCATTAAAGCGTTCCACAGCAGCAGCGGCAGCAGCAGCAGCAGCAGCGGCAGCAGCGGGTGGCTTTACCCTGTGAAGTGGGCATTGGCTGTATGTAACAGCGAGCAGGACTGTGAGTGCCAGATAAAAGATGAATTATAGATAGCCCTATCCGCCCCCGGGGCTGAAACGTGGAGGCAGTTGACGCCGGGCAGCAGTTTGTGGAGGGGGGGGGTAGGCGTTGCATATCTTTGGGTAATGACTCTCTGCGGCAGTTCTGGAGAAGGTGAAAAGGTGGCCATATGTGAAGAGAGATGATAAATTGTAGGATCTATTTTGTGGAGAAGATGGCGAGATGCAGGGCCCAGGGCTCACTGATCGTGCTGTGAATTATTTAAATAAAGCTGTTTAACTGTTAAAGATGTGTCAGGGACAAGGATTTTTTTTTTTTTTTCCCCCCACCGCGAGAGCAGAATTACAATTTGGAGCTGTTCAACTTCAAACACGTTGCAATACCTCAGAGAGTGACAGGCATGTAATTTCAACACTGTGTTAGATGTGCTGGCTCGCACTCTGATGCTGCAGCCGCGCTAAAGTTGTTCAATGTATACCAGCTATTAGAATGACACGAGTTCTCGTGAGGCTCAGCACAGGATGGTGCGCTTCAAATTCCCCAGTGAGCTTCCATAGCTGCTTTACAAGCCTTTGATTTTCCTCCACACTGCAAATAGGAGAGGTCTATTTATTAAAAAACACAAAGAAAGAGCTGGTTGGCTTCTCTGCAAAAGTATTCTGCTTCATCAGAGTGTTTTTGCGCATATTTAGGGAACATTGTTTGGAAGATGGATGTTAATTCTGTTGAAAATAATACTTTGCAGCGCTGGTGATTTAAAAAAGCAAAAAAAGACAACGGCAAAAATACAGGGTCTTCAGAAGTGTGTTTTCCTTTAAGACTTGTAATAACAATTTCACCGCAATAATCAAAACCAACTCCTATCAATTCAAGGAAAAATTTCCTTTAGGGAGAAAAAGGAGTATTTTTGGAATATTTTTTAGAATAGTTTAGGTATAATCCAAGGGCATCCAACCCAGTTGTGTGACTTATATCAGTACGAGTCTTCAGCGCTAGCTACTCAAACCAAACATGATGAGGCTAGTGAGGATTTTAGCTTTGACTTTAGCACTGTTGAAACTGGAAACCAACAATGACTTGCTTTTCAAGTTCTTTGTTTGAAATGTAAATGAGCCTGACAAAGTGTGAAAAGCCTGGGATGCATATGAAACACACAAAACTGAAAGTTATTTTGCGGTGGACGTGGCTGCCTAGCTTGCAATTAGCCATCAGCTAGCACTCTTGTTCACAACAGGCTGGGTCAAGCAGACTATCGCTGTTGCTATCACCCCAGGCTGCACACGCATCCTCAGTAGGCTCGGAATTTTTGTATACAATGAAGGGGTCTATATTTACACTGATATCTGGATCAAGGGTCACCAACATGGTGACCGCAGGCGCCAGGTCACCCCCCAAAGACCACATGAGTCGCCCGCAGGCCTGTTCTAAAAATAGCACAACTTGTTGAGCTGCATCTAAAATCCAATTTTATCCAACCTTGTTGATAACATGATCAGTATCATTAATACTCACAAGTAACTTGAGGCTAACTGAAAAAAAACCAACTCATTTCAGGAGAGTGTGGAAAACTACCGGTAGTTGCCTTTCATATGAATCAGCACCTATAAAGGAGCTCTCAGGTTCACGGTGTTCCACCCTGACTGATCCTCACACTGTGCGCAGCAGACCGAGCTGCTGCAGGATTAATGCCCTCTGCCTCGCACGTTCACAACAACACTCATCACTCTTTCACTTCCCGCCAAGCCTGCGTGTGGCCTGCGCAGGGAGACGCAAAGATCGCTGCTGTGTTCTGCTGTGCGTAGATCACTGAGGGGTTTTTTCTTTTTTATTATTTTATTTTTTTCATTTTGTGCGCGCGTGTCTGTGTGAGACAGAGACGGGGGTGATTCTCCAGCGGTGTGGGGAGACGACTTCAAAGGTGAGTTGGGGCAGCGCGAGGATGCCAGCCCCAGTGTGTGGCCATGTAAATTTCATGACAAGTATCTCGCTATCAAGCTAGCTCATTATCAGTCTGGCTGCCTGAAAGTTCTCAGCGTTTGCATTCAAACCTCTGTGGGCGTGTTCTAAAAAAATAAAAAAATACTCTACACCCCGACCGCGAGAACTCATTAAAGTGCATTTTACCCTCAGACATGCGTTCACATGATCCTTCCCCTCTGTGGTCGTCTCCTTGGCCTATTGTTTTTTAGGTGGGTTTTTTTTTGTGTTCCCTCGGCTTTCCAGCTGTCAAACGCGAGCAGAAGATTCTCTCCACTTCCATTTCATCCCTCCTCCTTCTCCTCCGCCTCCTCCTCCTCACCAGCTCTTTTACCCTGTTGGCCCCCGTGTTCTTCCACACCTCTCCAGCTCTCTGAACCTAGATCCCCTCTCTGGGGCTGGCCTGTCAAGGTGAGATGAGCCACAGCGTCTTTTCTTTTAGCCTCAGAGCTGGAAGCTCATGGAGGCCAACAACTGGATCAGGAGCGACTAAAAACATGATCAGTGGAAAGGAAGTCCTGCCTTACGTTGAGCCGGTTAGAAGTCAAAGGTACCCAAGGAAATGTTACGTGAAAATTGAGGCACACCAAACAACTTGAATCCTCGGAGCCCGTAGTTTTCCCCCCAACTTTCATTTTCTTTGTTTGCAGGAATTCAATATCAGTGGTTACATTTTTGATTGCAGCGTCTTTCACGCTCCCTCTCCCTCCTGAGCTTGCCAGTGAGCTACGGTGGCCTGCACACCCAAACCTGGAAACCTCGTCCACGCTCTTCTTTGTTTGTTTATTTGAAGACATTCACAAAACGCTAATTATGAAACTGTCAGGCAGACTGGATTGGCCACACCAGGCTTCCTTAGAAATATAGCTGTGCAAGATGGCAACTAACTGGGAGCAAGACCCTTGCTATATGTACAGTATATTCTTATATGTAAATAAGAGCCATTCTGTGGGTAGAAAAACCAAATGTTTATTGTCAACAAGTGAAGGTGAACAAGTTTTTTTCTCCTTTTATTTTTCCTAATAAGTGCAGTCATGTCTTCTCCTTCCCATCACCCCTCATTTGCCTCATGACATGGTGACAGTAAGTGCATAACGAATACATTCTAATCTTCAACCAAGTGTAAGATTCTTTCTCACTACCTGACAAACTGGGGTGTTTTTGCAACATTTTAACATTTTATACGTATCAAGGTGGAGGGGATGCTGATATGTAGAGTTGTCCTTAGCATTTGCCGCTCCATTTTCCCCACTTTGTGGTTTACACATGCTGAAACTAAGTGTGGTTCCTGAAAGGTTAAACTGTAACACTAAAGTCATGTGGTGTGCATGTGCAGGGTGGTCTGAGCTGAGCTGTGCTTGTGCTTAAAGACCCCTATCGACAACCCACAAATTAGGGAATGGTGAAAGGAAGTACACAACAGTGTTATCTTTGTACATAGTATTGACTTTTTCATGCTGAGAAGTAAATAGAGGTACTGCTTGTTCTTTCGGTTTGTTGACTCAGCAGTCTGTCTGAACCACTCTTGGCTCGAGACAAGATGTCTTTACGACTACAGGACAGAATTTTGTCCCAGACGATTTAGCTCAACCTCTTGGTGTACCAAGAAAAGAATGAAGAAATGTATAAATCACATGATGAAACGTAAGATGTTACAATTTATTAGAGTAATTTACTTAATTTGAGCTGGTTACCTAGCACAAGCTAGCAGCAGTTTGGGGAACTACTTTATTTGTCTTTTTTCATTCATTATTTTGATAGTCCTGTTGACAGCAGTGATATTTACCCTGTAGTGTAACTGACTCTGGTTAGGAATCAGTGCCTTTTATCTGTGGAAAAAACTGCTGCATGATTTGTTGATTCAAGTTCCTTACTGATGTGATTATAGATCTGTCTGTCAGGATGGAATGATGTTTCCAAATAAAAAAAAAAATGTATTGTTTCAATGCACAAGATTTGTACAGAGAAAAAATATTAATCTGGCAAAGGGAGCAATGAAAGGAATATTTTAACATATATAGTGCATTATAAACAAACAGACATGTTGAAATCTGTGTGCACTGAAACAGAGATTGATCAATGTGTTGCTTGTGTATATATTAATGCTGTAAGAGAAAAATTCTGACAATAGCTGCTAATAAAGCAACAATGTCCTTTCTAGCACTTCACAACTCCCACCTCCTTCCGAAGTCCTTCTCCCCAACCCTGAGCATCCTCCTCTGTAGATGTTTTGGCAAGCCAGTGTCTCTCAAAGTGGGTGGCGCACCCCCTGGGGAGCGCAGAGTCACGTTTGGGGGGCCGCGAAACACCGGGGGGGAGGGAGACAGGCGCCCGGGGGAACTAATGTTTTCACGTCTGAACTTTTTCCACGGTGGAAAAATTAACAAAAAGTGTTCAGTAGGTTGTAGCTAAGAAAAACACTGCTCAGGTACACAGGATGGACAAATATTTGACAGGAACGAAAATAAGAATTCAAGAGTCCGGCGGTGGCCAGTGTTCTTTGTTGTTGGCCACTTTTGGCTGTAGAATCGTTCCGCGTTTTTGGCTTTTCTTCCTCCAAGGTGGGGCGTGACAGAGAAAGTTTGAGAACCACTGCCCTAATGCCATGCAAGTCTATGGGGTCAAAAGTCAACTTTGTCCTAGAGACATGGGACCACTTGCAGGTTCATCGGGATCCCTCAAGACACAGCCACGTCAAATTTGGGGCTTCTAGCCCATGAGGAACCCCGAAACCCTAACCCTAATTCCAGCAGTAACCCTAACCCTAACCCTAATTCCAGCCTTATCGCGAACCCTAATGCCATGCAAGTCTATGGGGTCAAAAGTCAACTTTGTTCTAGAGACATGGGACCACTTGCAGGTTCATCAGGATCCCTCAAGACACAGCCACGTCAAATTTGGGGCTTCTAGCCCATGAAGAACCCTGAAACCCTAGCCCTAATTCCAGCAGTAACCCTAACCCTAACACTAATTCCAGCCTTATCGCTAACCCTAATGCCATGCAAGTCTATGGGGTCAAAAGTCAACTTTGTCCTAGAGACATGGGACCACTTGCAGGTTCATCGGGATCCCTCAAGACACAGCCACGTCAAATTTCGTAACCCTAACCCTAACCCTAATTTGCTAACCCTAATGCCATGCCAGTCTATGGGGTCAAAAGTCAACTTTGTTCTAGAGACATGGGACCAGACCCTAACCCTAATTCCAGCAGTAACCTAACCCTAACCCTAATTCCAGCCTTATCGCTAACCTAATAATGCCATGCCAGTCTATGGGGTCAAAGTCAACTTTGTCCTAGAGACATGGGACCACTTGCAGGTTCATCAGGATCCCTCAAGACACAGCCACGTCAAATTTGGGGCTTCTAGCCCATGAGGAACCCCAAAACCCTAACCCTAATTCCAGCAGTAACCCTAACCCTAACCCTAATTCCAGCCTTGTCGCTAACCCTAATGCCATGCAAGTCTATGGGGTCAAAAGTCAACTTTGTCCTAGAGACATGGGACCACTTGCAGGTTCATCAGGATCCATCAAGACACAGCCACGTCAAATTTGGGGCTTCTAGCCCATGAAGAACCCTGAAACCCTAACCCTAACTCCAGCAATAACCCTAACCCTAACCCTAATTCCAGCCTTGTCGCTAACCCTAATGCCATGCAAGTCTCTGGGGTCAAAAGTCAACTTTGTCCTAGAGACATGGGACCACTTGCAGGTTCATCAGGATCCCTCAAGACACAGCCACGTCAAATTTGGGGCTTCTAGCCCATGAGGAACCCCGAAACCCTAACCCTAATTCCAGCAGTAACCCTAACCCTAACCCTAATTCCAGCCTTATCGCTAACCCTAATGCCATGCAAGTCTATGGGGTCAAAAGTCAACTTTGTCCTAGAGACATGGGACCACTTGCAGGTTCATCGGGATCCCTCAAGACACAGCCACGTCAAATTTGGGGCTTCTAGCCCATGAGGAACCCCGAAACCTTAACCCTAATTCCAGCAGTAACCCTAACCCTAACCCTAATTCCAGCCTTATCGCTAACCCTAATGCCATGCAAGTCTATGGGGTCAAAAGTCAACTTTGTCCTAGAGACATGGGACCACTTGCAGGTTCATCAGGATCCCTCAAGACACAGCCACGTCGACTTTTGGGGCTTCTAGCCCCAAATTTATTTATTTTATGGGGGGTTGGGGGCATGAAAAATTTTCTTCCTCCAAGGTGGGGCGTGACAGAGAAAGTTTGAGAACCACTGTGGCAAGGTAATATTCCATAAACAGAAGCCAGTGAAATACAGTGTGCCATCATCAGCATATGTAGAACACTTTAAACTACCATTTCCAGAAATGTAAGCATAGCTTTAGTTGCATGTTCTCTCATGTTACCATGTAGTTGTAGCTGGAGTAGACAGACATATTGCATTCAAGTTAACTTGAAATGGTAAAAATCTATGGACATAATTTATATATCAGTGTTTCTTAAAGTAACTTTTAATAAAATACATACATCTACAAGCAAAACAGTATAATGAACCAAATCTCACAAACTTCAAGTTTCGTCTTTTTAACACTATATCTTGTTTAGCTGTTCACAGAAAGGGGGCGAGATGTTGCCCCTTAAATTACTGCTGAACACTTGACTCTTTGCCTTCTCTCCTCAGCTCCTGCTGCGTCCTGTCATCCCTGGAGTCATAACTTGAGCTTCTTGTAAGAGCAGCTCTAAATCACAGCCTCACTGAGCTCCATTTGCTGAAACGGGCCAAAAACTGTGGCCAACATTCAGGAGCTTGGGGAAGTCTCACTACCTGCAGGCTTACGTGAGAAGTAAGTCCAGCAACTCTGCTGATACACAGGATCAACTGAATTAATGGCACCTAAGGTTTGTACAGCTCACAAATAAATAACTCAAGACATAGAAGTTGATTTATCTTTGTGTGCCTCAAGCTTTTGGATAATTGGAACTGCCGTTGCTAAAGTTCATTATAATGAATTGCACTTGATAAAAAGTGGTCATACATTTCATTTCGACCTGTGTATTTTTGCAAACAATATGTATAATGTCATAAAGAAGTCTTTGATTGTACCGTCACAACATAATATAGCAATGGCAATGTCGGAGTTACAATGTAAGAAAATGTCTAGTGTAAACAAACTTACAGGCAGTATGAGGCTGCTTTTAATACTCACTATTAGCACCATATCCCCACATCTGCTCATTAGCAGGCTGTCGGGTCACTCTCAGCGAATTCTCACACAAACAAGATTGGAGGATTTTCAAGAACTGCGTGATTACATGCACAGAGAGGGACCCACATCTGATGTTCTTGTCAATACTCCATGAGTGGTCTTACAGAAAAGTTGCCACATGCCTCACATTGGAGTCAAGCAATTAGTTGGAGTTGGAATTGTTCACATCAGATAATTTAGATGAATCCGTGCAACCAGTAAAGTGCAATTAAACCCAGAGTTTATTATTTCTGGGTCAATTACATGAGAAAAAAATGCCATTCTCATTATCCATAATTGACTCAACATGAAACAATGGAAAATTATTCCAAGCATATACACCGGTTTTTGTTTGTTTTTTGAAGCTTTTTTGGATCTCTGATCTCACACTATAGAGCATAATTACTACTGGTCCAACAGAAAGAATGTCAGTAGACTGTATTCACTTTCAATTTACCGTAGTAAAAACACTTACCATTGTTGCAGTTTTTGGTTTCTACCACTCTGACTCATGGTTTGCACAGATTCACCAACTGTCCCACCGATATCTTCGGGTTGGTATTCAGGCATCACTTTCAAGCTGCCCTGTCAAAGTTCCACATACGTAGCAATAAAAAACAAAAAACAAGTGGTGAGTTTAGGTGAGATTAAAGTTTCTATACAATTTGGAGCTCGAAACATTTATTATGTGCATCATATATGAAGTTCAAACTGCAAAAAAGACTGAACCCTCTCACTCAAAACAGAAAGCAGTGCCTGTCAACTGTGGTGGGGATCATTGTTCAAGTCCTGTGACCACATTCAAATACCACTTTACCAAAGGGCATCATGATGTCATTTGTGACCAAATAATGTGAAACAGCACAGTTTCTTTGGACGATGTCAAACTGCGACTTCAAGTTCCAGGCATGTCGGGTGAGTAACGTTACCCTGAACGTCACACTGGGCGGAACAGAGAGCAAGTTTGAAGAAGAAACAGACGTGAATAGAGAAACCACAGTTGTTGTTTTTTTTTTGTTTGTTTTTTTTCAAGTATATGAAATTTCAGCTGCATTCTTTTGGAATTGGCAACGTGAGATGCTGACTCCTCGGCTCGGTATTCCCGCAGGACTGGTGAGAGCTCTGCTAGTTCCAGCTTGGCTTTGTGTTACAGACCTCAGGGGTTGCAATATAAACCAAGCATTGCGAGCGCTGCGAAAGGTTTCGAATCTGTTGCAACTTAACAAAGCAACGCCTACATTCCGCCATGCCATGCAAGTATGAAGTGCGATATTTCGTAATCATCTTTGAGCAGAACACTTGACTTTTAGCATTGAACTACAACTTCCAGGAGTAACTGATGTGGATGTAGGCAACCTTTTCTGTGAGAAGCAGTGTTCATGGAACGTGTGATACAAAGAAGACCCTGGTTATATTTTTTTAATGTGAAGTCCTATATGTTCTCAGCGCTATCAGATTTCAACATTAATTATGAATAAAAAATAGACTTTAGGGGTGCTTCCCTAGAGCGATACTGAAACTTCTTCACTTCAACTTACTTGTTAAAAAAAAAAAAAAAAAAACAGTAGCAGTGATACTCAAATCCTGAGTTCAGTGTGAGTAAAACTGAAAAAGGACTCTAATAATTTCACCTAAGCAGCCCATCCATTCCATAGCGACATTCTTTGTGCCAGATCTCACGACTTTCTGGGTCACACCAAAGACTAAAATTTGGACCCATTATCTGCCTGCTTGGCACTCAGCACCAGGAGTTGGACTTGAGGGTGGTTCAGGTGGTTCTCCAGCACCACAGCTGCTCATCGCTCCCTTAAGGTCAAATGCGGAGAACACATTTTTTCATTTTTAGTTATGTGACAATTAGGGTGACTTTAACCTTAACCGTTTTTATGGAGGCCTTTATAAGTAGGGAGGTAATCAGGTGGTCCAGTGGCAGGTGTGTCAAGGGAGCAGGTGTAGCTGATCATGTTGATGATCCCTCACAGGCTAGCTGCCAAACAGGGGAGTACAGAGAGTAACTGGAGAACTGTACACTTGTTGTCTGAAAATAAAAAGTAGTTAAAAAATGAATATCAATGTATATATGACAAATGCACTGTAAATGCGTATTTAAATATATAACTGCTCTATACTACCTTAGTGATGAGTGAAGTTAATGTCTGCCTTTCAAAGGTGCTAAACAAAACTAAAACCTTCAGCTTTGGTAAATCACATTGGGCCCGCTGAATAATTTATTTGCACCCTTTCAGCCCAATGTTTTGCACGTTTTGTCAGAAACACGCAGATCTACATATTCATGAAGCCGAAAGCGCTGAAGGGACTCTGCGTTATTTTGCCCGAGTGACAGTCGCAGCCTTGAGCCTCCTTAGTTGATCAGTCTTGTCATTAATTAATGTTGACATTTTTCCATGTGCAAACCTTTAGTCAATCAGTAAGTCCTACTTCGCCATCTCACCTGCAGTAGTGATAAGAAACCAATAGGGGGAGTAGCAGAGAGAAACGGCAGGCAGCGGTAGCGATGTGTAACTTTGTTGTACTGTGCGCATGAAATGGTAGTTTATTTTGATGATGGTCACTTAGCGCTATATATAACTCTCTTCTATATTAATAATCAAACTTGGAGGTTGATTGCAGGATCACAAATTTTCTGAGAGCCATATGCAGTGATTTACACAGCCATATGTTCCTGACCCATGTTATATCTTATTGGCGACACACACTAATTTGATGATTGCAGTTCAATTCCTCACACGATTGGCTTATTTCTAGGATGACATCACTTGTTGGCGGCGATGGCCGGGGTGAAGGCCCAGCTGCAGTGCTCACTGTTCGCCACTGATTGGAATAATGATGCAGGGCTGAAAATGGTGGAATTATGTTGTGAGGAGTAGCAGAGCAGCCTGGTACTTCTCACAAAGTTCTGCATATGTTGTGATGAAGGAACTAATGAGGTCCTCCTTATCTGTTTTGCTCTGTGTGTCTCAGTCTCTCACTCTCTCTCTCTCTCTTACACATGCGTGCGCACACACACATACACACACACACACACACACACACACATATGTGGCTTTAATCTCTTAAAGATCATGAACACATGATTCCACTGCCCACAGGACAGCCACAGTCGGACCTTTGTCCCCTGACTAATTATGAACATATGTGATATTCACAAACCAAAGGATAAAATATGACGCATCCCTAATCACACAGCAGTGAAAGACCAAGGATCCTTTTCTTTGGGTCATTCAAATGTTCACCTGTTGGGCAGGGGAGTCGAATTCTAGAGAAAAGTAGAACTGGAAACTACGTTTAAACTAAGTATCTAATTATGTTTCATTTGTCTCTGTGAGAATGTATGTTTAAATGCAGTTGCACGACAAAGTTGATGATATACAACAGGCCCGTTCCCTTTAACTGAGGATAGGGGTGATTTTACTGGAGCTGCTCAGTATCAAGAGGAGTTGACTTAGACGAAAACATGTTGTTTTTTTTTTTTTTTAAAAGTTTTCTATGATCTCTTCCTTGCTTCTTCTATGATTTGTTGTTGATATGTTCCAGCTTTATATTGGCAGTGAAGGCAATGAAGGCAACGAAGGCAGGGCAATGATGCTGTGGGGAATGTCAGAGCTGCTGACCTGCTGACGGCAGTGTCAGCTCTTCGTGCTATCACTGCCCACGTCTCCAGACTTTGCTCGCTCGGGCCGTTGATAAGAATCCGGCGATGTGCAACGTGAGAGGAGACACCGATTCTAATTTAATTACGAGGGATCGGAAAGTCGTGACTGGAGCAAAGCCTCTCGCTCATCACAGCCGAGAACGTTAAAGTCGCTTTGCGCGCGATACAGTATGTCTGAATGCCACTCTGTGGTTTGGTTGTGTTTTTTGCCTCTTCCTCACCGTTGTGTTCCAGCGTTCATCTTTCTAGGTCAGTTTGATGTTGCCTCCGGGAGACGATGTGTAAATAGGAGCAGTTGTCTGTTTTGATATTGACCTGCGCTCCTGCGGGAGTTTTCTCTCGCTGCTCTGTACGGAGATTCCCAGGTGATTCAATCATCTTCTTCTCCTCGTCGGAGCTGCAGGGGGGCGGCTGGGGAAGGTAGGGGGGTGAGGATGATGCTGCGTGCAACTCGGCCCCGCGTCCCACAGCACAGTTGAACTTTGAAAGAGACCACCCCACTGCTTTGTGCACCCACGCCTAAGTATATATATATATATATATATATATATATATATATATATATATATATATATATATATATATATATTTATTTTTTCAAGAAAGACAGAGATGTAAGCCGAGCGCCCAGGAGTTGGAGGAGTGAGAGGGGTGAGAGGGGAGCTATTATTTGGAGTGCAAAAAGTGAAATTCTGGAGGCGGTCAATATATTTTGCCTTTGGCTCGGCGAGGTCAGACAAATGTGTGATGTTTGAGACGCGCCGCAAGACGCGAGGTTCGAATTGACTTTGAGGAGTTGAAAGGTTCTGCTCAGGGTGCTTAGCGCCGGTCGGCTTATCAATATTTCAAAAATCACAGCACACGGCTGCGAGGTCCATCTTTGGGTTGCAACCAGGCCGAGAGAGCAGGTGGAGGCTGGGCAACGACTAAAACAACATTATTTTACGTGTGAATTTTGTTGAAGCTGGTGAGCCGACGTTGACGCTCGGCATTGTGTAGCGACAGATCTCCAGGTTAGTTCATTGTCGTACATTACTAATAGATGTTCCTGTTTTATACAGGAAATGAGCTCTGTTAGCTTAGTTGTTCAACTTGCAGGCATATTCGTTTCTAGGTCAGAGGCAAACTATCGAAATCTAATTTAGTGTGCAGGCACTGCATACATTATACATTCACCCACTCAGAATCCATTCATATGTAACTTCTTTAGGTCCATCATGGCATTTTCGGTAGTATTTAATCCCAGTCAAGATGAAAACACTTTGGAAAGCTGCAGAAAAACATTAAATTCATTCTTTAACATTTAGTTTGAGTTGAGTTTTAGAAATCTGCCAATGGCGGACTGTTGCTTCTTGACTGTGGTGGTCTCATCTTTTCTGTAAAATACGGAGCCACTTGCTGCCTTTCCATTACCCCTCGAATTGTGCAAAACCCAAATATCGCAATAAAAATTGGTAACGGAAATACCTAAACTACAAAAAAACCTCTCAAACATCGCAAAAGGTTTTTACTTTCTCGTGAGGTGGTTTTTCAGATGAAAGTGTCATGGAAACACTTTTTTCACACTTACACATTTAGCGGATGTGACGCTTGGGGTCACGTGACAAGTTCACTTCAAGTGAAAATGGTGCATTATGGCTTTTTTTAATCAAAGAGAAAACTATAACAACCATTCTTGACAGCAAACAAACGTAAACAAACAAAAGCAAACGTAGTTCTCGTAAGATCTCACGGGACAATATCTTACGACAATTATGGCCTACCATTCAATGGAAACACCTGAAAATCGCAATTTTACTGAGCTTTTATTTTGCAAAAAACTGTAACGGAAGCGCAGCTACCTACTCCCATAAGCCAGCCCAGTACCTGGTGTCAGAAAAAGGCCACAACCAAGCCGGGATTCAAAGCAAAGACCAATTGTTGCTCCTCAAACTGCAACCTGTGTGTTTTCTGTTCTGTCAAGTACATAAAAACAGGTTTCCCACAAGCAACTGTGATTAAATTCACTCATTTGAAATTGAATATTGCGTATAAGACCGAACGTCTTGCATAACCAGGTCAAAAACAGCTTTTCTTAAAAAAAAAATAAAAGTGTTTCATTTTTTTTATAGCGCTCTTAGCACCACACGGAGCATTCTGTCCAAACAGATTATATTGGATCCCTTCAGACAACCTCTCATAAACTGACCCAGTGCAGAAACTCGTGAATGAAGAAGGAACGCCGCCTGCCCGCCTAAATCCTGCCGGCTTTTAATTGGACGTCTCAGTTTGGCTCAGAGTCGTAAAAAAGCTGCTAAAGTTCGGCTTCGTCTGGACCGGAGTCGGCCGGGCGTTCCGCCTTGTGTTTCTTCCCCGGAACACCTTATACATCTGCAGCCCCCCCCCACTCCGCACCCCCACCACCACCTTCCCCCCTATCAGAATATGGAGAGCTTATTTACATTCCTCCATCCTGCGGGAGGAGCTGCAGAGGCGAGGCGGTGGAGAGGATTCTGGCTGTCTCTGTCCCTGTCCTCATTAGTGCAGAGCTGGTCTGTTTCCACGCTCACTCTCTCTCTCACTCTCTCTCTCTCTCTCACACACACACACACACACAGGCACACACACACACACACACACACACACGCTCAGACGCGGCGAACTCCCGCTCTAAACAGGCTGACAGTTTGAAGATAGGCCCAGTGTGCCGAGCCGAGCAGAGGGCTGCGAGATGAGAAAGCCCCTGAGTAAAGGAGAATGCAGGCGAACGCTTGTAATTGGGCCCTGAGTATCAGCTGCCAAATATCTCCTGTTAGTTCTCACTCTCCACCTCCACCCCACCCACACACACACACACACACACACACACACACACACACACACACACACACACACATACACATACACACACACCACCTCTCCACCCACCCACCCCCTCCGCTATTACTATGCTAATACTATGCCATCTACGCATGCAAATGAGGCAGGGCACACTTGGCAGAGGATCCTGCCCTCACTTGGTCTCTGTCACAGGGAAAAAGCACTTTTCTCCCACCCTCATCACACACACACACACACACACAGATGTAAATGTCGCTACCTGTGGCAGGTATGTTTGCTGCATATACGTTGTAGCGACACAGAACAGCTTTGCAGCCAGAGGCTTCTGTTGTAAGGTATCTCACCTCGTGATTGTGTTTCTGCGCTTTCAGCGATTATTATATTATTTATATAGATAAAAGGCACAGAGAAAAAATGTTCAATGGGCGCTGGATCCTAAAAAAGATTTCTATTAGTATCTATCTATCTATCTATCTATCTATCTATCTATCGCAATAGATGCAATGTAATTTCTGATTCCTAATCTATGCTTAGTTCCACATATTCCCAACCAATAAATGCAGCTGGATGACCAGAGACTATTTGTCTGACATTATGCAGCTCCATCCAGAAAACTTTTGTTCTGCCCACCAGATACATGACTGGACCAATGAGAACTACTAGTATTGCGTTGTGGAACTTTAGCAAAATAAAATGCAATTAGATTTCGCAGAAAATGTCAAAATGCATATTGATAAAGAAAAAAAATATTATAGATTTTAATCAAGATTTTGTCCCTGCCTTATTTTTCTACTAGACACAGTACATAGATAGATAGATAGATAGATAGATAGATAGATAGATAGTCTATCTTATATATCTAGGTCAAATGCGCCCTCTTTAAAATCAACTAGTTTTTCTATTCTAATCTGCTTTTTATCTCGACTGTATTATGAAATACATACATGTATATTCTTAGATAAATAATCAGTTATGATTTGGTTTCTTCTGCTGAACCGACAAGCATGTTCACAGCACCAAATTGCAGGTTTCCGCAGGTTTTTACACTTTTTATACTGTTAGAGGAAATGACAGGGTTCACCTTAAACATGTGTTCTGTGTTCTTCCAACAGAGACAAACAACCTCACCAGCAGTCCGATACTGATATTTCAAAGTTTCCCTGCTTCTCTGGCGCCACGTACACCGGCTTCTCTTACACGACGGCCAATTTCAAGAAATACAGGTTTAGGAGGCAGAATAAAGCTTCAAGAAATGTGATCGGACGTTAATATGGTGACCAGGGCGCTGGGGCACAAAAGCTCTTTGTTTCTGGTTTCAAAAGCACTGTGACTGCCAAGTTTCCAACACTGACTCAAGTGTTAACTTTTGTGAGAGTGCATGCATGCGTGTCTGTGTGTGTGTGTGTGTGTGTGTGTGTGTAATACCTGAGGATGAAGCAGCACAATGTCCCACCTGCTCCGTGGTGTGAAGCTGGATGTGCTTCTTTCTGAAGTCCTCTTGTCTTAACTAAATGATAACTTGATATGTTGACAGAGCAAACAAAGGTAAAGGGAAGTTCCCATGGTGTAAGATGCCTGGCCCCCTGGGCAGAACACACTATGCACTGTGTGTTCCCATGCAGTCAACCCAAAGCTAATTGTAAGTTAGCAAAGGTAGGATTACAATAAAAGAAAGTTGAGTGTGTTTACAGTGGCAGAGCGCAGCCACCGAGCCCGTATTCACCATGCCCGTGTATGTACATGTTTAACATGTTTAGTATCTGCAGGCAATTCCATTCGCCATGAAGTTACAGGCACACATTTTTTGATCTTATGTTTTTGTTCCTTTGCCTCAGATCTTCACTTGCTAATGTTGGACTACTTAAACACTCATTTTTTGAGAGAGTGCAAAACCACAGCGAAACACGTTTTTGTTTGTTTTCGACATGACACAGAGTGCCTCGAGTTTCTTTTCTTTAAGTCAGTCTCCATACTAGCTTTTGCCCGTGCACTGTTCCATCCAGGGCAAAAATGGAGGCATCAAGATGATGATCCTTGCCACACATTGAGGACAAGTGCAGTAAAAAGGGCATTTTTTTTCTACAGGAAAAAGTTTCCTCTTCTTCTTTGTGTCTGTCTGATGTAGCATAATCTTGAAACACACACAAAAAAAAATTTCGACAAATGCTTCTCAGTACTTATGATTGCATAAAAACGTTTAAGTGTGGACCTCCTCATGTCCAACCGCTCCAATAATCGCCCTGCCGATGAGGATGGTTACCAGTTCTCAAATGACTTTGACTGTCTCATCGCCTCTGACCCCTCTGTTCCACCCTCTGCCGATTAAATCTGGTGTTTTGCCTCAGCTAAAGATGATTCGATTTAACATGTTTAAAACAGAGAGATGTCTTGTACGAACCTGCTGTCCCTTGACCGATAGCCTTTTTCTGTCTGCGACTGTAGTAGGGAAGGGAGGTGGTAAACAATAATGTAATTTACAATCATATCAAAATACAGATTCACGCTGCAGCTAATAGAGAAAATATTTTAAATAAAAAAAAACAACAACACATTTTACACCAAAGGGCCTGTTTTCATCCCAAGTCGTGCTCAGGATAATTTGTACAGGCCAATAAGGGACCACAGTGCGGCGAGTTTCGAGTTTGGGAGGGCAGGCAGGGGGGAGTACAGCTCTGATATCTGGCTCATTTGAAGTGTTGATAGGCAAACGGCCACAAAAAGCCGAGTTAATAAGCAATTTAGAGCTTTAAATCCAGCCCATGATGAAAGTTTAATGATATCAACACAAATTTGCTGTCACATAATCTCCCCTTTTAATCATTTGCCACTGTCAGCTCAGGGCCTAACAGAAAAACAAGCCTAATCCACTTGATTGACATCTCGCAACTAAATGTCGCCGGGAGAACGGCTGGAAAATATGTCAGGCAATTAATTAAGAGACCCCCCCCCCATCCCCGCCGGCTCCCAACCCCCCCTCCTTTTCAAGTATTTGTCTGGAATGCAGAGTTAAAGCGGCGCAGTCACACAGAACACACAAGAGCCAGTGTTGGCGTGTTGCTGAGGTCACTCGCTGGTCACTCGTGTGATCAGATAATGATAGCGCGTCTGCGTTCTGGCGCTCCTTGACTGACGCTGAAGATCGCACCTCCACTGGAGACAATCCACAGAATTTCACTCGGGATAATCCCCGGAACTGTTGGCTCGTTCAGCGTGAGCTGGTTCACCGAGCGACTGCAGATGCACACTTGACTCTGAGCAGAACATATTGGTAGCTAGGAGGCAAACAGTTTCATCTGACTGTAAGATTTATGAATCATGTTAAGAGGCTGGGTTGGTGTTTGCTGCACCTTTAAGTCTCAAACTACCAAAGCAACCTCCGAGCATTGCTATGGGCTCTCAAATAATTACTATGAATGCAATGAACAAAGACACTATCCTTTCTTTTATACTGTTGACATGAGCCATGTTTTCATCTGAATCTTACTGAGAGTTCCACATCTTTTCTGGGTTTTGTGGCTCATATTAAAGCCTATATAAATCTTTGAGTAATAGTATGAATAGAAATAAATAAGTAATAAAAATTGAAATAATACAATTACACTTATAATTACAATCAGGTCTGCTCCCCGAAGACCAACAACAACAAGTGTATCCTTGTTGTTGTTGGATACACTTGTTGTTGGAAGCCTAAACTTGACCATGTGTGTGCAATAACTGTACTGCTTTATAGTCATATTTATTGCATTTTTATTTTTATATATAACATTGTGAATATCCCCATCGGGTGATTAATAAAAGGAAATATCTTATCTTATTGCAATATTTTTTCACGTGGCTGCGTTTCCTTACAGGTGATTATTATATTGTCTTCATCAGATGCTGCTGTTGCTTTTTATCCTACGGTTGACAGGAACACTCCTTTACCTAAGAAAGCAGACACACTTGATGCAGCACTTCCACCTAGTGGTAGATGTGTAAAGTAAAGACTTTTTTTTTTTTTTTTTTTTTTTTTTACTGTTGATGTGTATTTATATTTATTTTAATATCAGATTATTATTTACTGTGGGTGTGTGTGAGTGTGAGTGTGCGCGCGCGTGCGTGCGTGTGTGTGTGTGTTAATGTAACTTGTATGAGTAAGCTGTGTGTTCTTAACTTTTAACACCACTCGAATAAATTAGTAATTAGACGGCACAAGTTTCTAATTAACAGTGTGAAAATATAAGCTTCCTTAAAAATAAATAAATAAATAAAAAGCTGTATTTTCTCTAACAGCCACCAGGGGTAAGCAGTGCTCTGCCTTTGACTCCAAGTTCCTCATGTTATTGCAATCAAATGGGGGGAATTTCACCTGACCCTTCTCATTCTTGATCAGAAATATGAACATGAGAATACTTTTTATAAGAGTGTCACATGGGGCTCTTACCACCTGAGAAAGGTGCTTATAAATAAAAATGTATTACTATCATTATTATTATTATTATTATTATTATTATTATTATTACCAAGGTGTGATTGTTCATTAAATTAAGTAAGGTGACTCTTATTCAAATGAAATAATTATGGAACAATAACTAAGGTAATGCCTGCCTCTTGTCCTGACCTCTGACCCCGAGATGAGCCCCCCCCCCGATTTCCAATCACGGGATGGTATTGTGGCACCGCTAGCTATTGCGAAGGAAGGCCATCATTTGACATTGCAAGTTATTACAATTATTATTATTTATTTATTCATTCATTTTTTTCCCCTGAGAACGCAGACACTGGCGATCCATGCATACAGCAGATGGCGCTCTAGGTGACTGTCTATCTCACCCAAGCCAAGAGCTGGCCCTGGAGATAGATGATAATAGATTATTTCATGTTGCAGAGACTTTACAGCATCGACCGAGTCCAATGAATTTCCTAATCTAACGCTGCACAATGTCATTTTGCTAAAAACAATCCCTGGCCAAGGCTAATGTCAGGGTTTAACCGCATGGCTGCTGCTGCCCTTATCCTCTCCTTCATTATGTAGGTGTCGATAGATGCTGCTCAACCCCACCCAACCATAAATTGACAGATAACCTAAGCTATTTCCAGACAGGGGAGATTAGAGGGATTAACCCAGTCGTGGGTGAGAAACCATTCACCTTCGACACCCACTGTGTGAAATGCCTGATGTTGCTGACAGAAAGTCGTTGCGCTTTGCATCCCTCGGAAACGCAGATGTTTTGGTGGCAATGGTATAGCCCAAATGGAAAATAGACTTGTTTTGTAAATAACACTAGTATTGAGATGCATATGGTGTCGTTGCTTTTACTGTTTTGTGAGAATAGTGAAGGAAAAATCATTAGTGATACTGCTCAGACAATTGTGGGCAGACATTTATGTATGTAAGCTTGAACCTTCCTTCATAATATTCAACTAACTTTAACGACACACAGTAAAACTTTGACGTCATCCATTGTATCGCTCAGAGGAAAAAATGTGTCTGAATAAGCATATCCAGGACTGACACTGAAAAGCAGAGAAGAACACAGGTGCATACTGTATGCAGCGCCACACTGCTGGTCTTCGGTGTTGTACGTCATTTGACCTTCTCTGAGCTCTTGAATGCACATGTCCAACTGTTCAACGTCTCAGTGTTCATATCCTATAACAAGTTGATCAACTGCAAAAATCAAACAAGTACGTGATCCCTGAATCGACCACAAAATCTTATGGTTTTGAGGCAGTTTGGATATAAAACTGTTTTTAAATGCTGTTTACTTTTTGACATCTTTTTATTGCATGCATCCCTGTTGATAGCCTTAATTTCAATACATTATTTAAAATTAAGAAATCACAATTGCATGTCCCTACTTAAATACCCTGTTTCCTTGTATAATATCAGAGTCATTGTCACTGTCTCCACTGGTACAGACACTGTTCAGCAACAGGCTCGTGGTGAGACAGTCACATGATACTCACTGATGGATAAAAACAAACAGAAAAAATTGTGGTGACAGAAAGGAACAACTGACTCAATACTGGACCAACATCACGTCACCTGGACAGTCCCTGCCTATTAGCAAATGAACTTCACCGCATCAAAATGAGGAGTTTAGTGAAAACCATAAATGTAGTGTGAGACTTAATGGTTTGACGTTGGTGCGTTGTCGCTGACGTCACACAACGGGGTGAGCTACATCTCATCAAGTCCCCACTTATGTTCAGTTTTGGAACATAAAATAATCACATTGATTTCAGTATAAGGGCATGACAGACGTCTCGAAAATCGCATTCTCAAGACAATAAAATATTCAAGTAGAAATATTGGATGTTGATTGGTTCATGGATTGAAAATGTTTACGAATGATTCTTTCTAATCTTAATAAATAAAGATTTGTTCACGAGAAAGTAATGATCAACTTCACATGGAAGTCTAAACTTGACGGTGTGTGTATTTGCTTACATTACAGCTTGAACAGAATGCACCGATAATTTGTGTGTATTTGTTTGCGGTAACTGTAAATACACTGCAAATAGCGATATCCATTGTTTAGACAAAGCACAGGGACCAGCATGGTCTGGATGTGTAAGGCCTGTGGGTGACCCAGCTGTTTTCAAGGTTGTTTATACAGATGACACATGGCGTGATATGGCTTCGGCCCAAATAGTTTGCAGCCACACAGAAACTCAGACACTTTCTAATTACATGGTTGCAAAGTTTCTGTTGGCATTTCCTTATAGCTGTACTAGGATAGAAAAGAAGAGATTTTTGTTGCGACACTGACAAGTGTAACACAAATGGACATTATGCAGGTGTCATCACGGTATTAGGGTTAGGTATTATCACTGTTATATCAATTATGTTATTATGTTATCCTTGCAGACTCTTAAATCATATAAACAGTGGTTTAAAATGTTTTTGCACACCCTTAAATGCTTCTCAATCCCAATTATTATTATTAAATACTTGCCACAGCTTTGTGTTTGTGTGTGTGTGTGTGTGTGTGTGTGTGTGTGTGTGTGTGTGTGTGTGTGTGTGTGTGTGTGTGTGTGTGTGTTTCAAAAAGTTTAGCTAGCCATCAGGGGCACACAAACAAATGGAAATTAGCTTTATTGTGTAAAAAGTCCATATGTCCCTTCGTCGCGCCTTGTAACGCGGAAAAGGTTACATCAGCGTTACCCAACGCGACGGCTTTATTTTGAAAACACGCAGCGGAAACGCACGTGATGTTGCGCTGCCTTGACGGCCAGCCCTCTCCTCGGGAGTCTTCTCGCTGCGGCTGATAAAACGCTTTTTTTTTTTTTTTTTTTTCTTTTTTTCACATGCAGGACTTTCTCCTCCGCCACTTCCCTCTTTCGAGCGATGCCTTGTCAGCGGGGGAGGCGTGACGAGCAGGGCGGCTCTCCCTCCCTCCACGCCGCTCTGGGGATATGGCGGGCCGGACTGTGAGGAGGGGAAACCGGGCGGCCGGAGCGCAGCGGGTCCCCGGCGGCGGCAGCGGCTCACACAAGGACACATCCTCACGTTACCTGCAGCGCGACCGCAACTACCAGCGACGAGGCGGCGAGCGACTATGGTGACGCCTTCCAAACTTTCCCCTTTCACACCCTCAGCACCCCCCGTGTCGCCTCGGCTCGCCTCGTCAACTTTCCGCGAAGTTTCTTACCGTTTGTGATGTAGCTACGCGCGGCCATCTGCTCGCGGCGTAAATCTGGCGCACTTGTCCCGCAGAGGCGGCTCGTCGTCGTCGTTGACATTTAAAGCCGGAGAGTCAGCGAGAAGGTTAACATGGGGGCAAAGCAGAGCAGCCCGGCTGCCAACGGGCGGACCAGAGCCTACTCGGGTTCGGACCTGCCCTCCAGCACGTCCGGCAACAGCGGCGGCAATGTCAGCAGGACTAACGCCGGCGGTGGTGGCGGTGGGGGTGTGAGGTACCACGCGTACGGCGCTTCCGGTGCGTCCGGTGGAGGCACGGCCAGCACCAGCCAGCACCTCGGAGCCAGGGCAAGGTCGGTGGGCGGGTCGGGAAGCTCCGGGACTAGAGCCCAGTCCGGCATCAACATTCCGAACAGCAGCGGAGCCTACAGCTCCCAGGAGTCCGGCGGCAGCAGCAGCAGCCCGGAGGAGGCTGCGGACCGGGAGCAGCAGGGTCCCCGGCTGATGATCGGATCGCTACCAGCACACCTATCGCCTCATCTGTTCGGAGGTAAGAGGGCAGGGGGACGGGACGGGACGGGACGGGACGGTGGGAACAGCGTGTGCTGTTGACACAGAACGTGACTCACTGATCCGGAGTGACACACCGACACCGGGACACAGAGTACACAGAGTGGGCCCTGCAGCCTCAGTGGGGCCCAGAGCAACATTCAGATAAGAAGACCTCATTCACAACCAGTGCAAACCCTTGTTAGCGCTGCCATCATCATCATGTCATAATATTAGTTCTCAAACATTAGATACACAAGGTCACTCCAGGTCAAAACGACTGCTTTACACTCATATACCTTACTGGTAAGTGCTGGTAAGTCACACTTTTACCAGGTGAGTGTTTGTTTGATTGATTAGTTATTAGTGTGTTGCTTATTCCCACCTAAATATTGTGATTATTGTCAGAAAGAAGAGGCCTGATGAGCGAGTACATTGTTCCACAGATGCCACTAAAGACTAGGGCTGCAGCTATGGAACATTTTGGTAATTGATTATTCTATCGAATATTCCATCGATTCAGAGTAATCGGATAAAACATATGTTCACACCAGATGTGGCGCGGGCGCGTTTCAGAAGCGTCCCAGAAGCGTGAAACCGCGCCACCCTTGTAGCCTTGCCAAAAGACCGGTTCCGTCTTCTCCTGATTTCCATTGGGCGCATGGCCTGTGATGGAAGCACATTGTGCGAAATGTGAGCTTCAAATTTAATTAAATGACGCCTCAAGGCAGATGAAATTCCTCGATTATGTTTTGTAATTGATCGTTGGCAGCCCTACTAAAGATGCAGGGGTGTGTCCTCAGCCCTCTGTTGTTTTCGCTGTATTTGGCACCTCTAGTTCTGATTGTGTTGCCTTTGGAATTTGGATTTAATTGCTTGATTAGCACATGGGAATGCCAGTTGTTGTAGAGTATGGATCTGACTCCGATAGACGCTTCACTTTTCCCTAATTTCTCTCCAATGGTGTTGTTTTCTCCTGTTTTTTAAATCATGCTATTGTTCTACAAAGGTCTTGGCTGTGTAAGTGTGTGTTTTTTGGAGAGAGTTGGTTTCGTAAATGTGAACAGACTGAGCGTGGACTGTTTTTAAATGAGCGATGTGAAGGCTCCAGGTACACACGTTCTAGTTAATGATTAAGCAGTGGCACGGCTGATAAGTGAGGTGAACTTTTAGGGAGTCTGGTTTGTTACTTGTGAAGTGATGTAAGCTGAGGGCCGTGTCATGTGAGTTGCAACAACTGAACCATCTGAACTGGTCGTGAGTCACACTAGTAGAAATGTTCTGTTTACTTGAAATGGTCATTGAAAGCCGCATTAAAATTCATTCAGTTACCATGGCAAATGGTGTGCAAGTTACATTTAGTGTTTTTAGGGACTGAGCCAGAGAAGGTCAACCTTGCTCTGGATTTGCTCTGTTTCGACTTTCTTCTTCTCCTTCTCTTCTTTACAATAGCTTCAAACCCAGATTTGACCCCTAAACATGCTCCAAAGATCACTAAATTGGGCACGCACCTCAGGATGAATTGAAAAGAATTCACACCAATCACTCAAATTCTCAATTGTTTTGCTCTTCAAGACCTACATATCACACACTGACATTCTTGACCGAATCAAGCCTGGAAAATCAAAAGTAGTTCACTTTTTGTCACTGTGTGTTTCTATAAACTCTCACCCTGTCCTTAAAGCATGTGATTGATTTTTACATAATAGCTTCTGCTGTTTTATTATTTGCTCATTCTGTCCCTTTAGACCTTGGGATCAGTTTCTTCAAGCAGTCAATGAAAGGGAATAAATGAACAAAGCAGGCGTGTCTCAAAGGCTTGAGGTTTAACACAGCTTTAGTGATCTGACATAAACGCTGAAGTGTTTTGTACAAAATTATTATAATTGTTATTGAATATGTCTGTACTGCAGTTGCAAACACAATTCAGTTCCTCCTGCCTCAACCAAGACATACATTTCAGTAGTTTGAAGTATGTTCCACTACAAACAACTACAAAAAAGCATACATTTTATATTTATGATGCAAAGAGTAATAAACCAGCAACACCTTGACACCAACAGACTAATCGACTTCCCTGAATGAGGTCATCAGTCAGTGGACTTCCTTATTTGTAGTTAAAGCAAAACTGAGGTTGACCTGCCACACTCAAAACCAATGTATTTTTCTCAATAAACGTCATCCAGCTTACAGCTTTGGGTAGAGTGTTATAAATCTTGAAGCACTTCAACGCCAGATATGTTGCTTCTACCTTATTTTATAGGTTCATAGATCAATAATTACAATGTTCAAAGACTATCCATGTCACTAGCCATACAAATGTTAAGAGAAAAAACATTTTTTCACACATTTATGTACCAATGTCTTTAACAAAATTCCACGAGTGCACAAACTAGTCTTCCACTCAAACCCAAGAATTCCTTGAGGTTGTAAATAGTTGTTGCAGCGCTCACTCTGCCAGTAGTGCCAGACCACACTTAACACCCACAACAGTCCGATAAAAATACAGCAGGCCAGTGTACTACTATTGAGCGCAAGTGCCAACTCACTGTTCATTCTACTCACGCAAGTGTGCTGAATGCTGACATAGCACAGTGCACCCGAGAAATTTAAGTTTCCCCCAGAATTAAATTGATTCCGCACAGCAGCTTGACAAATTGCGTAAAAAAGATACGCACTTCATTTTCTCCAAGTGCACGTCTTTGTGCTCACAGGGTGCGTGTTTAACTTGTTTCCTCTAAACGTCAGGTAAATCCTAATCAAAGAAGAACAGAAGCCTCTTTGAAAGTCACCCTGCCTGCCTGTAGGAGCAGGCTGCACAGTCCAAACTCTCGTTTCCTTCCCTGCTAGAATGGAAATGTGCTTCTATTGTCACTGAGGGATTTGAATAGATACAGATTTCTATCTGCCTCACAAAGTCATACAGCTCAGCATCCTGGTTTGCTGAAAGGCTTCTGTTCTCTCTCGCACCAACTACCAAATTTAACGTAGACGCTCCAAGTAAACTGGGCCTGGGCTGGAAATAAAGATTGAGGGGATTTTGTCCTCTTGCCAAGAAAAAAAAAGTAATTACCGCTAGGTCATAAGTCCGTCTCAGTTGTACTATGTTGTTGGAGCTTAACAGCAATATCAACACTTTTTAAATTAGCTATTTGATTTTTTTTTTAACCGTTGTCCATCCATGCTGCAACCTCCTTACTGTTATATGGCCAAGGCAAAATGTGATAACTGCAGTGCTGTATCCTGCTGACTAATATAAAGTCGTCCTTTGAGCAGCACTTTCTGAACAGGCCTGTCACTTTCAACCCTTTTAAGAACTACAACATTGAATGTGATTGGTATTCTACTGTAGTAAGAACAAGATGGTCCACGTCACGGATGAGAGGTGTGCTTATGCCAAAGTACTTGCATCTAATGCAGCACTTTTTTATGCCGGGGAAATAAAAGATTTGCGTCATTGTCAGATATAAGGTCATAAAAATTGGAATGTGAAGCTCTAGTGGTGCTATTTCATTGAGTGTCACATCACACACCCTCTCTGTCTAGTGATATTGAGTCCTTCCAGTCCTGCGTGCATGCTCGTGCATGTGGGCCTCTGCCTCCTCCAGCCATCGGAGCAGTTGCCCTCCCACCGTTATGAATGGCAAGAGGCAACCTTCTCGACGACGAGCAAATTCTCATGTAAATAGCTTTTATACATCCAAAAGCTGAAATGATGCTGGATATATAAACTCTGAATTTGGAGGTTGCATGTTTTGTTTTGGTTTACATGCCTCCACTTGACATTAACAGTTCAGCCAGTATTAGTTGATTGTATCTATTTGTTTTTTGAAACTTTTGCACTACTATGATATTATACTGCTGATAAAAAATTAAACCTTTGATGGTCCATTGGCATTGCTATAAGGTATCTCGTGCTGGTCATCCACCACCGGGGGAAAATAAAGAAAAAAACAAAACATTTTTGGCACAGGATCACTGGGACGCTGTTGCAAATGCTTCTGCTCCCTCAATGAGTGTCCATCTACAGCGAAGGAGGGATCTATTGCTCATCTTCTCGTGAATTCACATCGGAGCTGCCAAAGTGGCAAGACAGGCAAGAGAACACTGCTCCAATTACTGAGAAAAAAAAAATGTTCCTTTCTATGATTATTCATTAGCACGTACAATGTGGCACCCACCCACTTGTTCAGACTGAGAACAATAATAATCTGTGTCACTGGAGACACGATGAGCGGACCAACCCCTGCACACCGCCGAGTCAAGGTGATGATATTGGTCGAGCCGGGTTACCTAATCTCTCTTGATAGGCTAAGCCAGTGGCTACCTAACGTCCACTCCTAATCTCTGCTCCTGAGAACCTTTATCTAAGTGCTGCTTGGAGACTTAGCCAGTGTCTCTCTGCAGGTGGAGGCAACAACAAGCTTTGGCTTTGCATCACTTTGAACTCCTGCGTTTGTAGTTCGGAACAAAGAACAACAACACACAAAGTGCTTTGCCTGACGTGTCCAGACAATCAAGTGTGGCATAAATCTCTTAGTGGTGTCATCTGCTTTCAGTCAAAACATTGTGTTTAAATTTTCCTGCTGATTGACCCAGACTGACCTTACACACGGCTGGACCCCAGAGTAAACACACTGCGGACAGCATACATTTTTTTTTTTTATTTGTGTAACTCGGCAAGACTCGCCTGTGTAAGTATATTGTGGCAACACTCATGCAGCCACGCTCGTTCCACAACCAATCAGCAGGCATGCTCTACCCTGACTGTTTGTGTTACAGACCGAGTCTCGTGGCCGGTGATTAACAGACAGCTTCACTGGCATTTATATTGCACACAACTGTATCCAGGCAGTCCTAAAAAATAAAACAATTCCAGTGTGGTCCCCATATGCAGGTAGAAAAGAAAAGAATAACATTTACACAAGTAGGTCTCGATTGTTCTTTTAATTTAGTTTTTTGTTACCTGAAATTGTGCGCCTGGGTTTAGCTTCTTTTCTTTTTGTACATTCTTTAGGAAAGCAGAGCAGACCTGCTTATCCTATATTAGTAAAAACAATCAGTGAAATTCTGGAATATTAAGTGCTGTTTTTCTGATGCATTACTCAGCTACATCTCAGTGACATATATTACCAGTCTGTCTCTCAACAGTCTTTGGCGGTGACTGAAAATCTTTCAGGACATGTGTCTGTTAACATCATCCTGCTTTCCTCAGGTGCTAGAAGCTGTCACCCATACGCCCATTACATCTTGAATTGTGTCCTTGTGGTCGTTTTTGGCACTGGCAAGCAAGTGTATTTACAGTCAACTCTTGGTGATGGCCACCCAACATGCCAGGAACAAATTGGATATTGATTTTATCTATTCTGTAATTAAAAACCGTTATGTAGAAGTCATTGTTTTTCCAATGTTAGTAAATCATATTCAGGAGGGAGGAGCTAAAGAAGGTTCAGGACTTCAAGTACTTCGGGTCAACAGTCCAAAGCAATGGAGAGTTTGTAAAAGAGGTTGTTAGGGCGTGTAAAACAGTGGCGAGAGCAGCAGCGTTGTTTGGTTTAGAAACAGTGGCACTGAGGAAAAGACAGGTGGAGGCAGCGTAGGAGGCACCTGAGATTCAAATTTTCAGCTTCAGATGGAAGCAGGTGATTAGCTGTGGTGATCCCTAAAGCACAAAGGAGGAGAAAAAGAAGAAGATGGCGAGGCATAAGCCACAAAGTTGCGGCATTCATAGTTTGCAATTCAATTTTTTTAATATGTTTTGAGGATTTTTCCTGAACCTCGTGTGTTTTGTTTTGGTTTTTTTGGTCCTAGGAAAAGCCACAATGTCGCCAAGAGATGAAAGATTCATGGTATTGCTTATTTTTTAATGGTCAGAGAGCCATTTTTGTCCACACTGGCTGTGATGGAGAGTGCTTTTTGTACCAAATAACTGTACTCTGACCCGAGGTGGGTATTTTGGTCCTTTTATTGCTGCCTCGCGGTGCTCTGTGTTTGTGTGTGACACTGACGTTTACTAAGCGAGCGGTGGAGAGTCCAGGCCACTGACGCACATAGAAGGCGCTGTTACATTAGTCCGACGGAAAGAATTATTTACCCTCTTTAAGGCCATTTCCCCAGCAACTAAAAGCACATTAGCCCCCCTTCCCTTCATCATTCAATTTTCACGTGTCTTTTTTTTCTTACCCTTTCCAAGTGCGCTGGAACCCAGGTGGCAGTATTATGAATAATAAACGAGAACTGTCCCTTAGCCCTGATATCTAGGGACTGACATGTGTCATGCTTCCTCTAAGACAGCGCTTGAGTGGTTAGTTTCTCAGTGACTGAGGTCATACATATCTTTTGTTCATTTGATAAAATACAATTTCAGGCCAACAACAACTAGGAACATGAAGAACCCTCAGTTTAAACTGATACATAATTGATAAATGTGGGCAAATATTTGAAAATGAAAAATTCAAATGAAAGGTATTGTTCTCTTCTTTGAACTTTGTTTCTCGTGACATAAGATGCTTAAATCCTCTAGTCTGGTACACAACACCCTGTTTATTAAGGATTTTCAAAACCTACATTAGCTTAAAATCAATAACCACCAACTCTGATAATGTCAGCTTCTTTGCAGACAGGCAGTTAGCTGCCAGCAAGGCAAAAATACCAATTGTCAAGCACTGTGCATCCTGAACTGTAATCATATTGTGTTGCCCTTCGAAAAAAGAAGACTACAATTCAGGCATAACTATAATTGAAAATGTGACCATGGGTTTAAGCAACCAATAGTTTAATCGTCCGTTTTCCAAAATATGACGCAAACGCAGTGGGGTTTGTTTCAAGGTCAGGAAGAAGCTGCCCAGTGTGTGCGATGCCCTGCTGTGAGATAACGTCCTTGACCGACTTGTTCAATACCAACATCTCATACAACCTGCCACTGGTGACTGATGGTCTCATTTATGCCAAACAGTCCAAAAGTTAGCTTCAGAGTGATTAGACCTGCAAAAGTCTGAACCTGAGGGTTAGACTGTTTACACACTGTTTTCACATGCACTGCTGAAAATATATTGATTTTTCTATGTGTGTAACACTAGTTATTCACTTCGGGGCCCAATCTCTCAGAATGGACTTGCTAGGGGTAAGGACATCTTCTTCCATCGGTTCCATATTTTATTAATTTGTTTGTATGTTGATTTTTTTTTGGAATGAAAAAAATATTGTTATTTTAACTGTATAACTGCTGGTTGGTTGGATACCATGTCATGAAGAAAAGGCTAGAAACCCAATACCGCTCTAATTGCCATGTAGCATAGTGCAGTGTAACAGAGGATGAATTGATCACTGAATCACCGTGACCTTGCCGTCCTGGATCGCAGCCAATCTTCATTAACATATATCACAGTAACTGTAAACTGCATCCTGATATCCATCATATTGTTTGCCAATGCGCCTCGCTGCTGGTTTATGACTCTGTGCTTCGTGCAGCAGACCCTCCCTGTGGAGCAATCATTTTCCAACACGTCAGCGCACATGGCAGTGGAGAGCAAAGCAGAAAGACACAGCGGATGCAGTTTAGTCGGCGTGATTGATGTCTGGCCTCTGAAGGTTCTACCTGCTCTCTTTATTTGCCTCTTATTGTTTTTCCAGTGGTTTTCACAGCATTTTCCCTTCGCCGTTGTGTAAGTCGCACTGAGCTTGAGGGTTGGGGTAGGGCGCAGCCAGCCTTGTCCACAATCAGTGAACCAATCGATATAATGGCGATTCATAAATCCAACTTAATAGCGCCAGAGTCCAAGATGTGCTGATTCGGATCCTTGAGGGAAGCAGAGTTAACCGAGAGTCTTTTCAAACTGCTGATGAGGACCGCTGATGTGGAGGCTTGTACAATTAAAACTGATGATTGTATTTGTCAAAGTTCTGAAGCTGTGCCATAACTTGAAAAGACCTCAGTTTCGCGAAGTGTCAGCACAACTATTACAGCGGTAAATGAGAGGTGGATTTCTTTAAAAATGCACTTCAGTGTAATGCATTTTTGTGCCAAAAATCAAATGGAAACAGAAAAAGTTAAACTTGCCAAAGGGTAAGAATATCAGATGCAGATCACTGCTGTTAGGATGGCCTCCCGTTTGGTTGACACAGCCAAGCTAATTCTGCGAGTGTTGAACGGGATTGAGGTCCAGACCGCTGGCCCACCATGGAAAAATTCTTAAGTTAAACCCGCTATCATGGAGGACAAGTCTGTCGAGATATGGGACTGCCACCGGTTACACAATCTCATCACAATCTCGGCACTAATATGATCCAGTGATGAAAAGATTGTTTATCCAGTGAGGGAGATGCTGCCTCACTCTATCACAACTGCCTCCAAGATGTTACTCTACCAGCACAGCAATCAGCTGGATGTTGTCTACGTCTTCTCCACACTTTGACCCAATGATCCAACAACCCCCGACAGAACGTGGACTCCTGACTGAACATTTATCCACACAGTCAGACGACAATCAGGCACCTGGGTGTCATCACCTGAGTGTCTTCCAAAAGAGTCAGTAGTGACAGTAAAAGAAGCTGTTTGACTTTGGCATATATTTTATGGGTTTGACCCAAACTATATGAAATTTATTGCCTAGTAGCGTTGAGACAATAAAGAACTAGTCCACCAAACGCAAATTTTTACACTTTTTGCACTAAGTTCAGTCGTTTGATCACCAGAATCACATCTGTACATTTTTAATGAAGTGACATAATAGGGAATGGTAAGCGTGTGCATTGGCAGTGTCATGTAATCCAAAGACATATACTGCACATGCATTGTTTTGCTGATCTCTATGAAGTGAGTCTGCTAAATCATTAATCTTTCCTGGTCAATGGTCTAGTGTTACATGAGACCTTTGAAGCCCAAAAAAGGAATAACATTTTTTTTTTTTTTTTTTACATAACCCTTGTATATGCCTGTGTGTGCGGACATAGATAATGTGAGTGAAGGATTTTTTATACTCTAAACCGTTAAAGTAGATATCTGTTGAAATGTTGACTTATTAGGATATTGTTTACAACCCCAATAAAACCAGTCTTTCTAGCCATCTGTGTTTTATTTTTAATGTGAAGTTGTCGTCCTTCAGTGTGAACGCCTGCGAGTGTGTCACATCGGCGGTGGCCGTTTCTTCATTCCCAACATTGGCCCATTAAAAACAATGTCGCACGCAACTACTAGCGATTATCTCCCGCTCAGCCAAGTGAATTATCGCTCACCCACATTAGACTGCGCGCCAGGAGGATCACTGGGACGCTGAGCCGCGATAATGACGTGCACGACGTCATTTGTTGCTAACAACATTCTCACTGTTTATTTGGATTGACTTACTCACTTAATTCCATTTGTCTACTTTGGCAGCACGGCCACTGTGAACTCCCCTCACATTGATCCCTGTGCTTGGCAAGACGTTAAACTTTAACCCTTGTGTTCATCTCCGTTCACCACGGTTTTTTTTTTGTTGTTGTTGTTTTGTGAAGTTTCTGAATGCACATAATACCCTTCTCAAGTTTAGCTAAGTTAATTATAGGTGATTATGGTCTTGAGAGTCCAACCCTACCTGTCCTTATTTGACTTAAATTGACATCCTTATTATTTAAGGCTTCAACACCCCAGCTACAGCGTTCCGACTCTCATCATTATATTTTTTGTATAATATAATAATTTGTGACCTTTATTTCTCTTTTGCAGTGTTTTCAACATTTGTGCGTTCTTTTTTGACAAGTATGTTTTTCTCCACTCTGGCTTTCAACTTTTTACTCGGCTCCACGCGAACGTGGATGAATTCCAATGTGCCTTCACTGTACAAGTGGAAAATAAAAGTCTCGACTTTGACGATAATCAATGTTAATCCCCGTTTTCTCATGTCCAGCCTCGTTTCACGTCTTTCCTACACCAGCTGTGTTGTATTGGCAAAACCATGACTGCGTTCTCAGCTACTGTTGATATGAGCCATGTGTGTCTGTGTGCGCGGCGTGTGTGTATACACATATATATATATGTTCTTCCAGGCCTCAGAAATAAACTAGAGGATTCTGTAAGTCAAAGACAAGTCGAAGCGAAGGTGCAGTACGAAGCGAGTCTGTCAAGATCAAGTCTTGTTGCAAATTCCAGATCTGTCTGAGATGTTGCTCTGAAATATGTTTTCTTATCTTGTCTCTGGTTTCTCTTCTTGTTGAAACTAGAGGAAAAAACAAGTTACCTTGGGGTCACATTGGCAGTTTTTAAAGTTTTTAAACCCATTATATATTTTATCAGATAAGAAAAAGCATTTCAACCTCTCTTCATTGTTTCAAAGACTGACGCCAATTTTCTGCAAATGCTCCAGGCTGCAGCAGGTGCTTTAGGTAACGAGCCTTTATTGTCCTAATGATCGGGCTCCGGAGCGCACAAAACCAAACACACCGCCGCAGGCCCACGTTAGAGCGGCTGCCTCGTTTATTTTCCCTTAACATATTCACGCCTGGGAAATTGAGTTTAGGAAAATGAAAGCCCCGAAAGACGGAGCGTCTGCGCTATTAGAGGGCCGGCGAGTGACAGAATGCATCAGGACACTAATTTCCTGGACAGAGCGCCGCGCTCACTTGGATGCGGATGAGTCATCGCTGCTGCACAGGTAGCGCCGGGCTTCAGGCTCGACCGGCGGCGCCTAGGGAAGCTGGAACTCTCACTTTACTCATGTAGAGCAAAACAGCTGCTGTGGAAGGGGTTGCTCAACGTAGGCCAGTCTGATAGCAGTGGAAGCTGTGCAGGGGTCGATTAAGTTGATCGCCGTTGAGATAATCTTGGTGACCTCACGTACTTAAAAATGGACTTGCATACACTGTCACTGCTTGACACAATGGACTAATTAGGATGCCATTGCCTTAAAAACAAAGAATCAAAGATGTAGAAAGGGTGCAGTTGGGGCAACTGGACCTTGCCCCAACTTCACCCTTTCTACATTCAAATGACCTAAATGACCGTCATAGACAAAATTAAAGATGGAAAATGAAAGATGGGACATATTTTCCCACATACACTGATTTTTCAATGTGATAATTATATTTATTGATCTCCTTTTTGGGGAAATATTTTTCCTATCCCATTCATAATTCACCTCAACTACACCCACTAGGAACTGCGGTGCTGTACCCGGGGAGCAGGCAGGGTTTTGGAGGTCTTGTCCAAGGGCCCTCAGTGATGGTGATAGATAAGGGTGGTGACAAGCAGTGGCCACTTTGTCCACCCAAATCTCTCATTGGTCTGGGCATTCAAACCAGCTCCCGATCACAACCTCGCTCTTCCACCCTGTCGTCCACCACTGCCCGATATCTTCCCCTTGAGTCTCTTCCTGTCAAATTTGGCAGGCTGGCAGAGGCTGTTGTCAAGTAAAAATCCATTCATGTTCAAGCCTCTCTGTGGACTATACCATTAATTGTAGGATCGCATTGTAACACCACCAACACAAACAGGCAGCCAACTCGATTTAATTCATTCATTCATTCATTCATCTTCTATACCCGCTTATTCCTATTCAGGGTCACGGGGGTCTGCTGGAGCCTATCCCAGCTGTCTTAGGGCGAAGGCAGGGTACACCCTGGACAAGTCGCCAGTTCATCGCAGGGCCTCGATTTAATAGTGAGAGTAATTGTTGTTCCACCCTTGTTGGTGTCACAGATTAGGTCAGTCAGGACATTTCACGCCACAAACAATGTCAGCAATGTATTATGATGAAAGTACTGCAAAACATCGCACAACACAATTCGACAACTACGGTAGTGGAAATAAGTCTTTGGATTGTGCCTCGTGCATTTGTGTTGGACTTTATTGTGCTAAGAATCAGTCCACAGTCTCGAAGTGCGGCTTATTTTAGTGCAGTCACCCACATTCACCCACATGCTGCATTGTTCCGTCCAGCTCAGAACTGGATGTCTCAGCAAGATAACGTACATCCCTTGCGACGCATCCAAAAAAATATTTTCCTGAGACACATAAAACAATGGCAAATATATAATGGCATTGGTAATGTTTTCATGTGATCGCCCAGTCTAAGGTTTACACCACAGGTGCCTTAAATTAACAGCTTGGACGATTACTAAAAAAAATGTTTTTGTAAGAACTCACCAGTACATAGAAGCTCTGAAACCTATATGATGTCTTCAATGCGACAATTACCATTGTTATAAACAAATTTTCAAATGAGCTGCTTTACAAAAAACAAAAAAGTTAAACATTATAATTATTATTATTATTTGTTAAGTACCAAATTGTCATGTGTTTGCTCTGTTGCAGGCTTCAAGTGCCCCGTGTGCTCCAAGTATGTTTCCTCAGACGAGATGGATCTTCACCTGGTCCTGTGTTTAACCAAACCAAGAGTGACGTATAACGGTAGGAGCCACTGGTTCGCTGCCGTACCCGTGAATGTCTCGGTTGCAGTTTCCCCTTGACATCATAACACCTTCAATGATTCGGTCACTGTGTTTTGAATTCTTGTAAGCCTTTGTGCATGAAACTAAATCTCAGGCAGTGAAAAAAAGTGTTGTCAGTGTCAACAGTGTTCTCACAGTGATATTAGTAAAAGAAAAAAAAACAACCCGAAAGTGTGAAAATTTTAGACGGCAACCTGCTGATTTGCCTCCTTGTTCCGTGTTTGCTTTTGCTTGTGCTGTTTATTCCGAATTTGCAAGTAAGGATATTTCACTTTAGCTTTTCTGCTGTTTCATGACCACTCGGCCTTGTGTGAAGTCATTCCAAATTGCTCACTTTATTCTTTAGAAGAAGGTGGGTCATTACTGTTGCATTCAAAAAAAAAAAAAAGACTAGTGAAACCAGGCAATCACAGCTTTGTGCTTATATAACTCGATCCCCCGTCCACGGTCTGCTTTCCTGTCAAATCTTGTGTAATCTCTGTCACTTTTCCAAAAGTGCAGACGAGCACTGTGTGCATGCCTGAGGGCAGCGATCCTCCTCCGGGTTGAAAATGATCTGTGCGGCGCTCTCGGATTCATGGGCAGGACAAATATTTTGAAATGTCTAGGAGGAGGGGAAATTGTTCTCATTCTGCTTTTCGCCGGTTTTTCAAAAATGAGACATTCCGTTCCGTTTCAGACACGTCACGTGGCACAAGAGCGCGGACCTTTTCTTCAATAATGTACCGGCAGATGTCGCCGCCACAGTGACAAAAGTTCCGAAACATCAGTCATAACAACTCGTAACAAAAGACCTCATCAATGTGCTCAGTACAACAATGTAGTGCTATTTTTTTCTGCTTTTCAAAATTGGCTGACATTGAACACTTTGCAGTGGAAACCATCTTGAAGCGTCTTGTTTTCTTTCCTGAGCACATTTGGCCATCGCCTTGATAGAAAGTTGGGGGGATAAAGATGATTTAGGAGGACAGGCGACCTCAGGCAGGGAAACAGCAGAAAAGGGCAGGGAGAGGACGGTAAGCTGGCAGCAAAGGAGAGCAGCAGAGCGAGCGATAAGACAAGCTCCCGCACAATAGGGACGTCTGGAGCGAGACCAAGTTCTTTTTTTATTTCTTTTTTTTAACGTTTTGCCACAGTTCCTGTGATGTGCAGACGAGTGTTGGGGAGACAGCTGAGCCAGTCAGAGCGTTCGCAGGTGGGGATTAACAACCAGGCTATCGGCTTCTTGCAGCAGAGCCAGAAACGAAAAAGAAAAAAACTGTGAAAACCCAACTGCAACCATTGTTCCTCCGCTTGGTTGAATTGAGCTTCGCTCTTATTGTCTCTGAAAAACAAACCGGAGAAACATGTGGGACGCCTGCACGAAGCAGACGGAAAAAAAATATAGGAAAACTTCCACAGGATTTATTGGTAAACATTGACACTGTTGTACAAACATCTTTGATTGACTCAAATTCATAGTAGCTAGTTTTATCAGTCTGTTCTGTTAAATGTTAATTTAATTATGATTTTTATATTGGTAAAAGCTTAATATACAATATACTAGCTTGCGTCCTAGAATAAACCAACAAAGAAGAAGGTTGACTGGGTATCCAGGTTTAGGTGCACAGGCCACTGTAGTTCCCTGGCAAGCTCGGGAGAGGCAGGGTGAGCGCTGCAATCTAAGATGTAACCACTTGATGTTGCTGTTTCCTCTTAAAAATCTCCAAATATTACACACTTGACCTTTAATAGTCGGGTTTAAAGTCATACCTCCGTTATAAACATCTCTTATTTGCTGATCCCCTCAACACACGCAACAGTGCGCTTTTATTAAGAGAGACCAGGACGCGTAGTTGACATTGACCACATAGTGCAGCAGGCAGCTGCTTTGTCTCCCAGTGTGATTTATCTGTGCAATTTGACTCGCGGCTCCGCTCGTCTCCCCGAAGATACACAACATTTCCTCTTTAGCCGAGCGTGTGACAGGGTGCACAGCAGCTTCCTCTTTAGGAGAAGCGACTTCCTGTTCAGCTGGCGCATATTCCTGTCCCATTTCCTGTCTGCATGTCATGCGACACTCTGATGGCGGAATCAGCATGTTAGGTACATTAGGGAGGTGTATGAGGTGGCTGGTGGTGTATCAAAGACGGACTCCTCCTCCTTCCGTCATGACCAGTTTGCTTGTGAAATTGAGTCTGAAAAAAACGAAAAATTAGTTTAGTAAGTATTTACAAAAGTATTAGTTTTGTAAATACACGTTGGATATTAAAGGTCCAGTGCACAATATTTAGCTTGATTTATGGTTTTTATATTGGTATAAGCTTAATATACTGCCCATAAATAAAAATGTATAATTGCAGTGCAATAAAAGTAATTTGGTTTTCCTACCATTAGAAGGCCGCGGTATTCAGGTTTGGGTGCGCATGCCATCGTAGCTCACCGGCAAGCTTAGTAGGGGGCGGGAGAGTGAAAGCACTGGATGTCGCTGTTTCTTCTTCAAAATCTCCAAATATTACACACTTGACCTTAAAAGGGATTTATTATAAGTGCTGTTACAGAAGGAGCACAAAGAGGATGTGGACCTCTAGTCCCTGCATGCCAACCACAAAAAAAAAAAAAAAAAAAAAAAAAAACCCAGAGAAAAACCACAGAATTTGCCTTTTGCATCGCGTTAAGGCACTTTCGCCAGGAGAGGCAGAGCTGATGAACAGCTCCACCTGCTGCACCAGAGAGCCGCCTGAAGAATGAGGACAAATGAAAGACTCCGCGGTCTTATCAGCAGCAGAGACGGTCAAAGAGCCGCCTAATGACGCCCTCAAATACATGTTTTCACTTTAAAAGACCAAGAAGTTGTTTTTTACGCTTCTAAATAACGGCAAATAAATAAATAAATAAATAAATAAGTCAGACTAAAAGCAACAAATCTTCATTATCGCTAATTGTTTATCTGAATTTCTCAGAAGCGCTATTGAGACCTTTTTTTGTGAAGGCTATCGATGAAAGCAACTTTTGCATAGCTTGTTTATTGTGCATGGTCCTGTGCATCGGTCTCAGCCTTCAGAGAGCCGTTGACCTATTTTCAAGATCGAGATTTCTTTCTTGTCGTTCAACTCGTCACAGTCGTTCAACCAGGCAGGTCTTCAGACGACTCGATGAGATAAGATATGATTTACTGTCTGTCCCGAAAGGCTGACAGAAATTCTTCTTTTGACAAGGCCCACAAACACATTCACACAATTCCCATCAAGACACGTGGGCATGAAGAACAAATTAAAGGGAAAAAAAACACTGTGAAAAAACAGTGACTGATACGGGGGAGAAACTTGAAATGCAACTATCTCAGGGGGCAAAATGAGGACGCTAACAATCAGAAGACTAACATTAAGTCAAATGAAATCAAACGATATGAGATATAGCAATTATATATAATATTGTCTCACTTTGTGCAATTTGCTCAAAAACACCCAGAGCAACCGGACAGATTAAAAAAAAAAAAAAAGCTTAGTCAGCACGCACTTTATTGCTTTTTAACACAAAGTACTTGTTAATGATCCATTTCCGCGGCGGCGCTCCAGCGACTCAGAGACTGGAGGAGAGGACTTCCCTCGCTGGGAGCGAACCGGTGTGTCAGCGCCACATACGGGCTGCAACCTTGAAATTCACCTTATTTCCGCGCACGCAGACACAAAGGTGAACAACAACCCCCCCGCGTCCCGAAATACACCGACTCACGACGCAGATGTGCACGAGCGGCAGCTGTCGCACGTTCGTTCGTGACCTCCCCACCCCCCCAACGCACCCCCGTCCGTGTGTTGTTTACGAGTTGTTTTTTTTTCCTCCTTCTCTTTCATGACCCCGTTTTAAGATCCCCCTCCAGCCCCCCAGGCTCCCCGCTGTGCGCTGTGAATCAGTCTGATGACACTCACTGTCAGGAAACACGCTGCCGCCTCCCAGTAAACAGCCAAGGCTGAAACTACAGATCATGGGTTCACCTGCCACAGTAAAGCTGCCCCCCCACACACCCACACACCCCCTAACCCCCTTCCTCTCTTCCTCCATAATCCCTGATCCTTCATGCTGGAGTCATCACAAAGGTCAGAGGTCGGCGAGGCATTTGTCAACTGCTGATGTGTGTCACAACATCTTTAAAGCAGCCACCATATGTTGCCCTCGGCCAGCAACCGGGAGTGGGTGTCAAACTCAAACTCACAGTGGGGCCAAAATGTCAATCTTGGGACAAAGTCGTCGGCCAACATTGATATGAACAACGACGCCATGAACCATGTTTTGACTGGCAGGCAGTGATATGCTATATTATGATAGGTTATAGTTAATAATAATGATTAAACAGTAATTTGACTATATTTGATGATTTTAAAGATAATTTAATTCTACTACTCATTTATGAGCTTTTTTCCTTAATCCCCCCCGACACACCTTTTAAAAACCACTGCTTTAGCTGCAGCTTTCAATAAAACTCTCCAGGCTCATTGTTTTCGATGATCACAGACAGGTTGCCCGTACACCGGGGGATCGTTATAGAACCAATTCGGCAGCTGTTGGTCGTTGAACAAATTGCCGTTCTGTTACCACCACCTGCAGTTACGTTGCTCTGGAGTGCTCTTGAGCAAGACGCGGAGGGCCAAATAGCTGGTGGTTGCGTGCCACCGGTGGGCAGGTGCCTACGTGAGCAAGGGGATTAATGCTGATATCACCTGTTGCTGTACAAACAAGCCTCCCCCCCCTTATTTACCTAAAGTTCAGGGCTGAAAACTGGTGAAAACAGTTTTTGGGAAAACACGAAGACGAGTGATGGATTATATAATGCCCAGACATTAAGAGCATTCATTTGCTCGAGGCAGTGTGGTATCAACACATTTGAAGAAAATGGTACCAACCAACTTGCCATTTGGAATTTGGCATAACTGGCATGTATGTGTGTATCTAGAGTTTTTATGGCAAAACCTCCTTCCAGTTTCTTTCCCCTGCTTCACTTCCGTCAAAATATGATTTTATGATCCCAGTTAGATTCACGTAGAGGAGCTTCGAGCAGACGAGAGTTATGGGTGCAGCGGAGGACATAACCAAGTAAATATGAAACACAAATGACTGAAGTTCTTTTCTGCCGTGTGTGTGTGTGTGTGTGTGTGTGTGTGAAATGTTTCAGCCACCAGAAACATCTCATTTGAATAAGCAGCTCCTTCTGAGGCTTGTTGGAGAGCCAAAAGTCGTAAACCCTGTCGAGTAGCAGCGTTTGAAAATTTCCGCACAAAAAAGACCCACATTCCAGCGGAAGCATGCGGGACTCGGACTGGGAGAACTCTGAGCCACTGGCAGGCTTTTCATATTTTTGATCTGCCGTTGGTCTTTTTGCAATGTTTGACTCATTTTTTTTTTTTTTTTTTTAGCGAGTGTACAGACGTCTCTCCCTCGCTGGAGAAATGTCAACACTTTCCAGTGGCGGTCTTTAGATCAATAAGTCGTGTTTAATCCAGGCTGCACATTTTATGTGCTGCAGAGATAAGATGGCCCTAATTTAAAATGGAAGTTTTTACCCGTAGTCAATCTTAATGCTCTGATCTTCATGTCTCTACTCAAACTAAGTGAGTTTAAACACATTTAATAACCACCTTATACCGTTTCTTAAATGATGTGGCATAACTAACTCATTTCCTGGATCGGTAGCAGACTTGGTAACATGATTACGTGTATAATATGTGTGTAGATTTCCCACAAAACAAGGCTAAGTAAAAAACCTTATTGCTATTAAAAAAAACGAAAAGTGTCCAAAAAGTGTCAAAGCAAATAAAATGATCATTAAAATATATGTTTAGTATTTTGGGGGATTTTCAGATCTTTGTTCTTTGTGACATCACAAAGGGCAGACCTGCATGTCGTAACACTTACGTAGAATAAGCGAAACAAGGAAAGGGTGAACTTTTCTCGCTCAGGCTTGACAGATACACAGACCAATGCTAAAAGTGATTTTCAAACTTGTTATTATAACTGGAAACTGCATCTAGAACATAAATAAAACGTGTTCAGGGAAGCACCCAGATATTCTGAGTGGAGGAAATCCCACCATTGAGCCGTGAGTGTGACTGTGCTCGGAAATCACCGCGTGACACAGTGTTATTTTGAGGGACGGCGCCAACACATCAGCACGACTTAGGCGTCAGAAAGGATTTTGGGGCCACTTGTGTAAGTGTAGCTGTAGGTGACGTGAGCAGGTGCTAGCCTGTACCTGTTGTGCAATGGGGTGGGCAGGACACAAGAAATGAATGAATGAATGAATGAATGAATGAATGAAATCCTCAAACATCCTCATAATCAAAGCAAATAATCAAGAATTCTTCATACCTTCCCCTGGTTGCCTGTCCATAGTGAATACATGAATGAATGAATGTATAAATGAATGAATCAATCAATGAATGAATGATCGAAATCCCCGGAAATCAAATCAAACATTCCTCTAAATCAAAACAAATAATCAAGTCTTTGTCATACTGTCCTCCTTTTGCCTGTCTGGGCAAATGAATGAATGAATGAATGAATGAATGAAATCCCCAGAAACCAAATACAACATCCCCATAATCAAAGTAAATAATCTAATATTCTTCATACCTTCCCCTTATTGCCTGTCTGGGCAAATGAATGAATGAAAGAATGAATGAATGAAATCCCCAGAAACCAAATCCAACATCCTCCAAATCAAAGCAAATAATCAAGTCTTCATTATACCTTCCCCTTATTGCCTGTCCAGGCGAATACATGAATGAATGAATGAATGAATGACAGTGCGCAGTGTCACTGCACGAAGAAAAAAAGAAAAAGATGTTCCCGTCAGCTGAGCTCGATCCGAGCGCTGCAGCCCATAATAACTGGCCTATGTGGGTTAATCCATGGTTACGTAAGGCTGACCGGCAGGCCGCCTCTAATGACTCTGTGTTTTGCTGCAGGTGATTTGGCGGTTGAATGGCGCACACTCAGACTCCCACTTTGGAGGCGGCGCCGTGTACATACAAACACACAGTGTTGACACACATACTGTACACAGGGGTCGGCAGAGGTGAAAAACAAAAGAAGGCAACCGGGGCAAATGCTCGTGTGTGTTTGTGTGTGTGTGTGTGTGTGTGTGTTTTAAAGATGTGGAGCAGTGACTCAGTAGTTGAGATAGTGAGTCTTCAGAGTCAATATCTGCATCTTTAAAGTGAGCCAAGAATGAAATCCTGCCTTCGGGGTCCTGGCGGAGACACCACCACTGCAAGCTAGCACGAGAACCATCCGCAGAATTTACACTTTGATGGTCGCATGTCGCGTGTGTTCTGAATACACTTAATGCAATAGTCATTTTCTGTAGTACTATGTACTATGGGTTAGTTGCTATGCGCTAGTGTACTGGGTTATTTTTATTCGTGTTCTGTATTTTCACTCTGATGCATTATTGTGAGAGATTTCTTTATACAGGTATAAAAATTCAGTTTAAGCTGCTTAGTTTTATTTCTATGTTGTGGACAAACTACAAATCAATGCACACCTGTATGACGTTTTATTTTGATCTGAGGAGATCCATACAAATAGGTTTTGGTGTGAAAATTTTCTGATTTGCTGAAAACTCTCCAGATAAATACTGTTGTGTTGTTGGGTTTTAGCAGCTCTTCTCCTCCAGGGCCAGAGAACGACAGGGTATGATGGATCTCATGTCTAATATTTATCATCTTCTTCTGGAAAAAAGTCATAAAGTTGTCACTACATCAACTAATATGGATCCCGGGCTATATTTAGTAGTTCAATTTGGCTACAGAAATCGTATTGTCCTCTTTTAACATTGTATAGTACGTACTTCTTCACAGGGCCTTGTACAATCTAAAACTACTTTGCCAAGCAATATGAGATATGGCTGTTTTTGTTGAGCGCTAATTTTCTTTAGACAATGTGAGCATTGTTTTAGCTCAGAGGTTGAAATATTAAACCAAGGAGCTGATTTGTCCTGCTTATTGATTCTCTTTTTCTCTCGAGCCAGGTCATCTGAGGTTACTTTCAGCAGACCAGACACACAGTCAGTCAGAGAGTCAATATCTACGGCGACCGTATGAATAAAGGGGTCATCCAGCGTCCTATTGGAGGACACCACTGTGTCGAACACGGTGGGGAGTCTCAGTCTCCATAAATTTAACCGTGACAGTGTCCGAGATGTTTCTGCTTAGTGTGGATTGACCTTGGGCGTAGTTCTCAGCTAAGACAAGGTCAAAAGTGATTTAAAAAAAATGGTTGGACAGATGGTCATTGTGGGGAAAGATGTCTAAATGGATAAAAGAGCAGGAGTAACAGTAAGGTCTTACTCATGGTCATTCTCGTGAGTAGGAGAATTCACTTCCTGGGACAATCCTAAAGACTTCCAAATTCTTTTGAATTGAGTACAAAGACTGTCTCGTTCTCGCTATGTCAAGCTGAGTCTCCAGCCAGAATAATATCATCTTTGGCCAATGCCAAGTATTACAAAAATTCTGAGAATTCATCTACAAATACGTTTATCATCCATCGAAATGATCAATTATTAACATTTAACAATTGACCATTAAAAATGTAACAATTTATTTGATGCTTTGACTTCCAAAAGATTTAGGTATAATGTTAATTAGCTGTTAGGAATTGTAAATAGCTGCCACGCCATCTCCTCGACCACTATCTCGAGGTGTATGAGTATTAATGTGACCGGGAGGAGAGACTTCATGAAGACATATTCATCTTGGTGCAACCAGGTTTCTGTTGGGCTGTTCGGCTGGAAAGATCAATATCATGTTCACCTCATCAAATCATTAACCTGACATTTATAAATCCATATGCATGTTCCTTCTATTACAATTAATCCACATTATATTACTATAACCATTAAACGCCCCAACACCAGATGTAGGCTGCGGTAGGTAGACGCAGTTTCTGTTGGAATCACTGCAGCGTAGCAACTGCAACTCTGTTTCCTGAGTGGGTGGGTGGAAGCTAAAAATTTAAGTAGACCACTAGATAAAGAAGTCTGCACCGTCCCAGGTGGGCTGAACGCCGTCCCCTCCTAACAGGACCAGACTTGCCCTGGAACGACTCCCAGTTATCTCCGAAGCCCACCGAGTCGTTGTGAAACCGCCCTGACAACCAGCGGCGAAAGAGACGACGTGCGGCTAAACATCTCATCGCTCTTGGATTTGTCTTGGAAAAACATCTCTGTTAGGCTCAACAGTAGGACACATAATCAGGAATCAGGAACGTCCACAGCGGCGGTGTGAGGTTGGCGGTGCGACTTCATCGTTCTCATTAGCTCTCCCACAGCTCCACCTTGAGGATGAAATGTGAACTTCGCACGCGGCGAAGCCGACTCGAACGACTGCAGCAGCGCCATTGAGTAAATAAAATAAATTGATTGGGAGGATAATATGATGAATATGATAATATGATGTTGAACAATGTAATGTTTATCTGAGTGAATTAAAAGGCAATGCAATATGTGAGCAAACTACACAGCTGATGCTTGCAAAGGGAGAAACTTGAGAAGGACAAAGGCCAGTGTGGCAGCGTATTTTGCGCAGGTGATGAACAATTGGGAGTCAGGAAACTTAACAGCAGTTTCTCTTTAGACATATCGTGTTGATTCGTCCCGTGTCTTTTTCTTTTCTCGTCCTCCAGAGGACGTCCTGACCAAGGACGCAGGGGAATGTGCAATCTGCCTGGAGGAGCTGGTGCAGGGGGACACCATCGCCCGGCTGCCCTGCCTCTGCATCTACCACAAAGGGTACCGACATCAGTCAGCCTCCCTTAGCCGTGTCTGCTGCTTTACCGCATATGACTAAAGAACACACAGCCACACACATTCGCACACACAGTGCGAAGCAGCACTGGCAGACAGGCTGAGGTGCTCCAGTGAGGCTCCGCTAGTGGAGATGCTGAGGACGGACTGAACTGGGCGTCAGCTGTCATCAACAGCTGAAGAGTCTGACAACCTGCTGGACCTGCTGGCAGGCAGGCAGGCAGAGCCACCGACTGCCTGCTCGAACCTCGAGATCCCCCAACACAACTGAGGCAGGGCTCAGTTTAACACTGAATTGGCCAGCAGCGTGATGGAACAAAGTACAAATACTGTGTTACTGCACTTAAGGAGATTTTTCTGGTATCTGTACTTTATTTGAGTATTTATTCTCACAAATTTTAAATTTCTTTGCACAAATATGTACTTTCTACTTCTTGCGTCGGAAAAACACACTTGTTACCTTTGCGGTTAAAAGATACAAATTCTCTTCAAAGTAATTCACTTGTCATAGTTGTTGTTGCTTGAAGTGGAGCCATTTGAACTATGCTGTTGTGTAGTCCTACACACAGTTGGATCAGGGAAGCATTTTACTTAGTGCTTGAGTACCTTTTTTACTTAGTAAATTATTATTTTATTTAGTACCTCAGCTTTGGGGTCACTGTTAAGTTCGTTTTCAATACAGAGAAAAATGATCATGTAGAAAATAACATGTGCAAACATGTATGTAACAACGTATTCATTGTTTCCTGAATTGCAGAAAAGTATTACCGGTACTTTTTAGTTCAGTACATTTCAGAACCTGTAATTTACTTGAGCAGAAGACTTGAATCAGTACTTTTTTCTTTTACTTAAGTACAGAAGATGAATACACACTTTTGTCACCTCTGCTGACATATTTATATATAAATATATATATATCTATGTTTCACTGTTTCCTCCCTGTGTTTTCTCCCTCCAGCTGCATCGACGAGTGGTTCGAGGTGAACCGATCGTGTCCGGAACATCCGTCAGATTGAAGCATTTCTCCGCACAGGTTCGCTCCTCCGCTCGCCGCTCCACTCGCTCCTCCTGTCTTTCGCTCTCCTTTCTTTGCCTTTCTTTCCTTCTGTCTGACACTTCTTTCCTTTCAACCTGCAGCTGCTGCGGACGGAGACGTGGAGCCGGGGGCGGGGGAACGCCGGACGCTGACCACTGTGATCATCGAAACCCTCCCACCACCTCCCCCACCTCCCCCACCTAATAATGTAGTACCGCAGTGTGCCAAATCTCATTCAGATAATCTTCAGGGATTTTTTTCTTCTTCTTTTTTTTTTTCTCTCTCTCTCTCTCTCTTCTTCACGTCTGACTTGCACGTCCCGCACGGACTGATCTCGGCCTCTAGCGGGGGCTCGCAATGTGCAGGGAGGCCATTGGACAGCGAGCGTCAGCTGATTGCACATCGCGCAGAGGAGGAAGAGGGGGGCCGGGGGAGGAGGGACGGAGGGATTATCTCTCCTCCATCGGCATTGTCGGTGTTTCTCAAAGTGGAACCTTTATGTATAACAGACAGTAACTTGGAAGCTTCTGGAAGTGGAAGATTCCTTCCAGTGGTTCCAGAATCCTGACATTTCCAGATTTTGAGAAGCACCTCGTGTCTACCAGTGCCTTGTCGGACAGAGTCCCAGAGAGAGAGAGAGAGAGTCTCAACCCCCACTGGAGCGACTGTGGAGCCCAGAGGGCACCGCCCGACCCCACCCCACCCACCCCCCACCCCCACCCACTGGAACATCTGCGGCCAGCTTGGACGTTTGAAGCAAAAGCTGCTGCAAAAGAACGATGCCAATCAACTGTGAATAGACACGATCTCACACACACACACACACACACACACACACACACACTGTCCCTCTCTCGATCATCGGTGATTTTAAGACGCAGACCTACAGAGTTAGATGTCCCCGGGTCCACAACCTGTACTCCAGTCCTTCCAGGTTGACCAGCCTTAAGCAACAGACAGAAACGGCGAGCAGCGTTTGCAGAGATTCTCGTCAACCAGCTGCGTCGCGGCTCAACCGTGCGGATCTGTGCTTGAAAACACACGGCGGAAGCAGAGTTATCTTAAATTGTCTTAAGCCAGTGTTTTTCAACCACTGCGCCGCGGCCACACGAGTGCACCGTCAGATGTCAGGTGTGCCGGGAATTTTTTCAATTTCACTTAATTGACCAAAAAAATGGGGAGTGACTTTGCTTTTAAGGGAATGTGAGCCTACTTTTCCTATTTCAATTCCTGCATCTAAACAGGCTCAGGTTTGACACTGAGTGAGTATCAATAAATTAAGACACTGTATTGTCATTATTAGGCTAAAAAGTGTCGCTTTACAATATTTTTGGTTGGTGGTGTGCCATGAGATTTTTTTCAATGTAAAAAATGTGTCGTGGCTAAAAACCAAAAAAAAAAAAAAAAGGTTGAAAAACACTGAACTAAACACATATATTCCATCTTTTTTTGTACTGTTTTATCGGAGGGCGACATCAAGCAGCTGCTACAGATGCCGTGAAGTTGAGTCTTGGGGTCCTGACTCTGGAGATGTGTTTGACCTGAAAAGATACAGGCGTTTTTTTTTCCCCCCACAACGATAATCAACAAAATCTGCGCGTTGGCAGCCTCTGTGATGTAAACTTAAAGATCTCAATGTCACATTCAGTCATCCCCCCCCTTTATTTTTGGTAGGAGAAGATAAGAAAACTGCTTCTACATCAAGAAGTCTTTCGCACGTCAGATAAGAAACAGTTCAACTGGCCCACAGTTAGTGTTTGCAAGAATCGGATTGGCTGTCAGCGAGGAAGACGTCGGAGGGAACATTGGTGCTTCTCACTTTGACTTCAAGGTCCACTGTGGAACATTTAAAGGGGATCTGTTGACGGGAAGGCAGCATGTATCTCCAGTAGCCCGGACGTGGGTCTGCTCAGGGTTTAGAGATTTTCACCCCGTTATCACCGCTGCTAGGAGAGATGTGAGAACAAGCAAGGCATCAGGAAACAGGGATTATGTGCAATGTCCCGTCTTCCTTTCAGTTGCTACTAAATCTGACGCACTGGCCTTATTACAAATAAAAGCAATGCCATAATGTGAACTTTAATTATAAAAAAAAAAAAGCCATTACAGAAATTAAGACCAATCTAGTAAGATCTGTATCAGTATTTTTGGCATCTGGTTGGTCAAATATCAGCCGACTGCTTTCAGTTGCTTGGTGAAGCTTCACTGAAAAACGGCCCCGTACCAAGTTACCAGTGGAAGGATGGGATTCTGGGGGAGTTTTATGCGGTCGGGTTGGCCTGAAGATCTCTACCCTGGCAGGGATAGACACTGATATCACACTTTTATTCCAATCTTGAGACAAGAGCATCATCAACGTGGTTCCCAAACTGGTAGTAACCTCCGTTTTTCTTTTTTTTTCTCCATGACTCAAAATCTTGTCACTGTGTTCAAACAGTGTTATTATAATTATAACTAAAAGACCCCTACTGCAGGAAGGTTGCTGGTTGCTGAGACACTCGCCCACTAATCCTCTTGTTTTTACGAGCTACCTCCAGCAGAAAGCGCTCCGTCTCAATCCATCCCCTTTATTTTTGGTTCCTGTTTTTTTTTTTTTTTTTTTGGAATTTTTAGAATTTTCTTTTTTAAACTTTCCGGCATTCTGCTCTGACAAGCAGGAAATCCTTTTAACATTCATTCTGCGTTTTGTACTGTTTTGTTTTTGTTTTTAAAATAATTTGATAAAAGTTGAAAGACGTTTCCGGGTAACAGGGCAAGAAAAAAAAAAAGGAGGTTGCCAGGAGTTTCTGATCCCGCTCTGATTTAGCCTCACAGAGAGTAGCAACCTGCTGGTGTTCTGGGCAGCAATAGGCCGATGCACTTCTCACAGGGGCTCAAACAGAACCTCTGTCTCTTCCTCAGTCAACCGTCTTTCTCGAGTGATTCTCAGCCCGTCGTGCAAACCATCCATTCCAACGGTGAAACCTGGAGTAGAGGTATTGCAGCATGAAGCCAACAGTGGCACATTGACGATTCACCCTAACTACAGTAGCAACACAAGGCCGACTTTCGCCTTTTACAAGAGACGTTCTTTTCCCTTTCTGAGAAGGTCCACTCACTCGTTGTGGCATTGCTTCATTTTTCCTGGTGTCTCTGAAGCTTTGTGGCAACACGTAGAGGCGCTGAGACTGGACTTAAAAGCTTTAGTGGAGATGAGAGCGCTAACTCTGCTAGTGTTAACTTTGTCAGCGTTAACTCCGTTAGTGCTAATTCCATTAGCGTTAACTGAATTAACACTGTTAGCGTTAACTGTGTTACCCTTGTTAGCGCTAACTTTGTCAGCGTTAACTCTGTTAGCGTTAACTCCGCTAGCGTTAACTTGGTTAGCGTTAGCGTAACCATCTCCAGTTGGAAAACATCTCGGTGTGATACAGTGTGTTCTTTCCCCTGCTCGCGCTCAACACTATGTTGTGTTATGTGTCAGAAAAAATACAAAATAACAACACAGAAGACTGTTGGCTTGTGTGCGAAATACACTGGGGTTTAGTTGAGTATGACCAGTTTTTGACTTGTGCTGGATGTGCATGAGATGCGTAAGCCTTACATGAGCTACTTTAGAACCAGTCAAGCACTTTTTAGTATTTTCATAATTTATTCCTCGGCAGTTCTGAGCCCCAACAAAACATTTACCTAATGAAATGTAATGGAGAATGTGTGCTGTTTAGTATGAAACTCACAAAGACAGAAAAAGAATAAATAAATCTGCATATGAGTTGAAATGTTTTCTGTAAAGACTGTACAAAGAGCAATTAAGAGTGAGTCCTTTGGATACCAATCATTCTCTTGTACTTCTTGCATTTTTATGCCATGTTATATTCAGTTTGAAGCTAATTCAGATTTTTGAGTAAAAATTCCGCTGTCTAATCAGTCAAGTGTTTGCTGTTTTACTTTCTGTTATGATCAAGTGTGACTTCTGAAATAACGGATTCATTTTCCGCTTGCTATACAGTTTCACCACCGGATGCTGCTAAATCCTGTGCCTTTAAATGATCTGCACTGAGGAGAGTTTGTGTTTGTTTCATGCAGCCATTACTGAAACATGGAGAAGTATAGTTTGACTCTTTCAACAAGCGCTCAAATAACCGTTTAGATGTCGAAATTTAAACTAGATCATTATTTTATTAATAATGTTGCTGTCACTCATTTTAAGCTGTTTAAGCTTTTTTTCATTAATTTAAGGTTTTCAATAATTGATTACATTAGGCTTGGTAAATCCCTGATAAATGTTCAAGAGTCCATCTTCCAGGGCACTTGATGCTCTAGAAAAGACACCACAACCACAAATGGGAGTGTTTATTTTCTATGGAAATGACATACATACGTACAACAGACAAAAAATTTTGCACGTTTTCAGCATAAAGTACCTTAAACACACAATTCTGTGTCCATTACCCATCATTCAGTTGAGTCACAAGGTCACCAAGAGGAAAGTGTTACAATGATGGCTTGTAAAAGCAAGCTGGTGTCTGCATGTGCAAGCTGGATTACTGGAATTAAGTAAATGGGAACACATCATACATTTATAGTGTCACAAATGTTAAAACTAAGACTCAACATGTGATGTCTTTCTATGGTGAAAAATTCTTCAGGAGTGTCAAATGATCTGATTTTAAATGCACCTTTATTTGTTAACATCTGTTAAAATTGTATTAGATCAAAAAGATTTATTAGATATATTGGAGATCCTAGTAGTAGATAGTGATAAGAATAAATGCAGTTTTGTCCCATACAAAGTGCAGTGCAAACAATTCTGTCTTTTAGATTGCAGTGCTTATTCACTCACCCTCCCTCTCCCAAGCTTGCCAGCGAGCTATGGTGGTCATTGGCCATTAACAAGCATGTTGTGTTCTCCATCTAATTATGAGGTTCACGTAAATACACCTGTTTAAACAATCTGTTTGCCTAAACTGAAGTCATCCTCACACAAGACGGTCAGTATTTTACGACGATTTTTCGACCCTAGTAAAATTTGACAATGGGCTGCCAATGTTGGACTGTACGACCACCCAGCCAGCTAGTGCTAACGCTAGCGCAAGATGCCAGTAAGAGAAGCGCAGAGCCTAAATATACAGAGGACGGAAAGTGCGTAAAAGCTTTTATTGCTGTGGCTACGTCATAGAGGTGTTCATCACATCTCATTCATTCATTCATTCATTCATCTTCTATACCCGCTTATTCCTGTTCAGGGTCACGGGGGTCTGCTGGAGCCTATCCCAGCTGTCTTAGGGCGAAGGCAGGGCACACCCTGGACAAGTCGCCAATTCATCGCATCTCAGAAAGCTATTTCCCCATGAAGGCACGGTCACATGGCTGAAACAACACACTCACACAGGTGAAAAGCATTAGTTGTGTCTATCACCCCACGGCGGGACTCATCCCACGTGTATCCGTCAGTGGAAGCGCAGCCTCTTTTCCGCAGCAAACTGCTTCTCTTCCTCCTCAGTCAGCTGGTTACTTTTCACACTGGGAACAGACAACCAGGAGTTTACACTTATTTAGGATGCAGGGATTAAAGCGGGAAAAAAAGTCAGATATACATACATACATACATACATACATACTGTCTGTATAATATTGTATACTATACAATTACTTTCATATAAAAAGCCCTTCTGTTCTTTATTCTAACATTCATATTTTAGGAAGGCTTGAAGTCACAAGCAGTGACAGTCCTGTTTTAAACAATTCGTTTTCAGTTGTATGTCTGTTTTCAGATTGCATTTACATCATTCCAGTGTTTCAATACATTAACAAAGGACTCTTTTTTTTTTTTAAATACATTCTTAGTACTTGGTTTTAAAGCTTAATGGGAAAACAAAACTCTGCAAACTAAGTGCAAACTGTCGTGTCACTTCTGCTTTTTTTTTTTTTTTTGCCACTGAAACCAAATGGTTCAAGCAAGGCCACAGTACACCTGATTTTTCGGTGTGAAGACCTACTAGACCTACTGCCTGAATCCAGCAGTGATCACGACAGCGCTGCATGCTACTACAGGTTGTTGGACTAACCTGTAACAGATGATCTGAGCCACCTGGTAGTAACACACCGTAAACACTGACCCTAATCTCAACAGGAATTGCCCATATTAAGTCACTAGTGTAGATCTACCGATAACAAAAAAAAAAATGGAAACTGCCCACAAAGCCCAATCAAAACAGCTCTACAACCCACCAGTTGTGAAACGCTGCATTAGAGGATCATTACTTCCACTCTGGTTCAATTCTCTGGCTCTCTGTCACTCTTTCTTCTTCTTTTTTTTTTTTTTAAAAAAAAAAAAAATAGCTTTGCAAGACTGCAAAGTGCAAATTCTCATGTAAGTAAGACCCACTGTCAATCTAATATTGGCAACAGGAAAAAAAACAGGGTGCAAACTTCTATTCCTATTTTGCCGCACAGCAATCACAAGCTTTGAGAGCAGCTGATACAGCTGGAATGTGAATGTGAATGGAGGGCGGTCCTTCCTCACCAGATCTCTTTGAGTGCCGTGTTGTGGGGCAGAGCCTCTGCCAGCAGCCGCAGTCCATCTGCAGTGAACCGATTATTGATTAACCTGCAGACAAACAGCTGCTGAGTCTCAGACAAGTCCGGGAAACCGAACAGGGGAATGCGGACTTCTCCCTACCAGAGGTGGCTTAGCCCGGTGTTTGCTCGCACCAGGTCGGCCAAGTGCGGCGCCGCTTCGTCGGTCATCTCGTTCTGGACCAACCTGCAGACGGGAAGGGACGGACGTGAGGTGGTGTTGCGAAGAGGAGTGTCGGCGGGAAAAAGAAAGCGGCCGGCCTACCAGAATATCCGGAGTTTGTCGTTTTCCTTCAGCGCTTCTGCCAGGCACTTCCCACCTCGAGATGTGATGTTGTTGGCCGACAGGCTGGAACAGCGAGACCAGAGTCAAGACGTTGTGATGCACAGACTGTGAGACTGAAACTGATGGTTAAACTGAAAAAGCGGTTGCCTAGCTTTGTTTCTGCCTAATCTTCTCTTTCTTTTTGCTACAGAAGATGGACACCAAGCCAGACGTTTTTTTTCAGTTGCTTTCAGAGAGTGTAGGTGCTCTCTCACCTCAGGTTAGTCATGCTTGGGTGGCGTCTCAGAGCTTCGGCGAAGGCCTCTGCTCCCTCATCACCGATACTGTTTCCCCACATCCTGAAAGCACATCCTCAATTCCATCACTGTGGCATCGTGTGTGTGTGTGTGTGTTTGTGTGTGTGTGTGTGTGGGACCCAGACTGTACCATTTATATTTTCTTTGTTTCAGTCCTGTACAAGAGCAGAACATCGAAGTGCTACAATGCTGAAGGACATTATATTGTGTATCGAAATGTCTTAACGTTTTATTTTTAAGTTTGTCCAACAGCGATCTCGCATCAGCCATCAGTGAATCTTTATCCATGAGGGGAAATAGAATATAAAAGACAAAAAAGATGTCTCAATAGAGAAAAACCGAACAGACCACGTTCAAATTAAGAGCCTGTACATGAGACACGGCAACGTTAGATATGTTTGCTTCATTGTATGTCATATAGTCGAAGTCTTACCCCACATCAAACACGGAAGTGCTCTTCTGAACTGCGCTGGCCAAATATTTTCCACCTATAGTAGTGATTTTGTTTTTACCTATCCTGGGGATTAAAAAAAAAAAAATCACAGCAGCCTTCTTACAATCAGGCATAAGATCAGGACACATTAGTAACATTTATGAAAACTTAACAACATTTTATCAAAAACACCGTCTTTGGGAAACAAACATACTTTACAACCCGCAGCTTTGGACATTCCTCAATTATCTTGGCAACCAGCTTAGCGCCAACATCTGTGATGTGATTGTTGTAAAGCCTGAGGGCAAAAAAAGAACTTAGAAGAGAAATATCCTCTTTATTTTTTTAGAACACCCAACATGCAGATCATTGTTATTGATTTGTACAGTTAGAATATATGTTGGTCATTAGTGAATCTAAAATAATATGGTCCCTTTAAACACTAACCAGAAGGTGCAACTGTATCTTAAAGTGAGAAAGCAAACAGCTGGCATGCACCACTGGAGTGCTGCAGTGTAGAGTACTGCTACGTGTCACAGTGACATTTTCACTTACCCTAAGATCTCTACAACTTTGTGCTTACACAGCTCTTCTGCAAGAACCTCCATGCTGCTGTCCGTAAGGTTATTAACACACAACCTGTCAAAATAAGAGACATTTTTAAGAGACATTCAGTTATGTTTTCTTGGACGTTCTCTCTCTATTTCTTTCTCTGTCTCTTCATTTTTTGTACTTCCTCCCACATCAACCGGTCAAAGCAGGTGGCCGCCCTCCACAGACAGGTTCTGCTCCAGGTTTCTTCCCATGGAGGAGTTGTTCAATTGTTGGTTTTCTCTTGAGTGTGCAAAGCATTTCAAGATGCCTTTGGACAGGATTCAGCTCCATATAAATTTAAGCTGATTGATCTTTTGATTGTCAAGTCAAGCTAAGTCCAAGGTTATTTACAGAGAACATTTCAAATCAACCAGAGTTGACCAAAGTGCTTTACAAGAGTGTGGATTGATTGATTGATTAATTGATTGATTGACTGACACTGGCATTCTTGTGAAATCAGACATTACAGGCTGTCAATTCTCCAGAAAGAACTGGATGTAAAGGGCCTAAAATATTGGACCAAGGATCGCATCTGTCAATCTAATACGTCTGATATACAATCAAGTAAGAGCTGAAAATCTAGGATTATGAAAGTATGGAAAACTCGCTGGGTGGACTAAATATGACACCTGGTTTGTCAGCTAATAACGTGAATGTGAGAATCCTGTTGGTCTGAAACTGCAAGCATAGCAGCACCCACAATAATGTGTTGGTCACAGTCACTGCTTGACATATCTGATCATCTGCTACTTCTTTCTGTCGTTCCTTTTACTTAAACAAAGAGAGTGGTATGCCATTGTAAGGTCCACTGGAAATGTACTGGAGCTTGGCAAGACTTCAGACTTCCCTGAATAAACCTTACAAAGTGCAGGAGTTCATGGCTTTGCTCACCTCACGACGGTCATGATAGAGAAGGATGGCCTCAGCTGCTTGACCCCGTAGTCACTGATGTTGTTGTTGTCCATGTCGACGCCCAGGAGCTTCCGGCGGTGCTGGAGAACAAAGTTCAGCGCTGTGCAGTCCCCGGAGAACACATTGCAGTAGCCCAGCTTGATGAAGTTGGCTGTGATCCCTTTGGCCGTCAGCAGGGCAATCTCCTTACTCCCACCTTCGAAAATGCACCGCAGCATCCACAGGAGGTTGGGCAACACGTGCAGTTTCTTGCCCTCCTCGGTCTCGCACAGGGGCAAGCCGTGCAGGTGCGACTTGACGCTGGTAGAAAGGTAGGACTTCAGCACCGAGCGTTTCTTCTTGAGCGACGGCGGGGACACGAGGTGGTCCATCAGGCCTGTGTGAGCTTTGGACAGCAGCCCGCACAGGAACAGATTGGTAAACTGAAGGTGCTCGGTGGGCGCGAATGGGCTCTTCCCGCTTGGCTGCGAGGAGCTGCAGGTAAGGAAATCGAAAGGCAAACAGGAGGAGCTTCTCTTCCGGCTGCACTGTGTGAAAAACCTCAGGATGGAGCTGGCGGCGGCCTCTGTCTTCAATATGAGGGCGAACGCCGCCAAGAAGGACTGCAGGGTGACGTGGAGGAACTCAAACACGGCAGCGGCATCGTCGTGGTCTTGGCAGTCGCCGCCGCTGGCTCTCAGGAAGCCCAGCGAGAGCTCGTCCTCCGTCAGGCCGCAAGCCGCCACCTCCTCTCGGCTGAACATGAAGGTCCCCCTCTCCGTGCCACAAAGGGCCAGTTTCGCAAAGGCCTCAAGCGTACCGAGCCTCCCGCTGAAGGTCTCCGAGGCACACCGGGCGCTCTTCTTGTGCAGGGGCAAGGAGGGGGCGGCGGAGCGGCTGAGGAAGACCTCGCACAGCAGGAGGAAGATGTCCGTGAGCGTGACGCAAGTTTGGGGCAGTTGGAAGCTGTCGTGCACCGTGTGCAGGTGCCTGAAGCTCTTCAGGATGATCCAGCAGAAGAGTGGGGTGGAGCAGAGGCCACACAGGTGGGGGCTGGCGTCCAGCTGGACCCACACCAGCTCCCGGTGCTCCCGCTCTCGGAAATGCATCCCCACGTAGCTCCTCAGGTGGGCCGGCGAGAACCCGCGCAGGGCCACCTTCTTTTTGAGCACCTTGCTCTGGAAGTCGACGCCCGTGCGGGCCGTCAGCACCTTCTGGGAGCCCTTGAGCAGCTTGCCGCTGAGCAAGCTGAGGAGCAGCTGCAGGGGGTGGGCCAGGTCCTCCGGAGAAACCACCTCAGGCACGTCCATCCCGTCCAGGTCCTCCTGGACTTCATCGTAGCCGTCGAACGTGAAGATCACCCTGCCAGGGAAGCGCAGGATGTAGTCGAAGACCTCGTCGTCGGCGTCGCGGTCAGGGTAGCAGTTGTATTTGAACAGGAGGTCTCGGAGGGAGATCTGCTCGGCGTCCCTGAACATGCTGAACATCCGGCAGCGGAACTTGAAGAAGAAGACAGCGTCCGTCTGCAGCTCCTTCTTGGACCAGAGGTTCTGGAGTTTCTGCAGGAGAATGGACTTGCCCACGCCGGCGTCCCCCATGACGTAGATGATCTCCCCGTCGGAGTTAAAGATCCCTTGGTCTCCCAGGAGTTGGTCCAGCGTCTCCAGGAAGCCCAGACTTTCCTTTCCCTCGTTCAGCAGCTCCATCAGCGTGTCGATGTAGAGCTCGTCCAGACGGGTCTCCTCCCGCTGGCCGTACGACATGATGAAGGAGGTGTCGCGGTTCAAGTCATGCCTGAGCTTCTCGCAGTACCTGCTGACTAAGAAGTGGGAGGAGGCGCATTTGTGGCTTTTTTTGCGAATGACCACACAGATGTGCACACACCAAGAATGAGGAAGATGAAATTGCAGCTCTGGATAATGAAGTTACATTAATTTTCAAGAAGCTAAGATTTCACATAGTAACTGCCAGCATAGCAGCACCCACAACAATCTGTTGGTCACGGCCACTGCTTGACGTATCTGATCACCGGCCACTTCTTTTTCTCGTTCCTTTTACTTAAACAAAGGGAGTGGTATGCCACGACGTGACATTGTGAGGTCCACTGAAAATGCACTGCAGCTTGGCAAGACAGTGAAGCAAGACTTCAGATTTCGGATCTGAGAGATCCAGCCGCAGAGATCCAGGAATTAATAAACAGTGGAAAAACAAGCAACCGTGTAAGAAAACCACAGTGGCTTTTAGCTCACAGAATTCATTGTCAATTTATTTTCTATACTCTTTCCTAAAAACTTCAAAACAAACATGAGTGTTAAAGAAGTAAGTGTCTTTGTAAAATGTTTGTAAGGCACTCCTACGCAAAAAAAAACAAAACATGTTTTCTGTTATGTACGTTTAGGTTTGTTTTTCTTTTTTCGTCGAGCAGCGGTAACGGTCGCACTACTCACTGGGATCTGTGTTGACCACTTCCATCCCCTTCACTTCCTCGCTTGGAATGTAGTCGATCTCTTTCAGCCATGGCTGGAGGTCTACGTACGCGTCGCACACTTGATGTATGATGTAGATGAAATATTCACACGCCTCCTCCCCTTTGCATTGGACCAGCTCCAAGATTTTGCGCACCTGCAAGGGAATCACATGAATCTTTTCTAATTAGAATGGAAATATCATCGAGAGTTGGCAATCTATCGCCAAAGTCCCGGTTTCCAGTCTTTAGATTCGAACCCACGCCCGCACCTGATCCGTCTTGGTGACTGTCTGCAGCACGATCTCAGCCTCCTCTTGGCAGAAGAAGCCGCTTGCAGACAGATTGTCCACGATGCACTGGATGCTCCTCAGCCTGGACACCAGCAGCTCCCTGTGGTGGGTGAGGACGCTCCTGTACGACACTCGCTCCAGCTGACCCATGACTACTGCGCAGTGGTCAGCTCTGTGAGTAACCACAAGACAGGGGAGGTCAACAGAAGCAACATGTGACTTTTCTGAGCGCGCACACGCATGCACGCACACGCCCACACAAACATTTTTTATATTTACAGGAAGTGGTGAGTACTTAATTACTGTGGCGCCAGCCAATTAGCTTACAATAAATACTATACCATGAAAAAAACATATTTAATATTTGTGTTGTTTAGATAAAAAATCTTTTTAAAAAAACAAACAAACAAAAAACGTTTACAGTCCCATGTGTTTAACCACCATGATTAAATACATGGGACTCGCTAAACAAACAAACAACAAAATCTTTAAGAACTGAAGAAGCCTTCACTTGCCTCAGCTTGGAAATTCCACTTTCCTTAACTTAACTCATCTACACCACACAGCTGAACTGTCACGCGAGCAAACTAGGCCGTATATATGGGCTAGTTAATGACAAATGAACCTTACCATAGTCTTGACCATGTACACGTTCACGCAGAATGGTGTTAACCGACATATGTGGGAGTGGAGGTCCAAGTGAAAAAACTTTTTTAAAAAAAGTTGACTGACTGTTTACTTTCGGTTCCTAATAGGAAGTGGGAGCGCCGGTTAGCGCCGAGAGGAGGCGTTTCTCCTTTCTGGTCGCGCTGCGTTTACGAGCCAGCACACAAAGTGGAAAGTACGAAAACTTTGTTGAGATCACCGAATCCCACAGAAATAGGGCAGTTTTACTGCGGGCATTGAAACGGGATGGAATAGGGTCATGACGATGGTACTCTTTGCGTACTTTTTTTTTTTTTTTTTTGCAAAGCTGGTACACAGACGACAGCTGTTTATAGAAGATATTGACTTGAAATAGGCGGTCAGTCGATAATTTACACAGACAAGGTGTGGCTGAGATTCGTGTACACCAGCACATTGTTAAATGCTCCACTTTGGGAGTCATATTAGGCCAAAACACATTGTGTTGGCACAAAACGAATTTACAGAGCAAGGGATATACTGTTGGTTTCTCATTATATTTTATTTTAACAATTAGATATTTATTCAAGAAATGTCCACAATGGAAAACCAGGAAGGAAACAGGGCTGACTTTCATGATCCCTTTCATAAAATAGCAGCTCACAAATAATCTCATAATTGTTCATGTGATCAAGTCATAGTACTAGGAAGGTAGGACTTTTCCCAGGAAGATGCTCTTGGCCGTTATACACCATCAAGTGAGCACTCTGCGATTGATACACTATAAGCTAAACTCAGCCTGAGTTCCTGAGCTGGTTCAGGGAGACACCGAGAGGTTGGCAGCTGGCTGCATCTGGGTCATTAAAAGATAGATTTCAAGCTGAATTTCTGACAATTAATAATAATTCAAAAAAAAAACAAAAAAAAAAAAAACAATTCTAACTACATATAGCCACTCTCCTCCACTTTGGGCCTACAAGGGATAGACAGTCAGGGTCAATCAGGACCCCGGCCATGATAAATACCCTGGTCTTACATAGGCAGGAAACTCTCCCTACTCCTACCTGCAGAGGGCAGTGCAACGACTTTGAGCAGCACTTAACCTGCCATACAGTTTTGTGCTGACTGGACATTTGGAGCTGCCCAGACATAACCCCGGAAGAGTTGTACACATATAGCAGTTGAAATTCATGAAAACTCTTTACCACTTTATTCAAAATAAAAAAAAACAACCTTGTTTAATGTAATAAAATGTACATTAAGCATAAATAAAACTCAATCTCACAGGTGGCAGATGTTGTATAGAAAACATTAACACATCAACATTATCAACAATATTCAGATTGTGCACAGGACAAAAGCTAATCATAAAACACACAAACTGGGGGGAAAAAAAAAAAAACACCCAACATTACATTACATCACCATGACAAACAAAAAGCATTTTCATCACACCGCTGAACATACACACAGGCTGCGTAATGAGTGAAGTAAATAAGGCACGCGGGTCACAAGATTGATTCAATTCACAACTTTAGTGCAATCAAACATTTTACGTCCTCAAATGTCATGACGTCCAACTTTAAGACACTTTGAATTATTTTTTTTGTTTTTTTGAAATGAGCTCTTTGACACATTTGGCACGTTTGTTGTCTGTTTTCTCAAAAGTACAGTTTGCATTTGTAGGAATGTTTTAACCTGTTTTCCACATTACTGGCGTGATTTTTAACATTCATACATTTTTAAAAATCAGAAACAGTGTATTTACATGTAGATGGAGCAACTTGGCTTTGACATTAATAATGGATGACCATGTAGATCTTGCCAGCAGGATAAATCACACAAGGCAGATGAAGATGATGATGATTTGAACCATGCCACCCTTATTCTGACATAATATAATGTCACATGTAATATGAGCCCTTGAGAAAAGTGAATGCTACAATAAGACTAATAATTCAGTATAATATTGCATGGCAGTCCTGTAGTTGGGAATCTGGAGGTTCCTTCAGTTCGAACACAGCTAGTAGCTTAGTGGTGATAAAGCTGTCTCTCAGCAGAGATGAAATGAATGCAATGAAACAACATGCTCAGTGATTGGACCACAACATGGCTGCGCTGCAGAGCTCCTGCAGCGCAGCCTTGAGCTTCCGGCGGGAGCTTAAGCCGGCACAGGTCAGCGTAAAAGAGACGATAGCATCTTCTCCTTGCACCACGTGTGTGTCCACCACAGTTTGACAGGAACCATGACTCATGGACTCAACCGGAACCACTGGGAATCATCAGATCTCACTCTCATAGGTGTGCATGTAGGTCTTGAGCGAGAGGATTTCAGCGTAGCTACGGCTCGTTCTTCGGAACAGGTCCAGGCCTGTCAGGAGTTCCACGTCCCTCACTCGTGCCGTGTGCATCTTCATCAGGTTCTCCACCCAGCGGGACTCCTCCTCCGAGCTCTGCAGAGACAGGGGAGAAAGGGCAGACATCCAGAGGAATTAGCGAAGCTGTAGTAGCTGTGGTTATAATATTGCTCTATTGCTTGTTGCTTAAAGACATGAAGGTTCTCACTCTGCAGGTCTCGGCATTGCTGGGTCTGTGCGGCAGTATGAAGGCGGCGCTGCTGAGTGGGCCAGTGCACGTGTCGGCAGGCTGCCGAAAGTCCAAGCAGCTGGTCAGGACCACAAAGTAGTGTGTGGGGACGGGCGTCATCCCACTGGCATTCCTGTGGTGACACACACAAGCGATGACATTGCTCCTCTCGGCCGTATCGATTCCAATTTCTCCACCACATTAATGTTTGTGATCGACAAATAAGCTTGGAGCTTGGCAGGGTGGGCGATGGGGAGAACATTGAGAGCACAGTTTTCATTACAGCAGTAGTTTCTACGCATTTTCTTACTCTCGTATCTTCTCAGTGGAGTCCCTGACACCATCAAAATCATAGTCGAATATGGGCCCAACAAGTACGTTCACTCCATGTCTCTCATTGGCATATTTCTTCACCAGCACCCTCTGGAAGTAGGTCCATATTCCTGACAGAGAGGGAACACAGAGCGGATGTGAGACGAAGATGAAAGCCGAGGGTGTGAGGGCACGAAAATGACATCCATCAGCGTATTCACAGTGACTGACTGACTTACTCTTGAATGCTGGATACATGGGAACAGTGTTGGTGATGAGCAGAGCATCATATCTCTTCTCTATGTTTAGGGAATATTCTGAAAATCAAGAGGCAAAGAGACATCATTTACATTATTTCACCTTCTTCAGTTCTAAATGTTGACTTTTGAGGTCTCGATAGCTCACAATACATGTTTTCATGTTTTATGATGCATGCAGAAAAATAGATCAATACTCTCATTGTTTCTTTAATGTCAAAATTGTTATTTCATAACTGGCAATAAGGCAATATATATATATATATATATATGTATATATGAAAATCTCTTTTTCAATATCTGAGTAAGTTTGTATCTGTCCATTTACATTCATATCTTCCGAATGAAGAGGACAAAACTATTATTTGAATCCTTTCTTGTCACAAACTTAAGACTGTTACTACAGACAGAAGGGATGTGAATTAGTGGATTATTACTCACGTGGTGGATAGAGAAAGCTGTAGGTTACATGCTTGTCTGCTCTGTAATTGGTGCAAGACTGACTGAAGGCTGGTGGCACTCTGTGGTCAGGCTTCACACAGTTGGAGAGTGCGTCTGGCAGAGGAGACGCTTCTACCTACACAAGCAAACAAAGGAAAGTTACTCGAGGAAGAACAAAGTTTCACGTGATCAGGATTGATTATGTCAAAATGTATTCATTTGGGGATGTTGTTCATAGTCTGAACCCCCCAAAAAAAAAAAAAAAAATTCTCACTTCAAAGATTCACAATAATGTGATTAGATTGTGCATCCGCAATTTAATCATATTTGATATATTTTCAAGTTATGGATTCAGTTGAAGGAGCTACGGTAATAATTAAGAGAAAAGCACCTGTCTGCTGAGAGTGTATGACGTCCAGAGAGGCATGGAGAGAGCCTCACAGTAACCGCTGATGTAGTCACTGTGGTGGAGGATGGAGTACTTAGTACGAAAGAGTACCGCAGGGCGACCATGTGGTAGGTTCCTGCTGTCTGGAGGGGGAGGAAACGCAGCGCAGAGGACAAGTGGGTTGTAACTGGACACCTCAAAAGGCAACTGCACGTCAGTCAGGCTCGCACACAATCATTGTGGCTAAGCACGGAATCGTGATGCAGGTTCATCCAGAATATGATGGTCAACAATCAGCTGCTTTCACAAGAATAAACGTGTAAAAGTGCTGCTTTTACCGAGATGGCTGAAGAAACGCATCTCTTCTCGTAAAGAAAGCTGGCCAACATTAAATATGTCTATTAATGTCTTTTTTACGATCTAGTTAGCGTGAGCTTATTTTCAAAAAGATGATCCATTCAAGATTCATATTTTTTTTTTACTTGACAAACTCTGTGAAAGACCAACTCTTTCACACAGTGTTTCAAGAAGAAAAAACACCACCACCACACAAGCTAACATCCTTAAACACTGACCATCCAATGCTTGCCTCAGACGCTGGTTTAGCTCTTCAACTTTGTTCTGTAAGAGACAGAGCCAGAGTGTATCCAGGTTATAGCCGCGTACAAGGGTCACTTTCAAACCTCTCTGGCCCCTACTTTTTACACGAAACTGCAAAAAGATCGGAGATTGAAACAATCTCATGCCAGAGATCTACGCTGGAAGCACAAACAGAGCACAGATGAGGTGACACACTGTCGTGAAGAGCCGGGTCAACCTGAACTTCCAGTCCACGCTGTTCAGTTACGGTAACAATTTAAAGAGCCAATGAACTGAAGGTTGCATTCAAACGCAGTGGCTGGCGTGAAGTTAAATTGACCCAAACTCTTCAGAAAGCACAGAGACAAAAGGACAAAAGCACATTTAGACAAAAAATAAAAAAATTAGAACATAGTGTAAAAAAACAGCCTGCATACAGCCCACATGAATTCTTGAGCACACTGCGTGAAATGAAATATTTCAAGACCTTAATGCCTTAATGTTTTGCACTGTCACCTCAGAGGAAGTGCAGATGCACTGACCATGAAACCAATCAGGTGTCCGCAAACCAGTGGCCGACGTCATTTACATGCAGTCAGTGGGTTCAATCTAGGCAAGGTGGCTGGTTAATGCAGTACATTGATACTGTGGTCACCTCCCAGATTGGCAATGGCTTTGGCACTGTGAGCACTGTGTGCAGAGGCCTGCTGGAAAATGAAAACCAACGTCTCCACGAAGCTTGGGAGCGGACGCAAACACGGAGCGCTCCTGGTAGATGGGTGCGTTGACTGTGGATACAGTGGACCGTCAACCGGCAAGGTGACACGGCGCCCCAAATCATCCGTCACTATACTATGCCTTCTAGCAGCTTGGGTTCTGTACCTCTGCTCTCTCTTTCAACACTTGGGAGACTTGAATTTGCAAATGGAACCACCAACTTTTGGCGCTACACTGGTTCTTTTTCTCCTCGGCCCATCTGCGACACTTCTGATGCCGTCCCTGCTTCGGGAGGGACTTGACACAAGGAATGTCTCACCTGTAGCCCATTTCCTGGACATGCCACGTGCATGGTGGCTCTTCATGCACTGACCCCAGGCTCAGTCCTCTCTTTGTGAAGCTTTGCCAAGTTCTTAAACTGGCCTCGCTTGGCAGTCCTCTGAAGTGTGCAACTTCTCCCGCCACACTTTTCCCTCCCTGTCAACATTCCATTCCTGTTTTCTCAACTTCAGTCCTGCAGGGTGACAGTGACTGTCTAGTGGACGACCATCAAGTCACCAGTCTGTCCCTTCACCGTTGCGAATGCTAAAGCTGCTTTCAGGACGCCGACGATCAATACCCAGATGTTTCGCTTCCTGACCATGAATGTTGTAGGTCAGCGCAAAAGCCTTGAAATATTTCACGCTGTGTGTACTTAAATCTAGAAAAGACTGAATCTTTCTGGACACTTATTTTGAAATTGCATTATGGAAAGATTGGAATTTTCCACAATATTCCAATGTAATTCATTCACTCACAAACATACAGAGGAACACATCAGTATGCATGATTGATTGGGTCCTTGACAGCAACATGGCTACACATCATTCAAAGCACACCAACACGATAAAGCTGCTCTATTACAATGACTAAAACACTGCCTATTCAATTGTTTATGCTTTATCAAAATTCATGGTATAAGTTCTTAGAAAAAAACATTTCAGTTTGGGGAAAATGTTTGGAAACATTTCTATAGTGATTTCATCACTTGGCGTCAAGCTATGAACAAGAAATGCTTTGCGCCGTCTACAGGAAGCGGATCCCTCTGATGCTGAATCAATGTGGCTGACCTTGTCCTCGCAACTGCAGCCAAGGTCGTCTGTGCCCAGAGACCCAACACCCGAACCCATTGGCCTGGAGACCTCCTCCGGCATGGTGGGTCGGTGGGTGGGCGCTCTCAGCAGGTGGTTCAGACTGCCGTGGGTTCCATTATTGGGGGCTGGTTTCAGTCCCAGTAGATCTGGGAGGGCATGGTGTTTGTTGGGTTAGCTTAATTTGCATATTATAAAGCACTCATGGAATATTAGTTGAACCGGCTCATTGAATATTAGTTTCAATGAGCCGGTTCAATTAATATTGAATTGAATATCAGTTTCAATGGTCTCCATGGCATTGAGAAGAAAAAAACAACCTTACCACACATGACGTTGTACAGCTCTATGTTTTCAAAGGCTGGAACTTTAGTCTTGAATTTAAATGCAGGGCCGTAGCCCAGGAAAATAGTCTGAATGAGAGAAAATGGAACAAGGCAGTTGATTTTTTGGGAGTTATGGTTGTGAATTTTTTTTTTTTTTGAGACATAATATTCTGGACTTTTTCTGGACTCAATGGCAAATAATGCACTAATGGTTTATCAAACGTTGCTCATCCCTGCCTCTGCACAATTTGTCTTTTGCACATCTGCTCTTGTTTGTTTGTAATTACTCTAATTATGTATATTGTATTTTTTGTCTTGTTTTTAGCATTGCAACATTGTAGTTTCCCAATTTGGGATCAACAAAGTAAACCTATTCTATCTGTTCTATTTTATTCTATTCTAGAGTTGATTCTTGGGGATTTGACCAAGAACCAAGAGTCCAGTTGCAGACAACTCAACTCTTAAAGAGTATGATGACCTGGATGAGTGAGAACCTTCGCAGACAGAAGACAGTTGGGTTATGGCTGTTGTCTTTGATAATACGTCGGTAACACTGAGATTGCTACCTGCATGCTGTTGATTTTGTTGTCATAGCCGTGGTCACCAGAGAAGCCACAGTGC